>JAQPZY010001666.1:5230000-5930000 GCA_029931535.1 Margaritifera margaritifera | reverse complement strand
AATCTAGCTATATATCACAAGGAAACGTCACCTTTGATTGAAGGCAAACAGCCAAGCGTGTTTAGTTTGTCTGCTTGTCTGGTGGCATGTGGTCTATGTCCAGTTTATAATATGTAATATGCCCACATATACTTGTAAGATTTGAATTATGTCGATAGGTCAAACTTAAAGTTGGGAAACCACAAAGCACCCATCTTTTGACTAACATATAAAATTGACTACCTCAGCTAGGTTACACCTGCTTAATCCGGTCCATACAATTTTATGTTAGGACCCCGGTATAATATTAGAAACCTTTTGTTCACTTAGGTTAATAATCGAAATACCCTCTGATTATTGCTTTATTTATTGTAAAAAAATGTATTTGGGGAACTATAATGCCCGCCTTAAATACATAAATAGCTATTTATTGGGAGTATGAAAATCTCATTTTTCGGGCAGAATGAATAGGTTTCCAGCGGTTTTAGCGGCTTATGTAATTTCATCTGGACAGGTCTTTTCAATTTGCTAGCATGATTCTCACCTGGCTAGTTGCAAGCTATTTATTGCTAATGAAATTTACAAGTTTTCATTTTCATAATGAGAATCAAAATTCAGGATGGTCACTGGACTAGCAATTACCCACCGGACCCATGACTCCAGTGGGGCAAAGTTAACGACGACCACGAGGATTTCAAAACAGGAATAGTGGTAAACAAAATAGAGAAATTTAACACATTTCCATTTATAAGAACAGAGGTAAATATTCTTGTATTCTAATCAATAATCTGTAGTGAAAATGCGCATGCTCGTATGCTTCTCAAACATTTTGATTAAGCACCGTAATCTCTTAACTCGACCACCACTGAAATCTAGAAACTACCTTAAATCATGTCCAAATGTGTAAAATCTTCATTATAAAGGTCGGTGTTGTAAAGCGGAATAATGCAAACAAGCATGCAGAAGCGTAGCGAGGGGGGGGGAGGGGTCGGTGGTTCCGGGCGGCACTTTCTATGAGGCGGCAATTTGGTAAGAGTACCGCATATATCATAAATAAATACGAATGGAGTGGGGGCGTAATTTGGTAGTTGGCTCTGGGCGGCACTTTGCCTCGCTACTCCACTGCAAGCGCGTATGGAATACTCCTACGAGTAATAACGTGGAACAGTAGGTATAAAATGCCAAAAGTATCGTACAACTTATCAACTAAGCAGTTTCAAAACAAAAAGCCCGAGTTGAGAAATTATACATTTCACACAGATATTTGCGTCCATAAATGTTGCTGTTAGTAGTCATTTTTCAGGCCGTGTACAACCCAACCAGGCCCCAGATTACCTAGATGTTGACCAAATCCAGACCTGGACACCTTTTACGTACTGAGTCACCTCCATCTTTACAATAACATCTCCCACGTTTCACCAAGTCATCCAGGTCTCACAGTGAATGTGCTTGGACATTACTACATATCATTATTTACGATATGCTATCAATTATAACACCCCTTGATCGTTTGCTTAGACGATCGGTCATAACTAACAATAACTAACAATAACTAGAGCCAATTCGACCCATTTCGGCATCAGAAATTACATCATCGCCCTAGCGCACGAGAGGTGTGTGTCAACTCCAAAGAAAGAACTGAATTCACCCTCAATCATGTTCAGTTGGACCATGAGTACGCAATAAATGTGTGACTGTCACCTTATTCAAATTAAAGCAAGCAAGCATTATTTTAATTTTTTTATTTCCTTGTCTACACAAAGTGGCAGTTAGTTAAAGGAAACATCCGGTGTAAGGTATGATATGAGTAAATTTAGAGAGCTTGTTTTATCTATTAACTCTTAAAGTTATTGGCACAATTGGCCTACCAGTTTAAAAGAAATCATCCATTAATTTCTCGATTTTTCTGAACAGGTGGTTCGTCATTTTCTAGTAGTGGGCACTACATTTGTGACGTGCAACTTACACTTCAGGTTACTGACGTGTTAGCGCTGGTAATGTCTATTAAGTCTATTGAACTGGACCCTATCGTCGTCTAAGTGCGAGAGAGAGAGAGAGAGAGAGAGAGAGAGAGAGAGAGAGAGAGAGAGAGAGAGAGAACACGAGCACGTGTGTATGGTAGTATTGTATGTTCCAGTGAGTTCGCTTCATTTTCATTTAAAGATTATCGGATACGTGCTTTTATCAAATAACAAACCCAATCTAAAGAAAGAGTAGCTGTTATTCACAAATTTTATATAATTCATAATACCTTCTTTCATTTAAAACTAAAGTCTGTCATGTGCTGTGAAGGACTGTCGACAAGGCAAGTCAGCCATGTCAAATGAAGCATTCTATCCTTTATCAATCTGTTGGCATCGTTTGTGAAACGCAATTCAACATCTTCGATGTTAGTCCTTATTCACACTAACTGATAAAACAAATAAAAGAAACATAGTATTAATAGTACTTGTATCATTTTCATAATTTCATGTATAAATGTACTATCTATTTCTATATGTCTTCTCTTTTTATCAGTCGCCGACATTTACAATGTTTTGATTGAGAAATTTGGATCTTGTAGGATTTTGTACAAACTATGCGTGAAGAATGAACTTACTGCTAACATAAATGGACAATTAGTATGCATATGTCAATGTTTTAATTAACACAAATGGACAATTAGTATGCATATGTCAATGTTTTAATTAACACAAATGGACAATTCATATTCATACGTCAGTGTTTTAATTAACATCCATCTTAATAAACACGAATGCACAATTCGTATGCATACGTCAGTGTTTTAATTAACATCCATCTTAATAAACACGAATGCACAATTCGTATGCATACTTGACAGTTTTAATTAACACCCATCTTAATAAACACAGTGGGCAAAAATCTAGTAAATACAAAAATACAGAAGTAGTCTGAGAAATGTAGACTGGTATAAAAACGTATACACAGCAATATGTGCCTCTGAGACATCACCGATTGAGAAAGGAGTTCATTCAGAGCATCTTGAAGTACCTTTATAGAGCCAATATGGCGTAACCCTGTGATAATTAAATATCTGATTAGTCACAACTTAGAAAAATGGTACAGCATCTTAGAATTTAATCAGGATTAACATAATGATAACCAACATGGAGGCCGGATATTCCCTTTTAAAACGGAAAGGACTTGGTCCACCTCTTCTTTCAGTGTATATACATGTAGTACATTTGTAACCCTCGAATAGTACTCAAACGTTGTTTAGTATCGCAACAATACTGGTAGTAACACTTTCTACATAACTTATCTTTGTAAGTAAAAGCTCCTTACATCACTTTTATTGTACCGCTATACTTTCATCGTTTTTTACGTTATTTGTGGATGATATTTTCAAGAGTTCTTTCTCCTCACAATCTGATATTGGACACATTTTCTTTTCTAATATTGAACTCCATCTTGCAGTAATGTACATCTCTGATTCTGAGTAAGTAATATATGTGTTCGCAAAGCACAGGAATGTATTACACAGGTACACGATTCCAACATACCATGTGTAAACACATGTCCCATATTTAACTGCGTGTCTCATTGGTACAAATAACGAGGAGTTAGCCCACCAGTGTTATTATTATCATAGACCATACTAACTGGCAGTTTTTAGTTACGACACATAGACAGGCATTTATTTATTTATTCACTTTAGACTCTCTGGTCCTTGAGTGCATTCATAAAAGTAAATACAAAATATACATAAGAACAAATCTGTCAGCAACGTTAAAATTATAAACAGTAAGTACCTGTCCAGCCTTATTGATACAATGCTTCATTTGGGAGAAGATACAATAGGAAAGTTTGGTTTGTCCTTGTGGGTTTTTACGCCCTTATTCAGAACATGATAGGCTATACATGTCCGCCAGTATATTTGGTGGAGGAAGAACCCGGGAAAACCCAAGAAAGAACCACTGACCCACGGGAAGCTGCTGGCAAGCTTTCTCACATGCCCACGCTGGTCAAGCCGAGACTCGAACTCACACGGACAGAGGTGATATGTATAAGTGATCTGTAAAGGTGAGCGCCTCAGGCCACTCTGCCACACGGGGTTCCCAACACGAAAGTGAATGGATAATGGAATGAAAACTATGCAAATAGTGAAGAAAAGATTATGATGTGTTTATTATATAATATAACAATGCACATTGTTTAGTACGTGAGATACGCATAAAACTGGGATATGAATAAACCATGTAAAATATGTAATGTATAAGAAATTACTTCATAACAAAACTGTTAGCACAAATGTAATATATATTTTGATTACATTTTCAATAGCGAAAATGTATTACTACCACAAATTTGAATATAGTTTACCTAATTTTCAAATATTTAGGAACATATTTTTTTTTGTAGATCAGAATAATAATAATAATAATAATAATAATAATAATAATAATAATAATAATAATCAGAAGACGAAGAAGAACATAGTCTATTTATCAAGAGTTGCAAAATTAGCTAACAGCTAGTTTACATTATGGCCTTGCAATTAGTGAAAATATACAAGGTTAGCATCTACTGCATAAAAGAATACAAATTTAAAACAACCCTGGCTGCTCTTTTCTGTAAGATGCATAGTCTCCGCATGTAAGAAGAATTACGGGGTTCTTCCCACACAGTACAGAGGTAGATACAACTTGGAAAAACAACTGTATTGTACACTTTATTTAGGATCAACTGATTTGACATAAAACCTATAATCCTCTTCACAACTCATATTTTCTTAGATACTTTTATAAAGAGTGTTTGAAAGTGGTTGGACCAGGATAAAAAGTTTGGCACATTTAAAAATTTAAATCTTTTTACCTTTTACTTTAAAGTTCAATTATCTACATGTGGCTGCTCATTGTGCTAAACAGATAAGTATTACTTAGTTTTTCTGTAAACTTAAGCTAAATTTTTTGTCATCAGTCCATTTCATAGGACATTGTGAGTTTTCATTTAGTTTGCTTTCAACAATGCTACCATCTTTACCACTAATATATTGTATTGTATCATATGCATGCATTGACACTGAAGAATGTTTCAAACACTTTGGAAAATCAATTATAAAAATGAATAAGAGAAGATCTAAAATTGATCCCTGTGGTACTCCAATGGAAATTTCCTTAAAATCCGAGACATTACCTCTCCAATATACAGCTTGTAATCTACTATTGAGACAGGATGAAAACCATTGCAATGAGGGTTTTGTAACATTATATGCTGATAATTTATGTAGTAAAACTGTATGATTAACAGTATCAAAGCTTTACGTAGGTCTAAGAATAAAACTCCAGTTAATTTCACGTCATCAATATTATTTAACTAGTGATCAATCAAATCAGTGAGTGCTGTCTCACAGGAATGATTTGGACGCAAGTTTGATTAACAATGGGTTGTAAACTTATTTTATGATAAAAAGTAATAAAGTGAACTGAAAGCATATCTTGCTAGAATTATGCTAACACTGGGTAGAACAGATACAAGTTTCTAATTTTTGACGCTCGAGTCGTCTTCTGCTTAAAAAAGTGGATACCTCTAGCTTTTCTCCAATCGTCAATAAAAATATTTGTTCCCGTGAAGATATTAAATACGTACGTCAGTGGTTCAACAATGTAGTCTATTGACAGTTTTAAGAGCTTCACTGAGAAGCCATCAAAGTCAGTAGCTTTTGAATCAGACCTATTTATTATTTCCTTTAAAACAATATCCTCAGTAATATTTTGTATCTGAAAGAAGGTTTAATTTGACATATATTCAGTATCCAGTAGTGATGAACCAAAGTCCATACCAATATCTAGCCCTATACTACAGAAAAAATCATTGAAACTATTTGCAAATTTAGTAAAGTCATTATCGACTTCGTCATCAACAGTAAGAAAGTAAGTACTTGAATGTGATTTGGATGAAGGTAGAAAATCTTTTTAAAACAAATTCCCACATTTATGTTGGTTTGCTTGACGACAATTGAACAGCTCATTTCAATAATTTCAGTTTACATCGCTAATTTTTTTTATAAGAACCTTGTTTCTAAAATCCCTACAAATAGCCCAATCATTTATTCATCTATTTTATCTTGCTTTATCATGTAGGAAATCACTGGTATATACGGACGATAAGATACCACCATTAATCCACTTCTCCAACTTTGCTCTCATTCTACGTTCTTGGTATAGTAAAATGCTGAAAAATAGTCTGTACGGTATGAAAACAAACCATACACCATTCATATCATCGTAAATCTTAATTGTGTTTCAAAGAACTTGCCTTAAATCTTCCCTTAACTTTTGTTGATCTATGTTTTTGAATCACAAGATTTAATATTTATATGAGTGTTTTGCTTAATTTTGTTCCTTTTTCTCACTGAATGTTCCACATAATGATCACTGATGCCAAGGGGAATAACTCCAGAATCAGAGTATATATGCCCTGGTTCTTAAACAAATGGATATGAATGAGGCAAAGACAAAAGAAAATCCATTAAGCTTGGTCTGTGAGAATACAGAATACCTTTGAGTTAAATGATGTATTTTATAATCAAGTTTCCTTTATTTTCATGTCTCATGAATTATTTGAACCACCAACAAAGTTTCCGTTTTTCACAATAAAATAAATTTTTGAATCAAAATATTTTGTTCGACCTATCGTCTATAGTATTTATATCACATTTAAAGTATGCTTAGAAAGTTACATCTAAAGCACTTTACACCCCCACTCCACCCCCACTCCACCACAACACGTCTTTCCTGATTTGAAAGCCGGAAGATCGTTGTCAAGTATTTAACACTATATGTGTTGTAGACATCGAATTAAAAGACAAAATAATCCTTTATCGGTACCTTGCATGAGAGTTTTGAAAATGGAAATGTTATAATTTTCACCATTAACTTAACTTGTGATTCTTGTGATTCTTTCTAACAACAGGGGCTGGGTTTTGGTGGTCAAACAGAAGTTGTAATTTTAATGACTTACTGTGCGAACACCACCTGAAAAACTACATCGGTTGTTCCAAACTTATAAATGTATTTGCTTGATAATTGACCAAATTTGTCCAAATGGTTTCCAAAATGGAGGACACGACACTCAATGTGTAAATGAGATTGGGGACACTTTTGTATGCATTCATGCAGGACAGAACATCTTCTGTCATACCATTTTAAGATCAATCTTAGGTAATCCCTAGAAAGCATGCAATCTCAATATGACAGAATTTCACACTGGAGTAAAAAAAAAATTGCATGTAAATTGCCGAGTTACTGAACAAGAAAGATTAGAAATGGAGAGTGGAATCTAGTGTTTGAATTGCAACAGACATTCGCGATTATAACAATTCTCAAAAGAGACTGTGAGAGAAAACCCAGTCCAAACAGATTACGTTGACAGGTACACAAAACAGTCAAGTCAAATTTGCATGGATAACTTACAATGAGAACATATTCGTTTTAGGCCTCTTATCCAATACATTAAATTTCAAATGCCACCACATCGATATCAATTTATTTCCCCATTTATTATACTTCAGTATTTGCAAAACACATATCCCCACACTTTCCCACATTGTACCACCCACCTCCAAAATCTGTGCCCACTAGAGTCAAGTCCCAGGAGGTAAAAATAGACCCAGAGGCCAATTTTAGTTGCGTATCTGAATTCGACTTTTTATACCCAGTAAGTGTATATATGATTATAGAGTAGAGATCTTAATAGTTTCTATGTTACGACCCAGGGGCTAAGTCATATGCAGTAAGACTAAATCCAATAGTCAAATACTGTTGCATGTCTTATGTCGTCTTGTACGTGTAACTATAATTACAGGGTTGGGACCTCAATAGTTTCAAAGTTGTGACCCAAATATAAAAACTGTATGCCCCCTTTTCAAAACCCAATCTGATAGCTGTTGACACTAGGGTCGGTAATCACGTTGACAACCCATGTAACAATAAAAACTGTTATTGGGGTAAGGTCAATTATTTTTATCACTCGAACCTTCAAGGTTGATAATGTTAGATAGTTTAGCACTATTTACATTGCAACACAAGCCATGGTAACATCTGACTATATTAGCGAAAAGTATCTCTTATTTGTTATACTTGTTGCCACCTAAATATGTCTCAAGAGATTTGGGGATAGAGGATTTGCTTATTAAATAGTCTTTGATGCAGTCCCATCTAGCATTCATCTATCCAAACCAATTAATCAACCTATGAAATATTTTGTTTTTTTAATTTGTCAAGTCCTTCTTAGATTATTCTTAGGTTATTAAGACAGAAATGGAAGGGTGAGAAGTACATGTAAGTGCATATGTTTTAGGTATGGAAGGGCACATAGTTAAAATTTCTGCCCATAAAATGTAAACATATGAATGATTTTAGATGACACCTTTTCATATGGAACTATGCTTTTCGTTTTAATATATGATGTATCTGGATAAGAACGACTGGAATAACTTTTATAAAAACTTCTAACTTTTTGACCGAAGATTATTGCTTGATGACTGACTAAATAACTAGAGTCTTCACGTAGAAAGATTTTGATACATCTGATTAAAATATATGCAGAAAGTGTTTTCACTGTTATCACAGAACGTGTTTTCACTGCTATCACATAAAGTGTTTTCAATGTTATCACATAGTGTTTTCACAGTTATCACAAAAGTGTTATCACAGAAAGTGTTTTCACCGTTATCACATACAGTGTTTTGCTGTTATCACATAAAGTGTTTTTACTGTTATCACATAAAGTGTTTTCACAGTTATCACAGTAAGTGTTTTCACTGTTATCACAGAAAGTGTTTTCACTGTTATCACAAAAAGTAAATTTAGTGGTCTTAGTTTAATAATAGATCTTCTCTCAGCTTTAAACAAGAATATCAGAGAGTGTGAACTGATACCCGAGTGTGGGCATTCTAACCATGGGTACCAAATGGATTTTTATTCTAAGGCAAAAATATTGCATCAGTTGTTCAGAAAACATGAACTGTTAATGCTTGCCGGAAGCCACTCTGGATTTTAAATAACGTAAGATATAAGAAGGACACATGACTAGTAATGACTCTTTTCAATCAGTCATGAAACAATGATTTCCTTAAATGGAAGACAACATTGTATAAGAGAATAATATATAATTATTAACATATAAAACGTGATAAAATCCTATATAGTCATTTATCACCAACACTAGTTAGCAAGACATATAAAACGTGATAAAATCATATATAGTCATTTATCACCAACACTAGTTAGTAAGACATATAAAACGTGATAAAATCATATATAGTCATTTATCACCAACACTAGTTAGTAAGACATATAAAACGTGATAAAATCATATATAGTCATTTATCGCCAACACTAATTAGTAAGACATATAAAACGTCATAAAATCCTATATAGTCATTTATCACCAACACTAATTAGTAAGACATAAAACGTGATAAAATCCTATATAGTCATTTATCACCAACACTAGTTAGTAAGACATATAAAACGTGATAAAATCCTATATAGTCATTTATCACCAACACTAGTTAGTAAGACATATAAAACGTGATAAAATCCTATATAGTCATTTATCACCAACACTAGTTAGTAAGACATATAAAACGTGATAAAATCCTATATAGTCATTTATCACCAAGACTAGTTAGTAAGACATTTTATTTTTATAAAACATAACTTTCAACTCCAAACAAATATTCGAGCGATCATTGTAGAAAATACTTTTTGTTGGTAAAAAAGACAACAAAAAACAATAACAACAAAACAACCTACTTATGATTGAATACATAGACATACTGCACTTTGCTTAATTTAAGTGTTACACAGAGATTGTCAATCAGTTGACATGATTTAAGGGATACACATATATCGTCAGTCCGTTGACTTGATTTAAGGGTTACACAGAGATTCATCTGTCAGTTGACATGATTTAAGTGTTACACAGAGATTCATCTGTCAGTTGACTTGATTTAAGGGTTACACAGAGATTCATCTGTCAGTTGACTTGATTTAAGGGTTACACAGAGATTCATCAGTCAGTTGACTTGATTTAAGGGTTACTGAGGATCGTCAGTCGAATCAATATTATGTTGGTATTTTCAACACTTTCACTGGAGTATTTGACACCAAAGCTAAAAATATGTTATATGTAACCTTTAAGTCCTATTGTATGAGGACTTCATGACCAATATGTAACCTTTAAGTCCTATTGTATGAGGACTTCATGACCAATATGTAACCTTTAAGTCCTATTGTATGAGGACTTCATGACCAATATGTAACCTTTAAGTCCTATTGTATGAGGACTTCAGAACCTACATTTACAAAGAGTTAGGATACAGATGAAGAACCGAGGTAAAAAAAAAACAAAAAAACACAGGACCTACATGTGCAAAGAGTTAGGATACATATGAAGTACCGCGGTATAAAAACAAACAAAAAAAAGACAGGACCTACATGTACAAAGAGTTAGGATACAGATGAAGTACTGAGGTAAAAAAACAAACAAACAAAAGACAGGACCTACATGTACAAAGAGTTAGGATACAGATGAAGTACTGAGGTAAAAAAACAAACAAAGAAAAGACAGGACCTACATGTACAAAGAGTTAGGATACAGATGAAGTTCCGAAGTAAAAAAAAACACAAACAAACAAAAGACAGGACCTACATGTACAAAGAGTTAGAATACAGATGAAGTACTGAGGTAAAAAAAAAAAAAAAAAAAAAAAAGGACCTACATGTACAAAGAGTTAGGATACAGATGAAGTACCGAGGTGAAAAAAAACCACAAACAAAAAAAAGACAGGACCTACATGTACAAAGAGTTAGGATACAGATGAAGTACCGAGGTAAAAAAAAAACCACAAACAAAAAAAAGACAGGTACTACATGTACAAAGAGTTAGAATACAGATGAAGTACTGAGGTAAAAAAAAGAAAGACATTACCTACATGTACAAAGAGTTAGGATACAGATGAAGTACCGAGGTAAAAAAAACCCACAAACAAACAAAAGACAGGACCTACATGTACAAAGAGTTAGGATACAGATGAAGTACTGATATAATAAAGGCTGAGATTTTCTACAACCATGAATTTGACCATATATAAACTATATATATATATATATATTAGTGGTGAGTTAGGGGAGAATGATATTCTTCTCTGCTTTGAGTTATCTACCAGGAAAATCCCAATGTTATGTTTAATGTTGGCTGGTTTGAAATCAAGTCTGAAACATTTCAGTTTAACCCATATAACAAACGGATACAGAAAAATGATATCAGCATGGATATAATGTGAGGACAACAAAACAAAACAACCCGTGGTGACTTTGTGAGGTGGAGTTATTACTGTCATAACAAAATCACGGGAAACCTAAAATTCCAGTATTGATGCAAAATCATTTCATTTATGACTATTTGTCTACTATTCCGTCAACATTATTTGTCAATGATGATCGAGGAGGAGGGAGAGATGATCGGAACTTGCAAATCCCTATTGGATTGTGAATGAGGATCGAGGAGGAGAGAGAGAGATGATCGGAACTTGCAAATCCCTATTTTTGGAAGAGGATAGAAAAGGAGAGAGAGGTGATCGGAACTTGCAAATCCCAACTGGATTGTGAATGAGGATAGAGGAGGTGGAAGAGATGATTGGAACTTGCAAATATCTATTGGATTGTGAATGAGGATCGAGGAGGACAGAGAGATGATCGGAACTTGCAAATCCCTATTTTAGATGAGAATCGAGAAGGAGAGAGAGGTGATCGGTACTTGCAAATCCCAAATGGATTGTGAATGAGGATAAAGGAGGAGGCAGAGATGATCGGAACTTGCAAATCCCTATTTTGGATGAGGATCGGGGAGGAGAGAGAGGTGATCGGAACTTGCAAATCCCTATTGGATTGTGACAGCTTAAACAACAGCAAATCATGAACTTTTAGAGCGCACCCAAAATGGAAGTTTAAAATAAGGTCAAACTGATATATGCCAGGAATATATCTTTTAGTATCACCAGGTAGCATGGGTTTATTAGGTTTCATCGTTTTATAGGAAATTTAGGTGCATGGATTTTGAGTTCAGCCCCAATATCAAGTACAGGTGTTTGGAACATATCTTAAAATGTTGATTTTGTCTTGCCAATCACACAAATAAAGCTGCCTAATGCATTAACCACAAATGAAAATTCTCCCTTTATAATTCCTTAAGTAAAACTTACACTTGCAAATATTCACGCAGATACAACACACCTACGTCACAATACAGGCGTATGGTGATGTAGGTGTGGTGTATACCATGAGTTACATTGTATTTAAAACTTGTAAAATGTGTGTTTGAGTTTGTTCAATTGTACATTAAGTGTACATGCATATATATATATATATATATATATATATATATATATATATATATATATATATATATATAGAGAGAGAGAGAGAGAGAGAGAGAGAGAGAGAGACATACATACATACATACATACATACATACATACATACATACATACATACATACATACATACATACATACATACATTTGTGTGCACAATTTCTACAACTTTTAAAGAGAATCTACTACATGTCATTTATATCCAATTTCTCCAAAAAGCTGTCACGTAATTATATATCATGACATCTTTGTGCAAGCAATGATTCGTATAACTTATTTTTATCTGGCAATTTTATTTTTCTTTTAAGACTCTTCACTAGAAATATGAACTGTTCTGACATGCAATTTAGCCTCATCTGGCATTTTAGCACAAGCAGCTTGTTAAATAAATCATTTTATTAAACAGCTTTGTTAATTAAAACACACCCTACATATAAACACATCATAAATGTAAGCTAACGACAGACACCTATCAGAATAAATTGTGTTGAGCTAGGAATAATCTTGGCATATCGAAATACTTAAAATTTTGAAACACGCCCAAAATGCCCATCAGTGACAAAACCATGCAATCCGTAGCATTATATTAATGTGCCACTTTTTGCAATTCCGTACAATCCCTATACATTTTTGTTTGTGCCAGCAATAAATCATGGCACACAAATTCCCCCCAAAATTCTTTGTTTATCAGTCAGGTGAAAAAATATAATCTGTATATAGTAATTTCTATTTTGGTTTTTGAATGACAGCTAATTCTCTAAATAGCCATTATCACTGGCAAATTATTTTTTCTATCATGTACCAAGATTTAAATCTTCCATTTTCATCAGAAAAGATTGAAATAATTCAGTGAGTAATTTTGGGAGGAGGGCGTTGTGAAACAGTTTAGATGAGAAACACCTGTCCAAAGTTTGTAGAATTTAAGCCGAAAAAAGCAGCACGCCATGCCAGGTTTCTAATTTCTCAGCAAAATATAATTTGCTCGTATCTAAACTTGTATTTTATTCTGCTGCAACTCAGAGCCTTTTCCATTTCCTGACAATGTACGATGCTTGGAATTTAGGGGGTGTTTATCAGAACAAAATTAATCTGGCGGTAACTGGTCAACAGAAAATAAAACGGACACAATTCTTGGAAACCTGTCATCTAAGAGCAAATCAGCAGCATCATTCTTTTTTTCTGTGTGAGATTCTACGTAAATAACAATGTCCTTCGTGACTTATTTGTTTGTTTGTTTTGTTTGTTTTGTTTTGTTTGTTTTATTATCTCTTTAATAAGTAGAGTAGAACACTAAAAGCTGAAATTCAGATGAGAAAACGTATATCTCTAAATGTGTGTTGTATTTAAAGATGTATATTAGATGACATTTTAGCATGGATACAAAGTACTGCTATTTTAAGATGTATATTAGATGACATTTTAGCATGGATACAAAGTACTGCTATATTAAGATGTATATTAGATGACATTTTAGCATGGATACAAAGTACTGCTATTTTACATTTTAGCATTTTATACAAAGTACTGCTATTTTACATTTTAGCATGGATACAAAGTACTGCTATTTTACATTTTAGCATGGATACAAAGTACTGCTATTTTACATAATGGAAGATATGGTATTTTACATAATGGACAGTATTGTCTTGCGTCAAATCTGCACCGACAACTCCAGAATGTACTACGTGTGATAAAATTGGTAACTAGCTTAGCAAAATCGCTTAAATTAAGCACCAATACCACGTGAAGTAAAACCAGAATATTATGAGAGATTTAAGGGCAAATGTAGACTGGCGTGTTAAGGGAGCAGTTGGTAATCATTGCCGTAAGACATAAGACAATTGATAATCATTGATGTAAGACATAAGACAATTGATAATCATTGATGTAAGACATAAGACAATTGATAATCACTGATGTAAGACATAAGACAATTGATAATCACTGATGTAAGACATAAGACAATTGATAATCACTGATGTAAGACATGAGACAATTGATAATCATTGCTGTAAGACATAAGACAATTGATAATAATTGCTGTAAGACATAAGACAATTGATAATAATTGCTGTAAGACATAAGACAATTGATAATCACTGATGTAAGACATAAGACAATTGATAATCACTGATGTAAGACATAAGACAATTGATAATCACTGATGTAAGACATAAGTCAATTGATGATCATTGGCGTAAGACATAAGACAATTGATAATCATTGCCGTAAGTCATAAGACAATTGATAATCACTGATGTAAGACATAAGACAATTGATAATCATTGATGTAAGACATAAGACAATTGATAATCATTGATGTAAGACATAAGTCAATTGATAATCATTGCCGTAAGACATAAGACAATTGATAATCATTGATGTAAGACATAAGACAATTGATAATAACTGATGTAAGACATAAGTCAATTGATAATCATTGCCGTAAGACATAAGACAATTGATAATCATTGATGTAAGACATAAGACAATTGATAATCATTGCCGTAAGACATAAGACAATTGATAATCATTGATGTAAGACATAAGACAATTGATAATCATTGCTGTAAGACATAAGATAATTGATAATCATTGCTGTAAGACATAAGACAATTGATAATCATTGCCGTAAGACATAAGACAATTGATAATCATTGATGTAAGACATAAGACAATTGATAATCATTGATGTAAGACATAAGACAATTGATAATCATTGCCGTAAGACATAAGACAATTGATGATCATTGATGTAAGACATAAGACAATTGATAATCATTGATGTAAGACATAAGAAAATTGATGATCATTGATGTAAGACATAAGACAATTGATAATCATTGATGTAAGACATAAGACAATTGATAATCATTGATGTAAGACATAAGACAATTGATAATCATTGATGTAAGACATAAGACAATTGATAATCATTGATGTAAGACATAAGTCAATTGATAATCACTGATGTAAGACATAAGACAATTGATAATCATTGATGTAAGACATAAGTCAATTGATAATCATTGATTTAAGACATAAGACAATTGATAATCATTGTTGTAAGACATAAGACAATTGATAATCACTGATGTAAGACATAAGACAATTGATAATCATTGATGTAAGACATAAGTCAATTGATAATCACTGATGTAAGACATAAGACAATTGATAATCATTGATGTAAGACATAAGACAATTGATAATCATTGATGTAAGACATAAGACAATTGATAATCATTGATGTAAGACATAAGACAATTGATAATCACTGATGTAAGACATAAGACAATTGATAATCATTGATGTAAGACATAAGACAATTGATAATCATTGATGTAAGACATAAGACAATTGATAATCATTGATGTAAGACATAAGACAATTGATGATCATTGATGTAAGACATAAGACAATTGATGATCATTGATGTAAGACATAAGACAATTGATGATCATTGATGTAAGACATAAGACAATTGATAATCATTGATGTAAGACATAAGTCAATTGATAATCATTGATGTAAGACATAAGACAATTGATAATCATTGATGTAAGACATAAGACAATTGATAATCATTGATGTAAGACATAAGACAATTGATAATCATTGATGTAAGACATAAGACAATTGATAATCATTGATGTAAGACATAAGACAATTGATAATCATTGATGTAAGACATAAGACAATTGATAATCATTGATGTAAGACATAAGACAATTGATAATCATTGATGTAAGACATAAGTCAATTGATAATCATTGATGTAAGACATAAGACAATTGATAATCATTGATGTAAGACATAAGACAATTGATAATCATTGATGAAAGACATAAGACAATTGATAATCATTGATGTAAGACATAAGTCAATTGATAATCATTGATGTAAGACATAAGACAATTGATAATCATTGATGTAAGACATAAGACAATTGATAATCATTGATGTAAGACATAAGACAATTGATAATCATTGATGTAAGACATAAGACAATTGATAATCATTGATGTAAGACATAAGACAATTGATAATCATTGCCGTAAGACATAAGACAATTGATAATCATTGATGTAAGACATAAGACAATTGATAATCATTGATGTAAGACATAAGACAATTGATAATCATTGATGTAAGACATAAGACAATTGATAATCATTGATGTAAGACATAAGACAATTGATAATCACTGATCTAAGACATAAGACAATTGATAATCACTGATGTAAGACATAAGACAATTGATAATCATTGATGTAAGACATAAGACAATTGATAATCACTGATGTAAGACATAAGACAATTGATAATCATTGATGTAAGACATAAGACAATTGATAATCATTGATGTAAGACATAAGACAATTGATAATCATTGATGTAAGACATAAGACAATTGATAATCATTGATGTAAGACATAAGACAATTGATAATCATTGATGAAAGACATAAGACAATTGATAATCATTGATGTAAGACATAAGTCAATTGATAATAATTGATGTAAGACATAAGACAATTGATAATCATTGATGTAAGACATAAGACAATTGATAATCACTGATGTAAGACATAAGACAATTGATAATCATTGATGTAAGACATAAGACAATTGATAATCATTGATGTAAGACATAAGACAATTGATGATCATTGATGTAAGACATAAGTCAATTGATAATAATTTCTGTAAGACGTAAGACAATTGATAATCATTGATGTAAGATATAAGACAATTGATGATCATTGATGTAAGACATAAGACAATTGATAATCATTGATGTAAGACATAAGTCAATTGATAATCATTGATGTAAGACATAAGACAATTGATAACCATTGATGTAAGACATAAGACAATTGATGATCATTGATGTAAGACATAAGACAATTGATAATCATTGATGTAAGACATAAGACAATTGATGATCATTGATGTAAGACATAAGACAATTGATAATCATTGATGTAAGACATAAGACAATTGATAATCATTGATGTAAGACATAAGTCAATTGGTAATCATTGATGTAAGACATAAGACAATTGATAATAATTTCTGTAAGACGTAAGACAATTGATAATCATTGATGTAAGACATAAGGCAATTGATGATCATTGATGTAAGACATAAGACAATTGATAATCATTGATGTAAGACATAAGACAATTGATAATCATTGATGTAAGACATAAGACAATTGATAATCATTGATGTAAGACATAAGACAATTGATAATCATTGATGTAAGACATAAGACAATTGATAATCATTGCCGTAAGACATAAGACAATTGATAATCATTGATGTAAGACATAAGACAATTGATAATCATTGATGTAAGACATAAGACAATTGATAATCATTGATGTAAGACATAAGACAATTGATAATCATTGCCGTAAGACATAAGACAATTGATAATCATTGCCATAAGACATAAGACAATTGATAATCATTGATGTAAGACATAAGTCAATTGATGATCATTGCCGTAAGACATAAGACAATTGATGATCATTGCCGTAAGACATAAGACAATTGATAATCATTGCTGTAAGACATAAGACAATTGATAATCATTGCTGTAAGACATAAGACAATTGATAATAATTTCTGTAAGACATAAGACAATTGATAATAATTTCTGTAAGACATAAGACAATCGATAATCATTGCCGTAAGACATAAGACAATCTATAATCATTTCTGTAAGACATAAGACAATTGATGATCATTGCCGTAAGACATAAGACAAATGATAATCATTTTTGTAAGACATAAGACAATCGATAATCATTGATCTAAGACATAAGACAATTGATGATCATTGCTGTAAGGCATAAGACAATTGATGATCATTGCTGTAAGACATAAGACAATCTATAATTATTGCTGTAAGACATAAGACAATCGATAACCATTGCTTTAAGACATCGGAAAATTCAAATTTTGAAAATTAAATTATGTGTTTTCACAACATATCTCATCAGCGAGAAGAAGAATACGTTTTTTGTTTAATGTTTTGTTCAGGAGAAATTTGAATTTAAATTAGAACTAGATGATTGCAAACAAACACATAGATCTGGAGAAAAAGGAATAGATTGTTGGGACTGCTTGCTGATATTTTTATTCTTTATTATTCATATACTAGTAATATATGTGTTACACCCATGAAACATATTGTACAAAACACTCGAAATTAAATTGGAGTAATTACATAGGCCTTGATTAAGTTCCATGACTTAAACAGACTGTTATGAGTGTGGATGATATTATTTATGATGTTGTAGAAAGTTTGATCAATACTGAGGAAAACAGAAGTTTGTGTAAAGATTTAAAACAAAATCAAATAACAAGATTGAATAATATATCTGATTATATTAGGATATTGACATTCAACATTTTCAATCAACTTTCAAATTTCTACAGTCTGATAATTTAGCTGAGAATTTCAAGTGTTACATGAGTTATATTTTTTAAAGCTGATTGATATAACACAGTCGCAAATGGGTACCACACATTTCAGGCTGATATAACACAGTTGTAAATGAGTGTTCCACTTTTCAGGTTGATATAACACAGTGACAAATGGGTACCCCACATTTCAGGCTGATATAATACAGTTGTAAATGAGTGTTCCACATTTCAGGTTGATATAACACAGTGACAAATTGGTGCCTGACATTTCAGGCTGATATAACACAGTGAATTGTGGGTATCCCACTTTTCAGGCTGATATAAGACAGTGACAGATAGGTGCCACATATTTCAGCTGATATAACACAGTGACGAATGGGTGCCCCACATTTCAGGCTGATATAACACAGTGACAAATAGGTGACACATATTTCAGCTGATATAACACTGTGACAAATGGGTGAACCATATTTCAGGCTGATATAACACAGTGTAAATGGATGTATCAGCCTGCAGTTTTTATGTTTTCTGAGACTTTTATCAGTGCTTTCAGCTTTTACATAGATTCTATGCACTATACATGATTTGCATTTTTTTTCAATTCTGTCTATGCACTATACATGATTTGGATTTTTTTTTCCATTCTGTTTATGCACTATACATGATTTGCATTTTTATTTCCATTCTGTCTATGCACTATACATGATTTGGATTTTTTGTTTCCAAGTTTACCTTCAGAACAATTAAGTTAATGAATAAATATAACATGAAAGGTAGTCAAGTTTTCCATCAGAACAATTAAGTAAATGAATAAATATCACACTACGTTTTTCCAACAGTTAAAAGTGGTAGAATGTTCAAGGAAGACAACTGCAATTATATGATAATGTTCAAGGAAGACAACTGCAATTATATGATATATCAACTATCAACCATCTTTGAACCTGAAACATGCAAGCTTGTTAAATATCCTTGACAGGTCGATTGTCAGTGTCCTGAACATATTTTCAGCGCTTGAATTTCGAATAATTCATTCTGACAAACCAGAAACAAAGAGCACATTTCCAGACCCATAATTTTGCAGCTTGGATCAGGGTTTAAAACAGCACAAGGCTTGTTCCATACAAACATAAAATGTCTCTGTAAACAATGCATCACTATTCCGCGTATGACTAATTGCCAATTTGACGATATTTTCATGAGAATTTCCATAAAACAAAGGGATAGCACGTACATCTAGAGTTTGATTTAAAACTGTCGTAGTGGTACATATACAAGCTATGAACAAACAAGACCCCCATAACTTTGTGATATTTCATGAGAAAGTTGTTTTCTCTATGGGAGACACAAAATGGCGAGTGATAGAGGGAATGAGCTATTTGCATATATTATTGTCGACCCCGCTTTAGAACAAGCTCGAATAGTCGATCACTTTGGGGTCCATGTGTGTGTGTCCGTCCTTGCGTCCGTCCCTGTGTCCATCAGTGTATACCATACTTCAACGTTAGTATGTGGATACACCTTGATGTACTCAACATAAATTTACCAAAAGCTCGAGGGCGGGTCGACATGCAGAACAATTTAAGACTTTTAAGGATATTTCTTGACATATCTTCCTAATCTGCTTTTTTTGCTTCAATACAGTCGACAATGTTGTTCAGGCCTACTCTTCTGATTTTACTTGGAATATATACTCAGTTTGCACAAGCTCTTGGACGCAGAGAACAATTTTCAAACATTAGCTTTCTAGTCTTCCTATGTATATCCTCGAACTCTGTGTCCAACCCACGATTACTTAATGATAGAGACTGCCCCGGTATTGAGAGATGTGAGTACATCGCCTCCATTTAACTTTGAGCAGGGTACTTTCCTCGCCCTTCGAAAGTATTGCCTTGTTTTCCAAACTTAGATGTTAACGGTTACAATCCTTACTGTCTGGACCATGGGGTTTATTTCAGGCGAGGTTTGCCCATATAGTTTCAGATCGTCCATGAACAGCAGGTGATTGATCTTCAAGTTCCTCTTTGGTTGGTAACCTGCCTTAGGTCGTCTAAGCACTCTTATTAATAGAATCAGCGTGATCACAAAAAGCAGAAGTGATAGATAGTTTCCTTATAAGATACCCCTTTTGATTTTGACACTTCCCAGTACCTTACCGTGAATTGACACTTCCCAGTACCTTACCGTGAATTGACACTTCCCAGTACCTTACCGTGAATTGACACTTCCCAGTACCTTACCGTGAATTAACACTTCCCAGTACCTTACCGGGAATTGACACTTCCCAGTACCTTACCGTGAATTGACACTTCCCAGTACTTTACCGTGAATTGACACTTCCCAGTACCTTACCGTGAATTGACACTTCCTAGTACCTTATCGTGAATTGTGAGTTGCATTCTCCAAGACGTTATGCTATATGCGATGAGTCTTGGCATGTTGCTGGCTGCACAAAGTCCCGACACGCATGGCTCCATGAATAGGGTACATGGTTATATTCTTTCTTGTAGTCAACGCATACCATGCACAGGGTCTTCTTACGTTTTCTGCAATTCCAGAGAGCCATCTTATAGATTAGCAGCTGGGCTTTTAGTTTTCTCTTGGCTTTCATCTACAGACATCCTGCTTTTGTGGGTGTATTCCTTTGTTATCTAATTGGTCATATACCATATATATATTGTTATTATAATCATCGTCGTCATCGTCATCATCTATTATTATTATTATTATTATTAAATTGCCCCAATGCAAAACAATGTTATCACACTATTATAAGCATTTCAATCTTTATACATGCTTTTAGAAAGAAGAATAAAAACGATCTAAAACGCATTTTATATTATTATTATCATTATTATTATTACTATTATTATTATTATTGTTGTTGTTGTTGTTGTTGTTGTTTTTGTTGTTGTTGTTGTTGTTGTTGTTATTATTATTATTATTATTATTATTATTATTATTATTATTTGCATAGTCAAGAACAGTGTATTGGAGGCGCCATAAGAAGGTATCGTTTAGTCCAGGTAATGATCTCCCATACCGTAACGGAGACGACATTGTACAATAATATGAAAAGGGCACGTTTTTCCACTACCGATTGTAAACCAGACAGGTTGTGATACCGTGGATTAAAGCAGTAGTTCTGTGTTTGATTACTACCATTAAGTCGATACCCTTCCCTCTGCCTACATCATCTTAAATCGATACCCTTCCCCCTACCTACATCAGCTTAAGGTCAAATGTATTATAAGAACTCCTGAATATTTCCAACTACTTTAGGAGACTCGTCGACCATAAGACGATGGTAAAATACGACAGATACTTAATCTCTAAATATATCCATTGTCTAAGTGTGTATTAATTGTTATCCTCTTTTTTTCGCAAACGTTGGAGATTTACGATACGGGGGGCAAAGTAGGAACTGAGTCATCTTCATTAGAATCTCTTGTGGTTTTAAACATGACCAGAAAATCAACACTTTTTGACCCAAATAACACCTTCAGATATATATTATTATGTGAAATCTAAATTACCTGAAAACAGGTAACATTATCCCAGGTATCAAGATTATTTGCTCAGGTGAACTGGAAAAGAATGACACAAAGAATACATTTTCAAGGATGTATAATCTAACTTATCGTATCCAGAGAGCGGTAATTCAGACTTGTTACTATATCTGTTTGTTGTAAATAGAGACTTAAATAATGCAATCGGGATTGTTGGGCTATGTATAGGATTATAAATATTATTCACTCATTTTATTATACCTGTAATATAAAGTCACAAGTATACTCAGTGCATGTTTAATCAAACCTGTAATATAAAGTCACAAGTATACTCGGTGCATGTTCAATCAAACCTGTTACGACTCTATGGTCTAAGAAAAATGTAACAGAAAGAAAGTGAAACCAACAAATCAAGTAAAAAATCAACAAGCAATTTATTACTAGATAATTAAAATGAAAAAATCAAAAAGTCACTTACAGTAATGTGTTTTGAAATCCTAATAATCCAATAAGAATGATTGTTCTAATCACAAGTCCTAAATATAGAATGTTCCGAATTCACGGCTGTGTCCTTGAATGTTATGATGTGTTAATGGTCTCCAAAGTCCTGATGTACTAGTAATCTTGATGTGCTGATGTCAAAATGAAGTATTCCAAAATCTCTGAATAAGTTCACATAAATTCCAAAATTGTCAATTAAAAATCCAAAATCCAAAAGTTTATGAGCACTGTTATAATCCAATGAATATTTAAAATAATTCCTCTCTTAGAATTTGGAATGAATTTTCACAACTGTAATAGTTCTTTACAAGACTGATGGTAATGTCAAAACTGAATAAATGTCCACCAAACATGGTATATATAAAGATTGGTCACATGACAGAATGTTCTAGAACATGAGTCATCTTAATGGAATTTTTACTTGTAAACAAAAATCAACCTTGACCTTCAAATTGAGAAAACATATTGATCAAAACAACCTAATTCAAGGACACTAGTTAAACATGTTTTTCCTGATAACATTAAGATTTAAGCAAATATTAAAGTGATGAAACATTTATAATTTCCTAAAATATTTATAATATTATATAAACATCATACATAACAAACCTACCGCCAAAGGTGATTAAATATGTAAATCCGTTTTATAAGTTTACTTTGTGTCGTAATCAGCGAACAAGCGCCTCGCTTTGATCATGTATATTTCAACAAATTAAAGTTTATTAAACAATTGCCAGACTAATTGTACTGATGATATTCAGTAAAAAAGATACGTACAAACCCTACTAACACGATAGCAAACCTACAAAGGATTTTCTATACATTTTTACAAAATATTCAGAATTTCATCAAAGTTATCTAATGGCAATCTAAGTATACGAATAAGATAAAAGTCTACTTTAATACCGGTAAGAGATCTTTCAAGCTCTGATTTATTGAATAAAGGGGTTAAAAGGCCATTCACTGCATGATAAGTAGCTCTACTGAATTACATTGATATCATTTCGGCTACATAAACACAATATTTAAAGATAATTATACCTTCAAAAATATAAATATGTTTATTCAGTCTGTTTCAATTCAAAAGTCAATGCAAATGTTTCTCAGTTAATTGTATGGTTACCTAACTAATTGTATTGTTACCTTGTTAATTGTACGGTTACCTTGTTAATTGTATGGTTACCTTGTTAATTGTATGACTACCTTGTTAATTGTATGGCTACCTTGTTAATTGTATGATTACCTTGTTAATTGTATGACTACCTTGTTAATTGTATGATTACCTTGTTAATTGTATGACTACCTTGTTAATTGTATGACTACCTTGTTCATTGTATCGCTATCTCGTTAATTGTATGGCTACTTTGGTAATTGTATGATTACCTTGTTAATTGTATGACTACCTTGTTAATTGTATCGCTACCTTGTTGATTGTATGCTACCTTGTTAATGGTATGGATACCTTGTTGATTGTATGCTGCCTTGTTATTTGTATGGCTACGTTGTTAATTGTATGATTACATTGTTAATTGTATGGTTACTTTGTTAATTGTATGAGTACCTTGTTAATTGTATCGCTACATTGTTAATTGTATCGCTGCCTTGTTAATTGTATCGCTACCTCGTTAATTGTATGGCTACTTTGGTAATTATATGATTACCGTGTTAATTGTAAGGCTACCTTGTTAATTGTATCGCTACCTTGTTGACTGTATGCTACCTTGTTAATTGTATGGATACCGTGTTGATTGTATGCTGCCTTGTTATTTGTATGGCTACGTTGTTAATTGTATGATTACATTGTTAATTGTATGGTTACTTTGTTATTTGTATCGCTACCTCGGTAATTGGATGATTACCTTGTTATTTGTATGACTACCTTCTTAATTGTATGCCTATCTTGTTAATTGTATGATTACCTTGTTAATTGTATTATTACATTGTTAATTGTATGGCTATCTTGTTAATTGTATGATTACATTGTTAATTGTATGGCTACCTTGCTAATTGTATGCCTACCTTGTTAATTGTATGGCTACCTTTTTAATTGTATGATTACCTTGTTAATTGTATGATTACATTGTTAATTGTATGATTACCTTGTCAATAGTATGATTACCTTGTTAACTGTATGATTAGCTTGGTAATTGTATGATTACCTTGTTAATTGTATGATTACCTTGTTAATTGTATGATAACCTTGTTAATTGTATGATTACCTTGTTAATTGTATGGATACCTTTTTAATTGTATGATTACCTTGTTAATTGTATGATTACCTTGTTAATTGTATGGATACCTTGTTAATTGTATGATTACCTTGTTAATTGTATGGCTACCTTTTTAATTGTATGATTACCTTGTTAATTGTATGATTACCTTGTTAATTGTATGGCTACCTTATTAATTGTGTCGCTACCTCGTTAATTGTATGGCTACCTTGGTATTTTTATGATTACCTTGTTAATTGTATAGCTACCTTGTTCATTATATGAGTCCCTTGTTAATTGTATGGCTACCTTGTTAATTGTATGACTACCTTTTTAATTGTATGGCTACCTTGTTAATTGTATCGCTACCTTGTTCATTATATGAGTCTCTTGTTAATTGTATGGCTACCTTGTTAATTGTATAGCGACCTTATTTCATTAATATGAGTCCCTTGTTAATTGTATGGCTACCTTGTTAATTGTATGATTACCTTTTTAATTTGTATGAGTCTCTTGTTAATTGTATGGCTACCTTGTTAATTGTATGACTACCTTTTTAATTGTATGGCTACCTTGTTAATTGTATGGCTACCTTGTTCATTATATGAGTCCCTTGTTAATTGTATGGCTACCTTGTTCATTATATGAGTCCCTTGTTAATTGTATGGCTCTCTTGTTAATTGTATGACTACCTTTTTAATTGTATGGCTACATTGTTAATTGTATGGCTACCTTGTTCATTATATGAGTCCCTTGTTAATTGTATGGCTACCTTGTTAATTGTATAGCTACCTTGTTCATTATATGAGTCCCTTGTTAATTGTATGGCTACCTTGTTAATTATATGATTACCTTGTTAATTGTATGGTTGCCTTGTTGGAGAAGGATGAATTAGAGGTAGGAATAACTGACTCTGAATTGCTTTATATAAGAAGAAGTAAACATCTATCATTAGAAGTCAGTTAGAAAAATAGATGCAGCACACACACATGCATATCTATATCTATATCTATCTATCTATCTATCTATCTATCTATCTATCTATATATATATATATATATATATATATATATATATATATATATATATATATATATGGTTGCATATATCGCTGTATACTGTATACATTTATAAGATTTATAACATCTCGTATATTATTAAAATCTGCCATTTTCAATATTTTTCACATTTTCTTTTTATCCTGATAACTGCATTTTGTTACCCAACAAGTTATAAAGTCCAGGCACATACAATCTATGTATACAACGATTTACATACATAAAGTACAGGTACATACAATCTATGTATACAACGATTTACATACATAAAGTACAGGTACATACAATCTATGTATACAACGATTTACATACATAAAGTACAGGTACATACAATCTATGTATACAACGATTTACATACATAAAGTACAGGTACATACAATCTATGTATACAACGATTTACATACATAAAGTACAGGTACATACAATCTATGTATACAACGATTTACATACATAAAGTCCAGGCACATACAATCTATGTATACAACGATTTACATACATAAAGTACAGGCACATACAATCTATGTATACAACGATTTACATACATAAAGTACAGGCACATACAATCTATGTATACAACGATTTACATACATAAAGTACAGGCACATACAATCTATGTATACAACGATTTACATACATAAAGTACAGGCACATACAATCTATGTATACAACGATTTACATACATAAAGTACAGGCACATACAATCTATGTATACAACGATTTACATTTCATTTAAATTAATAGCCCAATAAAGATCGTGATAACAGCTTACTCGTTAAGACTGTCTCTGTACAAGATACCTTTTGAGTGAATGATTCTTTTTTGTCTGCAGATGGGTTTCTTTTATTAATATTTGTGTAGGAAATTAGAACATGTAAACTACCTGACACCAGTCAATGATATCACAATGAGAAAGAAAGATCAATGTATACAAACTTGGCATTCAAGTGTCTTCCATTCCTCTTAAAGTAGGACTTCTCGGACATTTAAAAAATCTTTTCATTTTGAACCGTTTTTAGTACATATGCCAGAAGAGAATAATTCTAACAAAGTTCAGTGCAATGAATTATATGTTTTCCACTGAGTCCGGAAGGTGGCAAAATTTGGATATATCTGAAAGAAAATGTGAGTTATGTGCCTCACAAGATACAGCTGATGAATTTCACTATCTTTTTCAATGTCAATATTTTGCTGAAATAAGATAACAATATATAAGTAAGAAGCATCTCAAAAATGATAATATGTACAAATTGCAGGCAGGTATTACATTTCAAATTGAACTTCTCCGAAAACACTG
Organism: Margaritifera margaritifera; assembly: GCA_029931535.1. Classification (NCBI taxonomy): domain Eukaryota; kingdom Metazoa; phylum Mollusca; class Bivalvia; order Unionida; family Margaritiferidae; genus Margaritifera; species Margaritifera margaritifera. Next base: position 5,902,606 of record JAQPZY010001666.1, on the reverse strand, counting down.
TGATCAGAACACGTTTCGTTACTACATGAGAAAACTTAATACTTTTCTTACGAGCCTAAACAGGCAACTTTCGGACAAACAACACAGTAAATTTTCTGGAGATCACATAGTACGGAGAAATCCCAAACGTGATTTCGTAACGGAAGAAACGAAAAAGCAAAAGAATAGAATGTTTCGCAGGAAAAAAACTTTCGGCAAACCGGAATGTCAGTGCAGTCATAAACCTCTCATCGGTTAATTTGTCTGACTCTGACATAAGTCTTCACTCAAAGGGCCTCAAATTTTGTCCCCGGCCCAAAACGTATAATGTACTGGAATTGAAAGAAGACTCCGTGACTTTTGCACTGAGAGTGAGACTCAAGGAAACGTTTAGTGACGATGCTGGAGGATCCAATGTCAGTAACTTTTTCTCCCAAAAAGCGAGTATGTTCCACACTCTTGTAAAGTTCTTGCTGTTGAGGCATTCTTGTCCTCGGTGGAAAGTGACGTTAACTCGCACGAACAGTGGCATACTCAAAAGGACAATTTAACCCGTAAGGAAAGGCAGTCGCTGCAAAAACTGCGCGAGAGGGAAGATATTGTCATCAAGCCAGCAGATAAGGGATCCTGCGTTGTTGTCATGAATACGTCTGACTACATCGTTGAGGCGAACGGACAACTTTCAGACGAGAGATTTCGTAAGAAACACAGTCATGACCCAACAGATGAACATGCTGAAATAGTGTGTCAGACATGAAAAAACATGCATAATGCGGGTCACATTGATGACAAAACACTGACTTACCTCCTACCAGTTGACTCCAAACCAGGGAGATTTTATTTACGCCCTAAAATACACAAACCATTACGCCAATAACTTCCATCCTACGAAGTAATTTACGTCAGAGCCATCAAGCAGGTCTAACATCTTGGATACTCAATCTACCCTCCTGGATGCTCAATCTAGCCTCCTGGATAATAAATCTACCCTCTTGGATACTCAATCTACCCTCCTGGAGGGGAACATGGAAACTGACCTGTATTCTAAACCACATGACTTTCACCAGTATCTACTCTTAGACCAACTGTTACTCCCAGCAAGTAATAAAACATCTTCCCTACGGCATGTGCGTCCTGACCAAACGCATATGCTCTAATCCAGCTAAGCTCAGGGGGCACCTTAGAAGGAGAGGATACATAAGGAGTTACACTGATGAGGGTGTTAACAAAACTAGACTCCTTGACAGGAGAGCTCTCCTGAAATATAAAAACAATAAAAACCAGTCAACGAGTCCCCTTTCGTGTTTACTTTCCACCCCAATGCCCCAAACGTACAACAGATCATTCAGAATCATTGACACCAGATCGAATCCCACAAACGGATGAAGGGTATATTTCAAGAAGTTCCTAAAAATCTGAAGGACCATCTGGTACGTGCCAAGGTAACTTCAAACAAGACGACAGATTCAGGCACATACTATTGCAAAGACAAGCATTGCTTAATTTGCAAACAGATGCCCGAGACCGAATCGTTCAGAAGTTCGAGGACAGGAGTTAGGTTCACTATCAATCAGAAGTTAGGATGTCGAACCAAAAGTGTAATCTATCTTCTAATCAAGTTCTGTGCCACTCACTATGTTGGTGAAATCGCTGATTTCAGAAAACGAATGAATAACAACAAGAACCACATTAGCAACAAAATGAACGCGAAAGTCGCAAACCACTACAACTCGACTGGTCATTCAGTCGAGGCCTCGAGATGCTTTCGATTGAATCTGACCTGAGGTGGACCGATATAGAACGCACACACAAGGAACGATACTGGATACTATAATAGAAAATTCATGGAGAGTTCGGCCTCAATGAAAAAGTCTAACATTCCCAATGCAGTCTTATCAAAACTACAGCCAGGCATCAGTTTATCAGATGTACGCAATTTTTGAGATAATATTTACCCAAGTAAATATTCCGTATCTCTTTACATGTTATACTGTTATTGTTATTATTATTATTAGTAGTAGTAGTAGTAGTTGTAGTATAACTTTACCGGGATATAATTTCTTTTGTACATTTTGTAGATGGCGTTGATTTTTCGCCACGTATTGTTCCCGTTAATTCCTTCTTTGATATTATTTATACAACTTTGTTAGGCCCAAGGCAGAACAAAATAGATTCGCAGTTTACCCATTTTAAGACCGTTTTTCAAATTTTCTTCTTTTTTAATTCTATATTGCACCCCTTGTTTGTGTAAGAATGTCTCTTGAATTTTGTGCTTAGTGTTTCTTTTGTGGATGTAAGTTGTTTCTTCCTCTGACGAAGAACTTGTTAGCTCGCAACGATGGGAAACATTTGTATTTGCATTAAAACACACACACACACACACACACACACATATATATATATATATATATATATATATATATATATATATATATATATATATATATATATATATATATATATATATATATATAATTTTAACAAAGTTCCGTAGAAAGAAATCATATGTTTGTTACTGTTACAAGATAGAAGCAAATTTGGATATCTCTAAAAGTAAATGTGAGTTATGTACCTCACAAGATATGGGTAATGAATTTCACTATCGTTTTCAATTTCAACATTTTTCTGAAATCAGAAAACAAAATATAAATAAAAAGTATCTCAAAAATGATAATACATACAAATTTATTCAGCTGCTATAAATCATAAATGTTAAAGTACCTTCTAGAGTAAGTACATTAATATGGACAAGTGTAAATATACGCATGGCTATTAATATGGACAAGTGTACAAATACACATGGCTATTAATATGGACAAGTGTACAAATACGCATGGCTACCAATATCGACAAGTGTACAAATACGCATGGCTACCAGTATGGACAAGTGTACAAATACGCATGGTTATTAATATGGACAAGTGTACAAATACGTATGACTACCAATATGGACAAGTGTACAAATACGCATGACTACCAATATGGACAAGTATACAAATACGCATGACTACCAATATGGACAAGTATACAAATACGCATGGCTACCAATATGGACAAGTGTACAAATACGCTGAGTTAATTTTAACTCTAGAGTTTAGGATCAGATATGGAGCGGAAAGCACGGATAACAGGCGGATAGAAAGGGCGTATTATAATATTTATGGGTGGGTTTATTCGGCTCTTGGTTCTCTTTATTATGACTTTAAATTTTCCACTCAAGTAAGGCTAGGTCAGAAATAGGATTTCTTCTCCTTTTCATCAATTTTGATACCATTTTAGCATAAATGTTACTTTTCTAAAAACAAATAAAAAAACATCAATATATTTTCTAAATCATGCACAAGTGTGAAATACTATTTTATTGACTTCAGCTACAAAAGTGTTTTCTTCCTTAGGACCTGACACCTACCAAAACAAATGTTGTTTCCAATTTTATCAGTGATGAAGACAAAACAAAAAGGTCCGATTAATGACTGGGACCCGCCTGATAAAGGTCAGATTAATGACTGGGACCTTCCTGATTAAGGTCAGATTCATGACTGGGACCCTTCACGTCAGATTCATGACTGGGACCCTCCAGATCAGATTCATGACTGGGACCGTCCAGGTCAAATTCATGACTGGGACCCTTCTGATAAAGGTCAGATTCACGACTGAGACCCTTCTGATAAAGGTCAGATTCATGACTGGGACCCTCCTGATTAAAGTCAGATTAATGACTGTGACTCTCCTGATTAACGTCAGATTCGTGACTAAGACCCTCCTGATTAACGTCAGATTCATGACTGGGACCCTCCTGATTAACGTCAGATTCATGACTGGGACCCTCCTGATTAACGTCAGATTCATGACTGGGACCGTTCTGATAAAGGTCAGATTTATGACTGGGACCCTCCTGATTAACGTCAGATTCATGAATGGGCCTTTCCTGATTAACGTCAGATTCATGAATGGGCCTTTCCTGATTAACGACAGATTCATGACTGTGACCCTCCAGGTCAGATTCATTACTGGGACCCTCTAGGTCAGATTCATGGCTGGGACTTTCCTGATTAACGTCAGATTCATGACTTGGACCCTCCAGGACAGATTCGTGACTGGGACTCTCCAGATCAGATTCATGACGAGGACCCGTCTGATAAAGGTCAGATTCATGACCTGGACCCAGCAGGTCAGATTCATGACTGGGACCTTATAGGTCAGATTCATGACTGGGAGCCTCCAGGTCAGATTCATGACAAGGACCCTCTAGGTCAGATTCATGACTGAGACCCTCCAGGTCAGATTCACGACTGGGACCCTCCAGGTCAGATTCATGACTGGGACTCTCCAGGTCAGATTCATGACTGGGAGCCTCCAGGTCAGATTCATGACTGGGACTCTCCAGGTCAGGTTCATGACTGAGACCCTCCAGGTCAGATTCATGACTGGGATCCTTCTGTAGCTGCTTTGTAGTAATACTCTCATTAATTAAGACACACGAAACACAAATTGGACTAATTTTGTCATAGTACCTCTCTTTTCAGCTTTTATATTTTCTTATTCAATATTTGTGTTATTTCTGAGAAGGTAAAAAAACAAATTAAAAAAGGAAAGAAAAAAAAAACAGCAATAGTTATTTCATGGAAATTTTAAAGCCTTTTGCGCATTTTTTTCAAACTGTCATTAACATTGTATTGACAGGGACATAATGCCTTATGTGTGTAAAACTGTTCAACGATTAAAAGACATTATAATGGCCACGTTCTTTATACGAAACACACACACACACACACACAAACGATCGATAGAGACATAAGTGTGTACAAAGATAAACAAGAATTTATCGATTTCAATGATCTTGCCAACTGTTAAGTGAGAAAAAAAAATATATAAAAGTGGTCTGAACAGAGCAAAAAAAATTATGATACAGGACTACGGTTGAGATTACATAGTTAATGAAATTTCTGATTTGACGTAAGTTCCTAGAATTTTAATTTAAATTGCCTTCTCTTTTTTTCGTAGCCTTTTATTAGACCTATATACTAATTACTCTGAAATGACCTGTATTATAGTTTGTACTGAAATGATCTGTACTATAGTTTGTACTGAAATGATCTGTACTATAGTTTGTACTGAAATGACCTGTACTATAGTTTGTACTGAAATGATCTGTACTATTGTTTGTACTGAAATGATCTGTACTATAGTTTGTACTGAAATGATATATACTATAATTTGTACTGAAATGATCTGTACTATAGTTTGTACTGAAATAATATGTACTATAGTTTGTACTGAATTGATCCGTACTATATTTTGTACTGAATTGATCCGTACTATAGTTTGTAATGAACTGATTAGCCATTTGCTTTTTTCTGCAGTCGCATATCCATAATACACATTTCCATTTTAAAGAACAAGCTTATTTCAGTTTTTCATGCAATCTACTTTTTGCACTTCAAACAATTATGTGCATTACAAACAATTTGCAACGTAAATCAAACTGTATGCAGCACATGAGGTACATTGTTTAATTTTGATTTTGTAAACTTGTTTTGAGGATTGATATAATCTCTCAATCAAGTTGCTAATGACACCTTGACAACCATAAAATATTATCCTCAAAACAATGTCAGTAGTTCGGAACTCACTCAGTGGCGTAGCGAGGCAAAGTGCCGCCCAGGGCCAACTATCAAAATTATTCCCCCACTCCATTCGTATTATTATGATATATACGTTACTCTTACCAAATTGCCGCCCCCTAGAAAGTGCCCCCCGGAGGCACCGCCCCTACCTTCCCCCCACCCCCCTCGCTACGCCACTGAACGCACTGACCTTAAATTATCCTAAGTTTTTATTTCATTTAGTCTTTAATTCAGGGAATATTTATTTGAGTTATAAACATTTGGTCTAGCATTTATTTTTCTGCAGTGGCGGAATGTCTATTAAAATAAACAATGGAACGAATAGTATTCCTTACATTTATTTGCATTGTTTGCTTCAATGCAGACATTTTCCTTCTCATTGCTTGGGATTTAAATGTTATTTCCCTGACTTTGTTACCGCTTTATCGTAACCATGCTAACATCAACATTAAAGTCTTCTTTACTAAATAAATTCGACACATACAGTTTATTCGTATGTAGTGATTGATAAATGTCATGTTTCTTGAAATAGACTGTTGTATCCCCATTACATCTATTGATAGGGTTATTCCCTTTGAATTTTATTATATCAAAAAGTCTACTATTACCTTATTAGGTTTCGTTTAAATGCAAATAAAATCATCATAGGTGCCTCTTATTCATTAAATTAAAAATAATCTTGTACTTCTTTCCTCTGAATGGAAGCAAATGAAAACTATCTCATCAACAAACCCATTGTAAAATAGGCCATTTAGATAGAAGTGACTTTTCATACTAAGAGAGAGAGAGAGAGAGAGAGAGAGAGAGAGGCAAAAGGTAAAATGAGAAGAAGTGTTTAAAAAGATGGACATTTCAGATATGAAATTGGAATGTCTGGCGTATATAAAATAAAAATCTGTATATATTTTGTTATAAATGGCTGGATTCCACAACATCAGTGGGGACATCTGACACTGACAAGACATAGCTTTCATTAGGCGCTCAGGGATTATATAATATGTTGCATATGTGAAATGCATGGAGAGAAAAAAAAACAAAACAGGTTCCTGCTGATGAGTCACATTGTGCCGATATGTGATTAAATTAACTACGCTGCGCAGTGAGAGGAACTAGCGTGTTAAGGAGAACTCTCGTAATGTTATCAGTAATATCTTAGTAGCATGACCAAAAATTAGCTACTTTATATATCTTACTGATTTTAACATCACTGCAGGACTTACATTACAAAGGTTTAGCACTTCAGGAAGCTGTCCTCTTTTTTTGCAGTCTCTGTCTCAATTTATCATATGGATCTTTATTGTAATCCGGACTTCCCATTTCTATTTGTCATATACATGAAGAAGTAATCAGGACTTCCCATTTCTATTTGTCATATACATGAAGAAGTCTGTATAACGCTACATTCCTGGTTTGCTCTACCGCTGCATGACCTATCAAACCAAATATAGTCAACGTGACCTGTACTTTCATCTTGGTGTAATCCGTTAGAAAAAATTTTCCTTTTTTTTTTTTTTTTTTCAGTGGCACTAAATCGGCGGACGGAAACACACGAGACTTGATAGATACTGTGGAACTTATCCAAGGGTCACTCTAAAAAGAAGTAGGTCAAAGAGATCCATTTTCTTCTGGAAAATCAAAATATGTCGAATGATTGTTTGCTGTGCTGGAAAAGAAAATTATCAAAAAATTAGATGAAGTGACATGAATCCATAGGAAATAAATGCAGACAGAAAGAAACTCAGAAGATCACCTATTTTGTTGAATAATAAATTAAAGGCAGTTTCTAAACAGTCACAATAAAAAAAAATGGTTTTGCCATGGAGATGTGAAGATCACAAGAATAAAATACAAAGGGCCATATGCATGCTCAATTTTAGTTCAAGGATTCAAAGCCTTAATTTAAACACCAAATTTTATTAAAATACGTTTGACAGCTGCTTTGTTGTCGTGGATATAAGACAAATAACGAACAGAGGACAGGCAGAAAGGGGAATTACTTATAGAATTCTCACATCTGATCATCTAAAGTGATTATCATCATTTCATACTAAAATATCCTTCCATACTTTTTGCACTGACTGTCTGGGAAGGTCTTTAAGCAACGTATTATGAATCTAGTGAAAATTCAATATCTAGAAAAATGCATCTTCTTCGAAGATGAGAATACTATGTAAATATATACTTTCTTGGAAGATGAGAATACTATTTACAAATACACGTTATTGGAAATGAGAATACTATTTACATATACAGGTTATTGGAAGATGAGAATACTATTTACAAATACACGTTATTGGAAGATGGGAATACTATTTACAAATACACGTTATTGGAAAATGAGAATACTATTTACATATACACGTTATTGGAAGATGGGAATACTATTTACATATACACGTTATTGGAAAATGAGAATACTATTTACATATACACGTTATTGGAAGATGAGAATACTATTTACATATACACGTTATTGGAAGATGGGAATACTATTTACATAAACACGTTATTGGAAGATGAGAATACTATTTACATGTACATGTTATTGGAGAATGAGAATACTATTTACAAATACTCGTTATTGGAAGATGAGAATACTATTTACATATACACGTTATTGGAAGATGGGAATACTATTTACATATACAGGTTATTGGAAGATGAAAATACTATTTACATATACACGTTATTGGAAGATGGGAATACTATTTACATATACAGGTTATTGGAAGATGAGAATACTATTTACAAATACACGTTATTGGAAGATAAGAATACTATCACATGTACACGTTATTGGAAAATGAGAATACTATTTACAAATACACGTTATTGGAAGATGAGAATACTATTTACATGTACACGTTATTGGAAGATGAGAATACTATTTACATATACACGTTATTGGAAAATGAGAATACTATTTACATGTACACGTTATTGGAAGATGAAAATACTATTTACATGTACACGTTATTGGAAAATGAGAATACTATTTACATGTACAAGTTATTGGAAGATGAAAATACTATTTACATGTACACGTTATTGGAAGATGAAAATACTATTTACATATACACGTTATTGGAAGATGAGAATACTATTCACATATACACGTTATTGGAAATGAGAATACCATTCACATATACACGTTATTGGAAAATGAGAATACCATTCACATATACACGTTATTGGAAAATGTGAATACTATTTACAAATACACGTTATTGGAAAATGAGAATACTATTTACATATACACGTTATTGGAAGATGAGAATACCATTCACATATACACGTTATTGGAAAATGAGAATACCATTCACATATACACGTTATTGGAAAATGAGAATACTATTTACATATACACGTTATTGGAAAATGAGAATACTATTTACATATACAAGTTATTGGAAAATGAGTGTTGTATTTTCGTGCACCCTGGTTATGTATTTACATATACAAGTTATTGGAAAATGAAAATACTATTTACATATACACGTTATTGGAAAATGAGAATACTATTTACTATATACACGTTATGGAAGATGAGAATACTATTTACATATACACGTTATTGGAAAATGAAAATACTATTTACATATACACGTTATTGGAAAATAAAAATACTATTTACATATACACGTTATTGGAAAATGAGAATACTATTTACATATACACGTTACTGGAAGATGAGAATACTATTTACATGTACACGTTATTGGAAAATGAGAATACTATTTACATGTACACGTTATTGGAAGATGATAATACTATTTACATGTACACGTTATTGGAAAATGAGAATACTATTTACATATATACGTTATTGGAAGATGAGAATACTATTTACATCTATACGTTATTGGAAGATGAGAATACTATTTACATATACACGTTATTGGAAAATGAGAATACTATTTACATGTACACGTTATTGGAAGATGAAAATACTATTTACATGTACACGTTATTGGAAGATGAAAATACTATTTACAAATACACGTTATTGGAAGATGAGAATACTATTTACATATACAGGTTATTGGAAAATGAAAATACTATTTATATATACACGTTATTGGAAAATGAGAATACTATTTACATATACAAGTTATTGGAAAATGAGTGTTGTATTTTCGTGCACCCTGGTTATGTATTTACATATACAAGTTATTGGAAAATGAAAATACTATTTACATATACACGTTATTGGAAAATGAGAATACTATTTACTATATACACGTTATGGAAGATGAGAATACTATTTACATATACACGTTATTGGAAAATGAAAATACTATTTACATATACACGTTATTGGAAAATAAAAATACTATTTACATATACACGTTATTGGAAAATGAGAATACTATTTACATCTATACGTTATTGGAAGATGAGAATACTATTTACATACACACGTTATTGGAAAATGAGAATACTATTTACATATACAAGTTATTGGAAAATGAGTGTTGTATTTTCGTGCACCCTGGTTATGTATTTACATATACAAGTTATTGGAAAATGAAAATACTATTTACATCTATACGTTATTGGAAAATGAGAATACTATTTACTATATACACGTTATGGAAGATGAGAATACTATTTACATGTACACGTTATTGGAAGATGATAATACTATTTACATGTACACGTTATTGGAAAATGAGAATACTATTTACATATATACGTTATTGGAAAATGAGAATACTATTTACATCTATACGTTATTGGAAGATGAGAATACTATTTACATATACACGTTATTGGAAAATGAGAATACTATTTACATGTACACGTTATTGGAAGATGAAAATACTATTTACATGTACACGTTATTGGAAAATGAGAACACTATTTTACATGTACACGTTATTGGAAGATGCGAATACTATTTACATGTACACGTTATTGGAAGATGAAAATACTATTTACAAATACACGTTCTTGGAAGATGAGAATACTATTTACATACACAGGTTATTGGAAAATGAAAATACTATTTACATATACACGTTATTGGAAGATGAGAATACTATTTACAAATACACGTTCTTGGAAGATGAGAATACTATTTACATATACACGTTATTGGAAAATGAGAATACCATTCACATATACACGTTATTGGAAAATGAGAATACTCTTCACATGTACACGTTATTGGAAGATGAGAATACCATTCACATATACACGTTATTGGAAAATGAGAATACCATTCACATATACACGTTATTGGAAAATGAGAATACTATTTACATATACAAGTTATTGGAAAATGAGAATACTATTTACATATACACGTTATTGGAAAATGAGAATACTATTTACATATACAAGTTATTGGAAAATGAGAATACTATTCACATATACACGTTATTGGAAAATGAGAATACAATTACATATACACGTTATTGGAAAATGAGAATACTATTTACATATACACGTTATGGAAAATGAGAATACTATTTACATATACACGTTATTGGAAAATGAGAATACTATTTACATGTACACGTTATTGGAAAATGAGAATACTATTTACATGTACACGTTATTGGAAGATGAAAATACTATTTACATGTTCACGTTATTGGAAAATGAGAATACTATTTACATATACACGTTATTGGAAAATGAGAATACTATTTACATATATACGTTATTGGAAAATGAGAATACTATTTACATATACACGTTATGGAAGATGAGAATACTATTTACATGTACACGTTTTTGGAAAATGAGAATACTATTTACATGTACACGTTATTGGAAAATGAGAATACTATTGACATATATACGTTATTGGGAGATGAAAATACTATTTACTAAATACGTTATTTGTGACAGTCAGCCTGACAAGCATTTGAAGGAGACTTCAACAACACGAACCAATCAAAATAAATTCTCTCTATAAGTTATAACCCATCATAGACTCTATGATTACACAGTGAAATGCTTGATAAATTCATCGTTATGAAACAAAAGTGCAATTTTTTCAGAAGGCCCTTTCAGTTTTAATAATCCATCAAGTTCGGCGGGTTGGGCTTGAAAATGTCACATTAGAACAGTTTCCAATGCATTGATCTCAGTTCATTGATTACACAGAAATGAAAGATAATACATTCATTCATAGTATAATAAAATCAGTATTTTAGACACATATACCATGAAATATTGTTTTTTCTGAAGGTTAAAAGAAGATCAAAGTGGATATTATAATTGGCAATTACTCATTCTGGTAAATTTTGCACATCTATCAAATAAAGAGAGAGATTTATTTTACTCTTTTAAAAAGAAATGTCCTTAATCTGTCACACTAGAGACTGATGTATATATATATATATATATATATATATATATATATATATATATATATATATATATATATATATATATCAGTTCAGATAGATGTATATAGTGATCACAGCGTAATGTCTAATAGACCAATTAGTCTCTTTAGATCAAATTTCGAGGGATTTGAAAGTATGCTGGATGTAGTAGAGTGATACTGTATTGAAAAAGACACTTTTGTATCCCAGACTTCCCTTAAACTGTTTAATGCCTAAAAATATATTGCTTTGTCCATGATACATATTACAGCTATCTCGACACTACGATATTAATGCAAACTGATACATACTGCAGTTTGTAATCTTTTTACTCATGCAGTAATATATGATGCAGTCAAACAGAAAATAGATCATTTATTGAATATGAGTATTGTATTTTCGTGCACCCTGGTTAAGTTTTCTTTCAGCTCCTATGACAACATATCCGTTAAAGTATAAACGTTATCTGCAGGAGTCTTAAGAAAAGAAAATTGAACGCTATTATCCTGACTTTTTTACTTTTTACCTAATGCCTGTAACATAGGATGTTTCATGTCCCTTTGTCTAACCTAAAATTGATAATGATATGCCTATGGAGAGATATTACAAGGTTTACGTTCATAACATTCCTCCAGTCATGAGTCATTAATCTTTAATCTTATGACTCCAAAATCCTTATGATAGTCTATGTCACCCGATACACAAGGGAACATGTAAACAGATGAAGAATAAAATAAAGAAACTTTCAATTCATAAATAAAGGAGACAAATAAATGATATAACACACTGGTAGAAGTTCTGTGTCGCCATTCTTCGATTAATGTGTATGGTGCCCTACCGTAAAAAGGGGAAATAGAGCAGTTTGGGTAGGACTTACATCAGTAAGAAATAAACACTAAAGTGTTATGTTTCCTGTTCCATTCAACAGGAAATAAAGTCACATCCAAGACCTTGCTAAAAGTACAAAAAGAAATATCTTGTATTTCTACAAACATATATGGATTGTCACTTTTGGGTTTTAGAGTCACCACGTGACAGATATGTCTAAGATGTATTAGCACAGCATTTACTGGGGTACTTTCTGAAACTTTTCATCTTTTCTTTTTCATTCGAAGCCGTTAAATGTGTGGCTATTTCACGTATTCTTCTTTTCCCTTTATTACTTAGAGAGACATACGGAAAGACAGAGAGACATACTGAGAGAGAGAGAGAGAGATACAAGGAGACCGACAGGAAGACATAGAGACATATAGAGATTCATGCTCTGAGACAGACTGACAGGCATACAGAGAGATAGAAAGAAGGTCATACATTGATACAGACTGAGAAACATACAGAAAGACATACATGTTGACATACTTAGACAGAGAGACATATATAGACACATACAAAGAGATAAAGACAGAAAGAAAAACCGACAGTCATACAGAGAGACAAATATAGACAGAAACAGAGAGACGGACAGAGACACAGAGATATACTGATAAATATATAAACTGTGTCTCTTACATTGAAAGAGATGCACTGAAAAAGTAAGAATAAATGAATGTTTCTTTAGCATATGGCAACGGGGAAATATTGGCGTGTGTAGTATGTGTTGCATATAATGCTCAGTCCAAAAGATTAAGATAGTAGTGATATTAAATATTAGTCGAACCTAATCCCGCACATCGATGTGCAACACTATTAATCGAAGCTAACCCTGCACATCGATGTACAACAATATTAATCGAACCAAATCCATCACATCGATGTACAACAATATTAATCGAACCTAATTCTGCACATCGATGTACAACAATATTAATCGAACCTAATCCTGAACATCGATGTACAACAATATTAATCGAACCAAATCAATCACATCGATGTACAACAATATTAATCGAACCAAATCCATCACATCGATATACAACAATGTTAATCGAACCTAATTCTGCACATCGATGAACAACAATAGTAATCGAACCTAATCCTGCACATCGATGTACAACAATAAAACATTGTTCACCTTCTTACTATATATTGATCAGTACTTGCAATTTGCTATTTGGTTGATGTCACTGGATTAGATACTCAGTGTAGCTGGTATTCCCCTTTATGATGAAGATTCTTGAGTTTTGATGGTGAATGAGAGGAGATTTAAGAATAATAGGAGGTCATATGAATTTTCAATTGGCTATATCTATTGACATATTAACTGTTGCTGAACCCATATCTTGTCTCATTCATTGAAGTTGTTTGAAGGAAGGATCGAGATCAGTTCAGATGGCGGTTGTGAAGCCTCGTTGGTAGGTAGGTGAGAGGTAATGTCGTGAGATCAGGAGGCACTCAAAATAGGTGGGGATTAAGTTTGATGGAAGATAAAAGAAAATAATGTATCTGACATTTATTTTATAATGTCAGGGCTTAAAATCTTAAAATGTTACTCTCCAAATGTTACTTAAAGTGTAACATAAATCGCTATAGTCGTATATGATATGTTTGACATCAATTTACCTTTGCACATTAAGTCAAATTACAGTATATTCTTGTGGTATGAAATTCATTTTATATAGTATCTATGACACGTTGATATAATGAGATATTCAGATATGGGTTTGAGAATTCAGTTTTATCTGTGGATAATATTCCACTCGCAATTAGTCGAGTTAGAAACAATATATTTTAGTATTAAGCCATAATTTAATACTGAAGTAAAAAAGCCTAAGCCAACCTAATAGTCGTATTCCGGTATATAGCTACTATTATCTGATTGGTTTTTAAAGTAGTGACATGATCACGTGATTTATCAAACTTGATATGTATGGTTACTTCTGGGTTTATCTAATTAAACATGGAGCCAAACGCACAAGTCTTATTGGTGTATAGCAGAGGGATGCACGTCGGACGGACAAAATTGTGAAAAAGATCCGTAGATGAAAGGCATTGAATTATTTTTTTTCTTTCCATTTCTAACTGGAAAAGAGCCTCAAATTAAGAAAATTTTGTCTGAATTATATACCTTGAGATTCACTTCCCCAAAAGAGATACCACAGAGTATGATCTAAATAGTTTTATTGAAGCTGTCCAATTTCCCAAAATCCATGCCAGATACTGTCTGCATACAAAAATTACCGAAAACTAGTAAATCCATACCAGATACTGTCTGCATGCAACAATTTTCGAAAACTAGTAAATCCATGCCAGACACTGTTTGCATACACCAATTATCGAAAACTAGTAAATCCGTGCCAGACACTGTTTGCATACACCAATTAGCGAAAACTAGTAAATCCATGACAGACACTGTCTGCATACAACAATTACCGAAAACTAGTAAATCCATGCCAGATACTGTCTGCATACAACAATTAGCGAAAACTAGTAAATCCATGACAGATACTGTCTGCATACAACAATTAGCGAAAACTAGTAAATCCATGCCAGACACTGTCTGCATACAACAATTAGCGAAAACTAGTAAATCCATGCCAGACACTGTCTGCATACAACAATTATCGAAAACTAGTAAATCCGTGCCAGACACTGTCTGCATACAACAATTACCGAAAACTAGTAAATCCATGCCAGACACTGTCTGCATACAACAATTAGCGAAAACAAGTAAATCCATGACAGATACTGTCTGCATACAACAATTACCAAAAACTAGTAAATCCATGACAGACACTGTCTGCATACAACAATCAGCGAAAACTAGTAAATCCATGACAGATACTGTCTGCATACAACAATTAGCGAAAACTAGTAAATCCATACCAGACACTGTCTGCAAACAACAATTAGCGAAAACTAGTAAATCCATGACAGACACTGTCTGCATACAACAATTAGCGAAAGCTAGTAAATCCATCTCAGATACTGTCTGCATACAACAATTACCGAAAACTAGTAAATCCATGCCAAATACTGCTTGCATACAACAATTAGCGAAAACTAGTAAATCCATGCCCGATACTGTCTGCATACAATAAATATCGAAAACTAGCAAAAGATCAATCACTAAACTTTACTGAGAAACTTTAAAAAGCCAGGCATGAGGAAAATATGAAGGAAAAGTCGCATGTGTGTAACTCTACTGGAGATGAGAAAATTTTGGAAAGGAACTTTGCTTATGAGCTTCAGACTTTATCTTCACTGGACATTTCGCCTTCAGTCGAGTTATCCCACTTAAAAGGAATCCACTATCTCTACTTTTTTGTGCCAGCTTTCAAGCTAAGACATCCATCCCGTATATGGGGGCGATCCCCTCCCCCTAACATTCCCTCAGTGAGCACATAAGTGTGTAAGTTGATGAACCGAGTGAATGAATTGTATATGGACACTATGAAAGGTTCTATCTGTCAACCATATTACATCGAAATATAACAGATAATTTGTAGAGAAAGAAAAGAAACTTGCATGTGCAGTTACCAGAAAGTATAGGCTTATAGCAGAGTTTGAAAACATCCATGTGGGTTTAGAACAGGTCTGACTCATTTTACATTTGTACATTTTATTTTTGGTTCCTGCAGGGGGTCCTTTCAAATTCGTCGTTAGATATATTGCAATGTTAAGACTGAAAACTTGCAAAGTCCACTTTGTATTCACATTTGAATTTTTTTTTTTTTTTACAAAAATATCAGTAGTTGTTACTGAAATGAAGAAATGCTGTCACGGTGATCTTCTCGTGTTAGAAATGCACTCATAATTAATTTTAAAGTGTTACATTTCAGACACTGTAGTCGATCATTCCTACAACTTTCTGTCTCGAAGGTTTGAGCTGGAAATTAATGACGCTTCAACACGGACGGATTTAACGGTATCTCGTATTGATGAAATGGAAGTAACATTATCCAACCCTGATGTACTGTTCTGATAACTTTTTTGTCAAAAGTAGCAAAAGCTGACTCTTCCATAAGACAATATACAGGTCCACCAAGCAAGGATATATTAAATGGAGTTTTTGAGCTAACTGAACAAGTAGAACCAAATATAAAGTACTGGTCAGGATGTTATAGTGATAATAAAAAAGCACTATCTAGAAACTGCCTACCATTAGCCTGATTCCAGGTGATAAACTTTCCAGGTGTGAAGAATTCATTTTAACATTGTTAAGGCTCAGACTGGGTTTTTTAGACTTCATTTTAACAGACTTATTTGGAATTTCTCAGTCTAGAGTATGACATATCTTTGTCGCTTGGATTAACTACATCTATGATATATTCAGCCTTTAAATTAAGTGGCCATCTAGGGAACGCATCAGAAAACATCTTCGTTGAAGTTTCTAGATGCATTTCTCGAAAACTAGAGTTATCATAGAATGTACTGAGCTTTTTATTCAAAGCCCAAAGTCTTCAACAGCTCTAGTTAAAAATACAGCAATTTTAAATCGCATAATACACTTAAATGTCTTGTTGGCATTACTCCCACAGTTGCTTTTTCTTTGTGTCAGGATTGTGGTGAGGTAATGTGTCAAATAAATGTATAACAGAGCACTCGATCTTTCTCGACTTAGTATCAGCAAGAGAATAGGTAATGGCGGACAGGGGTTTCTGATCAGAGACTGAATGTCTTGCAGCTCTAAATATAATTACCACCGTTTACTCGTCGGTGTTTCTTGGGTAAATGAAAAAGATTGAATGCTAATGAAGTTAGAAAAACACGTTCAAATGCAATACTAAGAATACATGGGGAAAGAGCTATATGTGGACTGAAATCTTTCATATCGTTGTCGAAATGTCCTTCCATTATCCTTGAAATATATTGCATATCAAATGGTGAAAATAGCAGCATTCGTTTATAACTTCCAAACTCCACTTTTGTCTAAGTCATGTTCTAAATCAGCTGAATATTGGAATTATTTTAATATTTTGTGAATTTGACACAAACAGAGTTTTAAAAAACTATTCAAAGTCACTTTTATTTAGTATTATGTCCTTTATTAGTTTGCAGCATAAAACCAACTAATAACTGAAAAGGTAACATTAATACCAAAGCTTTATCATTGCATTGTAGAATATATTCTATTTTCCATAAGAAGTCCGAGAACTGCATCATTAGAATTTTTGGTTATTATGATCTAAAAAAATCATTTTAAAGAAATATATTTTAATAATGTATTGATAGAATAAGTATAATGAATCTCAAAGCACATCATATTTAAATGTTAGTGAGAGTGAACCAGCTGTCCACACTTTGATACTAACATTTGCCGCTAATGAGCTCTGATACCCATACTGCTGATTTTATCAGTACATTATTGAAATATATTTTGATTGAAATAAACTGAATTACATTTTATAGTTTTGTTTTAGATCATAATCACCAGAAAATGATAAAGCTCTCCCACATGCTGTGTAAATAATGTGTTCTTGCATCATGTATATTGTGTAATAATTTGTTTTCTTGCATCATGTCTATTTTTTGCATGGAAAGTGTTTTCCTATGTGACCAAACTGCAGGCAATAAAGTCTATGTTTGTATGCATTTCCTTTGCCCCTTTCATGCAATTCTTGTGAGCAGAAAAAAAAGATAACAAGAGCCAAATGTTATACATTTACTGTTTGTATACGGTATATGCTATAGAAATTATCAGTAGAATGATCATTTTTGACACTAGTCAGCCATTACATCATGTGCCTGCAGATCTAGGTCTATCATGTTTGCAGTTTGGTTCAGCTTTACATCACAAATATGGAATAGTACCTTATATACATTATAGTACCATAAAGTCAGCACATTACATCAGTTTGTCTTAATAAGGAAAGAAAATATATTACATAATTTGCCCAAGACATGAGAAAACATGCATAAAGCCTCAGCAATTACTGTATACCCAGAACACTGTGTTCTAAATAGGCTTTGAATTTTTAATTGTGATTGCACACAGTGTAAACCCTCACCAGACAACATGGAAGCCCAGCCAGATCTGTTTATACGCAGATTGTGGGAGCTTTAATTTACCTCTACTCATAACATGTCTTCGTAACATAACACAATCAGCATATAAACATTTATTATATTTCATACTGAAGTTTTAAGCACATGTCTTGGCAGGAAATGCAGGTACAAAGCAGGTTTTGAAATAAAGTACTGATCAAAGTGAATTCCTTCTACAGTTAAATCTTTTTTGGTAAAGAAGACCTTGGATATGAGCATACCAAGGAGAAGTTCTTTTAAGCTGTATTTTATCATAGGATGCAAAACTAAGTGGTACTCAGTTTTTGAAGTAACATCCTGATGATCATATGAACACTTAATTTCCTCAAGTCCATTACCACACAATACACATAAAACACACCCATCAGGTGAGGCACCATGAAAGGGGTAATCAACAGAACTTGCAGTCCACTGCAATCTAATCTAACTTGTGTATGTGTTGATTTGTATAAATCAAAATACTGCATCAGAGCAACTGATTCCACTGACTTGCCATATTCAGTTTGACATCAGAGCAACTGATTCCATTGACTTGCCATATTCAGTTTGACATCAGAGCAACTGATTCCATTGACTTGCCATATTCAGTTTGACATCAGAGCAACTGATTCCATTGACTTGCCATATTCAGTTTGGCATCAAAGCAACTGATTCCACTGACTTGCCATATTCAGCTTGACATCAGAGCAACTGATTCCATTGACTTGCCATATTCAGTTTGACATCAGAGCAACTGATTCTACTGATCTGCCATATTCAGTTTGACATCAGAGCAACTGATTCCACTGATCTGCCATATTCAGTTTGATATCAGAGCAACTGATTCCATTGACTTGCCATATTCAGTTTGACATCAGAGCAACTGATTCCATTGACTTGCCATATTCAGTTTGACAGTGAATGGTGTTGATCTTCCAAAATATCTTCTTTACTATATAGTTATTTTGGTTGTCCTTTGTTAAGATTATAGTGTAACACTGAATTCATATACGATGTAGTTATTCTACCTTTTATATATTTTAACCAATCAGGGTTTTCTGCTTGTCTATTATTGACATCTTCTGTGTGTGAAAGATACTCCAAAAAGTCTACATTAATACCAGTCACTATATTAGTTCGTGTTTACAATACCAGTCACTATATTAGTACGTGTTTGCAATACCAGTCACTATATTAGTACGTGTTTGCAATACCAGTCAAGGCCGGTGGATCATGGTAATTTACAAAGTCATCAGATTGAATATCACCATCATCAGACGTAGGGTCTAGGGTCTGCAAAAACAGAGCGTTGGAATATTTACATAGCTTACATACACTTTTTTCTGTCTCTCTACGACAACTATGAATTTTCTGTCTCTCTACAACAGCTATGGATTTTCTGTCTCTCTACGACAAATATGGATTTTCTGTCTCTCTACAACAACTATGGATTTTCTGTCTCACTATGACATCTATGGATTTTCTGTCTCTCTACGACAAATATGGATTTTCTGTCTCTCTACGACAACTATGGATTTTCTGTCTCTCTACAACAACTATGGATTTTCCTACTCTCTATGACAACTATGGATTTTCTGTCTCTCTGTGACATCTATGGATTTTCTGTCTCTCTACAACAACTATAGATTTTCTGTCTCTCTACAACAACTATGAATCTTCTGTCTCTCTACAACAACTATGGATTTTCTGTCTCTCTACGACAACTATGGATTTTCTGTCTCTCTACAACAACTATGGATTTTCTGTCTCGCTATGACATCTATGGATTTTCTGTCTCTCTACAAGAACTATGGATTTTCTGTCTCGCTATGACATCTATGGATTTTCTGTCTCTCTATAAGAACTATGGATTTTCTATCTCTCTATGACAACTATGGATTTTCTGTCTCTCTACGACAACTATTGATTTTCTGTCTCTCTACGACAACTATGGATTTTCTGTCTCTCTATGATAACTATGGATTTTCTGTCTCTCTACAACAATTATGGATTTTCTGTCTCTCTACAACAACTATGGATTTTCTGTCTCTCTATGACAACTATGGATTTTCTGTCTCTCTACAACAACTATGGATTTTCTGTCTCTCTACGACAACTTTGGTTTTTTCTAACCTTAGATGAAAGGTATTTAAAGTGGACTCGAGGACTTGTCTGCTTGAATACTTTATGTTGTCTATCTCTGATGAATGTGATATTTTTCTTGGCAAGTCCCATGTACACTTTATGTCAGTTCCCACCTCATTTGTTAGTATGTCTCTCTATCAAGTGTTTCATACTAAACAACAGGGCTACACACTGCTTACAGCCACCATTATCACTGAAACAAAAAGGACCAATACAAATATTTAAATAATATGTCAGGTACACGTTAAAGTCCACATAAATCTAAGAATGTGTTTTAAGATTCTATTAATAAGTGACGTAAGCAATTTTTTTATCCTTTTCTGTAAATGTTTCTGCTTATGATAGCCATAAAAAATGTTTTATTTCCTTTTATTAACCCAAATATGAATCCTTATTGTATTAGAGGGAAAGATAGAAGATAAAAATAATATCAAAACATGAAGAGTTTTAAGTTAGCACAGCTTTTGTCTATGTACTATGTGTACTCGTTTATAAGTCAAACACACCTGTTGGCAGAACAGGGTCTATGCTATTAAATCTACTGATACATTTTAAGAAGAGCAAAGACCCTAATCAGCATGTGTATAATGTGATGGCAGATCAGGGTCTATGATGTACGCAGTTAGGATCTATTTATAAGAGAGTATATACAATAAATGTCAGAAAGAACAACCACAGAAGACCCTTGAAGTTGTCATTCTCAGTTGTATTACAATGGACTTGTGCTTTATAATATTTCTATAATTTATTGATATAATTTCAAAGGCCTCTGCTTCCAAATGACCCAAGATAGAATCTATATTAAACAGCGTGTAAACAGATGGGGGTGAGGAGTTACTGTCTTATCTTGGTGAACGTAGGATCATACTACTTTTGTTTTGTAAAATATTCAATTTTATTTTTTGGGTGGTGAATTTCAGCTGGTATTTATTATTATTATTATTATTATTATTATTATTATTATTATTATTATTATTAGGGAAGGAGACTAGGGGAGTGGGGTTGTGTGGGGTCCAAATATTCCTCAATATTGGGCGGGGATGGGATACACTTGTGGAATTTAGTATTTTGGGGGTAAGTTATTACATATTTGGAATATTTGGAGGTGCACCGTTTGTGTGTGTATTTGTGTGTGTGTGGGGGGGGGATAATTTGCTTAAAGTATTGGGTGTGATATACATCAATTCGGGTGGGTGGGTATAATAGTCTAGTCTCTGATGAGCCTATGAATTTGTATCACCGAAATACAAGAGTACTTCCTCCGCAGCATGCATGCCATCTTACGTTGCTGTATGGCTCAAATCAACGATGAAACCATTATGAAAGTTACCAAATTTATCAGTAACAGATTTTAGATTACATAAATTAAGAATCTCATAAAGTAACAGAAAAATACTTACGTCAAATAAGTACAACCTCTGCTTTCACGGTTACGTTTGACTGATAAGGTTTCTCACTTTGTCTTGTCTCTGGTATACACTTGGTTAGAATATACATATACTGAACGCCAGCGAATTTGCTCAGCTTTATATCACCAACATGATTGTTGGATTTTTAAGTCTTTCGTGAGTCCACTGGCATTTGTTAAGCAAATAAACCGTAATATCCCCCAATTTAATGTCTGACAATCCACAGAGATCAGAAGGTCATTCCTTCAATTCAGTAATGTCAGGTAGCAACTGATGTACCCCATCTTCTTTTTCAATCGTTCGGCGCAGCCTTTGAAAAATGGAATAATCGTCAGATTCCTCCCCACAGAGCTGAAATTCCCGTGCAACCAATACCAGCCTTATAAGTCCATGTTTGTTATATATGGAGGTACTTATGCCAGGCGCTTGCAAATATTTCTCAAAGTTCGGCACAGTTAACTTGGAAATATCATCGGCATCCATATTTCCGGAAGTCAAATATGTCGTGTGTTGATAGAAGTCACATGTCAAAACTGACGTCGACTGGTATATCTCAATGAGACTATTGATCCTCATTCATCTTCATAAGCGATCTCATAAATTGTTTATCATCTCTGCCACTCTACATAGGAAAAGTCTTAAAAGTATGTATTTGAAATGATTAATTGAATTAGTCTCAAATCAAATATATGTCCTTTCTAACCACCTTTTTAATCACGTATAGACCAAGTAATATCTGGATACAAATTATATATGTTTAGATTTAAATTAGTGGACGTAAAATGTGCTAATTATTTATATGTAGTGAAATGTACCATGATAGATGTAGTTTTTAAGTTAATGCTTTCATGCTTATCAACGAAATTCAACAGAATATTACATAAAAACGGTTAAATAAAGAAAGGAAAGACTGTAAGAGTCAGAATCAGAAGAAAGTAGACAATATTCGCGCTATCATGTAATTAGGATCAGAGCAATCGACAGGGGAGCAAATTTCATATATATTTTTTGACTTTATTAGATACATGTTTTCCTTTACACAATCATATGAATTAATGTTTGCTACAAAATCCAGTACCTACAGGTGTCCACCTTTTTTGCAGTGCTAACCTGTGTGCGTCTATTTTGCACTACTTACCTGTGTGCGTCTATATTGGAGTACTTACCTGTGTGCGTCTATTTAGCGATACTTACCTGTGTGCGTTTATTTAGCGATACTTACTTGTGTGCGTCTATTTAGCTATACTTACCTGTGTGAGCATATTTTCCCTATACTCTTGTTTTCCAGATTTACAATCAGATTCAATAAATAGACAGAACGGTTGCACCACACAGTTCTGGTGCTAAACGCACGTGCATAAAGTGTCTTTATGGGCAAATTCAAAATTTAACTGGCAAATTGTGGCTTAATTTTTCCGTTGCATTTTCACAAAATCAAAATGAAAATTCTCTGTTCATACTCTATCGAAAAAATCCTGCGGAGTCAGAAATGTATAATAGGCCCATTACGCCATCTTGCAGATCGTAAAAGACGACTAATGGAGGCAGGAACCGTGGTGGCCTAGTGGTTAGAGTGCTGGACTCGAGACCGAAAGGGCTCGGGTTCGAATCCTATCATCGAATCAGCTTAGGCCGGCTACCGTGGGCAAAGCACTTTATTTCAATTGCCTCGGCATTAAATAACTTACTCCGTTGTTGTGACTTAAAACGCAAAATCAAAATATATCGTAAAGAAATGGACCTGACGTAGCCCGGTATTATCCAAATGGACATGACGTAGCCCGGTATTATCCAAATGGACATGACGTAGCTCGGTATTATCCAAATGGACCTGACGTAGCCAATTTTTATCCAAATGGACATGACGTAGCCCGGTATTATCCAAATGGACCTGACGTACTCCGGTATTATCCAAATGGACATGACGTAGCCCGGTATTATCCAAATGGACATGGCGCAGCCCGGTATTATCCAAATGAACCTGACGTAGCCCGGTATTATCCAAATGGACCTGACGTAGCCCGGTATTATCCAAATGGACCTGACGTAGCCGGGTATTATCCAAAAACTACTCTCAATATCAAGTCAAAGAGTACCAAATTATTAAGTAGATGTGCAAAATAAATTAGTGTTTAATAAGAATTGATATTTTAAAAGACGCATATTACCTGAGAATCTAAACAATGGTAACCTATGGATTATTTATTAAACGTGTCTGCATTTGTATTACACGTTAGATCAACCTGTAAATCTTGTATTTCTTTCTACTCAAAACCAAAGTCAATATATTCAAGTTTCACAATTTGAATAATTCCGTACATAAAGATAAGGTATTAAGACTGAATTCTATAGCACAGCTCTGGTTAGTTTTATTTGATCATTCAAAGAACGTCAGATTTTTTTTCGACAGCATCAATCCAAATTCTGACGAAGATGTTAAAAAGAAACTATATCGATCAGAAAAAATCTTTAAAAGAAAAGTTACAGCTTGTTTTTATAACATAAGTAGATAAATAGGTAAATCAGATAATCTAAATGATAAAATATCAAAGGAAATGTACCATATGAAAAGTGCAATGTTTGAAAAGAAATGGATGTATGTGAAGTTCGAACAGATTAATGTGGTATTCGCATTAAAGCACTGATGTCTTTTATGTGTATTTTTTTGGTATGCTTTGATCCGTTCTATTGATATTGTGATGGTGAACTAATTTTTACTGAATGCTTGTTTGAACTTTTAGATTTTAAGTGCATAACAAGAATTAATAATTGCAGTTTACATAAACTCTGTGGATAATTATTTGTTTTCATTTCCTCTGCTTCAAGTAGTGGAATGCATTAGAAATGAAAATACCTTTTTCTAGTATACCATCAACATGTATTACCTACCCATTTAATCTTATATAGTTTATCATGCGTTAGATACGGATATTCTATCTGCATTCTGTAGTGTTATATGGTTGATCATGCGTTAGATACGGATATTCTATCTGCATTCCGTAGTGTTATATGGTTGATCATGCGTTAGATACGGATATTCTATCTGCATTCCGTAGTGTTATATGGTTGATCATGCGTAAGATACGGATATTCTATCTGTATTCCGTAGTGTTATATGGTTGATCATGCGTAAGATACGGATATTCTATCTGTATTCCGTAGTGTTATATGGTTTATAATGCTTTAGATACGGATATTCTATCTGTATTCCGTAGTGTTATATGGTTTATCACGCGTTAGATACGGATATTCTATCTGTATTCCGTAGTGGTATATGTTTTATCACGCGTTAGATACGGATATCCTATCTGTATTCCGTAGTGTTATATGGTTTATCACGCGTTAGATACGGATATCCTATCTGTATTCCGTAGTGTTATATGGTTTATCACGCGTTAGATACGGATATCCTATCTGTATTCCGTAGTGTTATATGGTTTATCACGCGTTAGATACGGATATTCTAACATTTATAAATTGCATTTTGTTTTGAATTCACTCACAATGTATAACTAGAAATAGTTGGAAAGTGTAAATAAGAAGGTATGTAATAAATACAAAACCGCATTATTGTTTTGCTCCGAGTAGAGGGAAAGAACTCATTTGATACGGCCTATAAATATTTCCCGGCCTAACGGCATTGACGGATCCCTGCGCCATATCAAACTTGTTCTTTCCCCCGACTATGAACAAAAAACAACTGATGTAGATTTGTCTATTTATACCATTATTACATGTTTTTCAAAAAACTTTATAATTTAGAACGTGCGTCTTTAAACTATACTCATTCATTATAGTGTTAATCATTATATAACAGATGCATTTTTTTACATTTTGAATTATGTACATATTTGAGACGTATCACATAATAACTAAGCTTTCAATGAAAAATGGAGCACAGAATGTGTGAGATATACATATTTAAATCTCTAAACTATTTATTGAAAACAAATCTATAAATACATTTAAATATGGAAAAGGCAAGTTCTTTAAGAATTTGACTATATAAACACTTCATACCAAAAAAACTAATAATAAACAAATAAAAATAAAAGATCACGCTGAATGTTGATTTTACCCGCTTAAGAAAGCAAGCTATTCGAATCCTTTCGTTACGTTAATTAGACTAGGTGCATCTTCATACAATGTTCGATTCTGTCAATCTAAACAAAATGCACAAATGCATGTTTGGTTTGGTTTGGTATTTACGACACAGTAACACATGAAATTTATTTAGAGACGAGATTTTCTTGATCTTCACTGTGAAATATGCTTTTAATCAGAAAACCAAAAGTTCTAATTCTTGTCTTACAAAATAAAGCATTATTTCAATTCTCTTTCAAGTTTACCATCTGTTTAAATTTATAGCAGTAATTAATAGTGCGAATCTGGGGCACAAGACATAATGTATAGCTTCCGTTTTTCTTTTGAACTTATATATAGAATAAACTCAAGATATACACACCAGACTCATTACTTTATTGATATACTTATAATTCAAGGCACAACAGCAAATATATTTTTCCCGATCTACCAGTTTATAATAGTGCATCGGTGTGTGTCATATGTATTAAAGTTATTACTATTGCTAACACAACTGACCATGAATTGGTCAATTAAAATGTGGTAATACATCTAGATTCATACCATTCCTTTCGATCCTGTGTGAGATGAGACTTCATCTCAAAGACAATCAAGAATAAATAAAGTATAGTAGTAGTATAAATCCATGGTATACTGCATGTGTCAAGATCCTCACGGGATTTGTATGAATCATATGACTGTAACATATGATATGCTTATGGGGAAGATTTTCAGACATAAATAATTTATATGCTTGGTGCAGGGGTTGAACATCAAACACATTGTCCAAAGATCAAAAGAAAAATAAAAGGAATCATACCATAATGTGTTGTTCCTCAATCATAAATGAAATTTAGTCAAAGAAAGGAACTTCTCATTATATCATACCATGATGTGTTGTTTGGTCAAAGAAAGGAACTTCTTATTATATCATACCATGATGTGTTGTTTGGTCAAAGAAAGGAACTTCTTATTATATCATACCATGATGTGTTGTTTGGTCAAAGAAAGGAACTTCTTATTATATTGTACCATGATGTGTTGTTTGGTCAAAGAAAGGAACTTCTCATTATATCATACCATGATGTGTTGTTTGGTCAAAGAAAAGAGCTTCTCATTATATCGTACCATGATGTGTTGTTCCTCATACATAAATTCTGATCAGAGTAATACATACGTAAAACAATCAAGAACAAAACCATCCTCCATGCCAAAGAAATCATTCTAATAAAATATCCTCCATGCCAACGAAATCATTCTATACTCTCCGACATAAAATGATTCATATTCTGAGTGTTGAGTGAATTTCTATCTGTCTGCTAGCATGCCTGACTACATATCAGGTAACTTCCATCCATTTATGCAACAGTATCCAGTTTCTAGGGGTGATTTTATGCATAAGGTAACTATTATCCATGCATGCAATAGTATCCAGGTCCTAGGAGTGTTGTACACATAGGGTAACTTCCATCCATTATGCAACAGTATACAGTTCCTAGGGGTGTTTTTACACATAAGGTAACTATTATCCATGCATGCAATAGTATCCAGTTCTATGGGTGTTTTAACACATAAGGTAACTATTATCCATGCATGCAATAGCATTCAGTTCCTATGGGTGTTTTTACGCATTAGGTATCTTCCATCCATCCATGCAATAGTATCCAGTTCCTATGGGTGTTTTTACGTATTAGGTATCTTCCATCCATCCATGCAATAGTATCCAGTTCTATGGGTGTTTTTACACATAAGGTAACTATTATCCATGCATGCAATAGCATTCAGTTCCTATGGGTGTTTTTACGCATTAGGTATCTTCCATCCATCCGTGCAATAGTATCCAGTTCCTATGGGTGTTTTTAGACATAGGGTAACTTCCATCGATTCATGCAATAGTGTCAATTTCCTGGAGTATTTTTACACATAAGGTAACTTCCATGCATTCATTCAATAGTGGGGACCCGAGTGGTCGAAGGCGCTCGCCTTTACAAGTCACTCATACACATTTCACCTCTGTCTCCATCAGGTCGAGTCTCGGCTCGACCAACGTGGGTATGTGAGAAAGCTTGTCAGTAGCTTCCCGTGGGTCGGTGGTTCTTTATGGGATCTTTCCGGGTTCATCGTCCACCAAATATACTGGCCACCATGTATACCCTATCATGTTCTGAAACATGGCTTTAATCCCCGCAAAACCAAACAAAACCAAACCAAATCATTCAATAATATCCAGTTTCTAGAGATTTACACATAAGGTAACTTCCATCCATTCATGCAATAGTATCCAGTTCCTGTGGTGTTTTTATACATAAGGTAACTTTCATCCATTCATGCAATAGTATCCAGTTCCTGTGGTGTTTTTATATATAAGGTAACTTTCATCCATTCATGCAATAGTATCCAGTTCCTGTGGTGTTTTTATACATAAGGTAACTTTCATCCATTCATGCAATAGTATCCAGTTCCTGTGGTGTTTTTATACATAAGGTAACTTCCATCCATTCATGCAATAGTATCCAGTTCCTGCAGTGTTTTTATACATTAGGTAACTTTCATCCATTCATGCAATAGTATCCAGTTCCTGCGGTGTTTTTATACATAAGGTAACTTTCATCCATTCATGCAATAGTATCCAGTTCCTGTGGTGTTTTTATACATAAGGTAACTTTCATGCATTCATGCAATAGTATCCAGTTCCTGTGGTGTTTTTATACATAAGGTAACTTCCATCCATTCATGCAATAGTATCCAGTTCCTGCGGTGTTTTTATACATAAGGTAACTTCCATCCATTCATGCAATAGTATCCAGTTCCTGCGGTGTTTTTATACATAAGGTAACTTCCATCCATTCATGCAATAGTATCCAGTTCCTGCGGTGTTTTTATACATAAGGTAACTTCCATCCATTCATGCAATAGTATCCAGTTCCTGCGGTGTTTTTATACATAAGGTAACTTCCATCCATTCATGCGATAGTATCCAGTTCCTGCGGTGTTTTTATACATAAGGTAACTTCCATCCATTCATGCGATAGTATCCAGTTCCTAGGGGTGTTTTACATATAAGGTAACTATTATCCATGCATGCAATATTATCCAGTTCTGGGAGGTGTTTTTACGCATAAGGTATCTTCCATCGATGCATGCAATAGTATCTTGTTCCTAGCGGTGCTTTTTACATACACGGTAACTTCCATCCATTCATTCAATAGTATCCAATTGCTGGGGTGTTTTTACACACAAGGCAACTTCCATCCATTCATGCAACAGCATCCAGGTCCTAGTGATCTTTTACGCATAAGGTAACTTCTCTCCATGCGATAGTATCCAGTTCATAGGGGTATTTTTATACATAACGTAACTTCCATCCATTCATTTATGCAAGAGCGTCCAGTTCCTAGGGGTGTTTTTACACATAAGGTAACTTCCATCCATTCATGCAATAGTATCCAGTTCCTGGAGTCTTTTTACACGTAGGGTACCTTCCATTCATTCAATGGTATCCAATCTCTATGGGTATTTTTACACATAAGGTAACTTCCATCCATTCATGCATCAGTATCCAGTTTGTAGGGTTGTTTTACTAATAAGGTAACTATTATCCATCAATGCAATAGTATCCAGTTCCTAGGGTTGTTTTACTAATAAGGTAACTATTATCAATCAATGCAATAGTATCCAGTTTGTAGGGTTGTTTTACTAATAAGGTAACTATTATCCATCAATGCAATAGTATCCAGTTCCTAGGGTTGTTTTACTAATAAGGTAACTATTATCCATCAATGCATCAGTATCCAGTTCCTAGGGGTGTTTTACTAATAAGGTAACTATTATCCATCAATGCAATAGTATCCAGTTCCTAGGGGTGTTTTACTAATAAGGTAACTATTATCCATCAATGCAATAGTATACAGTTCCTAGGGGTGTTTTACTAATAAGGTTACTATTATCCATCAATGCAATAGTATCCAGTTCCTAGGGGTGTTTTCCTAATAAGGTAACTATTATCCATCAATGCATCAGTATCCAGTTCCTATTGGTGTTTTCCTAATAAGGTAACTATTATCCATCAATGCAATAGTATCCAGTTTGTAGGGGTGTTTTACTAATAAGGTAACTAGTATCCATCAATGCAATATTATCCAGTTCCTAGGGTTGTTTTACTAATAAGGTAACTATTATCCATCAATGCAATAGTATCCAGTTTGTAGGGGTGTTTTACTAATAAGGTAACTATTATCCATCAATGCAATAGTATCCAGTTCCTAGGGGTGTTTTTCCTAATAAGGTAACTATTATCCATCAATGCAATAGTATCCAGTTCCTAGGGGTGTTTTACAAATAAGGTAACTATTATCCATCAATGCAATAGTATCCAGTTTGTAGGGGTGTTTTACTAATAAGGTAACTATTATCCATCAATGCAATAGTATCAAGTTCCTAGGGGTGTTTTACTAATAAGGTAACTATTATCCATTCATTCAATAGTATCCAGTTCCTAGGGGTGTTTTACTAATAAGGTAACTATTATCCATCAATGCAATAGTATCCAGTTCCTAGGGGTGTTTTTCCTAATAAGGTAACTATTATCCATCAATGCAACAGTATCCAGTTTGTAGGGTTGTTTTACTAATAAGGTAACTATTATCCATCAATGCAATAGTATCCAGTTCCTAGGGGTGTTTTTCCTAATAAGGTAACTATTATCCATCAATGCAATAGTATCCAGTTCCTAGGGGTGTTTTACTAATAAGGTAACTATTATCCATCAATGCAATAGTATCCAGTTTGTAGGGGTGTTTTACTAATAAGGTAACTATTATCCATCAATGCAATAGTATCCAGTTCCTAGGGGTGTTTTACTAATAAGGTAACTATTATCCATCAATGCAATAGTATCCAGTTTGTAGGGGTGTTTTACTAATAAGGTAACTATTATCCATCAGTGCAATAGTATCCAGTTCCTAGGGGTGTTTTACTAATAAGGTAACTATTATCCATCAATGCAATAGTATCCAGTTTGTAGGGGTGTTTTACTAATAAGGTAACTATTATCCATCAATGCAATAGTATCCAGTTCCTAGGGGTGTTTTACTAATAAGGTAACTATTATCCATCAATGCAATAGTATCCAGTTTGTAGGGTTGTTTTACTAATAAGGTAACTATTATCCATCAATGCAATAGTATCCAGTTTGTAGGGTTGTTTTACTAATAAGGTAACTATTATCCATCAATGCAATAGTATCCAGTTTGTAGGGTTGTTTTACTAATAAGGTAACTATTATCCATCAATGCAATAGTATCCAGTTTGTAGGGTTGTTTTTACTAATTAGGTAACTATTATCCATCAATGCAATAGTATCCAGTTTGTAGGGTTGTTTTACTAATAAGGTAACTATTATCCATCAATGCAATTGTATCCAGTTCCTAGGGGTGTTTTTACTAATAAGGTAACTATTATCCATCAATGCAATAGTATCCAGTTCCTAGGGGTGTTTTACTAATAAGGTAACTATTATCCATCAATGCAATAGTATCCAGTTCCTAGGGGTGTTTTACTAATAAGGTAACTATTATCCATCAATGCAATAGTATCCAGTTCCTGGGGGTGTTTTACTAATAAGGTAACTATTATCCATCAATGCAATAGTATCCAGTTCCTAGGGGTGTTTTACTAATAAGGTAACTATTATCCATCAATGCAATAGTATACAGTTCCTAGGGGTGTTTTACATATAAGGTAACTATTATCCATCAATGCAATAGTATACAGTTCCTAGGGGTGTTTTACTAATAAGGTAACTATTATCCATCAATGCAATAGTATACAGTTCCTAGGGGTGTTTTACTAATAAGGTAACTATTATCCATCAATGCAATAGTATACAGTTCCTAGGGGTGTTTTACTAATAAGGTAACTATTATCCATCAATGCAATAGTATACAGTTCCTAGGGGTGTTTTACATATAAGGTAACTATTATCCATCAATGCAATAGTATACAGTTCCTAGGGGTGTTTTACTAATAAGGTAACTATTATCCATCAATGCAATAGTATCCAGTTCCTAGGGGTGTTTTACATATAAGGTAACTATTATCCATCAATGCAATAGTATACAGTTCCTAGGGGTGTTTTACTAATAAGGTAACTATTATCCATCAATGCAATAGTATACAGTTCCTAGGGGTGTTTTACATATAAGGTAACTATTATCCATGCATGCAATATTATCCAGTTCCTAGGGTTGTTTTCCTAATAAGGTAACTATTATCCATCAATGCAATAGTATACAGTTCCTAGGGGTGTTTTACTAATAAGGTAACTATTATCCATCAATGCAATAGTATCCAGTTCCTAGGGGTGTTTTTCCTAATAAGGTAACTATTATCCATCAATGCAATAGTATCCAGTTCCTAGGGGTGTTTTACTAATAAGGTAACTATTATCCATCAATGCATCAGTATCCAGTTTGTAGGGGTGTTTTACTAATAAGGTAACTATTATCCATCAATGCAATAGTATCCAGTTCCTAGGGGTGTTTTACTAATAAGGTAACTATTATCCATCAATGCAATAGTATCCAGTTTGTAGGGGTGTTTTACTAATAAGGTAACTATTATCCATCAGTGCAATAGTATCCAGTTCCTAGGGGTGTTTTACTAATAAGGTAACTATTATCCATCAATGCAATAGTATCCAGTTTGTAGGGGTGTTTTACTAATAAGGTAACTATTATCCATCAATGCAATAGTATCCAGTTCCTAGGGGTGTTTTACTAATAAGGTAACTATTATCCATCAATGCAATAGTATCCAGTTTGTAGGGTTGTTTTACTAATAAGGTAACTATTATCCATCAATGCAATAGTATCCAGTTTGTAGGGTTGTTTTACTAATAAGGTAACTATTATCCATCAATGCAATAGTATCCAGTTTGTAGGGTTGTTTTACTAATAAGGTAACTATTATCCATCAATGCAATAGTATACAGTTCCTAGGGTTGTTTTTACTAATAAGGTAACTATTATCCATCAATGCAATAGTATCCAGTTCCTATGGTTTTTTTTTTTACACATTTTTACTTTCATATAAGAGAATCATAAATTTCGTAGGTTAAATCAGTTATAGCATTGTCTTACGTAGGTTAAATCAGTTTTGAGCATTGTCTTACGTAGGTTAAATCAGTTAGAGCATTGTCTTACGTAGGTTAAATTAGTTAGAGCATTGTCTTACGTAGGTTAAATCAGTTAGAGCATTGTCTTACGTAGGTTAAATCAGTTAGAACATTGTCTTACGTAGGTTCAATCAGTTAGAGCATTGTCTTACGAAAAAATCTTTTTTGGAGCTAAAGCTGGTTTGTTTTCCCGTTAAGTTCAAAGCGCATAAGTATATATAATAAAACAATTACATTATTAGGGAAATTAAAATTTAAAATAATTTTATTGATATAATCAGTTTTATTTAGACAAAATGTATTCATAACATACGGTTAGGAAGTGTTATATCATTTTGATTGTTTAATATTTTGGTTTTTCATTTTTTTTTTTTTTTTTTTTTAATCTGACGTATTGCATATCCGGACAGTAAAACTTATTTTTAACCCACCCTCTGATGCAGTTCTCGAATTTGAGTCAAAATATTTCATGTCAAGGACTAATGTAACCTGTAATTATATTTGAATAAGACGAGTCGCAGATAGAAACTGATGGCGAAAATATAAACTGCCCCCAACCTCCATGGTGCGATTTAGTACCTACACATGTTGTACATATCATACATTTTCCACGCTCCTTGAGTGATAGATAAACTACATAAATCATATTTGCCTAAGGAAATGTAGTTTGACACGTTTTATGATATATAGATAAGTTTCACATTAGAAAAGAAATATAAATTGCTCATAATTAAGCATTTTTAAACTGTATCAAAAGAACGGTGTACTGGGAACCGTTGACTAAGAAACGTGCTCACACAATAGAATGTATACGTCTGTAAAAAGTAACTCTTGCATATTTGCACCGGATCTGATCAATCGTTTCTGCTCAATCGGTAAAATCTCATTCTGCGGGGGTTAGAGCATAAATCCTTGGCTGTAATGCAAGTGTATTATTCAACTGAGACATATGCTCTTTAACCGGTATTTACTTTTTCCCAAAATCGATTTTATAACTTCAAATTCAAGTGATAAAACACCTGGACACTCAATAAACTTTCATGAACTTCAATGATCAGACGTAAGTATAACCTTGCTCACCCATTTTAGTGACAAAGCAAAAACTATGATTCCAGTTATTTTAAGAGTGCCAAGGGTCGATATGAACCCCAATCCCAAGGAAAGTTGGCCCAGATCCTAAAATGTAGAGAAGCAATTTTCCACCTGAAACTTTCATTCTCAATAATATAATATGTTCCCCAAAATGATGAGCTGAGGCCATTCTCCAACGAATTTAGCATAATATTTCTATGCGCCATTTTCAAGTAATGCTTATACTCCAATATCTGCATTATACAGTATAATTACACTCTCATTGTCATCCAATATAGAGCAAAAAAGCATAGCGTCATTTATTCGATTTCGATATATGAGACTAATGCTTAAAAACGAAGGTATCCGAAAGTCTTTTTTAACCCAACGTTTTTAATGGGTATGTACTGTGTAACATCAAAGAGACTAGACTGTACAGTAAACCTTTTGATAGTATTAATTGTTAATATTAATCATTTAGATATCGAGTTCGTCTAGAACAAAGAGGGTACTCCAACCTCCAGACAAAAAATGCTATTTTAATACATTATCCGAACTACCTCTTATGTGTACAAACTTCATTCACTAGCACAGAACATCGATGCTCCACTGTGTTAAGTTTACACCTGTTATTATTCCATTATTGCCTTCACCAGATGAAACGTTTTTCCTATAGTGTTCTTTGGTCGGGTATAGTGCCCATACCTTTTTCCTATAGTGTTCTTTGGTCGGGTACAGTGTCCATACCTTTTTCCTATAGTGTTCTTTGGTCGGGTACAATGCCCATATCTTTTTCTATAGTGTTCTTTCGTTGGGTACAGGGCCCATTTTTTCCTATAGTGTTCTTTGGTCGGGAACAGTTATTTAACAATATCTAGCGTAAGAAAATGCAAAACTACTTATATATTTTTAGTGTTATTTGGATTGCTTGCGCCTTAAACTATGTAAAAATAAAAATTTTCAAAAAATAATTAGTCCAACATTTCACCGGCGATCGTTCGTTAATAGTTTAACTGTAGATTTTTAATAGTTTTATTGTAGTTCTCAAAACAAAGTCAAAATGACAAGTTTCGATTGAAATTTTATAGCTCTGCTTTTTTGACTCGTTGACTCTTTAAATGTGTGTGTGTGTGTGTGTGTGTGTGTGTGTGTGTGTGTGTGTGTGTGTGTGTGATACCATTTATTTCCGCCAACAGTCGTGTCTAGTACATTTGAAAAAGTATTATCTCTCCTTACCACATATATGTGTCAGAGCTCCAGAAACGTTTAAACAAAGTAAAAACGTTGCCAACCCTAATCATCCTCTTTTACATATCTATCACATGTTCACTTTTGTATTTCACGGGCGTATCTATAGAGGTCTGGGTCTATGTAAATCGTTTTGTCAGCAGTGCTGAGAATTTATGAGTAAATGTATGAATACAGTAAATAAAGTAAAATACCTTTTTTCTATACATGCAGAATAGGTGTTGGTCAGTCTGAATAGGTTATTGGTCAGTCAAATTAGGTGTTGATCAGTCAAATAGATGTTGGTCAGTCAAAATAGGTGTTGATTAGTCAGAATAAGTATTGAGCAGTCAGAATAGGTATTAGTCAGTCAGAATAGGTGTTGGTCAGTTAAAATATGTATTGGTCAGTCACAGTAGGTGTTGGTCATTCAGAATAGGTGTTGGTCGGTCAGAATAGGTTTGGGTTAGTCATAGTAGGTGCTGGTCAGTCAAAAGAGGTGTTGGTCAGTCACAATAGATCTTAGTCGGTCAAAATAGATATTCGTCAGTCAAAATAGGTACTGGCCAGTCAAAATAGTTATTCGTCAGTCAGAGTATGGGTTGGTCAGTCACAGTTGTGTTCGTCAATCACAATAGGTATCGGTCAGTCAGAAAGGTATTGGTCAGTCATAATTGGCGTCGGTCAGTCAGAAACGGTGTTACTCAATCAAAGTAGGGAATTGGTCAGTCGATGTATGTATTTACCTAAAGATCATCGAATCACAGTGACGGGAAATTCGATTTGATCGTTGGGTGTAGTGTGGAAGGTGTACAGCAACAAATGTGTGTACTATCGTGTATAATAATCACAGGCGATCATCTGACCTTCTTGTTCCAAACACATCTATACTAATACATTAATGGCAGAAAAACTAGAGTTGTAAGAATAACTGTCAAGAATCCAACGCGCATCAAGACGCTGAACAATTTATTTTGTCAATATTTGTTTTGAGTATGTGGAACTGAAATAGAGCTTGGATACTCTAACCAGGGAATTACAAGCGGTTTAACGACTATTTTTCGTATTTTACTGGCTTTTGTCATCGTATTTGTTTTGATAAAGCCAATAGTTTTGTTTGCTTTATTGACAATTTGATCTATATGGAAGCTCCATTAAAGATTGGTGGATAAGGTTATATCGAGCTATTTGGCACATGAAACAGACTCTCTGTCCTGTGAGGATGTGAAGAGTCTTTATACCTTTTCTCGGGCGACCTTGACATTTAGAGGGAAAGAAAGTGTATATATCCAACTTTCGCTACAAAACTTGTAACCTTTCGAAATCTGTCTGTGTTGCTTTGCCATCTATTTTTGGTTTGATGTTGGATATATGGCTGTGTACAATATTTATATACACAAGGAACAGGATGGGGTTGAGCACAGATACTGGTGGAACTATTGACGTCACTGACACAGACTCCTCGCCATCAATGATAATCTTCAGGTTCCTGCCAGATTATAGTCCCCGACATCACAGTGGTACAGTTTGTAAATTAACTTTCAATGACTCACTTTAACAAAGGCCTTACTAAAATATGATAAAATCTTATCAGTGGCATTTATGGTCATGACAAGTTGGATCTAGCAGGAACGCCTTTTTCTGAATCCGTGTTGTACGTCATAGAGAAGGTTGTTATGGTCTAGATGCCTTAATTGAAAGTAATAATGTAGTGTAAGCCCTCGCGTGGAACGCAGTGTAAGCCCTTGCATGGAACGCAGTGTAAGCCCTTGCGTGGAACGCAGTGTAAGCCCTTGCATGGAACGCAGTGTAAGCCCTTGCGTGGAACGCAGTGTTAGACCTTGCATGGAACGCAGTGTAAGCCCTTGCGTTGAACGCAGTGTAAGCCCTTGCATGGAACGCAGTGTAAGCCCTTGCATGGAACGCAGTGTAAGACCTTGCATGGAACGCAGTGTAAGCCCTTGCGTGGAACGCAGTGTAAGCCCTTGCGTGGAATGCAGGTCAGGTATACGTTTCTGCCCATAATTTATATAATTTCTTCAAAAGAGGGGAAACATTTCCATTTAGTCGTTTCTCATGAAGCATGGCTGTTTCGAAGGAACACCTTATGAAGCATTGCTGTTTCTAAGGAACACTGAAAGAGTATATGTAAAATAGATGACATTTCGTTTCCGTGCTCTTTCAGCACACATTTTCCAAGTTCAGTATTTATTATTCCTCTCCAAATAGTTCTATTATCTTCACCATCTACCACCACCACCACTCCATTCATGTATTCATAAAGTGTGAACTAAATTACCGTCAATTACGGTATATATACAAATTAAGTAATATATATATATATATATATATATATATATATATATATATATATATATATATATATATATACTACTTAGTTTGTAGAATTTTTTGGTACTTAAGAGATTTTTACCTCATGCAAAACTGCCACAGGTGACCATCCTATCACTGCCATCAAAATTATGTTTAAAGAACCAGTTTCTTCCATTAGAGTAATTTGAGAACAAGTATTAAACACCTGCAGGATATACACTATTCATGGAGGGCAAGATAGATCTTCTTGCCAGGAAGTATCTCATTTTATTGCTTTAATATGTGATAGAATAATCAGGCACTCGTTTCCTTTTACTCAGCCGAATACATAAAGTCAATTAAATTTATAAATAATTTACCTAGAAGCTTCATAAATAAATATATTCTATGATATCGAATTTTTCATGTGTAGAACAACAATGGAATTCAAAGCACACATCTTGTTGAATAGATTTAAAAGAACATGTGTCTAGCTGCTGCTCTTTCTGTCTATATGTGTCATTTTTATTATCTATATGAATCGCTGTAAAATAGAATTAATTTTTCAAATCTTTGCAATTAGGACTATATTAATGTCGATCCATGGGCCACTCTCTTGATGGATAGTAAAACATCCATATACACTGTTTTCTGTAGAACTAGATGGATAGTAAAACATCCATATACACTGTTTTCTGTAGAACTAGATAGCTGTATACTAGACAGTGTCAGTTGTAAAAAAAATATATGACGATTTTATTGTCTTCACAATTTAGTGTCGGGAATATTGAGTTATGCTCAGTCTGTCCGTTAACCTTTAACTATTTCCGTGCTTGTTTGAAGGAAAGGCGGAGTATATGTTATCCCGCCCTCCCTGACGTGCATGCGTGCTTGTGTGAGTAATGTTGCGCAATTCATATCACATCGATAACTATAGACTTTAAACCCCGGGGTATGATTGTGATGGGGGTGGGGTGGGTGGGTGGTCTATAGACGTGACCAAAAGTTTTAGAATTGAATTGCTATCCATCCACGAGGTGGGGGGGGGGGGAGGTAGGCAAGATGGATGGAGAATGCTTTCACACAAAATTAAAATAACTCCTAAGTTGTAAGTTTCACATGTCTGAGAACTGGTATGTATGACGATTGGTCCATGTGGAAAGCCATCTCAGACAGGGTATTAAATGAGAACCCTGGTACATACAGATGTGGCCCCTTGGTCATAACTTATAAACTATTGACATTCCCTACCTTATATC
Source organism: Margaritifera margaritifera (assembly GCA_029931535.1). Taxonomy (NCBI): domain Eukaryota; kingdom Metazoa; phylum Mollusca; class Bivalvia; order Unionida; family Margaritiferidae; genus Margaritifera; species Margaritifera margaritifera. Next base: position 5,863,075 of record JAQPZY010001666.1, on the reverse strand, counting down.
TATATAAGTCTTCTTCCTGGTTAAGAAAAGGAAAATTTTGATATGTAACTGACTTTGGCCCCTGGGTCAAACTCTCGACACACGCGAGACTTAGCTCTGGGGGAACGGGACAAACAGATGAGCGAGGGAATACTTGTTTTCAATACTCAAGTTATGTCTACTTCTAAACTGCTAGGTAGAGATTCAGCAAACTTAGTAACTATGTTGTTCATATAAGAACAATGCAATAGCGTATTATTGTTAAGCTACCATCACTAGGGTCCCCGGTAGGGGGTTTACCCTCCTATCCTAGGGGTCCCGGGAAGGGGGTTGAATGTTTAAATGTAGAAATATTTCATAGAGAGTTATATTTGTATACATTTGGACCAAATTGATTATAACAAATCATAGCAGGAAGACACACAATACATGTAATGACTTCCTGGTTCTTGCACCTGGGTCTCAGGGACAAGCGTGGGTGGGTGGGAGAGAAGTGTTAGAATTCGGGGATGGAGAATTGAGTTCCTTAGTCATCCACTTTCGAATGCCGATCTACCCCCATCCCAACCCAAACTCCCTGACTGTTCCCTTGAGTTTCAATGTTCTGATACAAAAATTAAGTAGTACTTAATAGTATATTCTAAATTTAAATATCAGTGAACCAAAAGGTGTAATTTGACTATTTTGACTAATATGACTATTGTCTTTTCTTATAGGCATCTGTTGGTACCTTTGGTAGTAGATGCTTTTATACACAGTAGCGTACTGACGGAGGGGGGGGGGGGGGGCGAAGGGGACATGGCTGTTACCCCGACGCCAGAGGTCTTGGGGCGCCAAAACAGCTGATAAAAATTCGGGCCTCGTATTCTGGCCCTTTGGGCCATCATCGTCGCTCTGGGCGCCATTTACCCTTAGTACGCCACTGTTTCTACAGTAACATAAAGAATTACGATGCCTAATTCATTATAATGGCTTTTTATCACTCTTTATTCTCAAGCGTTTGAATATATAAGGTTTGTAAGTCCCATCGTTCAGTCTAAAGTTTAATGGGGTTTCATTATTTGTGTAAACTCAAAGTTTAACGTTTTAATAATCATAATAATTTCATATATTTGCAGGAAAATATTTTAGGTAATTATAAGCACTCGTTACACAACTGTATCATGTAAACTTCAAATATGTGCAGTTCAGATTGATTTTCATTTCTGATTTATTTTGTCAAATGTGAAACAAAAACATTCTTGATAAATATATATGTAGTAAGACTCACTCTACTATTTAGCTAACTGATTGTTACCATATATATATATATATATATGTGTGTGTGTGTGTGTGTGTGTGTGTGTGTGTGTGTGTGTGTGTGTGTGTGTGTGTGTGTGTGTGTGTGTGTGTTATGAGAAGGATCAGTTTCGTGAATATAAGGATTTAAATTGTCAGGATCTTCCCCCAGATTTGATATGTATCAATCCGTAATTTCTAATTCATATACAAGTCAATAAAAAAAAAGCTGTTTCAAGATGGAAAATCAATAAAGAACTTTGATCAGAAGTTCAAGCAACTTTGAATGAAATGATTCGTGTGATTCCTATCTTATCTGGAACTAAATTTTCTCTAATGTAACTGTGCAAGTCCTTTATATCATACCTTTTATTAGCAGTTCCCACTATTTTACTGAGTATTTGATAACCTTTTACAAGGTCAACCCATTCAATGGATAGGACTTTATTTTCTTGTAACTTATCCATGTACTTGAGAAACTTAACCTTGGATAAATAATTTCATGTCGATCAAAGAATTGTTTTGTCAGACCGATGGTCCTGAATCAGTTGCTGAGATAAAACTGTCGATATCAAGTCTTTGTACCTACATGAGTAGTGACAGTACAAATAAATATCACTTGAGGTTATTAAGTGCAAGTTACCCTGATTTGTGACTAATCTAGTAAACTAATTATATATGAAACTTAACGGATAGTAAGAACTTGATATAATTTATTTTCCCTAAAAATACAGTATTGCATTTAACAACGGCTGGAAATGTATTATATGTTATAGAATAATTCTGAACAATTTTCACCTTAATAAATAATGTGCTTCCACGTAATATGAAATAATATCAGATCCTATCCTTGCAAGATGATATGAAATTTAGCACGGCCTTTAAATTTCTCCTATCAAATTCAAGTGTGCAATGTACATTTTAAATTTATTTTACCTCCTAGAACAATGATATTTTTTCCTTTATTTCTTTATACTATCTCATCACATTTTGCACTGTTGCAATTCTATCTCTAAAATCGATCAATTGCTTTTTAAGCAACCAATAGATAGAAGTTTAAATCTTTAATAAAACAATGAAGCTAAAAATGAACCTTGGTTTTAATGGCCAGTGCCTGTATGATATTCATCCAGTGTCAAGTATGATGCATAAATTCTCTTTTAGATGTACTGTGTACTTCATTCAGACAGAATGATGTTCATCTCTTGCATAAATATAGGTCTTTTTTTTGTTGTCTCACCTACAAATTTAGTATAACACGAGCATAAGTTTTCTCCATCACTGTGAGTAGACATGTTTTTTTACTGCATAATAGCTATAAGTTTAATTTCCTTTTTAAGACATAAAAACAATTTACCATTTAAACATTTTATCAAATTATACAGCGTGTTTGAACAGTTGTAGCAATTGTGCTTTCCTGGATACTGAGATATTCCAAAGATTGATTTTCTTCGTTGAAAAGGACAACCCAGACAATATGTAAATTCTTTAATCTGCATACATTTAATTTACAGTCAATCTTAAATACTATTGGTAAGGCATTGACTTATACATCTTAAACACTTGTAAATAATTGGTAGATATTGTTTGACACTAGTTTGACAGTAATATGTACTATTAACTTATCATATACATGATAAAATACAAAAATGAGTTATGCATATCAGTAATACATCATATACATGATAAAATACAAAAATGAGTTATGCATAACAGTAATACATCATATGCATGATAAAATACAAAAATGAGTTATGCATATCAGTAATAAATCATATACATGATAAAATACAAAATGAGTTATACATATCAGTAATACATCATATACATGATAAAATACAAAATGAGTTATGCATATCAGTAATGCATCATATACATGATAAAATACAAAATGAGTTATGCATATCAGTAATACATCATATACATGATAAAATACAAAAATGAGTTATGCATATCAGTAATACATCATATACATGATAAAATACAAAATGAGTTATGCATATCAGTAATACATCATATACATGATAAAATACAAAAATGAGTTATGCATAACAGTAATACATCATATACATGATAAAATACAAAAATGAGTTATGCATATCAGTAATACATTATATATGTCATCAGTACAATTATATAAGTTTCTCATTATAAAACACTTTGTGAAAAACATGTCAATTTTAAAAGTAAGTAAGTCAGACTCTGTCAAACTAATTAAATGGCAAGACCAGGATATATTTTTGTATATATATACTAATCACATGTTTTCTTCTGATATGCGAACAGTGTATCATACCAAACATGTGTGCTGATGTAAAACTTAACCCGAAACACTTCTCTAAAATGAAACATACCATTTTTACAAGTTTTATTTTAAGCAAAAGTAAAAATCTATATTTTCTATATCCATAGTTTGTTACTGAGCGAGATAGGAGACTAAGTTCAGTAAAAAAAATTTTTTTTTTTTTTTTTTTTTTTAAAGATTTCGTTGCGTATGTATATTTACTACTTTATCGAAATTTATGAGTTAAAAACAAAAACAAGTTTTTAATTGATCATACATTTAAAAGCAGAATCTATGTAGTCAATTTTAAAAAAGAACGAAAAACACACATCGATCTCATATTTAAGATATTTCTCCATATGACCCAAAGAGTGAAAAATACACATCGAAAGAATGAAAAGCAGACATCGATCTTATGTTTAAGATATTTCTCTATATGACCCAGAGAATGAAAAACACACATCAATCTTATATTTAAGATATTTCTCCATATAACCCAAAGAATGAAAAACACACATCGATCTTATATTTAAGATATTTCTCCATATAACCCAAAGAATGAAAAACACACATCGATCTTATATTTAAGATATTTCTCCATATAACACAGAGATATTTTCGTGCCTCAATATACATACCCATATAAAATGTATCCAATCAAATATCATCTGTTACCGTCAACTGCCATTGTTAGTTCCTCTTGTCTGTCTGTTTGTCTTTGCATTGTTAGTGATAGATCATACAGGTCAATTAAGCAAAAAAAAGAGATGTTCACGATGACAAAGAGCTGAAGTGTACGAAGGATTTGACTGGATAACAATTGTATAAAGTAAATGAGACGTGTACATGTTCAGCAGAGAATCGTAGGGACTAGGAATATAAACGCCGCTAGCTCACTTACAATTAAATCTAAATTTTTTACGTCCAAAACTTCGTTTTGAAAAGTCTGAATAAATCTCAGATTATTTTCCACCATGAGGTGCGTTTTACAAATTTGAAAGCATAAACACAAAGAAAACTGTTGTTGTTGTTGTTATTGTTTTGTTTGTGTGTTTGTACATCATGCAGTATTTGATTTGGGTCCTGAATCTTCTTATTTTGTGACATAGTGAAAATAAAAGTTGATCGAGTTTGTTGTTGGTGGGAGTTGCATACCTTGTCTCTAAATACATACTATGACTAGACGTCTGTATTATAAATTGTTAAAAGTGTTTGTGATTGATTCATACATTATAAATGAATGATTTGCCGCAATCGATTGAACTTGCTCAGATTAAATTAAATACTTTCATGTTAGCATCTGAGACGAAATGCTAGATAACAGTTTTTGTTTTGTTTTTCTTTTCCGATAATTAAATTAGCACAAACATAACTCTGATTTCAGCTTTGAAGTCGGTTCGTTTATCAGGTGGATATGGAATTAATTTGTTCGTTGCAAACAATAACAAGGCAGAAAATATGCATATTTAACGTTCACGTAAAACTTGAAAGGGGAAGGATGTTCAATTAATTCTTGTAAGTGTCTCACCTGAAACGGAAGCCCTTTTTGTATGTTTCGTATGTTTTACATGTAATTTTATAGTGTAGACATAGTGATTTACAATCAAGCAAAACACAACTTTACTTTATTATTTCTGTTTCATTTGCAATACACGCGAGAATTGTGTTCTGTATTTAAATATTGCAGGACGTTATTTGGTCAAAAAGAAGTTGTGAAGACTTTATTCTTCTTCCAGGTGTACTTACGTATAATGGCATGCTAGGCTGTACTAACGTATAATGGCATGCTAGGCTGTACTTACGTATAATGGTATGCTGTGCTGTACTTACCTATAATGGCATGCTAGGCTGTACTTAAATATAATGGCATGCTAGGCTGTACTTACGTATAATGGCATGATAGGCTGTACTTACGTATAATGGTATGCTATACTGTACTTACGTATAATGGCATGCTAGACTGTACTTACGTATAATGGCATGCTAGGCTGTACTTACGTATAGTGGCATGCTAGGCTGTACTTACGTATAATGTCATGCTATGCTTTACCTACGTGTATTCGCATGCTAGACTGTACTGACGTATAATGGCATGCTAGGCTGTACCGACGTGTAATGGCATGCTATGCTTTACCTACGTGTAATCGCATGCTAGGCCGTACTTATGTATAATGGCATGCTAGACTGTACTTACTATAATGGCATGCTAGACTGTACTTACGTGTAATGGCATGGTAGGCTGTATCTGCGTATAATGGTATGCTATACTGTACAAACGTATAATGGCATGCTAGGCTGTACTTACATATAATGTCATGTTTGGCTGTACTTATGTATAATGGCATGCTAGACTGTACCTACGTGTAATGGCATGCTATGCTATACTTATGTATAATTGCATGCTAGGCTGTACTTATGTATAATGGCATGCTAGGCTGTACCTACGTATAATGGCATGCTAGGCTGTACTTATGTATAATGACATGCTAGGCTGTACCTACGTAAAATGGCATGCTAGGCTGTACCTACGTATAATGGCATGCTAGACTGTACCTACGTAAAATGGCATGCTAGGCTGTATTTATGTATAATGGCATGCTAGGCTGTACATACGTATAATGGCATGCTAGTCTGAATGGAAATTAAAACTCCAAGATTTTCTTTAGATTGAGAGTGCTTATTTATGTCTAATGTTTCTCAGTCCCTCTATCATAAAACGTCTTAATGTTTGAGCACAATCACACTTTAAATTTAAATAATTGACAGTAAAACAAACTAGGATAATTAGATTAACCTTTCATTTTGAAACAAAGTGGTTATATCAGAGCTTGAAACTGAGATACTGACACTAAAAATTTCACTTACATTCTGTTTAATGTGACAACATTTCAAGCATATACTCAGTTTGCGATGATATATGAAAGCGGGACCAGGATGTCAATATCCGGTATTTATGCACCTCTGTAAGACAATGATGGCTTTATGAGGGCAGGGCAATGACAATATGCCAATATCTGGTGTGTATGCACCTATGTAAGACAATGATGGCTTTATGAGGACAGTGCAATAACAATATGCCAATATATGGTGTGTATGCACCTATGTAAGACAATGATGGCTTTATGAGGACAGTGCAATAACAATATGCCAATATCTGGTGTGTATGCACCTATGTAAGACAATGATGGCTTTATGAGGACAGTGCAATAACAATATGCCAATATCTGGTGTGTATGCACCTATGTAAGACAATGATGGCTTTATGAGGACAGTGCAATAACAATATGCCAATATCTAGTGTGTATGCACCTATGTAAGACAATGATGGCTTTATGAGGACAGTGCAATAACAATATGCCAATATCTGGTGTGTATGCACCTATGTAAGACAATGATGGCTTTATGAGGACAGTGCAATAACAATATGCCAATATCTAGTGTGTATGCACCTATGTAAGACAATGATGACTTTATGAGGACAGTGCAATGACAATATGCCAATATCTGGTGTGTATGCACCTATGTAAGACAATGATGGCTTTATGAGGACAGTGCAATAACAATATGCCAATATATGGTGTGTATGCACCTATGTAAGACAATGATGGCTTTATGAGGACAGTGCAATAACAATATGCCAATATCTGGTGTGTATGCACCTATGTAAGACAATGATGGCTTTATGAGGACAGTGCAATAACAATATGCCAATATCTGGTGTGTATGCACCTATGTAAGACAATGATGGCTTTATGAGGACAGTGCAATAACAATATGCCAATATCTAGTGTGTATGCACCTATGTAAGACAATGATGGCTTTATGAGGACAGTGCAATAACAATATGCCAATATCTGGTGTGTATGCACCTATGTAAGACAATGATGGCTTTATGAGGACAGTGCAATAACAATATGCCAATATCTAGTGTGTATGCACCTATGTAAGACAATGATGACTTTATGAGGACAGTGCAATAACAATATGCCAATATCTAGTGTGTATGCACCTATGTAAGACAATGATGGCTTTATGAGGACAGTGCAATAACAATATGCCAATATCTAGTGTGTATGCACCTATGTAAGACAATGATGGCTTTATGAGGACAGTGCAATAACAATATGCCAATGTCTGGTTTGTATGCACCTCTGTAAAACAATGATGGCTTTATGAGAGCAGTGCAATAAATGTGTGCCACTATCCGGTATTTATGCACCTCTGTAAGACATCAATGACTTTGCGAGGGCAGTGCAATAACAATACAGATGTAGTATCATCATATGATGGAGACACGTGATCTTAAATAACAAGTATACAACTTTCTCTTACACTGAAATTTACCAAGTCACCCTTACACATTTTATAGCTTGTAATTTTGCTTGTCATTACGTCATATTTTTATCATTGCATAGATTGTTAGATTTTACATTAATAATTCAAGATTAGAGTCATCCTTTACATTCTTTATAATGTTGTGAAAACAATAGCATATTTGAAAGGACACGACATAAAATGGACCTTTAAGCATTATATTTATTATTTACATACTCGTGACAAGCAGAGCGGAGGCTTACATTTTAAGTAAGAAATAATGGATGGGACAGCAAATTATAAACATATATTTAGACCATAAAAGAAAATACATGTCCACTCGGGGGCCCCGGGTGGCCGAGTGGTATAAGGTGCTCACCTTTACCGATCACTGCCATCTCACCTCTGTCCGCGTGGGTTCGAGTCTTGGGCTGGGCCAATGTGGTTATGAGGGAAAGCTTGCCAGTAGCTTCCCGTGGGTCGGTGGTTCTTCCAGGGATTTTCCCGGGTTCTTCCTTTACCAGATATACTGGCCGCCATGTATTGCCTATCAATGTGCTGAAACCAAACCAAACGAAGTCCACTCACATAACTTAAATGTAGTAATTCAAGATCAATGTAGTAATTCAAGATCAATGTAGTCATTCAAGATCAATGTAGTAATTCAAGATCAATGTAGTAATTCAAGATCAATGTAGTAATTCAAGATCAATGTGTGATTGTGAGAGAGGGAGGGGGAGCTGTGAGTTTGTCTAGTGACCAAGAAGTTATGAAAACTGTTTTAATTAGACACTGGTGTGACATTGGCTTGGTCAGAAAATCGTGTAGAGGCAGCATATTTCTCCTAATTCTTAAGTAATGGGGTAAACCAGATATGAAGGTCAAAAGATTAACGTGCAGTGCACGAAATTGTAAACATTTCCTCTGCGCAGTTTATAATGATTTGGCAACATAAATTAAAACGCATTCATTCACTAAAAAAAAAATATATGTACCAACACATGGTCATAAGTTTATGGTTTTCTGGAGTAAACTCCGCCTTTTTTATTCACGATAACCATTGTTATAAATGTTATTCAACAATGTCAATTACTTAAAAGCTTAAATATTTGACACTTGCTGAACAGCCGTATGTGGATTAAAAAATCAAACGAATAATTATGACCTGACCACTTCTCATCCCCGAGAAAAGTTAAAGATATTAATCTGTTTAATCCGTTCTGTAGGTAAGATGGTTTGCTAATGATATGATCCTAGGGTTTGCGAAGGAACATTAGGTATATTTGGGTAAACATCTGAGGAGAAATACAACCTTTGAAACTTTCTAAAAATGTTGATACTTTATAATAATGAACCTCTGTCTAGTGACCTAAGGTTGCACCTCCGAGCCACCTTGTCTCTGTCTAGTGACTTAAGATTGCACCTCTGGGCCACCTTGTCTCTCTCTAGTGACTTAAGATTGCACCTCTGAACCACCTTGTCTCTGTCTAGTGACTTAAGATTGCACCTCTGAGCCACTTTGTCTCCGTCTAGTGACTTAAGATTGCACCTCTGAGCCACCTTGTCTCTGTCTAGTGACTTAAGATTGCACCTCTGAGCCACTTTGTCTCTGTCTAGTGACTTAAGATTGCACCTCTGAGCCACCTTGTCTCTGTCTAGTGACCTAAGATTGCACCTCTGAGCCACTTTGTCTCTGTCTAGTGACTTAAGATTGCACCTCTGGGCCACCTTGTCTCTGTCTAGTGACTTAAGATTGCACCTCTGAGCCACTTTGTCTCTGTCTAGTGACTTAAGATTGCACCTCTGAGCCACTTTGTCTCTGTCTAGTGACTTAAGATTGCACCTCTGAGCCACTTTGTCTCTGTCTAGTGACTTAAGATTGCACCTCTGAGCCACTTTGTCTCTGTCTAGTGACTTAAGATTGCACCTCCGAGCTTCCTTGTCTCTGTCTAGTGACTTAAGATTGCACCTCCGAGCTTCCTTGTCTTTTTAACTACAATATATCTAGGCACAATATCAATTTTCGTTTCTGCCTCATAAAATTTCAAAAGGCACTATATTTCAGTAGTAGTGTTCGTTTTGATTAAATCTAGTAATTTTTTTCTCACTCTAAGTTATATTTCTCACCCCTGCTGAGAGTAAATTAAAACACGAAACATCTGGAAAATTGCAGTCCTGTGTTAGACAGTTTATTTATTGTTCATATGAATTCTTCCATGTGTTTCTTGGATAAGTGAAGGTATCACATGATATCGTTCTGGATCAAATATACGTATTAACAAAGGAGAAATCTCATAAAATATGAAACAAGGCGGTGATGTTTATCATGTGCATCTGTAGTTGAAGTCTTGTGCCACTTTTGATCGGAAAATTGGATTTTTTTAAAAATATTTAGTTTGCGCATTTAAATGTCACGTAACTAAAGGATTCGCATCAACTGGGTTTGGAATCCCGTATAAAGGAGAAACATACACACAGCAATCACTTTAAAAATGTTTAAACCCGTGCCAACCTTTCCATGTGGCATTTCTTTTTAAGATTAATTACCATGCATCTGGTAAATAATGAGAACAGTTCTATGATATCATGGTTCTTTCTTGTGCTTACCAAAATTGTACAGTAAAGTGAAGAACAGAATATAATAATCTCTTAGCTAAGTTATTTTATGTATTCATTATCATAAGATACGCATTCTTTGACAAGTACAGATACGAATTCCTTGACAAATACGTACTTCTCTAATCCGTATAAAGTTCATCTGCAGTCGTCTTCAGATCTCCAAATGTACTCTATAAATTTGATGCTACTCACCATCAGAGGACATCGCACCCAACTTTTTTTAAGATCGTCTCGGGAATGAGTGTCACTGCATTGAAATATATGTATGTGTTTGTCAGTCAACCTGTCTCTATGTATCCATTGGTCGCATAGTGTGTAAATAGTAGTGGCGCACGTACGCACGCCCTGTTTGGCTTCAGTGATGAATACTTTAAACTGTTTCAACTTTCGAGACCTCGTTACGTCTTTTGGCGTGGTTTTGTGTTTTACGGCACATCAACACAAGTAGGTAATTTAGTGCAGAGATAATTGAAGTAAAGTAACTTGCCCGAGTAAACATCACAGTAGCCGACCCAAACTGATCCTATGGTAGAATTGGTACCCGCATCAAGGCCGGATTGAAGACGGAGCAAATGGAGCAGTTTATTTATTATTTTATTATGTGAGGGGGTGGGGGAGGAAGGGGGGGGGGCGGATTTAGAAATTGCTCTAATGTCTTCTGCCACTTTAATCCGGTCTTGCCCGAACCCTTTCGGTCGTGAGGCCGGAACGCTTACCACTGATCCACTGTCATTGCAAACACTTTCTTCGTGCACTTTATCAATTATAACTCTTACTAAAGTTGTAGCATAAACACCACCACTATGTAACTGTTACTACTACTTCATAAACAACCACCACTGTGTGACTGCTACTACTGCTTTTTAAACAACCACCACTGTGTGACTGTTACTACTACTTTTTAAACAACCACCACTGTGTGACTGTTACTACTACTTTATAAACACCACCACTATCTAACTGTCACTACAACTTCATAAACACCACCACTATGTAACTGTTACTACTATTTCATAAACACCACCACTATCTAACTGTTACTACTATTTCATAAACACCACCACTATCTAACTGTTACTACTACTTCATAAACACAACCACTGTGTAACTGTTACTACTACTTCATAAACACCACCACTATCTAACTGTCACTACAACTTCATAAACACCACCACTATGTAACTGTTACTACTATTTCATAAACACCACCACTATCTAACTGTTACTACTATTTCATAAACACCACCACTATCTAACTGTTACTACTACTTCATAAACACAACCACTGTGTAACTGTTACTACTACTTCATAAACACCGCCACTATCTAACTGTTGCTACTATTTCGTAAACACCACAACTACGTAACTGTCACTAATACTTCATAAACACCACCAGTACGTAACTGTTACTACTACTTCATAAACGCAACCACTGTGTGACTGTTACTACTGCTTCATAAACACCACCACTATCTAACTGTTACTACTATTTCGTAAACACGACCACTGTGGAACTGTTACTACTATTTTGTAAACACCACCACTACGTAACTGTCACAACTACTTCATAAACACACCCACTACGTAACTGTTACAACTACTTCATAAACACAACCACTGTGTAACTGTTACTACTACTACTTAATAAACACAACCACTGTTTAACTGTAACTACTACTTCATAAAGACAACCACTGTGTAACTGTTACTACTACTACTTCGTAAACACAACCACTGTGTAACTGTTACTACTACTACTTCATAAACACAACCACTGTGTAACTGTTACTACTACTTCATAAACACAACCACTGTGTAACTGTTACTATTACTACTTCATAAACACAACCACTGTGTAACTGTTACTATTACTACTTCATAAACACAACCACTGTTTAACTGTAACTACTACTTCATAAAGAAAACCACTGTGTAACTGTTACTATTACTACTTCATAAACACAACCACTGTTTAACTGTAACTACTACTTCATAAAGACAACCACTGTGTAACTGTTACTACTACTACTTCGTAAACACAACCACTGTGTAACTGTTACTACTACTACTTCATAAACACCAACACTGTGTAACTGTTACTACTACTTCATAAACACAACCACTGTGTAACTGTTACTATTACTACTTCCTAAACACAACCACTGTGTAACTGTAACTGCTACTTCATAAACACAACCACTGTGTAACTGTTACTACTACTTCATAAACACCGCCACTATCTAACTGTAGCTACTGCTACATAAACACCACCACTGTGTAACTGTACTACCACTTCATAAACACCACCACTGTGTAACTGTTACTACTACTTCATAAACACCACCACTGTGTAACTGTTACTACTACTTCATAAACACCACCACTGTGTAACTGTTACTACTACTTCATAAACACAACCACAGTGTAACTGTTACTACTACTTCATGAACACCACCACGTGTAACTGTTACTACTACTTCATAAACACCACCACTGTGTAACTGTTACTACTACTTCATAAACACCACCACGTGTAACTGTTACTACTACTTCATAAACACCACCACGTGTAACTGTTACTACTACTTCATAAACACCACCACTGTGTAACTGTTACTACTACTTCATAAACACCACCACGTGTAACTGTTACTACTACTTCATAAACACTACCACTATGTAACTGTTACTACTACTTCATAAACACTACCACTATGTAACTGTTACTACTACTTCATAAACACCACCACGTGTAACTGTTACTACTACTTCATAAACACCACCACTGTGTAACTGTTACTACTACTTCATAAACACCACCACTATGTAACTGTTACTACTACTTCATAAACACCACCACGTGTAACTGTTACTACTACTTCATAAACACCACCACTTTGTAACTGTTACTACTACTTCATAAACACTACCACTATGTAACTGTTACTACTACTTCATAAACACCACCACTGTGTAACTGTTACTACTACTTCATAAACACCACCACGTGTAACTGTTACTACTACTTCATAAACACCACCACTGTGTAACTGTTACTACTACTTCATAAACACCACCACTGTGTAACTGTTACTACTACTTCATAAACACCACCACTGTGTAACTGTTACTACTACCTCATAAACACAACCACTATGTAACTGTTACTACTACTTCATAAACACCACCACTATGTAACTGTTACTACTACTTCATAAACACCACCACTATGTAACTGTTACTACTACTTCATAAACACCACCACTGTGTAACTGTTACTACTACTACATAAACACCACCACTATGTAACTGTTACTACTACTTCATAAACACCACCACGTGTAACTGTTACTACTACTTCATAAACACCACCACTATGTAACTGTTACTACTACTTCATAAACACCACCACGTGTAACTGTTAGTACTACTTCATAAACACCACCACTATGTAACTGTTACTACTACTTCATAAACACCACCACGTGTAACTGTTACTACTACTTCATAAACACCACCACTATGTAACTGTTACTACTACTTCATAAACACCACCACGTGTAACTGTTACTACTACTTCATAAACACCACCACTGTGTAACTGTTACTACTACTTCATAAACACCACCACTGTGTAACTGTTACTACTACTTCATAAACACTACCACTATGTAACTGTTACTACTACTTCATAAACACTACCACTATGTAACTGTTACTACTACCTCATAAACACTACCACTATGTAACTGTTACTACTACTTCATAAACACCACCACGTGTAACTGTTACTACTACTTCATAAACACCACCACTGTGTAACTGTTACTACTACTTCATAAACACCACCACTGTGTAACTGTTACTACTACTTCATAAACACCACCACTGTGTAACTGTTACTACTACCTCATAAACACTACCACTATGTAACTGTTACTACTACTTCATAAACACCACCACTGTGTAACTGTTACTACTGCTTCATAAACACCACCACTATGTAACTGTTACTACTACTTCATAAACACCACCACGTGTAACTTTTACTACTACTTCATAAACACCACCACTTTGTAACTGTTACTACTACTTCATAAACACCATCCACTGTGTAACTGTTACTACTACTTCATAAACACCACCACTGTGTAACTGTTACTACTACCTCATAAACACTACCACTATGTAACTGTTACTACTACTTCATAAACACCACCGCTGTGTAACTGTTACTACTACTTCATAAACACCACCACTATGTAACTGTTACTACTACTTCATAAACACCACCACGTGTAACTGTTACTACTACTTCATAAACACCACCACGTGTAACTGTTACTACTACTTCATAAACACTACCACTATGTAACTGTTACTACTACTTCATAAACACCACCACTGTGTAACTGTTACTACTACTTCATAAACACCACCACGTGTAACTGTTACTACTACTTCATAAACACCACCACTGTGTAACTGTTACTACTACTTCATAAACACTACCACTATGTAACTGTTACTACTACTTCATAAACACCACCACTGTGTAACTGTTACTACTACTTCATAAACACCACCACTGTGTAACTGTTACTACTACTTCATAAACACTACCACTATGTAACTGTAACTACTACTTCATAAACACCACCACGTGTAACTGTTACTACTACTTCATAAACACCACCACGTGTAACTGTTACTACTACTTCATAAACACCACCACGTGTAACTGTTACTACTACTTCATAAACACTACCACTATGTAACTGTTACTACTACTTCATAAACACCACCACGTGTAACTGTTACTACTACTTCATAAACACTACCACTATGTAACTGTTACTACTACTTCATAAACACCACCACGTGTAACTGTTACTACTACTTCATAAACACCACCACTATGTAACTGTTACTACTACTTCATAAACACCACCACGTGTAACTGTTACTACTACTTCATAAACACCACCACTTTGTAACTGTTACTACTACTTCATAAACACTACCACTATGTAACTGTTACTACTACTTCATAAACACCACCACTGTGTAACTGTTACTACTACTTCATAAACACCACCACTGTGTAACTGTTACTACTACTTCATAAACACTACCACTATGTAACTGTAACTACTACTTCATAAACACCACCACGTGTAACTGTTACTACTACTTCATAAACACCACCACGTGTAACTGTTACTACTACTTCATAAACACCACCACGTGTAACTGTTACTACTACTTCATAAACACTACCACTATGTAACTGTTACTACTACTTCATAAACACCACCACTGTGTAACTGTTACTACTACTTCATAAACACCACCACTATGTAACTGTTACTACTACTTCATAAACACCACCACGTGTAACTGTTACTACTACTTCATAAACACCACCACTTTGTAACTGTTACTACTACTTCATAAACACTACCACTATGTAACTGTTACTACTACTTCATAAACACCACCACTGTGTAACTGTTACTACTACTTCATAAACACCACCACGTGTAACTGTTACTACTACTTCATAAAAACCACCACTGTGTAACTGTTACTACTACTTCATAAACACTACCACTATGTAACTGTTACTACTACTTCATAAACACCACCACGTGTAACTGTTACTACTACTTCATAAACACAACCACTGTGTAACTGTTACTACTACTTCATAAACACTACCACTATGTAACTGTTACTACTACTTCATAAACACCACCACGTGTAACTGTTACTACTACTTCATAAACACCACCACGTGTAACTGTTACTACTACTTCATAAACACCACCACGTGTAACTGTTACTACTACTTCATAAACACTACCACTATGTAACTGTTACTACTACTTCATAAACACCACCACGTGTAACTGTTACTACTACTTCATAAACACTACCACTATGTAACTGTTACTACTACCTCATAAACACCACCACTGTGTAACTGTTACTACTACTTCATAAACACCACCACGTTTAACTGTTACTACTACTTCATAAACACCACCACGTGTAACTGTTACTACTACTTCATAAACACCACCACTGTGTAACTGTTACTACTACCTCATAAACACCACCACTATGTAACTGTTACTACTACTTCATAAACACCACCACGTGTAACTGTTACTACTACTTCATAAACACCACCACTGTGTAACTGTTACTACTACTTCATAAACACCACCACGTGTAACTGTTACTACTACTTCATAAACACCACCACTGTGTAACTGTTACTACTACCTCATAAACACCACCACTATGTAACTGTTACTACTACTTCATAAACACCACCACTGTGTAACTGTTACTACTACTTCATAAACACCACCACTATGTAACTGTTACTACTACTTCATAAACACCACCACGTGTAACTGTTACTACTACTTCATAAACACCACCACTGTGTAACTGTTACTACTACTTCATAAACACCACCACTGTGTAACTGTTACTACTACCTCATAAACACCACCACTATGTAACTGTTACTACTACTTCATAAACACCACCACTGTGTAACTGTTACTACTACTTCATAAACACCACCACTATGTAACTGTTACTACTACTTCATAAACACCACCACGTGTAACTGTTACTACTACTTCATAAACACCACCACTGTGTAACTGTTACTACTACCTCATTAACACCACCACTGTGTAACTGTACTACTACTTCATAAACACCACCACGTGTAACTGTTACTACTACTTCATAAACACCACCACTGTGTAACTGTTACTACTACTTCATAAACACCACCACGTGTAACTGTTACTACTACTTCATAAACACCACCACTGTGTAACTGTTACTACTACTTCATAAACACCACCACGTGTAACTGTTACTACTACTTCATAAACACTACCACTATGTAACTGTTACTACTACTTCATAAACACTACCACTATGTAACTGTTACTACTACTTCATAAACACCACCACGTGTAACTGTTACTACTACTTCATAAACACCACCACGTGTAACTGTTACTACTACTTCATAAACACCACCACGTGTAACTGTTACTACTACTTCATAAACACCACCACTGTGTAACTGTTACTACTACTTCATAAACACCACCACTGTGTAACTGTTACTACTACTTCATAAACACCACCACTGTGTAACTGTTACTACTACTTCATAAACACCACCACTGTGTAACTGTTACTACTACTTCATAAACACCACCACTGTGTAACTGTTACTACTACTTCATAAACACCACCACGTGTAACTGTTACTACTACTTCATAAACACCACCACTGTGTAACTGTTACTACTACTTGATAAACACCACCACTGTGTAACTGTTACTACTACTTCATAAACACCACCACTGTTTAACTGTTACTACTACTTCATAAACACCACCACTGTGTAACTGTTACTACTACTTCATAAACACCACCACGTGTAACTGTTACTACTACTTCATAAACACCACCACCGTGTAAATGTTACTACTACCTCATGAACACAACCACTTTGTAACTGTTACTACTACTTCATAAACACCACCACCGTGTAAATGTTACTACTACCTCATGAACACAACCACTTTGTAACTGTTACTAGTATTTGAACAACACCAACACTATCTAACTGTTACTACTACTTTATAAACACCACCACTGTGTAACTGTTACTACTACTTCATAAACACCACCACGTGTAACTGTTACTACTACTTCATAAACACTACCACTGTGTAACTGTTACTACTACTTCATAAACACCACCACTGTGTAACTGTTACTACTACTTCATAAACACCACCACGTGTAACTTTTACTACTACCTCATAAACACCACCACTGTGTAACTGTTACTACTACTTCATAAACACCACCACGTGTAACTGTTACTACTACTTCATAAACACCACCACTGTGTAACTGTTACTACTACTTCATAAACACCACCACTGTGTAACTGTTACTACTACCTCATGAACACAACCACTTTGTAACTGTTACTAGTATTTGAACAACACCAACACTATCTAACTGTTACTACTACTGTTACGTGGACGACGCCAATGACAATACAAAGTTTACATTTGCTGTTATAATATGCATCCACACGATTTTTATTACGTCTACCTTGTCATGGGTTCTGCTCGAAGAATGTTCCATGTAGTGAATTGGATATTATTTTGTGCTGCTTGTACAAGGTTCCATGTAGTTAATTGGATATTATTTTGTGCTGCTTGTACAAGGTTCCAAGTAGTTAATTGGATATTATTTTGTACTGCTTGTACAAGGTTCCATGTAGTTAATTGGATATTATTTTGTACTGCTTGTACAAGGTTCCATGTAGTTAATTGGATATTATTTTGTACTGCTTGTACAAGGTTCCATGTAGTTAATTGGATATTATTTTGTACTGCTTGAAGAAAGTTCCAAGTAGTTAATTGGATATTATTTTGTAGCGATATTATATAAATTTCTTTATAAGCAACATAATCAAAAGCGACAGCGGCACAGTATTATAGTTAGGTATGATTTTGTAGTAATGAGAGTTGTTGAATAAGTAAAACTATTATAAGCAACAGCAACAGTATATACGAATTAAAATCTCATAACCTGTATGATAATATTTATTTGCATATAAAACCTGTATGATAATATTTATTTGCATATAAAACCTGTATGATAATATTTATTTGCATATAAAACCTGTATGATAATATTTATTTGCATATAAAACCTGTATGATAATATTTATTTGCATATAAAACCTGTATGATAATATATATTTGCATATAAAACCTGTATGATAATATAATTATTCGTATTTAAAACCTGTATGAAAATATTATTTATTCGTATTTAAAACCTGTATGATAATATTATTTATTCGTATTTAAAACCTGTATGATAATATAATTTATTGGCATTTTAAAACCTGTATGATAATATTATTTATTCGTATTTAAAAATTATGTTAATGTTATCAATTATTCTTCTGTAGAATCTAGGGATAGCACTTTTCGCTCTGTTTGGTGTATATTTATAATTCTCTATAATAACTTCTATATACCTTGATTTCTGTAGTAGGAATCCAGATGGACTGTGTACTTACATGAGAATTAATTACTGGGTCGACATGCGGGTATGTCTGCTACTCACGAATGCCAATACCACCATCTTTGTAGCATCATTTTTTTGTGATGTGTGCAAGGTCGAGATGGTATAGGAGTTGGTGCTTACAGGCACGGCAATGGGTGCCGTAACCCGCGGATCCGGGTTCGAATCTCCGTAGAGCACGAATTAAATTTCTCTAACCCGTTTATTATTTATTCGTCTTATAAGTCAGATCCCTAGGGTCTTATAAGTCAGATCCCTAGAGTCTTATAAGTCAAATCCTGAAAGTCTTATAAGTCAAATCCCTAGAGTCTTATCAGTCAGATACCTTGAGTCATATAAGTCAGATCCCTAGAGTCTTATAAGTCAGATCCCTAGAGTCGTATAAGTCAGATCTCTAGAGTCTTATAAGTCAAATCCCCAGGGTCTTATAAGTCAGACCCCTAGAGTCTTATAAGTCAAATCCCTAGAGTCTTATAAGTCAGATCCCAAGAGTCTTATAAGTCAGATCCCTAGGGTCTCATAAATCAGATCCCCAGGATTGTATAAGTCAGATCCTTAGAGTTTTATAAGTCAAATCCCTAGAGTCTTATAAGTAAGATCCCTACGGTCTTATAAGTCAGATCCCCATGGTCTTATTACTCAGATCCCTAGGGTCTTATAGGTCAGATCCATAGGGTCTCATAAATCAGATCTCCAGGGTCTTATAAGTCAGATCCCTAGAGTCTTATAAGTCAAATCCCTAGAGTCGTACAAGTCAGATCCATATGGTCTTATAAGTCCGATCCCTAGAGTCTCATAAGTCAGATTCCTAGAGTCTTAAAAGTCAGATCCATATGGTCTTATAAGTCAGATCCCTAGAGTCTTATACTTCAGATCCATATGGTCTTATAAGTCAGATCCCTAGAGTCTAATAAGTCAGATCCCTAGGTTCTTATAGGTCAGATCTATATGGTCTTATAAGTCAGATCCATATGGTCTTATAAGTCAGATCCCTAGAGTCTCATAAGTCAGATTCCTAGGGTTTCATAAGTCAGATCCCTACAGTCTTATAAGTCAGATCCCTAGAGTCTCATAAGTCAGATCCCTAGGGTCTCATAAGTCAGATCCCTAGAGTCTCATAAGTCAGATCCCTAGAGTCTTTTAAGTCAGATCCCTAGGGTCTTATAAGTGAGATTCCTAGGGTCTCATAAGTCAGATCCCTAGAGTCTTATAAGTCAGATCCCTAGAGTCTTATAAGTCAGATTCCTAGGGTCTTATAAGTCAGATCCGTAGGGTCTGATAAGTCAGATTCCTAGGGTCTCATAAGTCAGATCCATAGGGTCTCATAAGTCAGATCCCTAGGGTCTTATAAATTAGATCCCTAGGGTCTTGTAAATCAGATCCCTCGAGTCTTATAAGTCAGATTTCTAGGGTCTTATAAGTCAGATCCCTAGAGTCTTATAAGTCAGATCCCTAGAGTATTATAAGTCAGATCCATAAAGTCTTATAAGTCAGATTCCTAGGGTCTCATAAGTCAGATTCCTAGGGTCTTATAAGTCAGATCCCTAGGGTCTTATAAGTGAGATTCCTAGGGTCTCATAAGTCAGATCCCTAGAGTCTTATAAGTCAGATCCCTAGGGTCTGATAAGTCAGATTATTAGGGTCTCATAAGTCAGATCCCTAGGGTCTCATAAGTCAGATCCTTGGGATCTTATAAATCAGATCCCTAGGGTCTTATAAATCAGATCCATAGAGTCTTATAAGTCAGATCCCTAGGGTCTCATAAGTCAGATCCCTAGGCTCTCGTAAGTCAGATTTTGTTGTTGCATAAGTAACTGCATTCTCCCGACTCGTCTTCTCTTTACATTTTCGTGGGCTTCTGTTCTTATTTCATTTAGGATTAAAACTGTAACACGGAGTCAAATATTTCTCTAAACAGAAACTAACAACTGTGATTTTAGCTACGGAACAGCAACGATTTCACGTCTTTGTTTGATAAAGAAATGTACATCGATCTAGCTTTGCTAGGGTTTAGGAAGTGCAACTTTATACACAGACCTACTCACACTGAAAGTCTTTATTGATTGTGTGTGTTTACATCTTCCCATTTTCCTGGCATTTATCTTTCTTTACATAATTTGTACAAAACACATAATTCCTGCGTATAATTAAACATTTTGTAAGTATAATTAAACAGTTTGTAAGTATAATTAAACAGTTTGTAAGTATAATTAAACAGTTTGTAACTATAATTAAACAGTTTGTAAGTATAATTAAACATTTTGTAAGTATAATTAAACAGTTTGTAAGTATAATTAAACAGTTTGTAAGTATAATTAAACAGTTTGTAAGTATAATTAAACAGTTTGTAAGTATAACTAAACATTTTGTAAGTATAATTAAACATTTTGTAGTATAATTAAACAGTTTGTAAGTATAATTAAACAGTTTGTAAGTATAATTAAACAGTTTGTAAGTATAATTAAACAGTTTGTAAGTATAATTAAACAGTTTGTTAGTATAATTAAACAGTTTGTAAGTATAATTAAACAGTTTGTAAGTATAATTAAGCAGTTTGTAAAGTATAATTAAACAGTTTGTAAGTATAATTAAACAGTTTGTAAGTATAATTAAACAGTTTGTAAGTATAATTAAACAGTTTGTAAGTATAATTAAACAGTTTGTAAGTATAATTAAACAGTTTGTACGTATAATTAAACAGTTTGTAAGTATAATTAAACATTTTGTACTTTTATACTTGATGTAAAGAGGTGCCTATTGCATGCCAATAATTCAGTGTTTAGATTGTTCCCACCGTGCTAACAATTTAAGTCTCAAAGAGATTGGCATAACGTGCTTTGGCCTTCCACATTGGAATGTCAGCTCAGATTTGATAGCAATATAAGTTGCGCCTCTTCTTTGATTCAAAATGGACCGTGAATATGGATCTCACAGAAACTTGTTTTTTTTCTTCATTCTTCTTATTAAAGGCTAGGTACAAAAGTATATTTTGATTATCGAATAGTTACATAAATGAAATCGGACTCTGTTAGTTCCTTTAATCGAATAGTTAGATAAATGAAATTGGACGTTGTTAGTTCCTTTAATCGAATAGTTAGATAAATGAAATTGGACGCTGTTAGTTCCTTTAATCGAATAGTTAGATAAATGAAATTGGACTCTATTAGTCTCTTTAATCAAATAGTTAGATAAATGAAATTGGACTCTGTTAGTTCCTTTAATCGAA
This sequence comes from Margaritifera margaritifera, assembly GCA_029931535.1. Taxonomy (NCBI): domain Eukaryota; kingdom Metazoa; phylum Mollusca; class Bivalvia; order Unionida; family Margaritiferidae; genus Margaritifera; species Margaritifera margaritifera. The sequence goes on along the minus strand of JAQPZY010001666.1, from coordinate 5,840,214 downwards.
TGGTTAGATAAATGAAATCGGACTTTGTTGGTTCATTTAGATTGCATCCCTGTAAAACTCGTCCCAGTCCCAACACCGCCATATATATATATATATATATATATATATATATATATATATATATATATATATATATATATATATATCATCTTGTGTAGTGTTGCAATATATGTATATATATATATATATATATATCGTCTTGTGTAGTGTTGCAATATATATATATATATATATATATATATATATATATATATATATATATATATATATATATATATATCGTCTTGTGTAGTGTTGCAATATATATATATATATATATATATATATATATATATATATATATATAGATATATATCGTCTTGTGTAGTGTTGCAATATATATATATATATATATATATATATATATATATATATATATATCGTCTTGTGTAGTGTTGCAATATATATATATCGTCTTGTGTAGTGTTGCAATATATATATATATATATATATAGTTTTTTGTTGTTTGTATATATATATATATATATATATATATATATATATATATATATATATCGTCTTGTGTAGTGTTGCAATATATATATATATCGTCTTGTGTAGTGTTGCAATATATATATATATATATATATATATATATATATATATATATATATATATATATATCGTCTTGTGTAGTGTCGCAATATATATATCGTCTTGTGTAGTGTTGCAATATATATATATATATCGTCTTGTGTAGTGTTGCAATATATATATATATATATATATCATCTTGTGTAGTGTTGCAATATATATATATATATCGTCTTGTGTAGTGTTGCAATATATATATGTCGTCTTGTGTAGTGTTGCAATATATATATATATATATATATATATATATATATATATATATATCGTCTTGTGTAGTGTTGCAATATATATATGTCGTTTGTGTAGTGTTGCAATATATATATGTCGTCTTGTGTAGTGTTGCAAAATCGGAAAATATCTGTATAGTGTCGCAAATAATTAAACAAATGAGCCTGCCAAAACAAAAATCCTATTTGCGCCTTACCTGTCGATTATAGTTAACGGTGTGCTAGAATCTGATATCGGTATCTTTGCTTATATAATACCGTTTGTATTGAATATTTGATATGCTATGCCCTCTGGCATCAAATGATGTGCAAGTGAGATCTCGACTTGTCATCCTCACATTTCGATGTCATATCAAATTCCCCTTGGTCAGATTGCATAAGAAATAAAACATAAGGAATTTTGTTTTACTTTTTATATTAAAAACAATTAAATTAGTTCGTCAGAGCTATTAATCCAACAAATATTTAGCCAATACAATGGAGAGCACAAGAGTAACGCAGCTTCACAAAGGCATGAAACTTGGCATGTGAGGGAATCAATCTTTATCAGCGAAACTACCGAATAGAAAAAGGACGATAACTCATCGTATTGATTCTATTTCCGGTACATCAATATGACATTCATGCATAAGACGTTATAAATCACGAAAATTGTTTTCTGAAAAATAATAATGTGTCTACATGAAATAATAAAATAGTGTGACGGCAACTTTACTTTGCTGTGGGATCGTGTATCCTGGATCAATACATAGTTGTACTAAGGATGCCACCCGTTGTACCTCTTTGGAATAATGATGTAGCGAATCTTATAAATGTTCTGTAATTATATAACTGACATTCCCTGTTTACGCCAACTCTTTCAACCATTTAGTTCATAATATGATTGATGGAATTCGAACATACGGATATAGACATCACTCAACCATGGAAGTTAGTCGATGTAAGAAAAAATGAAAGACACAATATTATTGAACACATATATAGGAAGGAAAAACCCGACACTCATAATGTAGTCGGGAGAACTTTAACAATTTTGAACGTATATTTTTAAGAGTGTTTCAGAAATGTTTGTATACAAATCGGATTTTATATAAAATGGAAACAACAAAAAGATGAAAGATATTTTTCATTTTGCTCAAGCATATGATAATATACCAATACAGTTCTGCACTGTGAACGGTTCCATCATCAGGTGGGGGTCCCCTTTTCTAGAGCATTTCGGTTCTGACCTACAACGCTCTCCATGGGTGAGCCAACTAAGTTGATCAGACTCATCCAGAAACCGATTAGCTTTTCCATCGCTCCTATCTCTTCCGCAAATCCAATGTAAGGCTTCCTCAGCCTGTTTGCCAACCTTGGTAACTAAATTCCTGCAGCTAGGTCCTGTAATCCCGATGACTCTCAAGGCACGCTTAGAGGTCTGTGCTGCAAAGCCACATCATCCTATTTCCATTGGTAGATTCCAGGCCTTTCATACATTCTGCTGGCTCTCATGGATGAGTGGCTGATACTTGTCCAATTCCCTCTCATGGGCCTCCTCCATTTTAGCCTCCCATGGCGCTGTCAGCTCCAACACAATCACCTGATTGGTACCTCCTGACCACAGTACAAAATAAGGCCTGAAGTTGGTTTCACAGATATCTCTTGGGAACTTCAGCAGTCCTTTTACATCTACCTGCATATCCCAATCCTGTGCTGTTGTCAAGATGTCCCTAGCTTCAGTCGTTTGCCTCTGTGTCTCGCCACTTCTCACAAAGCTGATGAACTTTGGACCAATTTTCAAATGATGTTTCTTTCTCCTGACTATATCTATACTGGCAGAAATCTCAGCAAGCACTTGGTCATGGCGCCAACGATAACGAGCATCTGTCAGAGCTACGTTGCAGGATGACAGCGCGTGCTCTAAATTTGCAAGTCTCCCACAAAGTTTGCAATCTGGTTCATCAGTTAGTCTCCATGTCTTGATGTTTGTTGGTGTAGGGAGAACACCACACACTGAGCGTAAGAGGAAACTGATTTTCTGGGCATCAACTCTCCAGATGTCGCTCGAAGAGAGTTACCTAGACCTTTCACCTTCCAAGCATAGCCAATCCCATGCTCCTTCATGTTCACAGTTTTAACTTGCCTGTCTTCCTCTTCTGCAAGACGTACTTCTTGCTGGACCATGACACGCTTCTCTTTGGTGCTTGCTGCTTGCCACGTAGGTTTTTTTCAGACTTTCAGACTTCCCAGCCCCAACCTACCTTTTGCTGCAGTGCCTACTATTTCACACTGTGTCAGTCTGGGTTCTGCCTCTTCAACTACCTTTGCTGCTGCACACTTTCTCTCTGTCTGTACCTCCACTGCTACCTCTCTCACCTGCTCATCTGCACTGTCTCTCAACATCATCACCTGCCTGGCCTTGGTCACCTTGAACTCCTCTGTCACTGATGATAGTGATAACTGAAGCCTGCTGCCCGTACTGTACAAAATGATACTACCGAAGCTCCTTGGCACTTCCATCCATCGTTGCAGATATGTATTGAACATTCTATCAACTGCTTCTGCTGCCGTCGATGGGACTTTCTATACTAGAATTGGCCGCAGGATTGTTGGTAGAATACCATACTGGTAACACCAGACCTTGTACTTCCCAGGTAGCCCACTCTTGTATATGAATTCCATCCAGTCTTTGGCTGGTCGCTTCATGTCTGCCACACTCTCACTGTCAATCAATGAGTCATTAAACAACTTGCAGAGGCTCTTAATTCGTTGCTCACTCAATGTTGGTACCTCTTCCTCTCCTATCTTGAGCCTGTATCTATCTTGCACCTTCCCTTTCTTCAGGACCAGACTTCTGGACTTAGATGACTTGAGCTGGCCCAATAAGTCAGGTCTCCCTCTCCAAGATCTTCTAACATCCACCTACGACCTGGTACTGACTTGGATGTAATTGTCATATCATCCACGAAGGCCATTGTAGGAGGCTGCCGTTCTCCAGATGATATAATTCGTCCTCAGCTTATCTTCTCTGTTGACTTCACAACGAGATTTATTGAGGCTGAAAAGAGTACCATGGAAATGGTTCAGCCTGTTATGATGCCAACTTCTAATCTCTGTCATGCTATTTTGTGGTCTGACACAGTGAAGCGCGGTTTGAAATTATCGAGGTAGTTTTGAAGCATGTCCCTGAATAAAGTCGAATATTGAAATATATTAAATACAATATGTTTTCTTTGGATCAAATATAAATTTTCTATACATAAAATCAGAGCATATAGGATGAAAGTCCAGAGCATATAGAATGAAAGTCCAGAGGATCGCACCCTTCTGATAGATTGATTCGATCTAGTGCCGTTTGGCTTATAAATCGAGTCCAACTGCAAACACCATATACCATGATCTATCGTCGCATAATTCGCCGGCAAATCAGGGTCTATGTTTTTTATTCTGTTGATTACTCCTAACAAACTGCATAGTCCCAAATCTGTCGGCACATTATGCGACGGCAGATTTGGGTCTGTGCACTTTGCAGTTGAACTCGACTTATAAGTGAGTACATGCTCAGAAAGGTCATATAAACAGACCGAGAGACAAACGGATACAGTATGCCAAGATATCTATAAGTGTTCAGAAAAGATCCCCTCCTCTAGCGTGGACAAAAAACAAAACAGACTGCTCTCTTGTTGTTTACTTCATGTTTATCCTATTTTTGTGATTGTCTTGTCTACTATATTCTGATTGGATCGTATTGAATAAAATACCGGAAACCTTTCTCGAACACTTCGGAATGTCATCTCATGGTAGGTGCTCATATTTGTCACGCCCTATTTTTGTCCAGGATTGTGGCATATTCTCCTCTCTATTTCTGACTCTCTTTCAAATAAACTTTGTACTGGGTTTTACAATATGTATCTATAGATTTAAATACATCTTGTCTCTAACGTTTGCCATGAGTTGCTTTTTAATTTGAATTAAAAAAGGGTCCAATCTGGCGTCATCAAAGGAAATATTGTCAAGATCCACTTGAAAATAGTTTTTGCCATCAAACTAAGGGTGGACATTAAGCGTAAGGGAGAGAAAAACAACGATGAACTGGAAATTGTTTGCTAGATCGTGCGGCGCTTTCTAAAGCATGCACACCAATTCTAGTCCATCTGTTGGAGTTAAGTCGAAGCAAATAATGTTCACGTTAGAACTCATATATTTCACTGTACAGTTTTGTATCCATTTTATGTTACTATTGAACTTAGCTTTCTGAAAATTGATTGACTAAAACTACTCTCATGCCGTTTCGTTTGAAGAAATCACTTTGCTGATATCAGCATGATATAAATTGTCCTGGCTACGTAAATATATTTATACGGGCGTAACTTAAAAACCCTTCTCAATGTAAGTTTTATTTCTAACTCAACCCATCACTTTTTTGATATAAATAAAAACGGGCAAATATGCAATAAAGTCTGTAAATATGTTTCACGTGTAAAATGACGAAAATTTGTTCGGATCGCCTATAGATATTCATTTCAATTTTGATTTACTCCAGTGATTCTAAGCGCTTAATAAACTTAAACGAAGTACATCAGCATCAGATGTACTTAGCTAATAGCTGCCATTCTTAATATTCCTTCCAGAACAAACACTATTAGTGTGCTTCTGACCACATTTAGCATTGAACATAGTCACGTGTGTACTCATCTCACTGACTCACTGCTCTGATGTAAATAAGACTATGAAAATACTAAAATTGACTGCAGTATTAAGGGGTACTTTTGCATATCAATGTGACCCAAGAAAATCGATACACACGAAAAGAAGTAAATCAAAATTAGTTTTACTCTGATAGCCGCGTCAGAATACGTGTAAGGGAAACTGTACTCACTCTGATGACCGTGTCAGAATACGCGTAAGGAAGACTTGGCTCAGTCAAAAACTAACAGTTTCTAATTGTTGTTTCCAAAAAATTCATGGATTTACGTCTTCAGTTTCCTCTTCTTTTTCTTCGTTTGACGGAATACAATGACGTCATAAACTTGGACATTTCACGGATTCCATATTGCGCCTCATTAAATCCGAGCAGATGTATTTCAAACGACAACGGAAAAATCCTCATTTGGCAACGTATTCCGCCCCTCAAGCTAAAACAAAATGGAATGGAAAGGGTTCTATTATTTGGAACATAAACGCAACCTTTTTTGATCGATAACTGGACATGATATGGGATCAGATGATACTGAAGCAGAAACTGAATTTTCAGTTCTGTTATATCTATACAGTACTATTCTTTAACTGGTAGATTTGATGTAATGCGATACAGTGATGTAATGCGATACAGCGATGTAATGCGATAAAGTGATGTAATGCGATACAGTAATGTAATGCGATGCAGTGATGTAATGCGATACAGTGATGTAATGCGATACAGTGATGTAATGCGATAAAGTGATGTAATGCGATACAGTGATGTAATGCGATACAGTGATGTAATGCGATAAAGTGATGTAATGAAATAAAATGATAAGTTTAACGTGACAAAGGGCGTGAAAATTTTATGCGATTAACCTCGGCCTGTTTGTGATTAATAGAGTTAATAGTACGGTTCTAGGGTCGACAGTATCCGGAGATGTCTTCGCGCATTCTCCATTCGGACTGCCACGGCGGGTCGATAAAACGAATATTATCCATATGTTGATGTCAAAACCCTGTCATTAATGCGATGACAGCCGTCAGGAGACTGATGTCAAATTCCTATTATTAAATGAGATGACAGCTGTCAGGAGGTTGATGTCAAATTCCTATCATTAAATGCGATGACAGCTGTCAGGAGGTTGATGTCAAAATCCTATCAATAAATGCGATGACAGCTGTCAGGATGTTGATGTCAAATTCCTATCATTAAATGCGATGACAGCTGTCAGGAGGTTGATGTCAAATTTATATCATGAAATGCGATGACAGCTGTCAGGAGGTTGATGTCAAATTCCTATCATTAAATGCGATGACAGCTGTCAGGAGGTTGATGTCAAATTCCTATCATTAAATGCGATGACAGCTGTCAAGAGGTTGGTGTCAAATCCCTATCATTAAATGCTATAACAGCTGTCAAGAGTTTAAAAATTGAACTGTTCAATAGCAGTGGAATGCCAGAAGAAGAGAAAGTGGGATGGGGTGGTGTTGGCTCCGTGCGAACCATAAGGAATCTTCTAGCATCCCATCGACCTTATGCTTAAACTTCGCTAATTAAAGAATGAATAATAAATATTCTGCTCAGCAGTTAAAGTGATATTTACACAAGATGAGGATTTTAAATGTCTTGGTCTGATGTTAAATATGAACAGTCGGAGGTCTAAAGGCACATAATCAATTCTAAAGCATTAAGATGTAAATCAGAAATCTGAAATTTTGTGAGTCATCTCTGTATTTTCAAGAATGCATGTTATTGGTCTACAAAAGAAGACAGAAAAGTAGAGAAAATAAAATTGCAAAGAGCGCTTTAAAACAGTACCGATCATTGGAAAAAAATTAATTCAGTTGACCGGCCTTTCTCTCGCATAATCAGCTGAAACATTCGCTCAGAATACACAAATATGAAGAGTCTGACCTTATAAAACAGCATTTGTTGTGCACGCGAGGACTCAGAATGCAGTTCAATATGTACAAATTCCATTTTAAAATTAACAAGCTAATGGGGCGTATTTTGCTCTGTGACTAATGGGTTGCATCAACAAAATAGGAAAAAAATAAATTCAGGATTCAAACCTTCTCTCAAATAATCACCTGGGAGATCCACTCAGAATATATAAATATGTTGTGCACTCGTGAAAACAGCCAGTTATAATTTAAGTTCACACCAAGTGTGCAATGAGTACATGTTGTGCATTCGCGAACACAGCCAAGTACAATGTAAGTTCACACCAAGTCCACAAGAATTCAGTTTTTACTTACATGAATGTTTTAGTATACCGAATTTACCTAGATGAAATAACCTGACAGCATTTTATTTTCTTTAGACTATTGTTACTTACGGGAGTGGAAGCAAGTGGCATCATGACTTGTTTGTTGATCTTGACTCTTTGATGTGACGTCATTCTATGTTGCTTTACTACAACACAATGGTACTAATTCATCAAGTATGGGAAATACCGTGAATTCATTTATTGTCCTTGGTATCAATTTTCATCGTGACAACTGCGTTAGTACTTAACCTTGCGCATTGTGGTAAAGGTCCGATAATTTCAACAGAAGAATCAATGTTTGGTGGATCTTTGAATTTGTTGTGAGCAGCAAAGTAGCCCAGGAAAAATAGTGCTATTTACATAAGATGATGACGCGACAGCACTAGTCCATGTCGAGAAGGAAATAGTTCAATGGCATTACTCTGACAAGAACCTAGACGGCTTTTATTTCAAATCACGTGGTATGATTTAGCTCCTTTTGCTCACTGACTCTTATTATACAAATTTTACAGATTGACATGTAGTGTTAAAAGATGTTATATCTTGCCTGGGAAATATTTTTCTGATTGACATGTAGTGTAAAGGATGCTATATCTAGCCTGGGAAATACTTTTCTGATTGACATGTAGTATAAAAGGATGGTATATCTAGCCTGGGAAATACTTCACTGATTGACATGTAGTATAAAACGATGTTATATCAAGCCTATGAAATATTTAACTGGTTGACATGAAAGTGTAAAAGGATGTTATGTTTATCCTGGGAAATACTTCACTGATCGACATGTGATGTAAAGGATGTCTAGCTTGGGAAATATTTAACTGATTGACATGAAAGTGTAAAAGGATGTTATATCTAGCCCGGGAAATACTTTACTCATGGCCATGAAAGTGTAAAAGCCTGGGAAATACTTCTTTTTTTACTGAATTACATATAGTGTAAAGGATGATTTATCTAGCCTGGGAAATATTTTACTGATTTGACATGTAGTGTAAAAGGGTGTCATATCTAACCTGGGAAATACTTGCATTACTGAATTGTCAGAAATATTTTCCTGTGTGAACAGTATTTCAGAGGAAAAGATCTGAAGGTTCAGACAACAATTGAGTTCAAATGAATTTGTACAGAATATAAGCAATAGAAGCGATTGGGAGTTTGTCAGTGAATTTGTACAGAGTATAGGGAATGGAAGCGATTGGGAGTTTGTCCATGAATTTGTACAGAGTATAAGGAATGGAAGCGATTGGGAGTTTGTCAATGAATTTGTACAGAGTATAGGGAATGGAAGCGATTGGGAGTTTGTCCATGAATTTGTACAGAGTATAGGGAATGGAAGCGATTGGGAGTTTGTCAATGAATTTGTACAGAGTATAGGGAATGGAAGTGATTGGGAGTTTGTCCATGAATTTGTACAGAGTATAGGGAATGGAAGCGATTGGGAGTTTGTCAATGAATTTGTACAGAGTATAGGGAATGGAAGCGATTGGGAGTTTGTCAATGAATTTGTACAGAGTATAGGGAATGGAAGTGATTGGGAGTTTATCAATGAATTTGTACAGAGTATAGGGAATGAAATCGATTGGGAGTTTGTCAATGTCTCTCATAGTTCTTTAATATTTCGTGCTCCTCGTATAAAGAAATTTGGTAACTAACGTAACTTTTTGTACATAAATAATTGTGTTGACTACAATGCTGACTACTGGGAACAACCCGAAAAGTGCAGAGGTATCCATTTATGAAAAACGAAGGTGTTCTAAAAGTAGTGTCCTATGTTTGAAGTTTGCTTATGAGATTAGATTATTTGCGGAATAGTGGGAATTTTTTTGGGGGGGTAGCAGGGGCTGGGGGGTTACGGCGGAGAGGGATTAGGGAACAAAGAAAAGCATTCAATGTGCCAAGTAAAATTACTTTTCATCTACCCTAGTATGGAATTCTTCCTCGATACTAATGACGATCACCAGTTAACAGGATAAATAACTTTGGAGTCGAACTCGGTCCTGTTAGTGTCATTGTCGTACCACCACTGGCCGAGTGAGGGGCATAATTAAATCTTCTTCCTGTGGTTAGTTCCCATAGTCCCTAAGTTCTTCCCTTTAAATGGTCATCATGATCAACATTAGCAATATTGCTTTTGTTATTATCATTGTTGTTGTTGTTGTTGTTGTATTGTCATTATTATTAATAGCATTATTATTATTTTGATTGGGGGAGGGGTTAATTAGAGATTATCAATAAAACTTCACATAGGTTTTGTGAGTACTATTCCTCGTTTCGTCTTGACTCCAATACATGGCTCCTTAAATAAATGTATTTCAGTCTCGCAAATATGATCACAAAATGGTTAAAAACAGCTTCAACAGGAGATAGTTCAGCAACTAACTTTGATCATCCTTTCTGTATGGTGTCTTAAGTGGCAAGTGATAATAGATAAATGAAATATAGTCACTGAATGGTAGTACAAACAGAAACGTATAGAATGCTGTCACATTCAGCCCTTAGATCATCATATCCAACCCTATCCATACACTCATGAGTGGTTAAAAGTCCTAATATCCAACCCTATCCATACACGCATGAGTGCTTAATAATCATAATATCCAACCCTATCCATACACCCATGAGTGCTTACTAATCATAATATCCAACCCTATCCATACACCCATGAGTGCTTAAAGGTCCTAATATCCAACCCTATCCATACACCCATAAGTGCTTAATAATCATAATATCCAACCCTATCCATACACTCATGAGTGCTTAAAAGTCCTAATATCCAAACCTATCCATACACCCATGAGTGCTTAAAGGTCCTAATATCCAACCCTATCCATACACCCATGAGTGCTTAAAGGTCCTAATATCCAACCCTATCCATACACTCATGAGTGCTTAAAAGTCCTAGTATCCAAATCTATCCATACACCCATGAGTGCTTAAAGGTCCTAATATCCAACCCTATCCATACACCCATGAGTGCTTAAAGGTCCTAATATCCAACCCTATCCATACACCCATGAGTGCTTAAAGGTCCTAATATCCAAATCTATCCATACACCCATGAGTGCTTAAAGGTCCTAATATCCAACCCTATCCATACACCCATGAGTGCTTAAAGGTCCTAATATCCAACCCTATCCATACACCCATGAGTGCTTAAAGGTCCTAATATCCAACCCTATCCATACACCCATGAGTGCTTAAAGGTCCTAATATCCAACCCTATCCATACACCCATGAGTGCTTAAAGGTCCTAATATCCAACCCTATCCATACACCCATAAGTGCTTAAAGGTCCTAATATCCAACCCTATCCATACACCCATAAGTGCTTAATAATCAAAATATCCAACCCTATCCATACACTCATGAGTGCTTACTAATCATAATATCCAACCCTATCCATACACTCATGAGTGCTTAAAAGTCCTAATATCCAAACCTATCCATACACCCATGAGTGCTTAAAGGTCCTAATATCCAACCCTATCCATACACTCATGAGTGCTTACTAATCATAATATCCAACCCTATCCATACACTCATGAGTGCCTAAAAGTCCTAATATACAACCCTATCCATACACCCATGAGTGCTTAAGTTGCATATTCTCCAAATACTTGTTTGCATAAAAAGCAGATGTGAAATTTTAGCATACCCAATATATGTGGTACAATTGTTATTATACTGAAACATAATCGATTGCAAAAAGCCCCGCACAACCTTCTGACATAATGGATTGTCAGAAGCTCATCACAACCTTCCTACATAATGGACTGGCAGAAGCCCCACACAACCTTCTGACATAATGGATTACAAGAAGCCCATCACAACCTTCTGACTTAACTGATTGCTAGAAGCCCCTCACAACCTTCTTACATAATGGATTAGAAGAAGCCCCTCGCAACCTTCTGACATAATGGATTGCCAGAGACTCTACAAACATTCTGATATAATGGATTGCACGATTCCCATCGCAACCATCTGACATAATGGAATACTTGAAGCCCCTCACAACCTTCTGACATAATGGATTGTCAGAAGTCCCTCACAACCTTCTTGCATAATGGATTTGCAGAAGCCCCTCACAACCTTCTTGCATAATTGATTGCCAGAAGCCCCTCGCAACCTTCTGACACAATGGTGTGCCAGAAGCCCCTAAAAACACTCTGACATAATGGATTACAAGAATCTCTCAACCATCTGACATATTGGATTGCCAGAAGCCCCTCACAAACCTCTGACAAAATGGATTGCAAGAAGCCCCTCACAACCTTTTGACATAATGGATTGCCAGAAGCCCCTTACAACTTTCTTCATAATGGATTGCAAGAAGTCCCACACAATCGTCTGGCATAATGGATTGCAAGAAGCCCCTTTACAACCTTCTGACATAATGGATTGCAAGAAGCCCCTCACAACCTTCTTACACAATTGATTGCAAGAAGCCCCTCTCGACATTCTGACATAATGGATTGCCAGAAGCCTCTAACAATCTTATGACATAATGGACTGTTAGAAGCACATCACAACCTTCTTAAATAATGGAAAAGAAGAGCCGCCAGGGAACAGGACAAAACATGCTATTTATTGATATGATTCAAACCAAACATAGTAACTGACATATGAGCAAATATATTTAGAAAGCACAATACATCTGAATCACGAAAAATAAAGCAAAGAAAATGATTGTATATATATATATATATATATATATATATATATATATATATATATATATATATATATATATATATATATATAGCTTTACAGACTAGATCATATATAAAGCAGCATTATATCACAAGGACACGCTAAGGCAGCCTAACCACGGCTGGACTGAGCGGGTATCCAACCGGCAACCCTTGGATTATTAGTCCAATGCTCTACCAATTGACCTACCGCTGCTCCCCATACAAATATATATTAGACAAGTAAATTAGGAGAAGAAAAAGAAAGAATCGGAATTAAAGTGGTGTAAAAAAATATATAAAAAATTTAAAAAATCTTTACTTCAAATTTAATTTTAACGGCAAATAAAACCCAAAAGATCAGAATATGATTAACGTACCAACGGTTTTACATCCGATCTTAGTCCGTCAATGCGTTTTTCTTAAAGTCATTGTTGGGGTTGGGTGGGGATACGAATAACAGTGCCGATCAGGGATATCCATATATTATTCCATGCATTGATCATATTTGTAATAGAAACAGCATCATTTGGTCATATTTGTAATAGAAACAGCATCATTTGGTCATATTTGTAATAGAAACAGCATCATTCTGTTGATGAGTTGCTCTAGAATATTATTTTCTCTTCTACAAGTTGCAACAAAAATCTACATTATTCACAAGTGATCTTCACATAACTCTCTTTATACATCGTGTTATCTTAATTTTATTTTACATCCCTCTAGACTCCATAATTTAATTGACAATTTGAAATAAAAAGTATCCCTTTCGGCGCTTGGTTATAAAGACCCAATATCAAATTTGAAAGGATTTCATTCCATCTAGATGTGCTCCATGCTAAGGTATTCATAATTGTTAGCAATCGAAGGCATCACGTGGAATTACAAGCATGTAAACATTGCGTCTTTATGATAGCAATGGAAAGTGTGGTTATCATTGCTACAGCTGGAAACAAATGACATGATTATATTATACAACTGGGTAGATATATTGTTACAACTAGGGGTAATGTAACAAAATAAAAGACTCAAACAAGCTTTCAAGATTTAAATACAAATATTTAAAATATTTCAACAAACAATCAAAGTGAAAGAATTAAAAATAACTGACAGTATAGAATATCCTTAAAAGTCCTAAATTGTTCTAACGTTCACTGATCCGGAAGTTAATCCAAATTATTCCGAATGGAGAATATTCGGAATGAAAATACCACTGTGCTGATGTACTAACAAGAATCAGTTATATCCAGATATTAGTAATTCCAAATAATCCTTGTGAATATTTAATATCACACAAGTTCTAGAAATGTTTCCGATAATTCCAACGGGTATAAATATTTCCTAAAGTTGAAGTAGCAGTACTAAATCCAAAATGTACTGTATATCTCTGAAGCAGAATACCACACACAAAATGAACCAATCTCCTTTATGACCTCTCAGGCTGAACGTACTATCAAGAAGAATGACGAACGCTCCGATTACATCTTATTTATAGTTTTCTTAATCTGCGTCTTACAAACAAATAAAACCCATTATTTATTCCGTCTCAAATCAACATCTTAATATTGCGATCTCATTCTAACATTCTGGTCAACAAAATGAATCATTCTCTGTATATTGCGAAATCCAGGTCAGAAGTTCAAAAGTTCAAACCCTCACGCGCTTGATCATGACATGACTAATGCTTCAACCGACAATATCGATTTTTCCCAGGACCAATGTACTGGGTCACATTAAAATTACCGTATATGTGCACTCTGCAAAACGACACCTATTAGACTATAATACAGAGGTCATAAACTAATAAAACAATACCATTATTTAAAAGAAATGATACATAATTCCGTAACAATATTTTGTCTTACAAAAATGGGGTCGGAGATAATTATGTCATCAGTAATGGATATATATAGAACGTATATATAGAACGTACTCAAGAGCTCTGATATAGTACGATCCACCTAAGTCCGAAGGAAAATTACTGTTCTGGATTGTATAAGAAGTAATCTTAACATGCTCAGCGGCACGCAAATCGCAAAAATATTGCGAAACCTATAGTAATTATAATTTGCCAGTAAAGATTTAAAAAGATGAAATAAATAAATGATAACCAGAAGTACTCAGTGATGTGTCGTACACTTTGGTAGATGATAACCAGAGGTACACAGTGATGTGTCGTACACCTTTTTAGATGATAACTAAAAGTACTCAGTGATGTGTCGTACGCTTTGGTACATGATAACCAGAAGTACTCAGTGATGTGTCGTACACTTTGGTAGATAATAACTAGAAGTACTCAGTGATGTGTCGTACACTTTGGTAGATAATAACTAGAAGTACCCGGTGATGCGTCGTACACTTTGGTAGATAATAACTAGAAGTACCCAGTGATGTGTCGTACCCTTTGGTAGATGATAACTAGAAGTACTCAGTGATGTGTCGTACACTTTGGTAGATGATAACTAGAAGTACTCAGTGATGTGTCGTACACTTTGGTAGATGGTAACCAGAAGTACTCAGTGATGTGTCGTACACTTTGGTAGATGATAACCAGAGGTACTCAGTGATGTGTCGTACACCTTTTTAGATGATAACTAAAAGTACTCAGTGATGTGTCGTACGCTTTGGTACATGATAACCAGAAGTACTCAGTGATGTGTCGTACACTTTGGTAGATGGTAACCAGAAGTACTCAGTGATGTGTCGTACACTTTGGTAGATGATAACCAGAGGTACTCAGTGATGTGTCGTACACCTTTTTAGATGATAACTAAAAGTACTCAGTGATGTGTCGTACGCTTTGGTACATGATAACCAGAAGTACTCAGTGATGTGTCGTACACTTTGGTAGATAATAACTAGAAGTACTCAGTGATGTGTCGTACACTTTGGTAGATAATAACTAGAAGTACTCAGTGATGTGTCGTACACTTTGGTAGATAATAACTAGAAGTACTCAGTGATGTGTCGTACACTTTGGTAGATAATAACTAGAAGTACCCAGTGATGTGTCGTACACTTTGGTAGATGATAACTAGAAGTACTCAGTGATGTGTCGTACATTTTGGTAGATGGTAACCAGAAGTACTCAGTGATGTTTCGTACACTTTGGTAGATGATAACTAGAAGTACTCAGTGATGTGTCGTAAACTTAATAATAATAATATGTCTATCTCTAAAACAGTTCTTTGCTAAAATATCTTTGAAACATATTAGTATAAGGTAAAGAATACACCGATAGTAAGCTAGAACATATATCCCGATATAACTGAATTACGGCAGTATTATAATTGTGCAATCGGGCCAGAAATCGAGTTATTTCCGCACTTGACAGGACTCTGGATCAATTTCAAATTTTAAACATCTCTTGCACAGATGCAAGTCATAAGTTTTCCTTCCAAGAAGCCATTCAAAATCCCGTTTTATACATCATGTGATTAGCAATGATTAATGGCGAGATAAATTAGTTGTTACAAGGGCTGGAAAAATATCAAATTTGATCCCAGTACCAATACCAATTGCATACTAACACTTTATACTATCACTTCTTCCAAAACAGCTTCTAGTCTACATCATAAGATATGGAGGTTTTGCAGTGTTGGGTCCTAATTTAATTCTACTTGTTAAGTTTTATAGCTTTATGTATCCAAATATCACCCCACCATTTGCCTTCACTTTAATAATTATTTATTGCATGGGCAATTTAAGAAATATTCACATCACCTTCTGAACACTAATTGGGCCTAAGCTGTCAGAATGCATTTGATACCACCCATGCACTAGTCCTAAAATATCTCCTTTCTAACTGCCCAACGGTATAGCATATTTCTCTGTCAAGAAATGTCGGATAATAACAAGTCAAATTTGACGAATTCTCACAAGTGTGGAAAATGTTGGTGTTATCGTCTATCAAGGATTGATCTTGATATATACAGCTTTTATTTTCTACCATTCCAAAATGTGGTACAGTTCAGCAATAGGTCTCATAAAGATTATTATCTGTAGTGAAAAATGTTTCTTTGTATTGCTTGCATTCACTTGCGAACTTTAAAAGAAATAAAATAACTTGTAATGCTAAAGAAAATACTACGAAATCCAATTATTTTTTAATGTGTAAAGTTACAAAATCGTTTTAATTCTTTATTTTAACATAGTACAACTATATCAAAACTGAGAGTAAAGGCTCGCAATGGTTTGTCAAGCCATGCCACCGGGTCAACTCGTTTTGTCAAGCCATGCCACCGGGTCAACTCGTTTTGTCAAGCCATGCCACCGGGTCAACTCATTTTGTCAAGCCATGCCACTGGGTCAACTCGTTTTGTCAAGCCATGCCACCGGGTCAACTCGTTTTGTCAAGCATGCCACCGGGTCAACTCGTTTTTTTGACAAAGAAGATTTGCTTACTTTTGTATAATATGCATAAAGAAGCCCTGCATTAGAAAAATGTCAACCAAAGAAACACATCCTATTATGAAATGTAAAAGGTAACTAATCATTGAAAATTGAGACAAATTAATATTATAATCATTAAATAATTAATCATATTTCTTACATCGATGAAATTTAACAATGTGTTTCATATAAAACAAACTTATTTGTTTCTAATTTTAAGTTTTCTTCTTCTTGAGGCATGATACTTTTCTGTAACAGAAGATAATCTTTATGTTTTTCACACAATTTACCTCTGATATGGAATAATATAATTCCGTCTCTGTATTACAACTAACAAAATAATTTCTCCAATTATTTTTTTTCTGTTAAGATTTTAGAAGACTATATCTTTTGATACCTGATGTTTCAGCCTTTACTCTCAGAGAAAAATATAGAATGCATATACGTATATCGGGTACTAAAACTTTGATTATTTTACGCTTTCACTTACTAAACCTAACCGTGTTTGCGATACTAACAGAGCTTTTATATATATACTGAATACTGTTGGTATATCAAATTGTGATTAGTTCATGGCGTATAAATACGCATGTAATGAAAATATACAGTAGACTTTTGCTTTTACAGTCTCTAGACCAGTGATGAATTTCCACTTACTAATCATCAATTAAAATAAGAAAATAACGAGAGAAAAAAATCCCCATTTTATTTTATTTATTTTTTCTTTTGCAAAATCCTCTCTGCTTTCCCTTTTATCCCTCTGTCTCTCTCATGCCGTAAGGGACAACAATACTTGGAAATCTGTGGAGTGAGAGAGAAAAAGAATTTGAGCTGGATGAAAACCTTGAACTTGAACTTACACCAAATAACCTAGAGGAACCCGAGTCCTTATAATGATATGTGTATACTTTCCATGTGATTTGTCTAGAGTTACACGATACCAATGATACAAAGTTGCAATAGCCATACAAAGTTGCAATAGCCTGTGGAGACAAGTAGACCGAACGGTAAATTCCTTGGCATTCATATACTGTAATCTATTTAATGCTTCATTTTGTTTTTAGTTTTTTTAATCTCTCTCTTTCTCTCTCTCTCTGGATCTATGATGGTAAACCTGACAGACTAATCGACTAACAGAGAAACAGAGAGATGGACGATAAAACAATCTTATCTGAGGCCCCCTGCACCCAACCCCTCTCTCTCTCTCTGTTGGTTGGTCAGTCATCATGTCAGTTTTACTCTAGGATGGTAAAACTGGCAGACAAACCGACCAAGAGAGAGAGAGGACATAAACAATATTATGGTCGGTAGCAATGGTAAGTAAAGCATAGCAATGCCTTAGATCAACTGTAAATAAATTTAAATGCTTGAATTGCCTCGGTTATGTATGATGTTTATATAATATTATAAATATTTTAGGAAATTATAACTTTTTCTTGACTTTAATATTTGCTTTGACCTTAATGTTACGTATAATGTTGGCATGGTTAGTTATTGTCCTTGAATTAGGTTGTTTACTTGATATTTGAGTTCAAGGACGGTTTTGGTAAAGAAGTTGTTGATTCAATTTGAGTTCAATGTTGATTTTGTTTACCGATAAAACCAGAATTTCCTTTAGAGTTATGTGTAAAAAGTCATATACATCATAATATTCTATTCCATTCTGTCATGTGACCTATCTTTATATATACCATGTTTAGTGGACAGTTATTCAGTTTTCGACCTTAACATCAGTCCTTATAGAACCATTACAGTTGTGAAAAATCATTCCAAAACAGAGAGAGGAATTATTTAAAATATTCATTGGATTATAAAAGTGCTCATAGACTTTTGGATTTTGGATTTTTAACTGATGATTTTGGGATTTATGTGAACTTATTCAAAGATATTCTGGAGTACTTTATTTTGGTACATCAGCATTTTAAAGACCACTGGCACATCAGGACATTATAGATTATTGGCACATCAATACGTTCAAGTTCTCATTCATTCGGAACATTCTATATTTAGAACTTGTGATTAGGACACTTAGGATTATTGGATTATTTGGATTATAATTCACATTACTCTACATGTCTTTTGAATTATTATTTTAATTATCTAGAAATAAACTGCTTGTTGACTTTTACTTGATTTGTTGGTTCACTTTCTTTCTGTTACATTTTTCTTAGACCATAGAGTCGTAACACCTCTTCTTGGTTCATCGTTTCGCTTAGACTATTCCCCTACTCCTTTCGATGTACTCGCCATTAGACTATTCCCCTACTCCTTTCGATGTACTCGCCCTTAGACTATTCAGCTACTCCTTTCGATGTACTCGCCCTTAGACTATTCCCCTACTACTTTCGATGTACTCGCCAGTGATCGAACGGCTGCGCTTTCACTGTTCGGGATCTTATGTAATGTTTGTAGTGCCTTCTTTCTGAATTTAAACCAACTTTCATGTTTAAATCCTAAGAGTCTATTTTAATTATTTATTCAATATTAATGATAATAGAAGCTCAAAAAAGAAGCAAATTAATATTTCCAAAAGGATTGTGAATAGCTACAATCCCTGGAGAACTACTTTTTGTAGCGGACACGCTGGGGAGGGATGTGAAGAGTTAAGTCCCTCCGTCTATACACAGTTTCATGTATTCAATCTTAAACTCCGTTGGAACATAAGTATGTGTATTTGTATGTGGTATAAATACAATATATGTATATAATATATACGCCGTATCTTTGATATACCACTTTTTGTATAAATGTTTCATTAAAAGGAACCTCGGCAAGCCTCGTTTCGTTTACTGACAAATTTCTACAACTCGTAGTATATCAAAGATACAGCGCACATACTATATATATATATATATATATATATATATATATATATATATAACATTCATTTTAGTTCCAAGTAATACCAAATAAGATTTGATTGAAAACTATTATGAAGTTGGAAATTCTGGAGTGCACTCCAATAGAGAGTAAAGGATGATTATTCTAGTGTCAGGCTACAGAAACTAATTATCTGACATTTTTTAACAGGATCACACTTCTGATAAACATGCCTGGGGTGAAAAGAACCGATATATTGAGCAGAGAGACACATTTCTTTTGATACAAAGAAAACTAGCAGAGAGTGTTTATTTATCTGCTTGTTATCAGGCATATGGTGTATGTGAAGTTTATAACTTTTAATATGCTAACATATATTAATGTGATACGATTCAACTTTGTTGCTCAAACACGTTTGGAACATTGCCCCCATCCCTCTGTCAGAAGATATATTTATTAAACTCAGTCTCAAGTTCTACGTCTTTAAACAGAGGTCATGGCTATTTGTTCATAAATTCGTATGGCAAGCCCTCTGCTTCAGGAATGCACTCTAAATACCGAGAAAAAAAGCCTCAGACTTATATTGTTATTCATCAGCCGCATGGAATTTACATTGTTGGAAAAAGGGCTCCAAGGGTTCTCTTGGCTATTGAGTTTTCATGTAGACTAATTCTTTATACTTAATTGGGACAAGAAAAAATATATATAAACTCGCATCTGACTTACCGTATTTTTTTTCCTAATTAAATTTTCATGTTATAATTTCTAAATATTGATAATCACATGAGATTGAAGCTAGTTTGAAGTTAGCTAAGCTTACATGGATCTAAGAGGAATACAATTAAAAAAATATACAATGCACAGACTTTATGCAGCAAAATGCGACCACGTGAACCGTGCATAATTTCCGCCCTCTGAAATGTAAATGCCAATTGTGGAGTTGATTAAAGCGTTGGTTTTACAAGAAAATATCCCTGAACATGGCAGTGGTGTGTTTTTCCCATGCTTTACTGAAAAACTCATTTTCAAATGCCACACGAAAAATAACGACTCTATGAAGCTTATAAATTTGCCTGGCTGTAGGTAGAAATGATGTCAAGAAATTTAGACCAATGGAATGCATTGATATCATAAATATCCATGATTTTACTTTTCTTTTTCATAATATACCTAGGTAAATAATATTGTATTATAACTAGTAATTTGATGTAAATCCACATGTCCCAACGCTTTTGTTTTTGGTCATTTTATTTATCCACCGCCTCTAAATTCCTCGTCTAAAAACACACTTACTGTCATATTCGAAAGTTTAAAGTCTTTGCTCCATTCACTATATCAGTTGTGCGACATCCAAACCTCCAGCACGCATGACACAGTTTCAAAACAAAATTAAAATTGTCATTTATAGTTTTTCAAATATAACACGCAAATTATCGCGTTATTTTACAGGTCAGTGAAGATTAGTTTATACTGACGCTTAGACCGTTTATTTTCCTGTGTTTTTTTGTACGGTCTAAAAGCTATTGTGTTAATAAGAATAAACCCACAACAAGGGGAGGCTGAAAATGTACATGGCAAAAGGAAGACATTATTTCAACTTTAGCATTTTCACCTAGAAAGAGTAAAACGGTACAAAACTATGTAAGTTTTAACAATCATCACCATATTGCGTTTGCCTGAATATCGATTTAATTACCATATAATAAAGACATAGCTTTCTTAAACTGAATGCATCCTTCTCTAAAATTGACTTGTTTGTTTGTGTCCATCCAAAGAAAAAGCAGAAGCTTTCATTTTTTGCTACTTGTTGTTGCTTTTCATTTTTGTGACGTTCAAAGATGTTTGGGTTGCTCTGTCAATGATATAAGAAAGTGGCAGATTCAACTTACAATAAAAAGCCAAATATATATTTATTCTTTACTGCAATTACTAGGTACGAAGTCACATTTTTCGAAAGCCAAGGGATAGCAGATTGTTTAAAAACGTCGTCAAACAAGCTTGTTTACCTTAGTTTTTATTCATTGAGAATACAATACATCTGGAACAGAGGAGGGCCTACCTAAGGACTAAACAAACGGCTAAACAGTTTTGCTATATCCATGGTGGAATATATCTAACATTTTGCACAATTTGCTGAAAAGTACGTCTTAGATATAGCTTTGACATTTCTGTTGATCATCATTCACCATAACCTGTCAAATTATACCGCACTTTTTTAAAAAAGTGTTTGGTCTCCCCACCATGATTCAGTCGTTGTATTAGTTTCTATCAAATTTAACAACCAGTTGAAAAATAAACAGCGTCTACCTTACACTTATGACATTGTGAATAAATGGATGGGGAAATTTATTACCGATTTGATCCTTTAGCAGAGGACAATTGAATGTACGAGATGTCACCATACTTATATCAGTTAGTTAGCTGGTTACTAGTTGTACTCTGTTGGTTTCTAATTCGTTTTAAAGGACCAGCTTAATCAGAGAGAGACGAACTAGTTAAAATAAAGTGACAAAGCAGAAATAACAATGATCTCTGATGTTCCAGGTTTGTCTGTTACATTATGAAATTGATAATAAATCGTACATTTTGGTCTGGGAATATATCCCAAGCGTCATTTCGTCCAGGTGGGTAGTGATTATTTATCACTCGGGTGACAAATTTGGTACAAAAAGCTAGACATGGTGGATTGACACAAGTTTGAGCGAGATCGGTTTTAATGAACAATAATTAAAGCCGAATTGATTATTGTCGGCTTAACAAAATTAGACAATACTTCTCGGTGAGAAACCTAAGTGGCTTATCAAAGAAATGGATAAAGTTATTCTTCTTCAAAATTCAACTGAAAATAAATCTGTGTCGGTCATACAAGTTTGAATTATAGAAAGTGATCGGTATCGAGGTTTATATCAATAACATACAGTTAAGAAAGAGATATAAAATGCAACTCACTCGTCAAAATGGCACTTGTAAGCTCTCTGTTTTGACGAAGAAAATAAATACAACATTATTCTCATCACGGAACTGTAAGTAATTAATTCTGTCTAATTAATACTTAGTATGAGTACAACCATATTATATTTCTTTTAAATACTATTTTACTGTAAACCAGTACTGGATGATAATCCAAGATAGTTATAGCTCGTTGCAATTTAAAACTGGTTACACTGCATTTAAGCCAATATAGAATCTGTGGCATAAGATTCTATCAAGACGTTTGACCATTCAGAACTTCTTAATTTTTATATTCCATGTTGTCTCTAATTTGAAAGATATTTGCTACTAAATTTCGCGATGTCAACTTTTGCATAGCTTTATTTCGTGATGTCAAATTTTGCATAGCATTATGCGTTTAAAATTGTTAGTCAATACAAAAGGAAATGTTCTAAACTGAATCAAAAGTTTTACAATAATGGAATGAATGAAGTACATTTGATTTGTATCTCAAGGTTAGGAATATGATAATAATGTTTTTGAGGATGTCAAATACGGAGATACTGTTATTAAACGTTCGTTTCTAACCCAAACTTGTAGAAATTTCATTGGTGACCGCTAGAACGATCATTATGCCAGATTTTAGTTCTTATCTGGTTTATTTCATAAACTGTATCCAGAATTTATTGAAATAGTTTGAAATGTAAATCTATATTCTTTTTGTTCTAAACAAATCATTCCCTTAAAACCACACGAGTCTTTTGATATGTTTTGAACAAATGTTATTGTTTTTATTTCTCATATTTCACCGGAAAACTTTATTTATATGGGCTTGGCCATGGCCAATAGAATGTCATTTAACACAACAGAGATGTGCAGTCGGAAGTATGAAGTTTAGATGACAATGATTGTAGTTAGACACGTCCATATGAGGCTCTTAAAAACACACATACCTATCAAGTATGGTAATCGTATGACAAAGGCAAATCAAGTTTGGTAATCGTATGACAAAGGCAAATCAAGTATGGTAATCGTATGACAAAGGCAAATCAAGTTTGGTAATCGTATGACAAAGGCAAATCAAGTATGGTAATTGTATGACAAAAGCAAATCAAGTATGGTAATCGTATGACAAAAGCAAATCAAGTATGGTAATCGTATGACAAAGGCAAATTAAGTATGGTAATCGTATGACAAAAGCAAATACAGTTTGGCAATCGTATGACAAAGGCAAATCAACCATGGTAATTGTATGACAAAAGCAAATCAAGTATGGTAATTGTATGACAAAAGCAAATCAAGTATGGTAATCGTATGACAAAGGCAAATCAAGTATGGTAATCGTATGACAAAAGCAAATCAAGTATGGTAATTGTATGACAAAAACAAATCAAGTATGGTAATCGTATGACAAAGGCAAATCAAGCATGGTAATTGTATGACAAAAGCAAATCAAGTATGGTAATCGTATGACAAAAGCAAATCAAGTATGGTAATCGTATGACAAAAGCAAATCAAATATGGTAATCGTATGACAAAGGCAAATCAAGTATGGTAATCGTATGACAAAAACAAAATGCATACAACTGAGAGGCAAATTTGAACATCAATGGAGCGTTAAGTATAGTAATTTTAGAATTGATGCACAAGCAGTTTGTCAGAGCTGAGAGTGCTATCTCTGAATCCTACAGGATGATGCGTGATAATATCAAGATCAAATTTACATGGATAAACATTATTATCATAGAAGTTGAATTTGTTTTCATTCGTCCGTACTAGGACTCGAGCTCTGCGGGTTACAGCACACACAACTCTCATACCCCTCAACTAAGCCCATTCATTTTGACACAAATATTTCCCAACATCCTTTTATATCATTTCATGCAAATAAAACCCTAAGTGACAAGCCATTTTGATTTTTATCTCCTTATAACCAAACAAATACGACCTTTCTCACCCTATCACTGGTATATTTGTGTTTCTTTCTTTATTTGTTATGGTATCAAGATCTCGCAAAGTGAATTTATTTCAAATAGTCCAATGAAATAAATCAACACTTTCTTTATCGAAAGCTGCCATTAAAGGTAGTAACTGCACATTCTGTTCAATTCTTACCGAAACCATACAAGTCACTCGAGGTTTCTAATCCTTACTCAGATACCATAAGCTTATATCTGCACCGTCTGTGTGTTGTTATAAATCTATCATCTTCAGGCAAATCCAAGCCAGTAAATACGTCAGTCTATACTTTCTCCGATGGTAGAAACCAACCAGTGCTGCCCCTCCCCCCCCCCCCCCACGCTCACTCTCGGCCGCAAAACGCAATTCTGGGGCGCCCCCTCCCAAAAAAGATTGTTTTATGGGAACTTTAGGCGGGGGTTACTTGGGCGGTTGTTACGCCACTGGTAGAAACGATTTACATCCATTTCAATATGATCAGTGGTCCTTCGGGTAAAAATACATTATGCACAACGGGTATTCATTCAAAGTCGTCAGAAGAAAATATATAAGCTCAAACCATGTCAGACTTTGGGTTCAATTTGCATTAGACATATTCAATTCAATTCAATAATTTATTCTCATAAGCATGTACATGCTCACAGAGTACTTACTACAAATATTGCGTGCTTATCAAATGCTATACGTACAATTTTAAACACAAACTCAAAAACAATAGCCGACAAAATCTAGCAAGGAGTGGATGGACAAAAATATAAACAATCGTTATAACAAATTACTGTAATAATAATAACCTATCTCTTATTTTGAAAGCCTAATATAAACATATATCTAATGAATATATCGCTTTCTTATTAACAGAAGTTAACAGTTGAATGCAATCGTTGTCACGTAGCATACAATATTTTTCACTTTTATCGATTATGTTGTTTCCATATCTCCCAGTTTCAATCGGAGTTTTGACAAAGCTGTTTCAAGAATTGAAAATATTTTTTTAGGCCGAAGTTAGTTTTGATATGTTTATAAAGAGACATTTATTAGAATTTTGTAATTTATTGGTCCAATCGGATAGAAAAGTGTCTGTAACTCTCTGTTATAATATTGGAATAAAACTTACAATTTATACAATCAGGAAACATCCAAACTTCACCAAATCTGTTTAAAGTATCTTTTATGAGTATAACCCATTTCATACTATTGTTTGATTCACCTTCAATAAATAATTGTCTATGTGCAGTACAAAATATAATATTTACAGATTTCTTCTTTCTAAATCTATAGGGTACAGACAACTAATTCGATTCACATAGACTATAAAGGTAATGTTTGGCTAAATTACAATACTTATGCAGTAAGACCGGCAAATCACGCTTACATCATATGAACGATCTATCTAAGAGGAAAACTTTTAAAACGAGGAAAATTATATGCTGCGCGGCTCTTTTATGAGAAACATTCCCTTGGAGATGCCCACTATAAAAATCCGGCCCGGTGAGATCTCCCCGTCTACCTCCAGTAGTACCTGTGCGGCAACAACGATAAAATGAAAATGGTTTTGGGTTCAAGCCTACTAATGCGTACAATCTACCCACACAGAAAGATTCTCCTGCAATATTACGTTCATTTTTGCCGGTAATTATTTTCAGCGGATCAGCGACCTTCATTTATTTAAAATACGATATTTAATATACCACCATACATAAGCTGGTTCCATAGCTCATAAAAAAGTTAGTTGCCTGTGACCAATACTTAATTAAATGAACTAACCTTAAGTATTTAAGAGGAATTCTTCCGTATTTAATGACGTCGGAAGTAGATATTTTTACATTTAAAAAATATTTTAAAATTTTCATTGTACACCTTCAACGGCGACATTCTGGTGAAAATCGCATACCTCTGTTGCATAATTAAAAACTGAAACATTCATTATAATGTAAGTAACATTTTTTTTCTTCAAATAACAAATAAGTATTTTCATTTGCCTTTAAAGCCTTATCAACCAATGTTTGTTGAGGTTTAGAAAATTATCCATTGCTTGAGAAAACAAGGCCAAGGTAATTAAAATACTCAATCACGTCGATATTATTTTTGACTATATTCCATAATCGTCTTGTCATGTTGTAAAACCTCAATGGTTTCTAAAAGTAAAACTAAATTTCAGCAGACATTAACATGTAAAGACAACTCGTCTAACTCTACACAAACATCTCCCATAGATTGTGATGATATTTCCAGATCTTCAATAAATAACGACAATAGTATCGGTGATCAAACTTCACCTTGCATTAAACCTACTCTATACTTAATGAAGACACTATGAGTCCTCGAAAGGGAACATTATGATTTAAAATTATGATTTAACATTGTGATTTAACTGCATCATACACAGAACGAAGAACATTTAACATTTTGTCATTTACACATTGTTTAAAACATTCAACCACAAACCACTTCTGTAAACACTATCAAATGCCTTATTGTACTCAACAAAAGCTGCGTGAAACCTTTTACTTGACTTAAAGATATATTAATCAAACAATGTAAAAACAATGATTGTCCCCTGACTCAGTACATACCTCCTTTTTATACTTTCTAAATAATTTTAGCTTTACACATAGAATGAAATTCAAAACAAAATGGGATTTATAAAAGTTCGATTCACTGCGTCTAAAAATATATACGCGCGGACGTCGAAGAAGGCATCTGAGCAGTTCCAATCTGGGTGTGTGCTACGGAGACACTGATTGAACGGCTGTATTGAACGCCCGATTAAGCGTGTAAGATTAAATTGGTATGTAATAAAATCAGGTTTTGAAGCAGTTCTGACATTTAGATCACCAGTAAGTATAACAGCATTGTCTTTAGATTTCTACTTATTTATGTCCCGTAGTTACTGCCTTACTGTATGTCATCAAAAATGTTATTTATTTACATGTTATATGTTGATGATCCCTCGGTTGGAAAGTATTACTTTCATACGATTTTTAATGTTTTCTGTATAGTAGATTACAAGCCCTCCACTATTACATCTGGTTCTTTTATGAATTAACTTTCTATAACAATGAATATGTCTATACCCTGCTAAATGTAACTTATAATTTTTTGCAGACCATGTTTCTCATTAGAAAATTACGTCATCTGTTGATACAAGATCACAAGAGTCCCTTGATTCTTTCTTTTCTTTTCTGTCGTAAGTCCACAAGCATTCCATGCCAGAATTTGTAACCCTTCCTCTTCTGCAACCTTAGCGTTCATCTGCCAGTTTGTCTTCGTATTCTTTGAGTCTAAAATGGTGAGCGATGGTGCACGAATCTGTGATTCTTGGAGAAACCACTGCACGTTTTGAGGTGATAGCTGATATCGGGGTGATAGCTTATGAAGGGGTGCCTTGGGTGGAAAATGCAATCACGCCATCTAAGTACAAATTCTTTTCTTTACAAAAGAACCGTTTGTTCTCCCGTTTGCCCTCACAAAGTCTCCTTTCAGGGCCATTCTTGCTTGGTATAAATCAGACGGTAATTGTGCTGATACTTCGTAAGGACTGTCTTTCGATTTCTCTTTTCAAGCCGCTAACACTCGCTCTCTATCGTGGAAATAGCTAACTTTGGCTACAAGGGCGCGATTTTTAAAAACTTTTTTCAACTTCCCAAAATGGTGAGCATGGTCTGTTTTTATTTCAGTCGCATTGAAAATTACAAAATTGTTTTCGATGAAGTTATGTCAATATAGTCTGCCAAATATATACCCCTTATTCAAAAAAAGTGATCTTGCATTGGTCAGTAATTACCTTCCAGTCCCACTTACCAGTGTACTTTGTAAAGTGCTTCAGCCATATTTCTATAATCAAGTGATGCAAATGTAGAATCGTACCAATTTCTATGTATCGATGTAAAATTTCTAAATATTGTAAATTTGAAAGCACAGTCTCTTCGATGGTTATCATACAAATACAGAATAGATTATTGTTAACGATATGATTGAACAAGCATCGATCTATATCTAGTGTCATCAAATAACCTAGTTTTTGTTTCCTATTTTGCTATAATAGTCTGTATGTGTCACATCTATGAAAGAAAGTATCGGAGATACGTGAAGTGCTCTGCGTCTGCAGTCAAGAAACAAACCTCCTCTTCCTTCCACAATCCAAGCAGACCTGGTCTACCTTCCACAATCAATCAAGAAACAGACTTGGTCTTCCTTCCACAATCCACCAAGAAACAGACCTGGTCTTCCTTCCACAATCCATCAAGAAACAGACCTGCTCTTCCTTCCACAATCCACCAAGAAACAGACCTGCTCTTCCTTCCACAATCCATCAGGGAATAGACCTGCTCTTCCTTCCACAATCCATCAAGAAACAGACCTGCTTCTCCTTCCACAATCCATCAAGAAACAGACCTCGTCTTCCTTCCACAATCCATCAAGAAACAGACTTGCTCTTCCTTCCAAAATCCATCAAGAAACAGACCTGCTCTTCCTTCCACAATTAATCAAGAAACAGACCTCGTCTTCCTTCCACAATCCATCAAGAAACAGACCTGCTCTTCGTTCCACACTTCATCAAGAAACAGACCTGCTCTTCCTTCTACAATCCATCAAGAAACAGACTTGCTCTTCCTTCCACAATCCATCAAGAAACAGACCTCGTCTTCTTCCACAATCCATCAAGAAACAGACCTCGTCTTCCTTCCACAATCCATCAAGAAACAGACCTCGTCTTCCTTCCACAATCCATCAAAAAACAGACCTCGTCTTCTTTCCACAATCCATCAAGAAACATACTGCTCTCCTTCAACAATTCAACCAAGAAACAGACTGTTCTCCTTCCACAATCCAACAACAATTCTGTTTATTTTATGACACTATTATTTGTATGTGCCATTAATATTTGAATTGAAAAAAAACACAGATTAAATTTAAAAAATCAAAGCAAAATATAATATACAAATTCTTATCATTTTATAATACATCTATGATATTGATATTTCACTTTTAACTTTTCTTTTGGAAGATATATTAGCTAATAACAACATATTTAGGAATACCGAATTCATTCACAAAAAAAATCGTCTGTTTTAAGTTGCGGAAAAAAGACACAAATGGATTCTCAAACTCAGCCCGCGATTAAGATACAGCAAAAGCGAAAGATAAAATCTGTTCAAAATTATTATACCAAATCCCTGTGGACATTAATATGATTACTGTCATTGCTGCGTATTTTTATTGAATTTACCGTTCATTTCCTTTCAGAAGCCCTACTTGTAATACAAGCCTAATATTGTCATACACAAGTTACATCTAAATTTGCGCCCTCCCTTTCTTATGCTACAGCGAAAGGCATGGTGGAGGAGGGCAGGCATTTACAATGCATTTTAGTCCGAAGTTTTCCAGTTCATGTAATTGTATTATGAGTTTTTAAATAAGAATGTCACAGGAAAAGAAGGGTAAACAAGAAACAAGAAGTGATTCGATACACGAACAGCTCCAGAAAAAATAAAACAAAATTTGTTCAAATGACAACACCAGCATCGTAACACTGAATTGAAAAGTTGACTAATGTCAACCTTTTATCAAAAATGATAACTTGTTCTGCAGTGTCTGCAAGAGGTACTCTGACAGAAGTAAAACACCATGAATTCAATGTATGCAAGATGTACAATGACAGAAGTAGAACACCATGATTCAATGTATGTAAAAGGTACATTGAGAGAAGGAAAATACCACGATCTTAAGGCCTGTGTGCAAAAGGTAGACCAAGCAATACCACTGATTCATACGAACAGCATATACGAAACGAAAAGCTTAATATATACGGTATCGGTGGTAGTAAGACAGGCACTACGGTATAAGAGCTAATAAGAGGCAAGCAGTTCCACCCTCGTTGCAAATGAAACTAGCTGAGAAAAGAGGACACATAAGTACGCCAAAATGAATCAAGAAAGATGAGACAATAAAGTTACTGACAAAACACATAACGTAAGCAAGAAGTACAATCTACGATGTAAGAAGGTATCACAGAAGAATTAAAACAACAAATTAAGACAATATCAGCAACATTCAAGAGGTACGAATATATAGTATAATAGTACAAACATAACAATAAATTCCAGATGAAACAGGCAAATGTATACCACGAGCTCAACGGGGATATAATAATGATTGCAACGGCATGCTCGATAAACAGGGAGATAATAATGATTGCAACGGCAAGCTCGATAAACAGGGAGCTAAAACATTCTTGAGCAGCATATGTCGTAACCCAATCAATGCAGAGTGGATGGAAGAAGTGAACAATGAACTCTGGGACGTTGGTCAAAAAGGGCTTATTATAGTAACAGCGGAATCTCTGCGGAAACAGATAGAAGAACTGCTCAACTGGATAGATCTTGGCCCAGACGAGGTTCTTCGATTCTGGTTAATACATTCACAAGCATCCATGATAGATTAGCAGCTCAGCTACAGGCGCATATATATTAATACACGCAGTATTCCAGCATGGATCATGAAAGGTCGCACTGACTGGAGAGAGAGAGAGAGAGAGAGAGAGAGAGAGAGAGAGAGAGAGAGAGAGAGAGAGAGAGAGAGAGAGAGATGTCCAAAAATAAGCCATTAACATGTCTAGCAACGGTATGGCGGTTACTCACTGGAATGATTGTAGATATAGCTTATGTCTTTCTATATAGCGAAGGCTACTATCAGCAGGGCCGAAGGGCTGTGTCCGAAAAAGTAGATAGGGACAAAATACCAGCTTATAATCGATAAGAAGTTGCTTTGGAACTACTCAGAGCGGAAAAAGCACTTGTGTATGTTTGTGAATAGACTACACGAAGGCCTGTGGCATAATACCTCTATAATGAATTCAAGAGTGTCTAAAACTTGTTGATATAGCGAGAAACATACGAAATATCATAAGATGCAGACAGAGGTCTTTCAGAAGGAAACTGATGACCAATGTCACCATTGTTGTTCGTGAGTAAACTCATTCCCCTGACAGGAGTTTTTGAGACAGAATAAAGCAAATTACCAAACCAGGAAGAACTCAACAATTATCGATCACCTACTGATCATGGACGATCCATGGACCAAGATAGACTGAAATAGACTCTCTGGTCAAGACGGTAAAGACTGAACATAGATGACAGAAGACATAAAGACCCCAGACCACAAAAGATGAAAACAACTAGGACAGGATGAAGGCTACAAATCCCTGGAGTTCTTCCGACAGACGGAATGAAACACGAAGCGATTAAGAGTACAATCAGAGAACAGTACGTTCGAAGTTGAAGAAACCATTATACTTGAACCAAAATGGAGGTAACACAGTTGCAGCCATCAATACCTGGGCAGTCTCCAACATCAGGTATACAGCTAGCATCGTGGGTTAAACAACACAAACGAGACGACATGGGTAGAGAAACTGGAAAGCTACTGACCATATTTATAGTGCACGACATCTAAGAGCTGATGTGAACGAATTATATCTTTCCATGAAGACCGGGGGGGGGGGGGAGAATCTTGATAAGCGTTGAATACTGTGCAGAGACAGTGGAGCCTAGACAAGTAGAAAAAAATGATGAAGCATTCCAAGCCTAATTTAAGGAAGAATTGCTTCTCATAGAAAATGAAGAAAATTATGATTGCAAGCAGAGGAAGCGCATAGAGGGAACATCATAATGGAGCAAAAATGCAACATTTGTAAAGGAAACAGAACAAAAGGTTGGTAAGAGCACTTGGAGATGACTGCAAATGGGTACATTACAGGCACTCATGACCAAGAATTGGACAAGCAATCACCTGATCAGTGAGTGTAGCAAGCTAGCCCAGCATGAAAACAAATATAAGAAAAACAAATAACCCCTCTCCGTATACTGGCAACTTTCTAAGAAACATGAGCTTGAGTGCACAAACAAGTGGTACAATCATAAGGCAGATAAAGGGGTTGAGAACAACAAGAAAATATCACATGAGATTTCAACACTCAGACCGACCACAAGATACCACAGAGGAGGCCAGACTTACTAATGGTTGCCAATGAGCGTCTGACATAAGTCATAGACACAGCAGTATTATGTGACTCTCACGCTGCACACAATGATCAAGAAAGAGTAATTAAGTACAGTGACATAGCCATAAAGCTTTGAAAGGTCTGGAATGCTAATACGTATATCGTACCAGTTGTAGCTGGAACATGAGGAGTAATACCCAACTTGCAAGGAGACAGCATGATGACTGTAGGAATAGTATTAAGCAAGACCTAATTAAGAAAGCGGCACTTCTCAGAACAGCAAGAGTAGTGCAGAACGTCCTTAAGTAGGCCACGGGAAATTGTCCAATCTCAGGAGAAAATATCACCAGAAATACTATAAAAAAAGGTGTGGAATATAGAAATAATAATATTAATAATAATAGTATTGAATAACATAATACTACAATTATTATATGCAGACGGTGGAACTGTTCCTTGGAATTGTTATAAATTGTTATAACAAACTAACTCTGTATAAAGTGGCCTGTAAATACAGTGTAATGATCTGCTATCAAAGAATAGAGATGTGTACGGTGCTACACTGTGTACAGTGTAATGATCCGCTATCAAGGAATAAAGACGTGTATGGTGCTACACTGTGTACAGTATAATGATCTGCTATCAAAGAATACAGACGTGTATCGTGCTACACTGTGTACAGTGTAATGATCCGCTATCAAGGAATAGAGACGTGTATGGTGAAACACTGTGCAGACGATGGAACTGTTCCTTGGAATTGTTATAAATTGTTATAACAAACTAACTCTGTATAAAGTGGCCTGTAAATACAGTGTAATGATCCGCTATCAAAGAATAGAGATGTGTATGGTGCTACACCGTGTACAGTGTAATGATCCGCTATCAAGGAATAGAGACGTGTATTGTGCTACACTGTGCAGATAATTCATTTTTTAAAGTAGACACAGGCGTGTATTTTTAGTGGATTAAAGCAGCGATTTTGCCTTTTAAAAAAAAAACACGTCATCAAAATGTCATTATTTTACTTACATGACAAATTGATATGAAACGCGCACTATTTGGTAGAGAATGAATTACCCTCAACTAATTTATGGGACTTGCTGACCCCTAACTTGCTCAAATTTGACTCTGTCTTTAATCTCAAAGAAACGGTCTTTAGGCATGTCAGGAACTTGCTGTTATCGTTTTCTTTGCCAGGTTAGATAACACTGATAAAGGGATTAGGTCTGTATTAAATGAAAAAATATTGCATTTTAATTATAAAAAGCCCGTGTCGTTATGACACGATCAATAGCTTCGGCGCTTTTGCATTATATTCAGTTTGAATTGCTTGAAACAGGTAATGATATTGTATCTGACGATATTTATTTGTTGAGGTCAAATGCAAAAGAAAGACACATACAACATAAAAGAACTTTTCCAAGATGTATAATCTTACCTATCGGATCAAGCGAACATTAATTCACTCTTGCCACAATATCTGTTGCAAATAGTCACGTCATCGATACAATCTGGATAAATGGGCCAGTGTTTAAGACGATATATCTTCATATTTTATTTTATATATTCATTTTAAAAACAAATATATGAAGAGATGAATAAGTATACTTGGATCAAGTTCAATTAAAGTTGTCGCCAAAAAGTAATTAATAATTCCATGCCTTCTTTAACTTCACCCCCAGTGGTAGTGATATATACGTCTCTGTTAAATAATATTTTATAATATTCAGCAAACAAGTGGCTCACTTTGATCTTTTTTCTTCAAACGACTTATATTTGTTGAAAAATTATACAAACAAATTGTGTTGATATAGAATAAACAGCTATATACCAATCATATTACTGCGACAGTAAACTTACAAAATAATTTCAAATTTTGTCTTTTGTATGTTTAAATATATTTAGAATTTTATCAAAGTAAATTCATGTTTTACAGTAGACAAGATATCTTAGCTTTTACTAATACACTGAACTGGTTGAAAGGCTATTAACGGCATGTTAATGTCATGTCTTTAATTTCACCTCTATCTGTTTTTGGCTAAATAAACAATTTATATGAAAAGATAAAATGAAAGTATAGATTTTCTTGATTTAAAAAAAATCTTTTACATAAAAGTATAATTGATTTCTGCATTCTCTCTACTCTCTCTCTCTCTCTCTCTCTCTCTCTCTCTCTCTCTCTCTATATATATATATATATATATATATATATATATATATATATATATATATATATATATATGGTTCTGGTAACATTATGTTTAATAAAGTACACAGTTATTGCAGATAAAGATAATATAGTTTAAATTTCTTAATATATTTTGTATTGATTCCACATGCACATAAGAATCTTAAAGTAGATGCACATGTAACCATGGATACCATACGATTGTTACATTTGTTATACATTTATATATATATATATATATATATATATATATGGAGAGAGAGAGAGAGAGAGAGAGAGAGAATTATAAATATACACCAAACAGAGCGGAAAGTGCTATCCCTGGATTCTACAGGAGAATGCTTGATAACATTAACAGAATTTGTAAATACGAATAAATAATATTATCATACAGGTTAGAGAATTTTAATTCGTACTCTACGGAGATTCGAACCCGGATCAGCGGGTTACGGCACGTGACGCTTTGTCTGTAAACACCAACCCCTATACCATCTCGACCATGCACATATCAACAAAAAATGCACCAGGTATACATAACACAGGACAAATGTACCCAAACAAATATTGTACATTGTATGCACCAGGTATACATAACACAGGACAAATGTACCCAAACAAATATTGCACATTGTATGAACGAGGAGAAAGACAAGAAAGAGCATAAACATTTTGAGAACCTTCAAATACCAGTTCTGTAAAGGGAGGAAGAGAAAATGAAAGAGTCTGTTATGTTCGCCCTTGCTCGGAGTCAACAATGTTTGTAACATTTGGGTTACTCCTGGCAAATGAGGAGTTATATATATTTTTTAAAGAAATCTTTAAACGATTCATATTCTCAACGGCTATAGATTGTGCTGATATAATTCCTTTATATGAATACACATTATCGAAGACAGCAATATACTTTGGTAAAACAATGTTGTTATAAGGAAAATATTTTGAATCTAAAACTTTTTTCTGTATGAATGATTACTAATTAGAGGCAATGTGGTCTGGCGGTTGGAATGTTTGACTCAGGATGAGTATATAGTGAATGGAGTCCCAATGTTATCGTTTCTTTTGTGCCCATTAGCAATGTCCTTAAATACTTTTTTCCGTGGACTCTGTTGTGATTTGTTACCAACATCTGTTGGGAGGTACAACTGTGTGTTTGAGCGCAGTCCCATGCAGGGTTTGTAAGTTGGTTTTTAAAGGCATATGCACCCACGAAAAGTTATATCTTGTCGTGTAAAGTGACTTCCTTGCCCAGGAACACACCATGGTGCCAACCCGGCCTGGTCAGAATCGGATTAAAACCCGCACCCTTCTGGTATCAAGGACGAAACGCTAACCACAGAACCACCGCTGACCCCGTGCCATCCAAGGAGTGTTACACACTTTCAATTATTTCAGACCATGGAAACCATAATGATTTTCGGCGTTCTAAACTTTTTCAAAACTCAATTAGACTTTAGCCTCAACATTTAGTTCCTGTAATAGTCATAAAAAACTGATTATCAAGCATGTATTAAAAGGCGATATTTGCCGATGTACTTTCATATTATATCCATGAATAGGCGCATTTTTTAAACCCCGATAGATCTGTAATTATTCAATTTTTTTCCTGATCTGTACATGAAAATATGCATTATAAATAGATATCAAACTCGACAGACAATGGAGATACAGACACAGAGACTGACAATCAAATAAATAGATAGAAAGATTGCACGAAATAAGATCTCTCTTAAAGGAAAGGATTTTGTTAAAAAAATTAAATAAAGAAAAATCAGATGCAAATGTGAATAGTGCGGCTATAAGAGAATAGCAAACACTGTATGTGATGGATAATCGATATATTATTGGATATAAAAGACTGATTTTATAGAAATGCTAGCTAAATGTAACAAGGACAAGATAAAGCTGTATTAGGAACCCTGTTATCAAATCGTCAAGTATTGGAATACAGACCAGTGGAGACAGTTGCATGCTAATTACTCACATTGTGATGTTCTGTAATTTAATCCATTAGACATGAGAAAGATAGGAATTAG
Source organism: Margaritifera margaritifera (assembly GCA_029931535.1). Taxonomy (NCBI): domain Eukaryota; kingdom Metazoa; phylum Mollusca; class Bivalvia; order Unionida; family Margaritiferidae; genus Margaritifera; species Margaritifera margaritifera. The sequence goes on along the minus strand of JAQPZY010001666.1, from coordinate 5,803,403 downwards.
CACTTAGCTGACAAGTTTTGTAATTTTTCCACTAAGGGAGTAAGGGTGTGACCCAGGAATAAAGATATAATTCACAGTTTCAATTAATGTTTAGCTTAACGAAAGAGTTAATGGTGTAGGGGTTTAATCAGACACTTATTGTTCTTTTTACATCTCTTATTCAAGACGCTCCTTTCTTTTGTCCTAAACAAAATAAACATTTATTAAGAGTTTAGAGCTGGGATCATTTTGCTGGTATATATGGATAGAGCTGGGGTCATTTTGCTAGTAATCAGGCGACCTTTCTCTTTTGGGGGAATGCTAACAGATGAATTGATCAGTGATGCTCCGTCTGAGTTACAAACTATTTCTTGAACATTTTTAATTTCCGAAAACATTTGTTATATTATCCTATGTGCAATATTTGATGTCTCGCTTTAAAATAAAATACTTATACAAACTGAAATATCGTATGCGATCCAAAAGAAAAATATGAGAATGACTTAACGTTTTTAATTGACTTTATTATTCAAGGTCATGTTGATTTATTTTGTATCGATCTAATTAAGACAATTTAGCATCTTAAGATTTGAAGTGACAGAAATGTCTCAAACTTTTAGATTGTTAATGGAGACCAACCCCTTTTCTACCAAGCCACCAATAGCTTTTTCCTGCGCCAGTGCCAGGAAGACATTCTTTACTGTTATGATTTTTGTTAGGAATAGTGAACAAAATTGAAATGATATTTTTGACAATGTATGTACATGTTTATGATCAGTACATGCCTGCAAAGATCAATATTAGTCAATAGTTTAATTGAAAACCTAACACATAGTTTACGATGTATGGGTTGGTTTTGCTTGTTGGTTTAACGGCACTTTATAAACATTATTGGCTGTATAATGCCGTGGAAATGGCAGCTAAGCGCCTTTCCCAAAGACACACCAAGGCAACTGATCCGGGCTGACCTGGGCTGGAATCGAACCCGCGACATTCGGATTACGAGTCCGATGCTCTATTAGGCTAACGCGGCTCCCTTTTAAAGGTATATGAGATACATACATTGTACATATTGTTAAATATGCGACCTTGGTTTCTTGATTTAAGCGCCTATTAATGAGAATTCTAAATGTTCCAGATTTGGCCAAAAGAGACATTTTTAGCTGACCCTGACCTAATTTAAAGGCTATTTTAGCCTGCTAGATATAAACATCCCCTTGAGAAAAAAACTTAGGTTTTGGAACGTTTAGACTTTGTTCAACAAAATGACGCCCAATATATATGTTTGTAAGCATGCTGAAAACATGACCTATCACCTCGGCAAAAAATAACCATTTACACGTCTTCTGTCATACAAAAGGTCACTTTTATTATCACAAAAGAAACAACAACAACAAACTCATAAGACACAGACAATTCATCGTTTTGCAGAGTGGCATAAAACATGTTACATTGTTACTTAGCCATGATTTTAATAATAATTTAAAACGAGTGTCACTTGTTTATTAGTTCATTCATTTGAGCAGCTCACTAAACAAGTAGCATTCAAATGGACCATGATAGATGAGCTATGCATGGAAATGAGGTCAGGTAGTCTAGATATGGATATAAACATTTATACCAAGGTTTTGTCAAAAACAGACCACACAAATGTGAAAAATGTGAAAATATTTTAAACAAAATATGTTGCAGCGGCCTGAAAATCAGATGTGGTCAGCTTCACTTAAATAGAAATGTGTCTACCAACTTGAATTTGTGTACTTTTTTTTTTTTTTTTTTTTGGGGGGGGATAGGGGGAGTGTATTCTTTTATCGTGCTACCAATGTTAAAGTCTGAGGCTAACAAGTTTTTAAAAAATTTGCACAAAAATTTAAAAATTGATAATTCGTCCTAAAATTCTAATCAGGTCATTTACATATGAACACAAATATGCTTACCAAATTTAATTTGTTTACGGAGGAACGGACAGGACCAAATCAAGATCTCATCGCTGCCAGCAGTGGCGGGAGGGGGAGGGGTACGGGGGGTGGGGGGGCATAATAAAATGTGTCAAATTGCTGCAAAGCTATGTCACCTACAAGAAATCATGACCATAAGACAGTCTGAAACTGATTACTATAGGATTTTTGCGTGTCATTAGAGGGGCTCTTACATGAAAATCAATATCATAATATTTCACCCTTAAGTAACTCCTTTTATTTTTGGTGTCAGAGGTCGGTTAAAAGGCTTGCAATAGCGGCTTATACATACAGTGAAAAATTCCATTTCCAGAAATTAAATTATATATGCCCAGAGCAAGACTGGTAATAAGTCAGTTCAGGAAGTGAACATGACAAAGGCACGTTGAGACAAGTCAACAGCAGGAACACATTAATGGGTATTTTAGGTTTGTCAAGCCCATACTACTTAAAACATTTCTGTTTTCTTTGCTGCAATTAGTTGGCCCGGGATGCAAGGTCATTCTTAAGATGAAGCTTATGAGATACCAATAAAATATTGATTTCACTTTCACATTATATGGATATATGTGTGGCTCAAAGAATTTTATTTTGTGCCACAATTAGATTGCAATAATTAAGAAAGGCAGCTGCAACAGCCTCTTTATTTCTTCTGTCATACCAAGGGTATTTAAAACTTCAATCACAAGTGGAAACTATAACGATCGGTTTTTATCCTTCAGAGAGAATATGATGTATTTGTTTAAAAGAGTAAAAGATGCAATTATTATTGTGAAGGATTGATATTTTATGGAAAGAAACAAGGTAGAATTGATGCCTTGAGCTGGTCTAAATGACTTGTGCATCTTTTTGCATCGGAACAATTGTTTCCATGGCAATATTCTCGATAATCTTGTTATAATGAGAGCTTTGTACGGTTCATTACGATAATCGCCAATCCACGTGCCGCATAATAGGAATAGAATACTTATCATAACGGGAATAGAATACTGCAAATTTAAAATAATTTATAGTTTTCTAATCGATCTGTATCGATGTTAATAAAAATTAATTAGTATGTAATGTAATAAACAGAGGCGTCAATTCTGTATCGCAAGATTTTTTCTGAATGTGAAATGAAATATCTTATCAATGTATACCTGATGTAAAATCTTCCTGTAAATACTGATATTGCATAATAGGTAATGTATGTGTAGTCCAAGTAATGAAAGTCACAACTGATTTAATAGTTATATGACTGGTCGATTTATCTGCAAATTTGTGTACTTTTGCAGGGCCTTACTGAAAAACCAATGCGTTTTCAGAAACAACGCATGCTTTGGGATTACAGACAATATATTCATATATTGTAAATGTATTTGCTACAGTATGATCAAGATATGTAACATCATATTGAAATTATTTCAATAATTGACTCATATTATAGTAGTATACACATTGACAATTCTGGACCATATTGTCAAATCGGTATGGCTACATCTCTTTTCTTTCGTTTAGGAAAAATGAATGTATACATCGATTAATTATACTTACTGATCTGTTAAACGTATACAACTTTACAAATGACTGGACTAATCACACTTGGGTTATTATTTCCTTTTCTTTTTTAAAATACCATACCAGTCCAGACATGAAAACAATTAGAGAAACGAACACTAAACAATAATTTGAAATGGTTTACACATCCCAAAATAATGGCACAATACTTTGATACTTGAAATCTCAATACCAAAATAATTAGAAAAATATTAAAACACCCCTTTAATACGTGTCCAACTATAAAATAATTAAGATATATGAATAGACAACATTTATATAGAATAATAACGAAAACACTTAGAGATTCATTTGAAAGGAATGCCTGTGGATATATATATAATTTCGGTAACTAGTAAATTTTGTATGCATTTTTACATAACATTGAGTCTTTTTTGAAGATCATCATTCAAACTATATACCGATTTGGTTGTGTTTTAAGTACAGTTAGACTTACAGAGAGATCAACCACGGAGGGAGAACAAATTGAGTTTAGAAATGATTACCACAAAATTGGGTAACTAAATAAATTTGAATAGAGGTTAAATTCAAACTGCAACACAGAAACTCTTTAAAATACTTCTCATGAAATTTGGAATAAAAAAAGCGAAAGTATAAGATGGATGCTTTGACAGGATTGGGTATTCAATATTACAGATAGATAGATAGATATCAACCGCTCAAACGAAGCTCATAAATAGATTTTAACAGAATGGATTAAGAACGAAGAAGCTTTATTAATGTGAAAAATAAAGAAGGTAAATGTTAAACACACTAAGTGATCGTGTAGATGGACTATCAGAATACAATTTACACAGATGCAGTGATTGTTTTGATAGATGTCTTATACAAATAGAAGACATTAAGAAATATATAACAATTGATATATCTGTAAATGTATAAGGGGGGAGGCAGCAAAAGCGGGAGACACTATGTAAAACCTGTCAGAGTAATTTGAATAGAAAGACAAATACATGCTGAAGTGTTAATTATATTTTAGTACTTTGGTCCAAATGACTACAAAGATGGAAAATGCCACTGAGTGGAAAAAAAAAAAACAATGTCAAGATTAGTGTCATAATAGATGTAAAGACATGAGAAACACAAATATAACAAAATGATGGAAATTTTCAATACATTAGAGGTATTATCAGAACACAAAGAACCGTGATGCCATGTAGATATAATTCCTGAAGAGGATTAAGTTGGTAAAATCAAACAACTATCAACATCAATAACAACTATTAACATCTATAACAACTATCAGCATCAATAACAACTATTAACATCAATAAGAACTATCAACATCAATAACAACTATCAACATCAATAACAAGGTTCTGTATGTAATGTATTGTGATTTTGAACGTATCTTTGAAGCTGGGTAAAGCGAAACTGACACAAAACTAAATAAATTATTCTAGACAATAAAAACAGAAAAACACATTAAGATAGGATTATGTTTGTATGTTACATCAATCCACAAGAGACAATAGTATACAGAGGAACATATTGAATTAATTAGTGTAATATGCGTTGGATAAGATTGCAAAATTAGTATATAAGGCATCAGAACCGAAAAATGCAACCCTATGGTGTTGACAGAGAAAGCTGTACAACTTCTGAACTCGACAAATGTATGTCATATATGTGGGAAAGAAATCGTGCCAAAGGCATTCTGTTCATAAGGTACATAAACTGGGGATAAAAATTCGCTATCATGATGACTTAACAAGAAAGTATAAAGGACAAGTACATAACGAATTCAATTTTAATTTTAAATATCCAAAATATACATCATTGTCCATTCATAAAGGAAGAAAAGAAATAACAGTCAAATGGACAATCAAGTTTGTAGAGAGCGATGAAACGTACAGACAAACACCGAAACATGTTCAAATATGTAGTTTAAATAAAAGAAGACACATATGTACATACTAATTCATGGATAGCTTTTAATGATTTAATGAAAAAACTATACCACCAATAAAAAAGGCTTCCTTTGTGTATATATGTCGAGAAAGGAAATTCTCCAAGTAAAATTTAGGTTAACAGTAAGTTTTATGATAGTAGTGACTATACAAGTAACATTTAGGTTAACAGTAAGTTTTATGATAGTAGTGACTATTCAAAGGATAACAATTTGCCTCAAATGAATAAGAAAGTCTCAGGACTTTTCAAAAAACAGTTAAACAGTGCATCTATTCAAATGTTTTGGGGTTAAGGTCAAAACTTTCTTCATTCAAGACCGAAAAAGACGAAAAGAAAATTTGGAACGTAACAAATAATTTCTCCTAAACAACGTAAATTGGCAATGGACAAAGATTTCTTATTTAATCAGAAAGAACATTTTATTTAAACGAATTTACTCAGAAAATACAGTATATATTGCTGAGATGTACAACATCAATATGATAAAAGTAGTACTGTACGTGTAAGACGACAAAACGTTTTTTTTTTTTTTGGTTGACAACATACATACATTACCTTAAAGACACTTAAGTATTCTATTGTCTTGCACATTAGGTGCAGTCTTTGTAGGCATCACTACACTAACTGAGCCAATCAGTAGACATCACTACACTAACTGAGCCAATCAGTAGGCATCACTACACTAATTGAGCCAATCAGTAGACATCACTACACTGAGCCAATCAGTAGGTATCACTACACTAACTGAGCCAATCAGCTGTTGTTGCAAACTTCGTAGACTCTGGAAATAAACTCATTAATAATATCCATCTGATTTTTCCTGGATTATTTCTAACCAGTGACGAATGTTACTTGCATTCAACAGAAAACAGAATAAAAATCTATATAGAAAATTTAATGTTTATTGGGTACAGCCTCTTGGCTTTTGAGTTGTACAACAAACCAAAAAGGTGTGATTTGGCCGGTTCTAGAAAGGTCACTGGCACTAAAAATTTCATTCAAGTGCAACTATTTCAAGAACATGCAACATAACTTATGCTGTTGTTTATATGTTGTGTCCAAGCTAATGCCTAATATATGTAACACAGTCTCAGTGCACTGGATCTTATCAAACAATGAAGTGAATATAAATTGAACTTAATTAGTGTATATATGCCTTAAACAGCATAAATGGGAAAATCAGTGATCCATAATGAATACATTTTTTGATAGTCAAGCATGCTAGATACATTTATAGCTAATTATTGTATACATCTAAATGAAATATGTAGATATATCAGTCATCCTAGATACATTTATAGCTAATTATTGTATGTATGTAAATGAAATATGTAGATATATCAGTCATACTAGATACATGTATAGCTAATTATTGTATGTATGTAAATGAAATATGTAGATATATCAGTCATCCCATACACATTTTCATAGCAAATTATTGTTTACATGTAAATGAAATATGTAGATATATCAGTTATGTGGTGCTCAGATTTACATAAACTTTCTTTCTAACAAATTTACCGACTATATAAAGTAATTTGTTATATTGTTGCATAGATTTAATTGTATTTGAAATTTCATTTGGACGCAAGCAAAACATGACTGTATAGTTGTTACTCTAATGTGTTTTCTTTACCCTTGCTTCACTGATACAGTGCAAATAGGATGCATGCGTGCGGTCGGTTCTTCTTCCAATTTGATGATATCATGGTGAAAAAAGTTCAGGCACTGACACAATAACTTGAGTAATGATAAATCTTTCTTGGCACGAATTAGGGACTCGGACATTTCATGACCATTTTCTATAGAAATGAGTTTGATTTCACATTCAGAGAGTCACATAGACCTATGCCAAGACATACACAGGGCTACTGGTCTGTTCAGTTGTGTGGAATGTACTGAATTATTTGCTTTGAATGCATCAGATTCTAAAAATCCACCATTCTCAACAATTTAAATATTATCTGGCAATTGGAAATAAACATACAAATGAGTTTTTTTACACTCCTTGTGGTTCCAAAGTGTCTATGCAAATATTACGGCAAACAATATCTTTGCAGTTTTGTATTTTCGGTATTAGCCCAGTGATATAAAAATTTCTTATATTTCAGCTTAGATGCACACAAGTTATATACTTTCCGCACATCCATTTATGGAGAGAATTGCGGTACCATTTTAAACGACATTTTACTTCCAAAGCAACAAAATTTGGCAAAACACTGATATCTTTAATTTTGATACATAAAGGATATATGGGAAATATTTCCTTATATCTACTAAAAAAATGTAGATTCTCTTTGTGTTATATATTTTTTAAGGCAAAGACCTTCGATTTGCATGGATGTGTTCTGTGTCAATGCGATTTACGGTTGCATTACTACATCGATAAAAAGCAGTTCAGAAATTTTCCAATAATTTTAGGACAGCGATCTTTTTGCAAATTTACATATAATGCTTCAGATTGTGTATTTTGTCAAAGTAATGAATGTTTTCGTACGAAAATGAAGAGACTTTAATTTTCGTTAATACATTTCTTGAGCGGATTGATGGAGTGAACGTGCTGGGGTGGGGATTCTATAGCAACATGACAGAACGATCAAACGGACTTCAGAGCGTAGCATTATTAAACAACAGATTTTAATGACTTTGAGTTTACTTGTAAGAATTTTGGTTTTTATTTTTTTGCATTTCTGCATTCAAACATGAATTTTTGTATGTTGTCCATTTCGGTAACAGACGCTGTACCCAAATTTCGATTGACCCTTAATTTCGGTTTGCAATCAACACTACTCAATGATTTATCCGTCAGTTTCAGACATGATTATGATTATGATTGTAATGAGAATTAAAATAGCTATTTAAACAATTTTATTACTATATTTAATCAAGAGTTTTTCTTAAAAATGTGTGCTGTTTGTCGTTGTGTGAAACAGGTATACGATACTGGATGTGTGACACGGAATATCGAATAGCAACAGGTCATGTAAGTTCAGTCACTGACAATTTGCATGATTCAAGTTGAAAGCTAATTATAAAAAGTTAATACTTGAAGCCTACTTTGTGTTGTTTCGGTTTCATTTTTAGGCATTCCTGATGGCGCCTTCTCTTTGATTACATAAATGTATACACGAGAGTCAACAGTATTGAAACATTTTATGATATGTTCATCCTAATGGAGAGAGAGAGAGAGATAGAGAGAAGAAAAAATGCAACAGGACTAAATATGGAATTATAGGTCTGAATAACAAACATAAGGGCAAATATACTTCCTAAATGGAAAAAGAAAGTAGTTCCAAAAGTGATATCCTGATATATTTCAATAACTCATTATGAAATATATAATACATTTAAATATTTAAAAATATACCACAATTAAAATAAATTGGTCTATATTCTAGATAGCCAAACATATCGATGAAGCTTTACTTTCTATAAGTAGGGCAAATGAATCCTTGTGTCTGTAACTTACTTTCTATAAGTAGGGCAAGTGAATCCTTGTGTCTGTACCTTACTTTCTATAAGTAGGGCAAATGAATCCTTGTGTCTGTACCTTACTTTCTATAAGTAGGGCAAATGAATCCTTGTGTCTGTACCTTACTTTCTATAAGTAGGGCAAGTGAATCCTTGTGTCTGTACCTTACTTTCTATAAGTAGGGCAAGTGAATCCTTGTGTCTGTACCTTACTTTCTATAAGTAGGGCAAATGAATCCTTGTGTCTGTACCTTACTTTCTATAAGTAGGGCAAATGAATCCTTGTGTCTGTACCTTACTTTCTATAAGTAGGGCAAGTGAATCCTTGTGTCTGTACCTTACTTTTTATAAGTAGGGCAAGTGAATCCTTGTGTCTGTACCTTACTTTCTATAAGTAGGGCAAGTGAATCCTTGTCTCTGTACCTTACTTTCTATAAGTAGGGCAAATGAATCCTTGTGTCTGTACCTTACTTTGTATTAATAGGGCAAGTGAATCCTTGTGTCTGTACCTTACTTTCTATAAGTAGGGCAAGTGAATCCTTGTGTCTGTACCTTACTTTCTATAAGTAGGGCAAGTGAATCCTTGTGTCTGTACCTTACTTTCTATAAGTAGGGCAAGTGAATCCTTGTGTCTGTACCTTACTTTCTATAAGTAGGGCAAGTGAATCCTTGTGTCTGTACCTTACTTTGTATTAGTAGGGCAAGTGAATCCTTGTGTCTGTACCTTACTTTGTATTAGTAGGGCAAGTGAATCCTTGTGTCTGTACCTTACTTTCTATAAGTAGGGCAAGTGAATCCTTGTGTCTGTACCTTACTTTCTATAAGTAGGGCAAGTGAATCCTTGTGTCTGTACCTTATTTTCTATAAGTAGGGCAAGTGAATCCTTGTGTCTGTACCTTACTTTCTATAAGTAGGGCAAGTGAATCCTTGTGTCTGTACCTTACTTTCTATAAGTAGGGCAAGTGAATCCTTGTGTCTGTACCTTACTTTGTATTAGTAGGGCAAATGAATCCTTGTGTCTGTACCTTACTTTGTATTAGTAGGGCAAAGTGAATCATTGTGTCTGTACCTAACTTTGTATTAGTAGGGCAAGTGAATCCTTGTGTCTGAACCTTACATTTGTCACATATAGCCTCACACGACACTCCACTTAGAGCATTGTCTTGTAAGATAAATTATACTCTGGAGGAAACATCGGTGAAGCAAACGCATCTAAATTTCGCACTTATCCTTTTATGTTGCTGCAGGTACTGAACAAGCAAATTAGTTAAATATCAACTTCTTTCATGTCTTGAAGGTATTACTGCAGCAATTAAGCAAATCTGCATTTATTACATCATACTAGAGTCTCTAAGAAAATAATTAATATTATTTGTTCTCTGATGGGGGGGGGGGGGGGATTTGCTAACCATTGGTGTGCCTAGTTGATGTCTAACATCAGTAAAATGGTCCTGGCGCATCTGAACTTATAACTAATGCTCTGGGTTTCAAGGAAAATATAGACGAAACAAAAAAAGAAAGGAATATAACGAAGGTAATTACTATAGTGATGCCTACAGAGAGAAAATCAAAACGGTTATTAAAAACTCATTAAAACTGTTTTTTTTTTTTTTCTTCTTCTTCTTCTTTTATTCTGTTTGAGACTTTATACAAATTATCCTCTTTATTCGTCTTAAATAACATGGATTTCTTCAAAGACTGTTTGCTTTTGTCCTACCTGTTGAAGACAACCTTACAAAAGTGAATTATATCTGAAATATCTGATAACAGAGTTGTGCTTTAACATGATCACCCATACATAAATTAGCATGATCACCCATACATAAATTAGCATGATCACCCATACATAAATTAGCATGATCACCCATACATAAATTAGCTTGATCACCCATACATAAATTAGCATGATCACCCATACATAAATTAGCATGATCACCCATACATAAATTAGCATGATCACCCATACATAAATTAGCATGATCACCTATACATAAATTAGCATGATCACCCATACATAAATTAGCATGATCACCCATACATAAATTAGCATGATCACCCATACATAAATTAGCATGACCACTCATACATAAATTAGCATGATCACCCATACATAAATTAGCATGATCACCCATACATAAATTAGCATGATCACTCATACATATATTTCAAAATATCTAGTCGGTTTATGTTGTTTTCTTCTTTGACATCATCTATTGATATTGACCAGTTGTTATATCCACTTCTTTTACATGATATATGTTGCCACGATCATCAATTAGAAAGAAAATACCAGTTACTTGAGAGATAGTGACCACTTGTTACATCCACTTCTTTACTGCATAGTCAGGACCTATAACAATAATTTTTCATCTTTTAGTTACGACTATCTATTGCAAGTTTTTTGTGGAATAGAAAAGTTGGACAGATAAAAATGATGTACCAAAAAAAGATTATGTATTTCTTCTCTATCAGGTTTGGTGCAAATATAGTTTTAGCAGAATTAGTCTCCACACCCACAAACAAAATTGTCATTTTGTGAGGTTCTTGCAAAACTGCATTTATTCTGCAGAAACACATGTTGTCTTTATCGCTTTCTATGCCTAAAACATATTTGATTATAGTCGATTGTTTCCAATAGTAACCTAAACATCTGAAACAAGATAAATATACATTTTGTGAGTATCTACGTTTTCATTTACCTTGATATGCAGGTGAATACCTTGATGTGCAGGTGAATACCTTGCTCAGCGTTCGCTAATTTATGACCAGTATCCAGCACTTTGTTATCATTATGTACTCCTTAAATCAAGCCAGATAGAATTGTCAATAATTGTTTTACTCAGTTATGTGTTAGTTTGTTGTTCATAAAATAAAGATATATATATATATATATATATATATATATATATATATATATATATATATATATATATATATATATATAGAGAGAGAGAGAGAGAGAGAGAGAGAGAGAGAGAGAGAGAGAGAGATATAAAATAAAGAAACATTTTTGCGGTTGCTATAAACTCATGCCTAAAATGGAAATACTGGAAAATAAATCATATTTGGGAGACCTTCTTTAATCACTGAGATTATTTCTATTGCTAAGTTAAAAACCTTTCCTGATTCACTTTCGCCACTTTTAAGTACAGTATTAAAACACCTTTATACTCATTCTCGGAAAATGAATTGTGAGGTTTTTTAAAGGTCGTATTGGCTGCTATGGTAATAATTCTCTTAGCCATAAAAAAAATGCAATTCCATCTTTGCACCTGTCATTTACTGTTTGTACAATTAATTCCGTGATCGTATCTTACTGGGGTAAATATTTTCCATTTCATAATTCTGATTTGCTCTCTCTACCTCTTCAGAGGCTATTTTCATGTGTTCACTTTGCAAAGTCTCTGACGTTTGCTTTTAGCCCAATATAAAACCCAAAAAGAGAAAAGGCAAAAACTCATGCAGAAGTAAAGAAGTTAACAAAAATTGTGTATAGGCCTTATCTTTGAGTTGAATGAAGTATAGCTCTAATAAATACACTGCGTGTAACTTGTATGTAGCAGAAACAATGCATACTCATAATTACATCCATAATTGATTTTTAATGTCTGGGGTGCAACTCTAACTTTGATTTCTGATTTATTAAAGCTGGTGTATGTTTAGCAATTGAAACTACATTTCTTAAAATTACATCTAAGTCCCATCCAGGTATTGTTGATTTGGCACAGGTATCCAGGTATAAGTTTTGTTTTATACTCATATTCCTTTTTGTTATTGTCAATTTTCTTTTATACTCATATTCCTTTTTGTTATTGTCAATTTTCTTTTATACTCATATTCCTTTTTGTTATTGTCAATTTTCTTTCCAATTTCATTCATTTTAACACCTAATAAAAGACTCTTTGTGACAATTTCCATGTTCTAGTAAGTTTTAAATTTCTCTGCTTTTTCGGTTCTGAATTCATTGCAAACTTTTGTCCCAAATTATTTATTTGTCAACGCTACATTATATCACACCGATATTCCTTACCAGTTCTCCATCAATATACTATTTTGTATCTGCCTTTGATTGTTCAACTTAAGCAATGTAACCTGTTGCAAGATTGTGTCCATGGATGCAACATTATCTGCTCATTTACCGGATAAATGTTTCTGTCCATTACATGCAACATTATCTCGCCATTTACCGGTTAAAAGATTTAGTCCATGTATGTAATATTATCTACCCATTTACCTGACAAAGGTGATGAGCCGATTAATACAAGGGTTGTATGAAAATAGATAAAGAAAGTCAAGCTCTGACACATAGCATACCGTTACATTTATGACATTGATAAAAAATATCAACCAAAAGGGTGTTCAAACAAGTTCTAAAATTACGTTTCATGTATGACTAACTTCATGGGAATGTCCCGATAGGGTGTTCAAACAAGTTCTAAAATTACGTTTCATGTATGACTAACTTCATGGGAATGTCCCGATACATCATTATAAACTATTGATTGAACACTGATTTGACACCTCTCACTTTAATCTCCAAGACAACAAAGAAAACATATAAATTATCATTTATTTCCTGTGGATGTATCCTAATAATACGAGGAGAAAAAAACCCCAAGAAATATATGTGTGTACACTTTACATCAAACAAAAAAAGGAAGGGCATGGCAAATTTTATTCGAGAACAAATTAGTTTCAATATATGATTAATCACTCTTTTCTATTTTAACCTTGTGACATCTACAGAAAAAAATATTGCACCTATTTATCATACAAAAATATATTTACGACAAAAGTGCAGAAAACCCTGCAAAAAATATAAATGTAATGGTTCCCTTACCAATCAATAAACATAGTTTAATTGATGTTAATGCAAATCAACCTTCAATCATTGCAAAATTTTTAAACTGATTTATAGATTGATTACTTTCAGTATTTCTTCATCCACATTATTGTGTCTTTATAATTAAACATTTTTTATAAAACAAATCTTTATTTTAGACGTCTCCTTTATAATATGGGATTTAATATTTGACCTGACAAGTAGAAATGGAAATAATAATTAAAATTTGGTCTGAAAAGTAGAAATAGAAATCAATATTAAAATTTGTCTAATATTATACTGTGAAATACTGCGATCTAGCAGTGATAATTACAAAGTAGTGTTGCCGATAAAAAGAAATTATAAACATGGACCACGTTTTTGCGAGAGATAAAACTGTTGTCAGCAGCAACATCACACTAGGTTCAATTTAACTTAAATCTTAAATGAATTTGTAAAAAAATTCGTTCGTCTTTTGTTTTGCTTTTGCTTTCTAATGTTGCCTAAAGGTTTGAATTCCTGCGTGTAAAAAAGGTTTGCGGAGCACTAATATGCAAGTTACGAATACATTGCTGGCTGCTATACAAGTTACGAATACATTGCTTGCTAATATGCAAGTTACGAATACATTGCTGGCTAATATACAAGGGTTCCATTTCTTCATCAAGCTATAAAGCTTACAACAACTTGGCAACAGAAATAATGATATCCTTTTGCAACTTTAACTTGAAGTCTGCATCTAGAACAAAGTTCTTCATTTCATTAGACAATGAATTAAATCCTTACTGGCATAGAAGGATATGACAATCAAATACAACCACAACATTTGCATGTGACGGAATTAAATGTTTTCCCCTTATTATCGACCAGTCCGCGTACTCTCTGTACAGTTCAATCCTTTGTTTGTTTACTAAATGACAAATATCAACGTTTTAAAACACATTATCAATAGAGCTTTCAAAATAAGGAATTGTTTTTCCTCTCTTTAAGTCAATATTTAATATAAATGTCACATAGTAAAAACTTTGTTTTATGGCCATCGCTTTCAGTGCCAGGCCAGTAAATACAAGACTTTGAAAGTTTTAGATTTTCAAAAATGTCTCAGGTGACAAAACAATTTCAAATAACATGTGATATATCATGGTGTTATCATGCAAGTTTTTCTTTCAATAGATCTTCAGAGTGACGACAAATTGTTTATTTGTGGTCCCTTATCGTTTCCTTAATTATTGCTTATATCAGCCCTCGTAGCTGTTGGGATATCTTATTGCTTATATTGCTTATATCAGCCCTAGCTGTTTGATATGTTATTGCTTATATCAGCCCACATAGCTGTGGGATATGTCATTGCTTGTATCAGCCCTCATAACTGTGGGATATGTTATTGTTTATATCAGCCCTTACATTTAATATCCTGATAATAGTATCCTAACATATAGCATAATTTTCTAGATTTAAAAGTGCAGAGTTCGTCTATCTCCATTAACATTCTGTTTATAGATAAATATGTATGTATATAATAGGTAACTAAGACCAAGTACGCAATAACGCAATGAGGTAGATAAATGTAATGACGATAAACAACTTAACAACTTTGTATATACATCAACTGTAATTACATCGGACAAGTTCATCTTGAATGCGGAAGTTACTTTTTTTGTCCACATTGTCTTACCTCATGCAAATATGAATAGAATAGACTATGCAGTATGCAAATTTGAATAGACTATACAGCGTGCAAATGTGAATAGACTGTGCAGTATGCAAATATGAATAGACTGTGCAGCATGCAAATATGAATAGACTGTGCAGTATGCAAATATGAATAGACTATGCAGCATGCAAATATGAATAGACTGTGCAGTATGCAAATATGAATAGACTGTGCAGCATGCAAATATGAATAGACTATGCAGCATGCAAATATGAATAGACTATGCAGCATGCAAATATGAATAAACAATGCAATGCCTGTTTCTATGTCCCTTTAAGTAAGAATAGTAGCCAATTATTAAATTTTTATCTTTCCAGTTTTGGAATATCTCTTATTCATATAAAATATATAATAATATGATTTTCTTTAAAGTGTTGCAGTAATGTCTAAATTCCATCAGGCAAAACACTTTAAAGCGGGCTTAAACAACAACCAAACTACAAAAGGTGTTCTCCGTCTCTCATGAACTACATTAAAAATCATATACAATAAGAGCTTATTAGTACATTTAAAGAAAAATCATAAAAATATGAGCATGCTCAAATAATTTTAGACAACATGTATTTTCAAGTAAGAGCTTTAAGAAAACAGACGGATCTTTGTCAGATTGTCTAAACGTTATATTCCCAATCTTCAGAATTTTAAATGAAACAATGCATGGAAAATCGAAGATCTAATTAGTTTGAAATTACGTATTTAGATAATATTACTTATTTCAAAGATACTAAATTATATTTAGTAATATTTAAGTAATTAATGAAGGGCACATTAGTTTCTTAGAAATATGGTATTTACTAGCTATAGTTTAGATCCAGCATTAACCCATTTGTTAAATAGCTAATTTCAATTTAATATTTGTACACAAATCTTTTAAAAAATAAATTTAAAATTACCAAACACTCTTTTGCTAAAGTCAGAGAAACGAAAACGACCAGGCACTAACTATGAGACAAATTTGGGCTTACAAGAGAGAGTGAAAAATGGGACAAAACATAAAATGGAACCATGATCTCCTAAGCACCTTACATCCTTTCCGATGACTATCAAAAGCTCATCTTGTAGCATAATCTCAAGAGAACGTTAAGGTAGCATGTCTGATAAAAATCGGCCATACGTAACACTGATACCGGAATAAGAGCGTGTGTAAATTTGCTCTTAGTTCCGATGATACATATAGCTTATAAAAATATATCAATACTAATTTTGGGCACCAAATACACAAGTAGAAATCAGAATAACAAATCCATATCAACTTGACTGATCCCCGACCATCTAGATGAGTGACTTCATTAATTCTTTATCATGTCTGCCACTCGATCACTACTGGGCCAGCAAGAATCTTCCCGCTATGTATTTTCACATGATTAGTGTAAAATTTTCATATCAGAGACTCTATCGTTGACTGACAATAAATCGCATTAAACGCAGAAACTACAAAACAACCTGACAATCCAGCAGCACTTACTTTTAGCAGTTATTCATATCCGGTTTACTTTTAATGACAGCACCTTCAAAAATGTCAGATGTTATTCAACAGATTGCCGCTTCTGATGGATATGGAGCTAATTTTATTGGTCATTAGTGGATTTTTTCTGGGTAGGGGGTATATTTGATTTGTATCAGAACACTCATAAGTCCTGGTGTTCTAATCATTTTAACGCAGTGAATCAAAGTATACAATATATCAGGACAAATCAAATTCTTCTGATCTGTGCAATGGCATGTTTTTAAACGTTCGAAAGTACACATCGAATATAATAACATAAAGTCATTTTCACCACTTTGACCAAATATGTTGTTTATTTTTCTCGCTTTGGTGGAAAATTAGGTGATCTTTTATCTTTTGGATGAGCTTGTTCCTACTTTAGACACCAAATTTCGATGGGAGTTTGCTTCAACTTGCTAAATAAGCTTATGTTATCATTGTCTTATATAGGTTCAATAACAGGTAAGATCCGCACATATTATTGGTATGAGCTTGCATCTGATCGGCTGAGGTAGGTACCTCTCTATGTTTAGAGACTATATTTCTCATTCAATTTTGATCAAACTTGGTAAATAGATTTGTATCATCAAAGTCTTGTGAAAGTTCGATTATGAACAAGACATTATGCATATTTAATTACCCATTTATCTTCGACGGATTTTTTTATCAGACTATAACAAAATAGGTAAACTTGACATAATATAAAGTTTGGAAGATATTGTACGTAGGGTAGTGTTCTTACAATGATAATTATGTTTTCTAAGTGAGACGGTCAACTATTAATTTATAGGAATTTTGAAGTGTTTTCAAGATTTCCGTATATCAAATGTCTTTTCACACTCACGACGGAAGCCAAAACTACTAGAATTACATAAATGCAATTTCTCTTTGAAAGACTTATTAACAGACATGAGGATCTTAATTACTGGTGTAATCAAAAGACGTTACAACGAGGATAATTAGCGTACAAAACTGCGGGGGGGGGGGTCGAATTTGAGGCAGGCGGATGGCTGTAGTCGAGAGTGGAGGTATCATGCATGGATTATACAGTGGGGATAGGGGGTATTATGCAGGGATTATATAGAGGAGATATGCTGTATCATGCAGGGATTATATAGAGGGGATATGCTGTATCATGCAGGGATTATATAGAGGGGATAGACGGTATCATGCAGGGATTATACAGTGGGGATAGGTTGTATCATGCAGGGATTATACAGTGGGGATATGCTGTATCATGCAGGGAATATATAGTGGGGGTATGCTGTATCATGCAGGGATTATATAGTGGGGATATGTTGTATCATGCAGGAAATATATAGAGGGGATATGCTGTATCATGCAGGGAATATATAGTGGGGATAGGCGGTATTATGCAGGGATTATACAGTGGGAATAGGTTGCATCATGCAGGGATTATAGAGTGGGGATATGCTGTATTATGCAGGGATTATACAGTGGGGATATGCTGTATTATGCAGGGATTATAGAGTGGGGATATGCTGTATTATGCAGGGATTATAGAGTGGGGATATGTTGTATCATGCAGAGAATATATAGTGGGGATAGGCGGTATCATGCAGGGATTATATAGTGGGATTATGCTGTATTATGCAGGGATTATATAGTGGGGATATGCTGTATTATGCAGGGATTATAGAGTGGGGATATGCTGTATTATGCAGGGATTATAGAGTGGGGATATGCTGTATTATGCAGGGATTATAGAGTGGGGATATGCTGTATTATGCAGGGATTATAGAGTGGGGATATGCTGTATTATGCAGGGATTATACAGTGGGGATATGCTGTATTATGCAGGGAATATATAGAGGGGATAGGCGGTATCATGCAGGGATTATACAGTGGGGATAGGTTGTATCATGCATGGATTTTAAGGTGGGGATATCCGTTCTGGGCAATTTGTAGGTGTTAAGCAAGGTGACATATACTGCGTGGAGTTATAACTGATGTAGACTTTACAGGCCTCCCAAACATTGGATTTATGACATCTATACCCCTTTTCTCCTACAGGCCAATTTGCAGCTACTGACAAATACAGCAAAAGAGGTTTTCATAAGTTTTTGTATGTGAGAGTTTTCTTTAACTTTATTTGATGAAAACGATAGCTTATTAACCCAGAGCTAGATATTCCCTATACGCGTAAAATTTGGAGATATGGTAATGGAACGAAACAACGGTATTATTAACATCTGTGTAGCGGTAATGTTCTTATGAATATCCATGATATCAGAAGATGTCATAGCTAGCATTGGGTTCAATAGTCGTAATTTAAGAATATAACTTGCAAAGTAACCCCAAAATATCACTGACGATCCCGACACATTTAACCTCTGGATGCAGCATAAACATCATAGAAGTAAATCAGAGAAAATGGTTAAATAGACACACTATGGGAGTGTGGATGTAGATGACTAAATAGACACACTATGGGAGTGTGGATGTAGATAGTTAAATAGACACACTAGGAACACGCAAGGTTCATACACCCACTTTATCAACACAAGGTTCATACACCCACTTTATCAACACAATGTTCATACACCCACTTTATCAACACAAGGTTCATACACCCACTTTATCAACACAAGGTTCATACACCCACTTTATCAACACAATGTTCATACACCCACTTTATCAAATTAAGGTTCATACACCCACTTTATCAACACAATGTTCATACACCCACTTTATCAACACAAGGTTTATACACCCACTTTATCAACACAAGGTTCATACACCCACTTTATCAACATTGTCAAGGTTCATACACCCACTTTATCAACACAAGGTTCATACACAAACTTCATTATTTTATTCTTAGCTTATGCTTATGCTTCCAAGGAAACAGCAAAGATATTCTCAGTGATGCGCCATGATCAAAACTTCAAAAATATTATAAGAGTTATTCTGCCATGATCAAAACGTCAGTCCTCACAATCTGATGAGAGTTATTTTGCCATGATCCAATGCTTCAGTCGTCACAAGATGATGAGAGTTATTGGTTATATTGATGCGTTAGGAACAAGCATGAACCAAGATTGTATGCATCACCGTGTGGCACCACATCTTGATCAACTCCTATCAACCGTGTGGCACCACATCTTGATCAACTCCTATCAAGCATGATAAGGTCTTATTAATGAGAGTACACTTCATATCCCTGGATATAGTTATAAAGGTTAGTATGAATGATATCAGTGAAACACATGATATGCTTATGGTATATATTGCCAGCCATGCATTATTAATATGCTTGTTACAGGCGGTTAACATCAAACACTTCGTCCAAAGATCAAAAGAATAACAAAATACCAGGGCTGAGATATGTTCTTAAGTTAAGAAAATTACAACAACCCAAGTAGACATATATAGTTAATAAAAAGGTATTAACTGCATTTTTTAAATTTAATAAAAATTATGTTTAAAATTATTTTCTTATTCTTTGACATTTTTAGACTGAGCACGTGCCAAATGCATAAGAAATTCAAACAAACAGCGAAGTGATTTTTGTGTTCATTTCGTTAATTACATGCAAGTGGAATATGAAGTAAGAGGTCAACCAGAATGACCTGTAGATTTGACCTTTCAATTTAATATTCATAAATAGGTACTGCAGTGCTTGCATCATGTGTGTATAGAATGGTAGAATTATTATGCAAAGTGCGCGCACATTGCTATACTTATAACGGTTGAACCAAGCCATAATAACTATTCAAATCAGAGGTCAAACGGTCCGGTCATCGTAGTATAACACCATAACACCCTATTCACCGGGAATAACCGTAACTTTCAGGATACAATTACTACATACAGAATACGCTCAAATTAATTACGGTCTGAATACGTTACGTACAATCGGTTCATTCTCATCAGACGTAGGTTTAGAACTTTTTAGCTGTATACAGACGTAGGTTTTGACTTTTTAGCTGTATACAGACGTAGGTTTGGACTTTTTAGCTGTATACAGACGTAGGTTTTGACCTTTTAGCTGTATACAGACGTAGGTTTTGACTTTTTAGCTGTATACAGACGTAGGTTTGGACTTTTTAGCTGTATACAGATGTACGTTTTGACTTTTTAGCTGTATACAGACGTAGGCTTGGACTTTTTAGCTGTATACAGAATAAGAAATGAAGCTGTCAGAAGATAGAAAAGTTCGCCTGGACATATTTATTTAGACACAGGCCTTTTACCTTTATCAATACTTAAGGTGAGTGGTTCGTATTGTGTTGTTTAACGCCATTTTTCAGCACATGATAGGCCATACATGGCGGCAAGTACACTTTGGTGTTGGAAGAATCTGGGAAGAACCACTGTCCCACGGGAAACTACTGGCAAGCTTTGTCACATACCCACGTTGGTCAAGTTGAGACTCGAACTCACGTGGACAGAGGTGAGATGTGTGAGTGATCTGTAAAGGCGAAAGCTTTAGACAACTAGGCCACCCGGAGCAAATACTTAAGGTCAATAATAGTGACTGATCATAAAGATAAACCAAGTGGGTGATGAAGGTCATAGCTGCTGTTTTATATAGTGATCCGGTACTTTTCAGGACATAAGCTCATGTACAGTTAGATGACAGTACAATAAACAGGGTCCAAAAAACTCACTTAAACATCACACGTGTACATAATCACTGAAGCGTAAAAAGTAAGTCAAGGTGACCTACTTTTTATATCGCGGCGTAGAGCTCCCTAGGATGCAAGCATATATCATATATCAAGACTGTACAAGTAACAATCTCCGGGAAACTCAGTTAAACATGGATAGTTTACCTGATCACTGGAATGCGAAAAGTAGGTCATAATCACCTTCTTTTGGAATGTAGTAGTACTCTTCGGAATGCATGCACATAGTTATTTTCACTATTGCACACATAATAGTGTCCGATAAACTGATCTAAACACAAAGGTATACACTTGTTAACGCCAAAAACGGTGATAACTGCTTCGTTCAGGCGAGCTAAAAATTGTACCCTTTTAGATCACTACGGACTCTTGTGACTCTGAAAAGCCAATTACGCGTCATAAATATATTGTGGTTTTCATAATTAGTTCCAAACGTTTTAAAGTATGCAATAATTCAACTTAAATCCCTTTATACAACAAATTTCTTTATGAATATAAACAAATGTCTCACTGTTATTTTATTTTTAAACGGTAGCTCAGACCCTTAAAAAAAAAAATTATAGTTTTTTTAAAAAGTATTTTGGAAGTGTTATTGTCGTTTACTAATGACAGAGTCCTATTATTAAAATTGCGGTGGCTACGCGTTACATTGATTTCCGGATTTTAATATATTTCGGACACTCTGTAAGTCTTAAAGACTCCTGAATAAACTTCAAGGAATACACTTTCATTGATTTACACAATAGATCCGGAAATTTGTATTACTTTTTATAACATTTATATTTTTCAACATCGATTACATCCCATACGAAGTTCTATATGGACCAATAAACACACAGGAATCAATTCAAACAGTCCTTATTACAAGTTATAAGTGCTCTTTACAAATTCTAAACGGCGCCATTTTTACGGGAATATGATATTATGAACAATTCAGTGCTGTGGGACATCTAAATTTGAAAGTGTTCTCATGGTAACAAATGGAAGGTATTACCCAGCTTAATTGCAAAAGCTGCGCAATAGAGTTAATAAGCGGCAGGAAAACACCCCCCCCCCCACTCCCGCAAAAATTAAAGAGGAAAATACTCTTTGCATGACTGATCTAGCTTTAAAAGACAGTTATGTGTGCATATTATGGAAGAAATTTCATGAAATAAGAAATTATAGCAAATTGTTTGCCTACCCTAGATTTTTATGGTAGAAACCACAGGTGAGAGACTTTTCGGAGAGTTGAGTATTTTTAAGTGGTCCGTTTGCTACAACTTTTCAAGAGTGTATAAAACCAAAAGATCAGAAACATAGACATGACTTCGCCTTGATAAGTATTTAGCTACGATTTTGGAGTGTATTTCACGTGTTATTGCATGATGAGCATTTAGCTACGATTTTGTAGTGTATTTCACGTGTTATTCCTTGATGAACATTTAGCTACGATTTTGTAGTGTATTTCGCGTGTTATTCCTTGATAAACTTTTAGCTTCGATTTTGTAGTGTATTTCGCGTGTTATTCCATGATGAGCATTTAGCTACGATTTTGCAGTGTATCTCACGTGTTATTCCAGCGTCTTCAGCGTGTAGACATTGTATTCTCGGCGTTAATTATTCTCATTCACAATAAGAAAATTGCATGTACGTCATCTGATACGTGGAAGTTCAAGCCAATTAATAATAGTCGGGTTCTTTGATCGTCGAAAAAACTAAAATGGAATTTAAGTACCATTAATATCAAAATATTCACATTATCCACCTTTATAAGAAGATGTAAGTAATAAAGAAAATCTAATATTAGAATAATATCTTTATTATAATGGGATAGCTTTACCAACAACTGTATTGTATTATCTATCTATCTATCTATCTAAATATATATATATATATATATATATATATATATATATATATATATATATATATATATATATAACTTATGCCGCGTAAATGAAAATTGATCACACTTCATAGAAATTCAGCAACTCTTGTAGATGTAGTTTATTAAAGAAAAATATTTAATTTATTCGCTGATTGATTAGAATTGTGGGGTTTCTTTAACTTAGCATAATTGCATGGATACTTTTTACGAATTAAATGAAAAACGCATCCCCCCGAACCCCCCCCCCCCCCCCAACTCATAATAAAATGGCCCAACGGAGATAAAGGCAATGTCCTGCAAGACATGTTGATTTTTCTTTGTATACGTAAAAAAACATTTTTAATTATTTACGTAATATGCAATACTATTTCACCAAAAGTTAGCGTGAGCTTCTCAAGCAAAGTACAAGTCAGAAGTACTAGTCAAAAGTACTAGTCAAAAGTACTATGTTATGCATCCTCTTTCGAGTAAAATGTATATAATAGATAAAATAAGGTGAACACTAGTACTGGTCCATGTTAATAATAAGTTACATCAGAGTTTTTCTTCTAAGAATAAAAATAAACCATGACTGGTGCAAAAAATGGATTAATATTGTTGTTCTTTGTGGGTTTTTTTTATTTAATTTTTTGCTTCTGGTGTATGTATAGTATTTAACACGGTTTACGTTCCTTATAAGTAACTCAAAAATGTTCACATGTCAAACTGATTTAACAGCATGCTGCAGTTCTAACTGATTTGATAGCATGCTGCAGATCAAACTGATTTAATTGCATACTGCAGGTCAAACTGATTTTATAGCATGCTGCAGGTCAAACTGATTTTATAGCATGCTGCATTCATTATATTACATGCAACGTATCTTGATTTTTCCAGCATTAAGCAAAAACACTTATCTATAAAAAAAAAAACTTTTTAAAAACATCAAATTAAGAAAGGCAAAATTCGGATTGATTAAATGATGAAACTCAGGTGTTATCCAAATATCCTATATCAATGGCATGCATTCACCAATTGCTTAATGATAGTTGTTGAAAAAATTAACAATCTGACTTTTAATTTTCATTTTTCGCACCGTATTTGAAAAGAGCCCTCAATTTAAGCCAAACTTTTTTTTTTCAAGATGTAAGGAACGATTAATCTTTTGTGAACCTTATAATTAAAAGATGAAAATTGATAGCCGACAACATACATTTACCCCGACTGCAACCTCCTTGGTATGCTTCAATACCTACCTGAGCTTCACCTGTCTCATAAATTCCACGCACCTTGAGTGATAGATGTATTTGAGATCAGTCACACACAACTTAGGAATTACCGTATGACCGCTTCTGTGATATGGATAATGTATTATGTGAGAGAAAGAATCACAAAAGCTACAAATTAATTAATTTGTTTATCAAAGAGAAATAAATGTCATACATGTGACCACGAACAAAGCTTTGAGGTCACAAATTTTAATTTATGTGTGCATGAATTAAAACCTTGAAACTTTTATAGGACTTTTGTCACAGTTTTCTGTTTATAGAGTCATGTGACACAGTACATGTCATCATAGACAGCTCTAAAAACAGACTATCTGTTGCAATTCACGAATATTACTAAATTAAAGAAATATACAGTAAAAGTGCCGTTTGTTGAATCACAAAGTGGTAAAATTATGAAATTAAAATAGTAAAGTATTAGAATTTAACTAAAATTATATAAATAATAATTCATTATGATAAGCACAAACTTGATTCCTCACTTAAAAGTGCTAATTCAAAAAATATAGGTATAAATCCTCATTTTCAATTATGGTAATGACCAGTTTCTTATAATAAAAAAAACCAGTCCCTAACTTCCAGTTTTCTGTTGTGCTAAAAACCAGTTTCTTATAAAAACCAGACCCTAAGTTCTACAGTTTTCTGTTATAATAATAACCAGTTTATTTTAAAAGCCTGCCCCGAACTTCCAGAGTTTTCTGCAATATTAAAACGCATATCCACTGAACATTTTAATGTACAGGTCTCAAATCTAGATGTTAATTATTTTGATCTATGGTCATCCGAACCAGATAAGTGTCACACTTTTTTGAATACACTACTGTTGTTTTGTTTGGTTTGGTTTGGTTCTGTTCTGTTTTGTTTTGTTTTTAATCATGATCACTTATCAGCACGACCAGGTAAGCATCTCGACAACATCATCTGTCTCTCCATGATGCCAACAATGTGTTATTTGTGTGTCTCTCTATCCATGATGCCAACAATGTGTTAATTGTGACCTCAGTAAACACGTTAAGTAAGAAGAAGAATCTCAATTAATTGACCTTGACTAAACCGAATATCATGAGTACACGAACGGAATGATAATTGACCTTGACTAAACCGAATATCATGAGTACACGAACGGAATGATAATTGACCTTGACTAAACCGAATATCATGAGTACACGAATGGAATGATAATTGACCTTGACTAAACCGAATATCATGAGTACACGAAAGGAATGATAATTGGCCTTGACTAAACCGAATATCATGACTACACGAACGGAATGATAATTGGCCTTGACTAAACCGAATATCATGAGTACACGAACGGAATGATTAGTCACAGATCATACTAAATAATATAGCTTTATTCGACAGCTGTGTTATTCATACGTTCAAATTGGCAAAGGTTACGTTTAGGGTAATGGAACTAGACTTCATAAAGGTATTTACTAGGACATTTCAATCACTATATAAAGTATAGACAAGAGGTAGGTCCTGTTTTAGTGTTGACTAACTGCAAAGTACTTTTTGAATATGCAGTATCTGTCTCAAGTTCTAAAGAAGCATTTTACCCAAATTCCTCTAAGATCAAGTGTTGAATGTAATTTTACGTCATGCTGGTGTGCATGTCCATTTAATTTTAAATATAAGAAACAAATCAGCAAGATAAATTAACCTGTTGCATCTATCTCACAACATCGGGGTAAACTAGAAAAATACCCTTAGCATATTTTTCACATCCTTGAATTCCTTTTAACTGACGAACAGCATTCCCAGTTAAATAGTTCTATTTAGTTCAAATATACTTTATCAGCTGCCTTTTCTTGGGGTCCGATACATGTATAAATATCTAACGTAGCAGTCGCAGCGCATTTACATAAACGACATAGCTATGACTTTTTCACCATATGTACCTTTAGAAAGGTGAATAAACGCTCAGGTTGAAGGAAGAATATATAATATATATATATATATATATATATATATATATATATATATATATATATATATATATATATATATATAAAGATGAATACATATTGGTTTCAATTATCTTCTAAAGCGCTACAGGCAATCCCATGGATATTAATTTGCCCATGTACGGTATATAATATATAAGGGTGAAAAATCAATGAGCACTGCTTTAACTATGAACGTCAAGGGTGGAAGGGCAGGTCACCTTAGCTTTGTTTACAAGTACATGGACATGCTTTCCGGTTTGCAATTCAAAGTGTGTGGGTCAAAGTTATGATACAAACACTTTTAACCTATTTACTCACGTTAATGACATAATTTTTGAAATAAATATGTTAACAGGAACTTTCTCAAATTATTCAATATCTTTGAAGTCGAAGAGCTTCTCCAAATGAACAGATACACGCAGGTGTCTAACACACAATTGTTATAAAACTGATTTCATGGGAAACAATTATTTCCAGATCAAAAGCCCGACATCAATTTCCTTTTCTCCTCCTTTCTAACACCTATGAAAAATAAAAGAAGAACCACTCTACATAGAATCTGACCAACTTAATATAACGCAAGTATAATCTATCTCTGATAAAGTTAACAGCAATGTAAAATATGTCAAACATTCATTTAACCATGGTGAGCAGAAAGGTGTATAATGTTCTCTTTTTTACATATCCATTACAATTGCAAATGTTCTGCCAGACTTTTTTATACAAAGGAATTTGATTTCATCTTTCAATCATTTTTCAAGTTAGCTACCTATCTAACACTCTATCTATTTGTATACATAAACTGATCATTTCCACTTTTAATAGACGTTCTTAACTTTAGTTTTTCTCCTTTCAATCGCCGCAATCATCATTATCTATATAGCCATTATTATTATTATTATTATTATTATTATTATTATTATTATTATTATTATTATTATTATGATAGAATAAAACAAATGTCAAATAAAGGAAAAAAAACCGCTTTGCTAGTGCAAAATATTAAATGAGATGAGAATTAAATCTCGGAGCTGTCTCTAGTTGCAATGTCATACATGTAAGTAATGAGAACATTGTATTTCAAAATAGCAACACTATGCGGCCCAATCTTATATTGAATACAAACAAAGTAAACACTAAACACAAAAACCCAGAAAAAAACCTGGACTATTCCATGTTTGAATGACAGGAGAAATCTACAAACAAGAGGTCAATAAGGGAAAGAAGAAATAATTTGAAAAACGGTCTTAAAATGAGCAGACTACATGTCTATTTTGTATTGTTGTCAGATTAGCCAAATTGTGTAACAATGATCAAAAGCTGTGATGGTCTTTGCAACTACGTGTTTATCGTACAGAGAGCCAAACTGTGACCATCGGCAACCATTAGAGACTGCCTGTTACATCACAACAATAGCTGCACAGTTGAAACTCGTTATTACAGTACTTCCATACCGAACATAACACACTATTTACTTATTTGTCATACATGGCACAAAAAGGCACAGTTGAAACTCGTTATTACAGTACTTCCATGCCGAACATAACACACTATTTACTTTTTTGTAATACATGGCACCAAAAGGCACAGTAGAATTCAAGGAAACATAATTCGATGTTTAGTGTAATTCAATTTTTCACTCGAACAACTTTATTAGCTGTAATATATATTCCTTTATAGTAAAATAGCTTTGCTATTTAGACCATGAATTGTTTTGAAATGGTGGCTTTATTTTAAAAATATAACCTGACAGGTTATACATTACACGGACATGAACCAAAATGAAATTGTATGAGTATTGTCGGTTTTTAATTTCATTATGGTTAAAATACGAGTTTAATCCTATTCCCTTCACGTTTATGTATTCAAAGTACTTATCTTGACTACAATATGTATTCAAAGTACTTATCTTGATTACAATATGTATTAAAAGTACTTATCTTGACTGCAATATGTATTAAAAGTACTTATCTTGACTACAATATGTATTAAAAGTCTTTATCTTGATTACAATATGTATTCAAAGTGCTTATCTTGACTACAATATGTATTCAAAGTACTTATCTTGACTACGAGGTGTGCTACGTGTTTTATTATCTTCAACTAATACGATGCAGGTGTTTGCAATATGATAACTTAATGTTTGTTTATCGCAAAAACGGTACCCATTTACAGGTATTTTGTCAATAATTTATGTCTTATATGACACCAAGTAATAAAATTTACTGGATTTTGCCTTTATTAATATCATTATGTAATTGAATTGACATATCAATTACAATCATTTGCAAGTTTAATAGTACAAGAGACTCTTGTCGTGCTGTGATATATATATATATATATATATATATATATATATATATATATATATATATATATATATATATCAGATAAAACCACATATTCAGACACATGCAGCTACAAAGACAGGCGCAACCAAATCTATAAACATATGCTTGAGAGCAAATTGTTCGGAAGTTTGGTGACAGAAGTAACCTTTACAATCAATCAGATGTTAAGGTGTCGAACCAAACATGTAATTTATCTCCTGACATGCAAAATCTGTGCGACACCTTTTATTTCAGAAAACGAATGAATTGCCACAAGCGACACATTCGCAAACAAAATTTTCGCGAAACTATGTCACTACAACTCAGCTAGTCATTCAGTAGCTACCGATTGAGTCTAAACCGGGGTAAACAGATACAGAACGCAGACGTAAGGAATAATACTAGATACTGCAACTGAAAACTCATGGGAAATTTGGCCTAAATGAAGAAAAAAAATATAACCATTCCAAATCAGTCTCATTAAAATGCTTCAGTTTATCACCCGTACGAAGTTCTTACCACAATAACTACCCAAAGTAAATATTCCTTAACTCTTTGAATTATTATTATGATAATTATTATTATTATTATTATTATTATTATTATTATTATTATTATTATTATCCACAGTTCCGCTACAACATTCTCATCACGTATTTCCTTTACTGCCTCCTCCATTCATAACTTTACCGGTATATAATATATTTAGTGCATATTGAAGTATCTGCTCTCTGGGGTCAGACCACCATTAATTTTCTTATGTATTACATACGTGCATTTATCCAAGCTGAACTCAGACCAACATTCCAATCACACTAGGATTCAAATGCGTCTTAAAATAAAGAACTCTTCCAAATTATTCCATGGTAAAAATCAGTTCCTGTCAGGAATATTTTACACTGAAAGGCACATCCAAACAAAACTTCTAAATTTAGATATGAACTGCATAGCTGGGTACTGACCCGGAAGCATTTTATCCTGGTCTGACCCCTGTCAGAGGCACGAAATGCATCCAGTTGCACTGATACCTTACCATAGCAATCATAGCAATACATTACCAATGAGGAACAATGGGAGAAATTTTCAGTGAAGTCAGTCCATAAAATCTACAGTTACCGACCAAAATTGCATCTTACCGAATGTTGACAAACTACTGTTTCAATGTCGGCTACATGACTGAGAGCACAACATTTCAAATTGCAACAGAAAGAAAACCGTTAAAGATGTTGATCTCAAATATGAAAGTTATATATTTGACACAATCGAAAATATGAAACAAAGCCTAGTTGCCAAGTCTTTTGACAACATTAAGAAAAGGTAGTAATTTAAATTTTTCATCAAATTTTAACTGAAAATTTTAAATTTAAATGTATTTCAGAAATCCTTTGAAAATATAATTTAAAAAAAAACTGGGCGAGTAGAAACTAACTTAAGTCACCTACTGCTAGAATAGATCCCCCATAGAGTGCACAGGCTTTGTACTAGAGCTGCACATATGTGGTAAAATGAGGTGTAAATTAGAAACTGGAATCTTGACCCCCTACTACTTAGGAGTCCTCATGATTGCTGATTATTGATCTCATTAATCTGTTTCATTGATAATTGAATTTAGAAAGACCAAGAGTTTCTTAATTAATTACCAAAATGTGCACATGTAAGCTTGTCCCTTGTCTTATAAAAATGGGCCCCGAAACCCTTCACCAGCACATACGTTTTTGATCTGTTACCATGAAAGGTGAACAAAAAATCAAACCCAACATGCTTCAAGAAGGGCTATGTTCCATATAACTAAGTCACGAAGACCTCCAATAACCAAGACCCTAAAACGAATCATGCAATCATGCAGACCTGTCTGAGGTATTCGGACAAGACATCCAAAACCGGACAGCAATCTGACAACAGACAATCCTGATCCAGATAATCCTGACAAAGGTGCTGAGCTTAACATCTATATGTAATTGTGTGTATGCTATTTCCTGTATGCACTTGTAATAAACCTAGGGTATTTGTATTTACGTCTCAGTGTATAGCTATGTTAGAATTTAGTGATTATGTGCTTGATTTTGGGGAAGCAATGGACCTCAAGCCAGACTCACGCAGGTGTTTGATTATGGGCAAGCAATGGACCTCAAGCCAGACTCACGCAGGTGTTTGATTATGGGGAAGCAATGGACCTCAAGCCAGACTCACGCAGGTGTTTGATTATGGGGAAGCAATGGACCTCAAGCAAGACTTACGCAGGTGTTTGATTCGCTCGGTAGTGAGACCCCTTGCGTTTAACACACTGTTTAAAACTAATATTAAATATCTTTTTTTTTCTTTCTCATTTTACATTGAATGCGACTATCAAACAACACTGGGCAGGCAGATGATTGTAAACTGTGTGAATTGTGGCTTCATCTCAACTAAATTCAAGCTTAACAAAGAGATTCCATCCAGCAAACCAGGCTGTGGTGCTGCTGCAATCAACTTGGGATTCCAGGCGGGACTTCAAGACTCATTCTTCCTGCCATAGATGTTTTTCCTCCAGCTTAGAGCTGTGTGCAAAGGAATGCAAATAAAATAGCGAAAAACTGAACTTCATAAGAACGACATGCCAGAGAAACTTAAACTGGTGCGAGACATTACCAAAGATCGTGGTAGCTCAGACAATTCCCCTATCATCATTGCATTTGATGCACGTTACAACTCTGCTCGTATAGTTAGTGCGAAGAAACCAGGACAAGCATCTACACAAGCTGTCGGTATGGCTTGTGAAACAATCACTGATTATAAGTACATCATTGCGGCTGTATATGAAAACAAATTGTGTTGGACTGGAGCTTGACTTAGAGGAAAAGGATATGATGTTGAATGCCTAATGGTCATGCAGATTGTACTGCGAATATTCCATATGCAGCACCTCACTCTGAGTTTGAAATGGGACGTGAAATTGGGACACAGTTTGTTCTTTAAGAAATTCTAGTTAAGTTTATGAGTACAGACGGCGATGCGAAATCAGCCATAATCAGTAATGTGATGTTCCTGGTACTTTAACAAGAGAAAGAAAGAAGCAGGCACAAAAAGTCCTTAGTCAAGACATTAAGGCCCTCTGCTGCTTAGTATTAAAAAATTAATGGAAGAAAATGGAGGTAATTTACAGAAAATCAAGTTGCTGTTACCCACAATTCTAAATGCAACACTGCATTGTTAAGATGTTAACTGCTTCCGATGCTGGCGATACTCTGTGGTATATAGTGGCGGTTACATATAAAACTGGTGGCTCAATTCTAAATTTCTCGGTTCAAACAAAATCACCAATCTGCAAATGGATGAGAATGACAAGCAATTACAACAAGAAATCAAGAAAATAAAGTTAAGTGAAAGTGCTTTCATGACAATGAGACTCTACACAAACACACAGAAGTGTGAGGCTGTGACCAGATCACTGTGTGTGTCTCTACCTAAGAATGTCAACTACTCCACTAACTTTGAAGGGAGATTTTCAGCAACTATTAATTGGGCAAATTTATGGTAAAAAAGTTGGACAATTTGGGTGTCAGATCTCTAAAAAAAAACTCTGGTCCTTGAATCATATTGAAAAAGAATCTGAATATCACAAACAATACCGTGCCAGACATGAAGTCATGTGTCACACTTTGAATAGATAATGCAAGGAAATGTGACTATGCCTAAACTGACTCATATACTCGGTTGAGAAAAACAACAACCACCACCACCACCACCACCACAACAACAACGCAAGTATAGCTGAGAAATCTGTAGCACGCGTTAGGTATTGTGATATTTGCTACCACCGCCTGATGAGATCCATGGAGGGATCAAAATACTCTGGGTGTTGTAAAGATATATACATAAAAGAAGTACAAATAAAAGAAAACTTACCATAAAAAGATACATATGTTTCTGAATTCTTCATTACTGGTACATTCTAAATCCAAGTATGCAGTCTGGGTATGTTGCTGAATTCTTCATTACTGGTATATTCTAAATTCAAGCATGCAGCCTGGGTATGTACCATGCCCAAAACATTTTTGTTCACTAAGACAAGAATTTCTATCACAATTTGCCTGGTGGTTTTCCAAACATAAATGAGATGGATTGATACATAAGATAATATGGCACCGATGGCTGCATTCCAGAGAGTGGCGTATATCTAAATTCTTAATAATAGGTACGTAAGCAATTATCTGTACCTGTTTCTTTTTCCATTGTTGTGTATTAGGATCTTTGTATGAAAATAAGCCATATTTCCTATTATGTGTTTCGCCACCAGTTCTAATGTGGCATTGCCCATTTGGAGACAGGACAAAATTTTCATTAGGTTTCAATGTAAGATTTTTAAAAATTCTTCCACGCTAACTTTTACAACAGAAAACTGGTTTTTTAATACAATAAAATCACATCATTGATGATTTTGTATCAACACATACCAAAAATAACTATCTGAAAATACAAGAATATTTGTTAAAAAATTATTTTTGAAAACCTAAAAGCAAAATATTTAAAAATAAAATTGAAACTTAAAATATTGTATGTGTATTTTATTGCTATAAGGAATAAATGTGCCAAGTTTAATGTATGTTTGTGAAGTACTGTTTATAATATGACTATTTAACTTTCAACAAGCCTTGCATCTAACAGGAGTCAGATCACATTCAATTTTCCTATATATATTACATACGTGCATTTCTCCAAGCTGAACTCAGACCAACATTCCAATTACACTAGGATTCCTAGGTGTTACAGCGCCATTATAGATCATTACATACACCAAGACTTCACAGTTGTATTACGTTCAACAGCTATCAAAACCTACCGAGGTCATGGTTCCATTTCCGGTCAATCAAAACATGGTTTGTGACCATATCTCACACTTACTTTACATGTGCACATCCACCACACTGCTTTCATATTCACAATAAAATGCATCTCACAATAAAGAATTATTCCATGGTAAAATTCAGTTACTGTCATGAATATTTCACAATGAAAGGCACAGTCAAACAAAACCTCTAAATTTAGATAGGAACTTCTAGTATTTAGCTGGGTACTGACCCTGAAGCATTTTATCCTGGTCTGACCCCTGATGACATTGATTTTCGCCACGCATGGTCCTCAACCTGGAAATGGGTAAAAACAATTGGGTTCTCCCTACGATTAACACGTAAATATACAGATCACACCATCACTGATTATTGTTAAGAAACTTTACCAATCTGACAACAACATAAAAAAGACACATAGCTACTAATTTTCAGACCATTTTTCAATTGTTTCTTCTTTCTTTTGGGGTTATTTCACTCTTGTTTGTAGATTCTCCCTGTCATTCAATCATGTTCACGTTTGTTCTCAACTTTTATGTTTAGTGTTTGTGAGTGCAAGTTGTTTCTTCCCCTTACGAAGAGCTTGATTAGCTCGAAAGGCTCGGAAACTTTTTTTGCAATTACATCTTTCCAACTTTTGTGTATATAAGCAAAACTCATTTTCGGAATTGATTAATTGCCGCGTGTAAAGATAGGATTTTGGCAGATCTAACTAAATAGTTGGGTATAAAAGTGTTGGATTTGGCACATGAAATATTCATGCCACGCAGTATAAATCCTCTTGCTAGAAAGTATCATTTTAATCATCTCGATATGGGACAGAGCAAGAGTACATTCAGTTCCCTTATAGTAACACTAATACAGTTCAAAGAACAGGAAATTACCCCTGCTTATCATCTTAATATGTACTACAAATTATCAAATTAATAGTATAAAACAGGATAAATATACAGTTCCTCAGCTCTCTGCATATAAGTACAAAGGCATGAAAGAATATTTATTGCCTTGTTTACGTGTATCGATTTCAATATTTTACTTTGTGTCAAATGTAATTTATTTTATTATTTAATATAAGTCAGTACGGATGTCAGTACGGATGTCAATCCTGGTCCACCTAATATCCTGAGAGAACAAAAGCATATAAAAAAGGAACACTATTGATGTCTCGCTAGTCTGTTGTCTACAAGAAACAAAAACATATAAAAAGGAACACTATTGATGTCTCGCTAGTCTGTTGTCTACATAAAACAAAAACATATAAAAAAGGAACACTATTGATGTCTCGCTAGTCTGTTGTCTACATAAAACAAAAACATATAAAAAGGAACACTATTGATGTCTCGCTAGTCTGTTGTCTACATAAAACAAAAGCATATAAAAAAGGAACACTATTGATGTCTCGCTAGTCTGTTGTCTACATAAAACAAAAACATATAAAAAAAGGAACACTATTGATGTCTCACTAGTCTGTTGTCTACATAAAACAAAAACATATAAAAAAGGAACACTATTGATGTCTCGCTAGTCTGTTGTCTACATAAAACAAAAACATATAAAAAAGGAACACTATTGATGTCTCGCTAGTCTGTTGTCTACATAAAACAAAAACATATAAAAAAGGAACACTATTGATGTCTCGCTAGTCTGTTGTCTACATAAAACAAAAACATATGAAAAAGGAACACTATTGATGTCTCGCTAGTCTGTTGTCTACATAAAACAAAAACATATAAAAAGGAACATTAGTTATGACTCTCTAGTCTGTTGTCTACATATCAAAAATATATAAAAAGCAACACAAGTTATGTATCGCTAGTCTGTTGACTACATACAACTACGTTGCCCTACAAGAAAATGTGATCATTTGGAACTTGAATAAACGCTATGAACATAGGTCTCCTTTGACCCCGCTGATTGGAATAATAAGGAATTATCATCATTTTCATTTCTACCATGATCATCATCGTTGTCGTGGTTGTCTTCGTCACATTAGTAAAATATCTCGTCAGATTTACAGTCTTTATAAACTTTATAATGAGTGTCGTATATATTGATACATTATAATGACTGTCGTATGTATTGATACATTATAATTGTGCCGTGTGTATCGATACAATATAATGAGTGCCGTATATAGTGATCCATTATAATGAGTGCAGTATGTAATGATACATTGTAATGAGTGCCGTATGTATTGATACATTATAATGAGTGTCGTATGTTTTGATACATTAAAATGAGTGTCGTATGTATTCATACATTATAATGAGTGTCGTATGTAATCATACATTATAACGAGTGTCGTATATATTGATACATTATAATGAGTGCCGTATATATTGATACTTTATAATGAGTGTCGTATGTATTGATACGTTATAATGAGTGTCGCATGTATTGATACTTCATAATGAGTTCCGTATGTTTTGATGCATTATAATGAGTGTTGTATGTACTGATACATTATAATGAGTGACGTATGTATTGATACATTATAATGAGTGTCCCATGTATTGATACATTATAATGAATGTCGTGTGTATTTATACAATATAATGAGTGCCGTATATAGTGATCCATTATAATGAGTGCAGTATGTATTGATGCATTATAATGAGTGTCGTATGTATTGATGTATTATAATGAGTGTCATATGTATTGATATGTTATAATGAGTGTCGTATGTATTGATACTTTATAATGAATGCCTTATGCATTGATGCATTATAATTAGTGCGTATGTACTGATCCCTTGTAAGGACTATATGTATTGATCCCTTATAAGGACTATATGTATTGATCCCTTATAAGGACTATATGTATTGATACCTTATAAGGACTGTATGTATTGATCCCTTATAAGGACTGTATGTATTGATACCTTTTAAGGACTATATGTATTGATACCTTATAAGGACTATATGTATTGATCCCTTATAAGGACTGTATGTATTGATACCTTGTAAGGACTATATGTATTGATACCTTATAAGGACTGTATGTATTGATCCCTTATAAGGACTGTATGTATTGATACCTTATAAGGACTATATGTATTGATACCTTATAAGGACTATATGCATTGATCCCTTATAAGGACTGTATGTATTGATACCTTATAAGGACTGTATGTATTGATACCTTATATGGACTGTATGTATTGATACCTTATAAGGACTGTATGTATTAATACCTTAATAAGGACTATATGTATTGATACCTTATAAGGACTATATGTATTGATACTTTATAAGGACTGTATGTATTGATCCCTTATAAGGACTGTATGTATTGATACCTTATAAGGACTGTATGTATTGATACCTTAATAAGGACTATATGTATTGATACCTTATAAGGACTGTATGTATTGATTACTTATAAGGACTATATGTATTGATACCTTATTAATGCTAAAGGCCGTTTGTAACTGATACCTTATAAGTGCTAAGGGCCTTATGTATAGACACGTTATAAAGGCCTTATGTATTGACACGTTATCAAGGCCTTATGTATTGACACGTTATAAAGGCCTTATATATTGACACGTTATAAAGGCCATATGTATTGGCACGTTATAAAGGCCTTATGCATTGACACGTTATAAAGGCCATATGTATTGACACGTTATAAAAGCCTTATGTATTGACACGTTATAAAGGCCATATGTATTGACACGTTATAAGGGTCTTATGTATTGATACATTATAAAGGTCTTATGTATTGACACCTTATAAAGGTCTTATGTATTGACACCTTATAAAGGCCTTATGTACTGACACCTTATAAGTGCCTTATGTATTGACACCTTATAAGGGCCGTATGCATTGACACCTTATAAGGGCCCTATGAATTGACACATTATAAGGGCCCTATGTATTGACACGTTATAAGGACCTTATGTATTGACACCTTATAAAGGCCTTATGTATTGACACCTTACAAGGGCCCTATTTATTGACACATTATAAAGGCCTTATGTATTGACACCTTATAAGGGCCTTATGTATTGATATCTTATAAAGATTAATTGTCGTTGCTGTTTTAATTCAAAACGTTATTGTTGGCCGATTTGTGTTTCAGTTGATATATTTTCTCTAATATTGGATATATCTAACCTAAAGTAAGTTTAAACTTAATTTACCTTAAAACTGTTGTCACTTGAACTAGATTCATCACTATTACCCTGGCTAATGTTTTATTACCTTGGTCTTTCTTTCAAACTTTATGATAAATTGATAAACTAGCATAAAGTATAAGACAGTCTCCACATCAATTTGCGTGATTTTCTTTTCCTTTAAATTTGTTTTAATCAGTTTGATGGATCTTTTATTTTAGTTCGACAGGTATTGTGAAATTTGTAGCAATTACCCTACAGAAACGACATCAATTCTGAAATATTCATCTCTGTACATTTCGAATGAATTACCATTTCTAAACTTTCTTTTACAAATGAGGATGAAATCAAGAATATACCAAAATTCGAATGAATTACCATTCCTTGCGTAGGAAGAGGTGATAGGTGATTGCGTATGAAGAGTATCAGTCATGGAGACTTCATGACATTATTAATAGTAGGGATGAGGTATAACTGATCTTCCTCACTTAGAAGTTTGATAATTAGCCAGGAACAAAGGTGACAGTTACTATGGTTAGTATACACAGTAATATAATTCTGCATACACCAAAGCCCAAGGGACCTTCACAAAAATATCATTGTATCATATTTTCACGATAACCGAGTCAAAATATTATTTAAAATACCAAAAGCAATCTCGCGACGTGCTTTGCTATATCCGATATTTCGTTGCATCCGATTGCGCGCGTGTGTCTCTGTGTGTGTATGTCTGTGTGTTTATTCTAAGCGGTATAATACAATTTTTGAATATTTCTATTTGTATCAATCATTCATCGTCTCGGATAAGCTTGCGTAGAAGAAGAAAAAAATAGTATGAGACATAAAGTCTCAAGATAGCGAGTTTTTCTCGTAGAAAGTATGGATTACTTTTATTGTCAAATAGTGAAATTATACAATAAAATTGTAATGTCTTGTCAAGATCTTGTTTTGCTCTTTCACATAATCTTGATATCCCTCATATATACGTGTCTTCTTTAACCCATTGAATGCGGCGTAGACGACATATATGTTTCTTGCATGTACCCCTGTACCGATTATCGTTCAAGGTATTTTTTTCGATAACAGGGTAAATAAATTATATGTTGTGTTTTTTTTCAATAAAGTACTGAAGTAAAGTGCAAACAGCGTTAACTAAATTTATCAAATTGTTCCCATTTTGAAAATAGCATGGCGTTTGTTGTTGATAAAATTGTAAGCAACTTAGAGTGCGACAGTTGAAATGCATAAACCCATCCTGATTTGCCAATTGTTGATGTTTTCTTTGTGGATCTGCATGCATTACTCGATGAGATTACAGGAAGATATCCATAAACATGAGGTTCTTATGTTCAAATAGCTATGACAGCAAAAATATAGCAATCAGAAATTGATACCCATTCTATGCAATGGAGTTGTAGGTATGTATGTATACACAGACAGACAGACAGAGAGGGGAGAAAGGCTTAACGGCGCATCAGCACCATCCAGTATATACTGTTCTAAGGAAGTTTAGATACCCGATAAAAGGCAGACAAAACAAAGATAAAGCCAGATAAAGTAAAATCCTTACAATATAAATTCCTTTTTTTTTTTTTTTTTTTTTTTTTTTTTTTTTTTTTTTTTCATCAGGTTTCTCAGCTGCAATATCATCAGGGCAAAAAGGATGCATCCATTAGTCACCCATCACGACATACAGGGGGGCGTGTCAGGTCTATTATACATCTATGAGCCCGAAGGTTATGCCTTATCGATGTGTCAATAAAAAAACCCAGAAGAAACCACTTCAATTATGTTTTCTTAAACACAGCGCCTTTAGACATAAGGAAAAATAATGGATTGTTTGCTGGTGCTGTTTTTCATAAAATGATTTATCTGCTCCATTTTAATGGCGATTTAATTAATAATTTACTGCACAATCTGGCGTAAATTTATTTTCATTTTCACATTCTTGAAACGGCACTTTCTGTCTTTTTATTCAATCGGTTCCTGAATCAGTTATTGTTCCGTATCAGGGTTCTTTATAGCGTTGTTTATTGCAGTACAAGGAGATTTAGGTATTTTATGACGTCATTACTGAGCACTGAATTCCTTCCTTTTTCCGAAAACAAAATATATCTTTCGGTGTCTATGAAACGTTTCGTTTGGTGTCTATGAAATGTGTCTTTCGGTGCCTATGAAATGTGTCTTTCGATGTCTATGAAATGTGTCTTTCGGTGTCAATGAAATATGTCTTTTGGTGTCTATGAAATGTGTCTTTCGATGTCTATGAAATGTGTCTTTCGGTGTCTATGAAATGTGTGATTCGTCAGACTATTTGCAAGTGAGAATTTAGACAATATAAAGTACATGTATTTGGAATTAGACGTTTTAATCTCCCCTTACGGATTTGATATTCCTTCATTACCATCATCATCATCATCATCATAGTTGTCGTCGTCATCGTCATCGTCTTGCATGCCACTGTAATATTCCTCGTTCGACATTGCTACCCGTCACTTTTTAATTTCAGTGTAATTAAGTTTGTCTTCACAATGTTTCCAGGAAACGCCTAACGTACGATTCTATTTGGATGATTATTGTAATAATACTCTATCAGTATTGTAATAATAATCTAGCAGTATTGTAATAATAGACTTGCAGTATTGTAATAATAATCTATCAGTATTGCAATAATAAGCTATCAGTATTGTAATAATAATCTATTAGTATTGTAATAATAATATATCAGTATTGTAATAATAAGCTATCAGTATTGAAAAGTCCTATCAAATCCAATGAGTTATTTATCTGCAACAACATTCAAGCATATTTTAGTGACTCACCTATCGTATATCAAAGAAATGATTTAGTCACAATAGTAATAAACTATGCTTTCGAACCACTGCCCACAAGTTACATATCTGAATCATACCCAGTAAGAATGTATGTGGTTATAGGGTGGAGGCCTTAGTAGATTCCAAGTTATGACCCAAAGGCTAAAACTTGAGGTATGGCCGGTGATTGGGGGTGGGAGGCTCATTTAAACCTTCAACAAACATTAGGTAATAAATGAATCAATTATCACACATGCCAATTATCAAACATATATTGCTATTGCTAAAACAATAGTTATTTAAATTCTGTCAAACCACCCCAAGAGGATGGTTCAAAATTATAAAACCGCTGTGTAGAATATAAAAAACCTTTTCAGTCTTATCCCAGAGTTTTAAGTCTCTGTCTCAAGCGGTGAGGTTGTTCGACATTAATCACGCACGCATGCACGCTCACAAGCAATGGGCAAAAAGTGCAAGGACAAGAATAGATGTCGTACATTTGGATAAACCGTGTGTTATGTGAAAATTCCTTCTAGGATGGATATCTGCTGATTCAATTGCATGCCTCTTCACGGTAAAATTACATTGAATTCTCTTCCCTTTGTTTCTTGTTTTTACTTCTTATTCCTTCTATCTTTCTGTCACATGATAATTGAGTGATTCTCTCTCTCTCTCTCTCTCTCTCTCTCTCTCTCTCTCTCTCTCTCTCTCTCTCTCTCTCTCTCTCTCTCTCTCTCTCTCTGAGATTTAATGAAGAAGTGAAATTGGGGTCCTAGTATTTCCCTCATGTACGTATTATTAAACTCTTAAAAATAAAGAAAACTAGTGGATTACTTTGATGACCAAGCGAAGACGGCTACGATGATGACAAAAAATAAGAAGTAACGTTTATCAACCATAGGACGAAATATGTACATTTTCCGTAAGACTTTGCAATAATTTTATCCGGTGTTGATACAAAGTTTCAAAATCCTTTTAAATGTCTTCTTTATTTAAAAAGTCATTCTCTATAGTACATAATTGAATTGGATTGAAAAGTCACCCAAATAAATCTTTTGGGCAGGGGAAGACCTCACGTGTCATGAACCGTGTTGCTTTTCTATATATAAAATATAATAATTATTTTTGGTTATTTAATCTCTCTCTCTCTCTCTCTCTCTCTCTCTCTCTCTCTCTCTCTCTCTCTCTCTCTCTCTCTCTCTCTCTCTCGGCTGGCTGTCAATAAATATAGCCTCCAATTGAACCAGGTATATATCTTATATTACCGCTTCATTCCTGCCTCTTATTTTGACAGAAGTTAAAAGGAAATACTGTTTTCTTGGATTGTGATTACTCTGTTAATGAAGGTCTTTACTGGCTTCTAATGAAAGAGGTCTTCAAAATCTCTTGTCATAACAGGCACATTAAGTATTGTTATGTATGATGTTTATATAATATTATAAATATTTTAGGAAATTATAAATGTTTCTTCACTTTAATATCTGCTTAAATCTTAATGTTATCAGGAAAAACATGTTTAACTAGTGTCCTTGAATTAGGTTGTTTTGATCAATATGTTTTCTCAATTTGAAGGTCAAGGTTGAATTTTGTTTACAAGTAAAATTCCATTAAGATGACACATGTTCTAGAACATTCTGTCATGTGACCAATCTTTATATATGCCATGTTTGGTGGACATTTATTCAGTTTTGACATTACCATCATTCTTGTAAAGAGCTATTACAGTTGTGAAAATTCATTCCAAATTCTAAGAGAGGAATTATTTTAAATATTCATTGGATTATAACAGTGCTCATAAACTTTTGGATTTTGGATTTTTAATTGATGATTTTGGAATTTAAGTGAACTTATTCAGATATTTTGGAATACTTCATTTTGACATCAGCACATCAAGATTACTAGTACATCAGGACTTTGGAGACCATTAGCACATCATAACATTCAAGGACACAGCCGTGAATTCGGAACATTCTATATTTAGGACTTGTGATTAGAACAATCATTCTTATTGGATTATTAGGATTTCAAAACACATTATTGTAAGTGACTTTTTGATTTTTTCATTTTAATTATCTAGTAATAAATTGCTTGTTGATTTTTACTTGATTTGTTGGTTTCACTTTCTTTCTGTTACATTTTTCTTAGACCATAGAGTCGTAACAGTATACATTTCTCAAAATTAAAAAAATTACTCCCAATAAAATGTCATATTCTATGAAGCTTCCTACATGGAGATTATAATGGCAAAGTTAATATATTACAATTTATGAGGAAATGGGTTAGTAGTAATGTGTGACACTTGGTGACACTTGGCGTCAAAAATGACATTTGGGGGTCGATGAATATGGGGCATGGGAAAAAACTCCTCCTTTTTCTCTTTTATCACGTTCTTGAGACACCCTGAAGACCAATGCCCTCTTTCTTGACAATGATAACAGGTATCTTTACTTTTGTCTTGGGATCCAGTTTCTCCTTTCTTAGAGGTTCTTTTTCTTTCACGCTGTGGACATTATGTAGCGCAATGTCTTTTTTCTTTACAGACATAATAAGTATCTTCACCTTTATCACGCGAGGACTAGTCTTGAGTCTCTCCAGAAGTCTTGTTGGATGTGTATTTTCGAATGACTCTGATTAGAAGTGTGATCGGTTGTGGCTTTTCCATATCTCTCTCTCTCTCTCTCTCTCTCTCTCTCTCTATATATATATATATATATATATATATATATATATATATATATATGAGAGAGAGTGTGTACCCGATTCAATTCAAACTTGAATCGTGTACTGTCATGAAACTTTCACAACCTTCCAAGGAGAAACCAGAAACAAAGCTATTACGACGTTCCCTTGTCGTCTAATAACCTGAAAGAAGTTTTGTCAAAAGTTCATCCTAGCGATTTTGAGAGGAAATGATGCATCCATATGCAACACCATCCACCTCATCCCCAACACCGGGTATCAAGATCAACCAAGAAAGAAAATCGTTGTGTAGCCCCTGAATAGTAT
Source organism: Margaritifera margaritifera (assembly GCA_029931535.1). NCBI lineage: Eukaryota > Metazoa > Mollusca > Bivalvia > Unionida > Margaritiferidae > Margaritifera > Margaritifera margaritifera. Next base: position 5,759,674 of record JAQPZY010001666.1, on the reverse strand, counting down.
TTTCACATTCAAGAAATTCACAAAAGGAATTCCAAAAAATTTTGATCTACTGCTTACACTTACATGGTCAAATTTAGAGTTCAAGTCTCAGGTTCTGGCAGAGAAAACAGCTGCATTTATTACCGACTTAATGGAGTCTATGTTAGAGGAGTTGAAACGGCAATGCCAAGAGAAAGATCAAGGTCGTTTGAGACCATCCATTACTCACGACAGTTTGAAATCGTTTGTTTGGATCGAATTTAGTACACCTGCGTAATTAAACTCTTCCAAAATCTTGGACAACATTCAACACGTGCAACAATCTAATGATGAGTTTGACATGAACGATGGAAAAGCCATGCTTCATATGACATACATTTCGCCTCCTCCAGGCAGCGAACGACGCAAGGTTGTATTGGTGGATCAACTCAGGTCCACCAAACGAAGTATTATCAAGATTAACAGCGACCAAGATCAGATGTATTTGTCCGGCGGGATCGTGGTAACTAAAGCTTATGCAGAGAAACCGATACACTGATGGAAACGATTGTGGGAGAACATTAGACAATCGGAAAGAGTCAAACAATGGAGAAAATCAGAGATCCTTTGAAAGTGTATCCTCAAGTCATTCTTGGAGATCTCCTGTTTCAAGGACCCCATTTTCCAGACGAAAATCATTTCGATACTACTGTGACAAATGTGACCAAGGATTTAGCAATCTGGAGCAACATATTTATTGTGGGGAGAGATGTTGTGGCTGTTTAGCGTCGAGACATTGTGTTCCTGAAGAACAAAAATTGAGCTCAGTTTGTTTCGACCAACACCGCATGAAACAATTCCAACAACAGAAAAGTGCCTCTGAATTATTGAAAGCGTGTCCAACCTGTGGACGTAACCTTTGTATCAATAATAAAGAGTCACACGTTTGTCCAGGAAAGAAACGATGTCGTATTTGTGGTCAAGTCGTCGAGTTGGATCATCAATGTTACATTCAGAGATATAACCAGGGCCGCATTAAGATCTTTAGAAAGCCCTAAGCACTGACAAGATTATGTTGCCCCGCCCCCCCCCCCCGCCCCAAGTAATTCAAACAAAACTCCGTAATTTCTCTTTTTTCTTTTTTCTTTTTTTTTGGTGCCCCTGATTTTGCTGGTGCTCTAAGCACGTGTTTAGTCTGCCTATTGAGGAATCCAGCACTGGATATGACGACGAATCCGATGAATTAATGGATCACCAGAACAAGAAAAAAAAAAAAACAGACCATCGTGTCGATTTTTTTCTTTTTTGATTTTGAATGTTCTCAAGGAATATGGATTCACATTTCTAATGTTTGTGTTGCTCATCGCACTTGCCACGACTGTATTCAGGAACCTCTATTTCATCACTGTATGAATTATAGCGTGATTCCATTTTGGATGTGAACATATATTTCGTGGCTCCCATACTCTTTCTCATTTTGCTCAGTGAGTTTTAAACCCCACGGACGACACCTGGGATGGATATGAGGTCAATCATTATGGCAACTGTCATCAATACTCTACAGTCATTGCTCACAATTTCTTGGGATACGACGGACAATTTCTTCTAAAATATTTTTCAGAACAAGGAACCGAGTTTCCAAAGGTAACCATGAATGGAGCTAGAAATCATTTACATGAATGTGGGAAAGGTATAGTTTAAACATTTCGTTAGTTATTGGGATATGCCTTTGAGTAGAATGCCTAAGACGTTTGGAATGACGGAAATGTTTGAGGACGGACGAATGCTACATGCATGTTGTACGAAGCAGACGAATCACAAGGAGAACAAATCAAATATATCGATATGTGTTCGTTCTACCCTTGGGTGTGTAAATATACTTCAACAGATCACATAGACGTCGAACACATTAGCCAGTACGAAGGTGTGATCAAATATAAAGTTCTTCCACCGACGAATTTGCACCATCCCGTGTTTCCTCATCATCAATGTTTTCGTTTTGTCATATATGTGCTGAAACGTATAATCAACTCCAACTTTCTCATCACTATGACGGTGGATCCAGGTCGATACTTTTAGCTGATCGACAATAAAAGAAAACTCATCAAACACGTCGTAATCATAAGTGAAGATTTGATCTTGGTGAAATACGAATAGGTCATGGAGTTTATTCCACCGAACGAGTTTGGCAATGTCATCACTGCAGCTTATGTGACAGCCAACGCCCGTTAAAAATTGTATTCGGTGCTGAAACCTTGAGGAGATCGCTTCCTTTACTTTGACACCGATAGTTTCATGTATATTGATCGACCTGGAGTATATCACCCTCACATAGAAGACGAATGTTTAGAGGGTGGACCAACGCACATTCCGAAGAGACTATTTGGCGTTTTGCCAGTATTCGATCTAAAGAGTATGGCTATCAGACAATAAAGGATAACTTCATGGTCAGACGTCAATCAACTACCCATATCTTGTAAGACTTTGGATGTCACGACTTCAATATAAAGTGTTACAGTAATAGACAAAATTTCATGGGGAGAAGTCAATGAAAGGGTTGAAGACTTAAAGGATTACAAAATACTTTTAAAAGAAGTTTTGCCTCAACACGTGACTCCTTTACGACGTGTCGTGTGTGAAGTAGTCACTTATGTTCTTAGATATGGTTTACCAAAGGATTCCGTTTGGCAGATGTTCATGTGAACGGCCAGTTTAGAAGAGCACATTCAGAATCTATCATTTAAACTGGGAGAACGCATTTGCCACTTTAATGCCACGTCTGTTGCTATTGGAATGGCCCCGAATAACATTTGTGCGCTTGTGAATACATAGTTTAGAAGAGCGAATTCAGAATCCACCTTTGGGACTGCGTGAACGCATTTACAGCGATTTTGTACAGATTCAAGTGAAATACAAACAACAATTGCATCTTCAATGGTATAAAATGAATAACCATTGGTATATGAATACTATAAAAAGGCTGATTGAAGAAGGCTATAGCATAGTGGGAAAGAGAGTTGTGTGCCAACACGTGATAAGTCTCTTCTGCTAACACATTATAAGAATGTCCACGACACAACTTCTGTTATCATTGTTACACCAAATTTCATGGGAGGAAGTCAATAAAACGATTCAAAAGTTAGAGGATTATCAAGTGGTTTTTTTTAAAATTAATTCCACACGACTATACAACTCCTTTGAATTTAGGACGACGTGTCGTGTATGTGTTAGTGATTGAATCTCTTGGATTTCGTTTACCGGCAGATTCCCAATGGCAAATTTGTCACCAGTTCATGCAAAGACATGATTACTAAAACTTGGCCTGTTCACGAGAAACTCAATGTGTTAAAAGTACTGCGACTAGTTATGAATAATACTTTTCTATCCCTGTGTGAAGAAGAAATGAATCGCACTTTATCTACCTTTCATTCTTAAAAGAAGTGTGTGTGGCTAGTTAGATTTACCACTGGAAGGATGTACGGTGCTGGAAAAGTCTTGGATTTGGCACTTGGAAACAAGAGGTTGCTGACAGTCCAAAAGACGTGTGTGACTGACTCCCACAAGAGAGATGTCACAGGATGAAGCCGGGTTGGGACTGGATTAGTGAAGACACCGAAAGCAACTGCGTTAAAAAGATGTTTATTTATAAACGCAATTTAAAGATGAACAAATCTGACACCATTATAACAAAAAGATAAGGAAAATCATAAAGTTCCTAACATGGAACTATCAACAACAAGTAACTCAACGAAAAAAATCAAAGATGAATTTAACGAATGGAATTTTAAACAAACGTGAATAGCATCCTATCACCAATCGACAAATAAAAGTATATGATTTACACCCCAATATAAACAAGGTCTTATTAAGTACCAAGGGTGACCAAAGCATGTGATTTATGCGCTTATCAATATGATACTCATCAATTTATCAATTCATCAAGCGATACTGGAATATGTATGAATTTATGAATATATCGTTCATATAACGAAAATGAAATGGGAATGCATGACATTATGAATCTATCACACATATAGCGACATTGAAATGGGAATGAATGTAATTTTGCACAAATAGCAATATTGAGATAACAATAAAATGGAACACGCAATAAATATAACTATCGTGGCGCCCGTTTGACGACCAAGATGTATCTCCGGTTCCACCCGCTCTAGTCCATGGTCAAGGAGCCACCACGCATGGTCCACCCCTCCCAGCCTGTTGAAGGATCCCTCGAGAGCCTTCACATTAACACAGACCCGTTGGTCGAGAAGCCTTGGTCCCTCGCATCGAGAAAACCAGTACACTCTTCCGAAACAACGTCACCAGACACAGCGTACACGTCACACGAAACCACACAGAATTCTGTGACTTCGCATCACCAAACCATACATAAGGAACAGCTCTACAGCTGAAGTTTTGCTACCGTAAAGAGGTAAGCTTTCTGACAAGACTCGTCGTAGTGTAATTTGTTTATAGAGAATTCGCTCTATATGTACTCTAGCTGTGACAGATATGCGCAGCAGCTAGGTACGTGAGTTTTCACTGCAGGCAATTTGCACGTGCAGCATGGGGTGAATCGCGCTCAGTATTTCAAAATAACTAGAGCCGAAAAAAAATAAACAACCCCCGAGTAACGCTCTAGTCGGAAACGAAACCCGAATACATTTTTATCACATATACATATTGATATAAACGATACAATTCCGTGACAAGAGAAATGTGCACATTTTATTGTGATATGAAAATGTGGAGATTTTGTTGTGACCTGAAAAATTAAACAAGTTTGTTTTTCTATATAAAATGTATTGTGTTCTTTGTGATCGCTTGAGAAGTTTCAAAACTACTCTCCGTTATGGCTGCATCCTCTGTTATCAAAGTGGTTGACGAAAATCGTTAAAGTTGGGAGGCACTGTATATTCGCCATCCCTTTAACATCTTGATTACTGGACCAAGCAGTTCAGGCAAAGCCGAATTTTTTAAATGTGTCATATACAACGTATTGTTTGGTGTTACAAAGATTGGCAATCGGCTTACATGTTACTGAAAAAATTCAAAGAGAATCGATTTCGTGTGTAGAAAGGGCGAAAAGGACGGGACCGTGTCTGACTCTAGTCAAACGCATCTCATCGTCTTCGATATGTTAGGAGAAGACGAAGAACAAATGAAACTTTGGTTTACACGAAAAGGACATTATCGTAACGCTAGTATTATTTACATTACTCAAAATGTTTTTCAACAAAGTAAAGTGCATCGCACCACCAGTATCAATGCTCTTTATGTGGCTTTGTTTAAAAGTCCGAAAGACAAATCGCAAGTTCAAGTCTTGGCTAAACAATTAGGACAACCCTGGCTGAATTACGCTTATGAAGACGCCATTAGGATGCCACGTGCGTATTTATTGATTGATTTAAAACCTACCACTCCAGATTATTTAAGATTCGTACAGATTTGTTTCACGATTGGTGTCAAGAAGGAGGTCCAGTGATTTACACGTCACCTTCCACGTTTTCGACTTCTAACTTAACTTTTTTGTTTTTTTACAAAAACACCATTATCTACTTTCCTCTTTGACAGTATTCAACATGACTTCCTTTCATTATCATCCTCCTGCCAAATTGATCCGTGCACTGTATGACATTAGTCTCGAAAACAATGTACATGGTGTTCGTATTTGTTAGAAACCAGTCTTAAAGTGTTGCGATGGTTTAGTTTGACAGCACTTCAATTACTACAAGAAATTGTTCACATTCCTCATCAATGTTTTTACTAAAAAGTATAAAGTAGCTTTGACACAATTGGCTGATCCATGAATCGATACCCAAACTAAGAAAACGCATTATCTTGAAACCGGTAGGAAGCGGCTTTTTAGGAGGAGTCATTATTCATTCGCTTCTACGATGGGATCCTAATACCGTAGCCAAAGCTGTAAAACCAAAACAGTCCCCCCCCCCCAACTAAATCCCAAAAAAGACGAAAAAAACGATGAAAGTAACAGTGAGTTCACTCCCAAATCGTCTTCTTACAAGAAGAAAACATAACAACGACACCCTCAAGAAAGAGAGGAACTGCGGCTAGAAGGCGCACGTACTCATGGTAACCTCGACCTGTAGACACAACACCGACATCTACTACCGTCTCCTCTTCTTTTCCGTTAGTGATTGTGCCAGCTAAAGCTGATGTAAGTCAAGTGTTTCCCCATCTGATGAATAAATGGAAACCCATCTCTAAAGGGACTTCTACTTCTCCGTCGCCATCGTCGTCTTCTTCTCTTCTGGCTGCCCTTAAGAAATAAAAACATGCAAGACAGAACAGAAATGTTACAAAGTTTGCTGGATTTGTTCAAACAAGAACTGGCACAATTTGGTCCGTTGACAACACCTCGTCGTCCAGTGGTGTCCAAAGTCAAGTTGGTACGACGTCCCGACAACAAGTTCAGAATTAGCGCGAGCATTAACATTCGTCCTGAAATAAAATGGACGACACCCTCTGTGATGGCAAATTAACAAAAGTACTGAATTACTCAACCAAGCTTTTCAGAAAGAATCGTACCATCGCAATATCAAATGTACTCCAGAAGAAGTGACGCCTCAAAATGAAGTGACCGTGTTGATCAATTGTTTGGAACGTCCGACACAAGAAAACAAAATATTAAACACCAGAGATTGGGTTCACTTCGAAAAAACAAAACGCACTTTTGACAAAGGCTATTTACCGAACTGGAGAACATAATATTTTCGTGTCACAGGACAGGTGCATGGACGTGACGCACCTGTCATTAAATTGAAAGATATGAATGGAAAAGTGTTAAAAGGAAAGTTTTATGTTTATGTGCTCTGGTCTCGTCGAAGTGGAAACGGCGACTCCGTTGCTGACAGAGATACTGGATTCTGCAATAGCTTCTTATGATGAGGGAAGAAACACGTATCAATTTAACTGAGAATGTGTGCATCCTCATTATCTTATTATTAGAAATCGTATTATGACAGTGTGAATATTGATATAAAAGGAGATCTTGCACAAAATATTACATTCTCGAAAGGAAAAGTCACGGTGAAGCGACATTTTCGAAAACGAGTATCGACTGAATGGTAACTATGTATCCAGTGTACCGAGAAGTAGCTCGACAACGAAGACATGGTTTGGGAGATATGTTGAAATCGGTCTTTCGTATGGTGACACCCGTCTAAAAACCTTTAGTGACTCGATGATTGCATGCTTTAAATGATGCTACTTTGACGCAAAGGAAATAATTTCTCCAAAACATACTCATCGACAAAGAAAGTCGCAACCAAATGTTACTGAGTGAAGGGAAAAATGTGTCGATCCAGACAGAAAAAGAGCTCTTGAGACCCCGATACACCCCTATAAATTCATTTGACACTCCTGTCGAAAAAATTTATTATCATCCACGCCACAGGACTAGATTGAAAGAGACGTCAAAAACCATTCAGACCTCACAGATACGACAAGGAAAAGAGAGAGAAGAGAAGAACCGTCAGAGATTTGGACGTTTTTGATTACTAAAAATGGTCCACCGAAATTCTTGCGAATGTTCCAAGACAGAACTTGATCTGTGTGACATGCCTCCTACGGTGATGACGAGGCAAGAATTCCAGTGGGTAGAATTTCATTCCGAGTCGTCTCTGAGCACCTCAGCTCCCATCGAACTCATGTGGAACTTCAGTTTTCAGGAGCCCTTGAGAACACAGTGAACGCGATCTTGTATGCAGAATTTGATAATAGCCTTGACATCAACAGCCTGAGACATGATCCTAGACTATTAAAAAAAATGGAACACTAACCCGTGGACATAGAAGATTAGGATAATTTGACCCAGAACAGGAACTACAGCTGTCACTTATCCCACGTCAAAGTGGAGAAGAAAAGAAAGACACCTTAGTGATGTCACTATGACTAGAATAAGAATTACACTTAGTCTCATGTTTTGTTCACCATTTAGCTAAAAGAATCATACTCCTGACCAAAGAACACGATTATGATTGTCAGATCAATCGTCCTAGTATAAAACAACACGACCTACTGTTTAATGATGAGTCAAGAAGAAACGTTCGAGGAGTATCTAGACGACTCCTGGATTCTCATCCCAGAAGAGACGATCTTAAAAGAGTGGTATAAAGACTTGAGTGACTATTCAATACCTCCACTGTATCCCTTGGAGATGAAACGCATCGAAGCTCACTTCCTCCACTGTATCCCTTGGAGATGAAACGCATCGAAGCTCACTTGCAACAGATTACCGAGAGTTACCTTTCTTCGACTTATCTGACAGACCTCTTTAAAGAAAAGTCAAGTTTGAATTTATTACTTATCATTAGCTGTGAGAAAAAAAAAGAGAACTCGGGACCTTCATTACCTTCTTACCCAGAACTCTCAGAAACAGATATACTACTCAAATAATTGCCAATGTTTGTTTGTATGTGTGTATATCTTTGTTTTTTGTCTATGATGTTCTCTTCCACAAATAAAATGTAAAAAACTCTCTCCGCTGTTCTGTCTTGTGTGAATGTGTTTGTGTGTTTGTTTGTTTTGTATGTTGGTATGTTTTTGGTCTATTGTCTTCAGCACTAAAACCTACACCTACTCTACATTTCTGTCATGTGTGGTAGTATATCAGTATGAGTGAGTGATGGTATGTTTGTGTGATTGTGTAGGCACTCCTAGCGTTTTCATGCGTGATTGGTATGTGTGTGTGCATGTGTGAATATTGCGACACTTTTATCTCCTTACACTCCACTTATAGGTTATAGGTGTTACAGACGTGTTTTGTTTATAAGGATATCGTAAGGAAGTTACGGCGGGTAGGGTTAGCAGGGATTTAGCTTTGTTTCTATTAGGTTTAGTTTCTATTTCATACTTCACTTCCACCCCCATTAGTTTACAATCTATCCTTTGTGTGAGTAGGTGTAGGTGTTGGTTAGTAGGTGTGGGTACTGGTCAATAGGTGTAGGTGATAGCAGGTAATTATGTGTGTTGGTCAGTAAGTTTGGGTGGTGGCCAGTAGGTGTGGTGTGTTAGTCAGTCAATGTATGTTAAACCCCTTAAGTACACAAATGGCACTATTGGGTCATAATATTAATTTCCCATTAACCCCAAGTGTGTCACACATTACTACTTGGGTTCGCTTAAATCTTCACAAAGGTATAGGACAGATTTGTGTTGTAATGAATATATCGTTCGCAATTTAGGAATATGATACTTGACTTGCTCTTTATTTTGTGTGTCTGTACGCATTTTATATGGCACTAATCTCGTGATGTACCATACATTATCAGAACAGATATTCAAACAGTTGGCAAAATGTATCAATGACTGGTGCGCCGCTCATCTTTGAATGATGTCATGTCATAAAATGCATCTTTGTGCAAAAAACATTTATGAAATCACAGTGAATCTTGATGTCTTCACCGCAGTCAAAGGGTTAAGGGTGTCGGCTTTTGTAAAATCAACTTTAAGTGGGCAGTTCCCATAGTGTAATGTCAGCCATTAACAGTCCCAATGTGCAATGTCAGCCATTAACAGTCCCAATGTGCAATGTCAGCCAATAACAGTCCCAATGTGCAATGTCAGCCATTAACAGTCCCAATGTGCAATGTCAGCCGTTTTAAAGAACGGAATTATATTTTTGTAATAAATCTATCCATTTATCAAACTTAGCTTTGATCATTTCTTAAGGAAAAAAATAATTTCAAATACATCAAAAATTTAATCATATGATTTATGGAACTAACAACTTGGATGTTATATAAATGTTGGTAACATATACTTTGTCGCTATACAAGAAAACTCAGTACTATTTATAACCTTTAGTACAAGTTCACATATGGTCTACTATATCCAAGATGGCCGCTATCGCTTAACAAACTTGAGGCAGCTGCTCCGGATTTTTGTGCCGTTTTTCATGATTTATGTGCTTGTTGTCTGTCTTCGTCTACGTTATTGTGTTCATCATGCATTGGCTGTTCTGTTGGAATGTGTTTCATCATCTTCTTGTTTTGGAAACGAGAACTATTAGACTTTTTCTCAGCCGTCTTGCTCCACTGCTACAACTACCTTTGTTGTTGAACATACCGCCATCACGTGATACTCGCCAGTCCACCCGTTTATGCTATGATGGACCCTCATTAATTGCTTAAAATGACCACTCCTTGGCTCTCCACACAACATTGTGCACTAGACTAAACGACCTGGGACTACATTCATCATTACTTAAATGTAAACGGAAGCGAAAAAAGAAACGTTGTTTCAAAGCTGGCCGGCGTAGAACAGGAAGAATAATTCCAGTTATCTCCCTTTCGGCATTTCCGGCACAGCAATTTGAAAACTCGGCCGTTAATTTAGATAACTTAATTCAAATTCCTCTTAAATCGTCAACCTTTGTGTCAACTATCCAAGAGATACCACTGCGCATCGCATTATTCAATGCCCAATCAGTAGGACCACCGGAAAAGCGCACAGAAATAGTTAATTTTATCAACTATCAAAATATCGACGTCTTTTTCCTGACAGAAACATGGCTAAAAACATCAGGCGATGAGCCCAAGTGCGCGGATCTAACACCCCCCGATTACTCCATCAAGTCGTTCGCCCGCCACTCCCGCGGAGGTGGAATTGCTGTCATTGCAAAGAACTGCATGATCAACCGTCTTAATCACACTATAACCTTCAATTTCTACCACACATCGTTTGAACTAGTCCAAACCACACTCACACTGGAACAAAGGTCAGTACATTTTTTCTGCCTCTACCGCCCTCCTCCTAGTAGAAAAAAACAAGCTGACTGAATCTCTCTTTTTGGAGCAGTTTCCGAATCTCATGGAGTATGGAAATTCGATAGGTGGCAACCTGATTATTCTTGGAGATTTCAACATTCACTTTGACTGTCCTGGAAACCCATACACATCCAAACTCCTAGATTCCATTCACGTTTTCAACCTCAAACAGTCAGTTAGCCAACCCACCCATAAACATGGTCACATTTTAGACTGGATTCTTCATAGACCTGATGATAATATTCTACAGTCCTCCCTGGTGTCCCACGAACTTGTATCAGATCACTTCTGCATTATATGCCATCTTGACGTATCAGTCACTAACCCTCCACCTTTATCTGCTACTAAGAGAAACCTCCGTATTATAAATAGAACCCAACTAATGCATGGCATCCAAGCAATCCTAACAACTTTGTTACCTCCTACAGCAGAACAACTTGATAACTGCCTGCGTTCATTGCTTGACAAACATGCCCCAGCAACCAAGTGCAGAGTATCAATTCAAAAGTGTTCTCCGTGGTATAGCAATGTTAGGGACCAGCTTCGCACTGCTAAAAGAGACCTCCGTAAGGCTGAGAGGCTTTGGCTTTCCGCCAGACTAACTATTCATAAGCAAATCTATGAAGCCGCTAAGAAGAATGTCACAAACATAGTCCATGCAGCAAAATCAGACCACTATAGTACTAAGATCACTGAAAGTTCCAGCTGCAAAGAGCTCTTCGAGATTACTAACAAGCTAATGTCAAGGAACAAATGTACACCACTTCCAACTACCTTCTCTCCAGTTGACCTTCCGGACTAGTTTGCAAATTTTTTTCGTGAGAAAGTACAAACCGTTAGAGATAAGCTGGACAACACAATTTCAGCTGACTTGTCGTCGCCATACAGTTGCGATACAGAATTTCAGCGGCAACCATTAGCAGCAATTGAACCTGTCTCTATGGATTTAGTACGTGCAATCATGATGAAGAATGCCCCAAAGTCATGTGAACTTGATCCGGTTCTGACATCACTGCTGCTTGAGTGCTTAGATCCAATATTGCCTTAACTAACTTATGTTATTAATACTTCTCTCTCATCTGGGGAATTCCCATCATTTTTCAAAACTGCTGTTGTACAGCCTCTGCTGAAGAAACCAACACTTGACCATAACGATTTAAAGAAACGGACACTTGACCATAACGATTTAAAGAAACGGACACTTGACCATAACGATTTAAAGAAACCAACACTTGACCATAACGATTTAAAGAAACCAACACTTGACCATAACGATTTAAAGAACTACCGCCCAGTTTCTAACCTCCCATTCATGTCAAAAATCTTGTATCTCATCTGAATTCAAACAGTCTTTTTAGCAATGTACAGTCTGCATATAGCCCTCGCCACAGTACCGAAACTACCCTTCTGAAAGTAGTTAACGACCTTCTCTCTGCTTTGGATAGTGGAAAGATTACAGTCTTCACCCTCCTTGACTTGTTTGCAGCATTTGACACAATAGACCATGATATATTACTTCACCGTCTCCATCATGTATTTGGCATTCACGATACAGCCTTACTATGGTTCAAGTCCTACTTAGTCAACAGGACACAAATTGTGTCCGCAAATGGAAAACACTCCAGGCCAGTTGATCTATGTTTTGGTGTTCCACAGGGTTCTGTTCTTGGACCTGTTCTCTTCATTCTATACACTCAGCCGCTCTCAAGTGTCATGGATCGTCATCCAGTGTCTCACCAATTGTACGCTGATGACACCCAAATATACAAATCGAGCCACCCAACTGAAGTTGATGTTACCATCCAAGGTGTATAGAGGTGCATTTCCGATGTGAAATTATGGATGACATGTAACAAGCTGTAGATGAATGATGATAAAACTGAAGCCATTCTGATTACAACACAAAGACTTTCTCATTCACATCCTTTCCCTCAAAAAATAAATATCAGCAACACCAACATTAAATTCACACAGTCAGTATGAAACCTAGGTGTTACTCTAGACAGTACTCTCTCATTGCACCAACATGTCATGAACATATGCAAGGCTGCATATCTTGAGCTGAGAAGCATCAGCTCCATTCGCAATTATCTTTCGGTTGATGCCACTAAAACACTTGTGTGTTCCTTAGTACTTTCAAGACTGGACTATTGTAACTCAATTCTATCTGGTTCGTCTCAGTATCTACTCCAGAAACTTAAAAAAGTTCAAAACACAGCTGCTCGAATAATTCTTAGAGTACCACGAACAGAGCACACCTCCCCCCTGCTCTGTACCCTACACTGGCTACCCATTCGATCCAGAATCAAACACAAAATGTGTTCTCTGTGGAACGTTTCATTGACTGGTACCAGTCCAACATACCTATCTCACCTCACCCATGTGTACACACCAGCAAGATACTTGTGCTCCTCTTCCGACACTCGTATTCTCATTATTCCCACCATCAAAATGAAGTCGTACGGACAACGTTCTTTTGCATACCAAGGCCCAACAACGTGGAACGAATTGCCCACTGAACTTAGACACAATGACACAGTGATCTCATTCAAGAGTGCTCTTAAAACTCACCTATTTCGACTTCAAGAATAGACTTAAAGACTTAAACATGTTTCCTTACCTTAATTATTTTTTTCAGCATGTTTTTGTTTTCTAATTTCATGGTGTTTGTTTTTCGTAATCATATCATTATATATGTTTTTAGGTGTTATCTAATGTTGTAAAGCACTTAGAGCTTCTAAAGATTAGGCGCTATACAAAGTCCTCATTATTATTATTATTATTATTATTATTATTATTATTATTATTATTATTATTACTACACTAATATTAAAGTTCTATAACTTACTGATATATGAAATGTGACAGATATCACGAATTTGACCAGCATTCTGAAGCACCTAAATATAATCGAATATTTATTTAAGTAAAAATAAAATCATATTATAAATTAGAAAAGTTTTAAAAAGTCAAAACTGTCGCACAATCAAATGAAACATACGTGTTTAATTATTCCTTCTTTTCACACAATGATTTCTTCTATCGCCTTTTAAAAAATGGCCATTTTCAGGACGTATTAATAAATCTGAGAGAAATTGCGAATAATGCTCACATGAAAAATAAGTCGAAAAGAGCAATTTAATACGAGTAGGGCAATTTACAACCTTGCACTGAAGAAAGATATCAAAGAGAAATAACGTAATAAGTAATTATAATTATTTATTTTTTTATTATTTTTAGAAATACAAATTATTCTCTGTGCTTACATTATTGAAACACCGTTATGAAATGTTGACTTTTCTTCATGCAACACTTCCCAGATTCAAAGTGCCAGTCAGCAGTTCTCGACACAGAAAGTTACAGCAATAAGAGTTAATTTTACACAGACATGTACTGTTCTCTACACAGACATGTACTGTTTTCTACACAAACATGTACTGTTCTCTACACAGACATGTACTGTTTTCTACACAAACATGTACTGTTCTCTACACAGACATGTACTGTTTTCTACACAAACATGTACTGTTCTCTACACAGACATGTACTGTTCTCTACACAGACATGTACTGTTTTCTACACAAACATGTACTGTTCTCTACACAGACATGTACTGTTTTCTACACAAACATGTACTGTTCTCTACACAGACATGTACTGTTCTCTACACAAACATGTACTGTTCTCTACACAGACATGTACTGTTCTCTACACAAACATGTACTGTTCTCTACACAGACATGTACTGAAATAAGAGTTAATTGTATTTTTGAAGATTCATATAAATCTATATAAAGAGTGGTACGAATTATCAGATATCTGAAAAACACTAGAATTAAACACAACTGATTTTAAGACCTCCTCGAATATGCAAGTTATCAGTATGAAATGTCATCCCCACATTTTTTGCTGTCACTTCATTATTTTTCTCCCGTGAGCTATCAATGATAAGGGCTACAAACAGCCGACATGTCAGTTTCTCGAAATTGCAAGCCTGGTTTGATTAACAAAACAGAATCGAATAATCAGCTCAAAAATAAAAACATTAACAGGATGAACCTGGGTGGATCTACGATAAAAAGCTTATATTTTTTGTATGTTCCAGAATCATTTTGCTCCATAGATGTATCTCATCTTAAGGCCAAATTGGTCTCGACAGTTTTACAGCAGAAAACCGAAGTATAAGGATGGCCAGGTTTTAACAAATTTGATCATTTGCTTGATCTATGATTTCAATACAGTAAAAGCAAATCAACGAATCTACGTACTAGAATACTGCTAAAATAGAAATAAAACTAACAAGAAAAGATGAATGAAATAAGTAATACTTTGGGAAAATAATTAACAAACTTGGAATGCTCTGTGTGGTATATATCTATATATATATATATATATATATATATATATATATATATATATATATATATATATGCAGGAAAACTATCTACATATACATTATTGTTATTTGCTAACATTGAAAAGATTTTTAATCAGCATCCTGTATTAAAAGCTCACCCGATAATGTATCAGAAATCTCCGAAGAAAGGCGTTTTTTTATAGACCAGAGTGTCATACATTTAAATGTCCCTTTCCAAATGCTGTATGTGGAAAATAATTACTAGAGGTGTTACCCATGAATTGTCAAGATATAGCTGCTTTCAATTAGGATGTATATTGACATTGATACATGTTTGTCATTGTTCATTATTTCCTCAAATTTGAGAGAGGGTCATTAGAAAAAGTTGCATACAATAAATATTATATTGAAGCGGTACCATCAGAAAACACTACCTACAATATCTGTCTGGCAGTATAAAAGAACCATCTGTACAAGAAACTGTCTAGATAGTAGTACCTGTAGCAAAGAACATCATATGAAACACGATCACCTTTGGGAAGATACTTTTATATAAATACTTGATAGAGAAGGGATGCTTACATGGGAAGATAACGTATTCTGAATGTTCGTCTAGTTCACCTATTATAGTTCTCAAGATACAGAGATGGACACTGTCAAGAAATGAGAAAGGCTGATTGTGAGATTGTGACTCCAGTCGTGTAGATTTGTTAGTAAGACAAGTCCAACTATATTTCATAATGAATAGCGCATAAAAATAGGACACTTTTGAAACCGCGTGTAAAAGTACTTCTCCTAGGACCGGTTTTAACTCAGGTTTCCTCCAATTCAACAGACCTATCTATATATATATATATATATATATAATATATATATATATATATATATATATATATATATATATATATATATATATATATATATATGGTTGAATTTAAAGAAAACATAAACTAACTATGCTAGATCCCGAAACCTTAATCAGTGATTAGTGTATGATATTTAAAATGCGTTTTAAATATTCTGATTGGTCGATATTATTGACAAAGTAAATGCAAGATACGACAAGAAAAATAAAGAATCCAATCATAAACAAGAAAAAGATTTACTGCTTGCGACTAGTTTCGTTTATAAAGTGTGCATATCTTCATTCGGATTCATTTCTTATAGTACTAGTTTCTGAAATTTTGTACTTTCTTCACCAAGTGGTCCGTCATATATGTAACAATTGCGTGCAAAGAAATGTCTACAAAGCAAATATATGAAGGCAACATTCTGGTTTTCTATGTCTGCATGAATTTGAAAGCAACATTCTGGTTTTCTATGTCTACACGGGCAAATATATGAAAGCAACATTCTGGTTGTCTATGTTTGCATGAATATATGAAACCAACATTCTGGTTTTCTATGTCTACACCAGCAATTATATGAAAGCAACATTTGGTTTTTCTATGTCTACATCAGCAAATATATGAAAGCAACATTCTGGTTTTCTATGTCTACATCAGCAAATATATGAAAGCAACATTTTGGTTTTCTATGTCTGCCTGAATTTTGTTTGACTCGTGAATTCTTGTTTGGATCTGCTGCCTACGCATGCTCTGTTTGACCTGAGTAAGGTCGTTATGTAAATACGTGAGTAATTTAATCGCCCTCTCACCATAAACTCAATAAAACGAAAGAATAAATTTTCCCATCAACTCTGAATATACAGCTATTTAGAAATTGTAATGCACACCACTTTCCAGGACACGTTTGACATGTGTTGCAACGTTACAAAGTATGATATTATTCCGAATCTTGAACTTCCTTTGTAGAAAAGGACCACCCAAACAAAAATTAAATTTATTAATCTAAATGCATTTTTTCTGCAGTTTTTCTTAATGATAATTCAAAAATCCATACGCTAATACATTTGAAACAAATCAAAATGATTGCCGAGATATAGTTTCACCTTCTTACATTTAACAGTGATATCTGCGTATCAAATAATATAAATAATTTTAGAAAAATGTTTTTGGCATAGAAATCAGCAAAATAACATTACTGAATGAAGTACTTTTTGTAACTGTGTATACTTTTCAAAAACAAAATATCCAATATGAAATTATTAACTTTCATACAATTTTAGAACAAAATATTTTGTAAAAATCACATACAATTTAAAGTAATATTACCTTTATTTGAAAATATTGAAGTTTTCACATACAGATAACCCAGATTAGACAGTTTTCTCAGATTTATATCGGTTTGTAACCAATGAAGCAAACTGAATGTTTTCATATTTTGAAAAAGAATCTGTTTCTTTTGTTTGACAGTATCAACATATTCACCATCACTCGGAAAAAGGAAACACTTGTCTGCTATTTAAGATAATTTTCATATAAACGGGACACTTGTTTGATTTAAAATCCTTCCTTCCCTACGTGTAAAACATAATTTTAAAAAATCCTAAACTTAAACAGAGTAAGTAAATAATTGAATAAATTAAAACGCAGATATCAAATAACATATCACATTACCGCATATACTCAAACAATAACCAGTATGACCCATGTTGCTTTCTGGTCCCTCTTTTTCTTTCCGCGTAAACTGGGAACGTTAAACGTACTAACCCAACTTTAAGAATTACAGAATGTCAATGACAAAATTCACTTAAAGGAGCACGTTTTCTAATCCTATTATATTGCTACATTTAAAATTGCGTCCATATATTCACTTAAAGGAGCACGTTTTCTAATCCTGTTATATTGCTACATTTAAAATTGCGTCCATATATTCACTTAAAGGAGCACGTTTTCTAATCCTGTTATATTGCTACATTTAAAATTGCGTCCATATATTCACTTAAAGAAGGACGTTTTCTAATCCTGTTATATTGCTACATTTAAAATTGCGTCCATATATTCACTTAAAGGAGCACGTTTTCTAATCCTGTTATATTGCTACATTTAAAATTGCGTCTACATATTATCTTTATCAATAATACTTCATGTCCTTTTTATTCCACAACACAGATCACCTAAGCTTCAATATCAAAAGTCGAAGATCGGGGTTTGAAAGGGTTCATTTGTGTACATTTGTTACATTTGTATTACTTATAGTCAATCTTTACTACTATATTGACCTGTTTTATGCTGTAATAAGTTACTAGTATATGTCAGTGTACAGACTGCTGCTAAACAAATTCGTTTCTACTTAGAGGTCACTTGACAAGATGAATAAGGTTATCAAGGCACTATTTGTACATTTTCTAATTGCACCTGTCAACAAAAATAATTTGATACTCAATGGATTCACCTATCATGTTAATGCATCAGAGGTATAAAATAAACAAATATAAAAATATATAAAATAAATTTTATGATCATGTCACAACTGGAGCTGGACGTTGAGAAAAAATGTGTATAGCATGAAATATTAGCACAGACCGTAATGTTTCCTTGAATGATCACCTCAAGATTAATTAATCCATCCTTGATTTCATAATCTACAATCATAATGAAAATTTAAATACTTTTAAATGTGCAATATTAATGTCTACGAGGTCTTATTTAAGCCCCAGATGCACACACACACAAAAAAATCCGCTTGAAAAAATTTAAATTCAATAATTTTCTTTTTGCCAATATCTTGTGCTTGATACTTTGGATTAGACCAATACCGTGAAGTAACCATGGGCTAATAATGTGATGTATCGAGACCAACAGCTTGAAGTAACCATGGGCTTATAATGTGATGTATCGAGACCAACACATTCAAACAAACATGGGTTTGTGATGTGATGTATCGAGATAAATACCTTCAACAACCATGGGCTTATAATGTGATGTATGTAGACCAACACCTTCAAACAACCATGGGTTTATAATATGATGTATCGAGATTACTACTATGAAGTAACCATGGGTTTATATTGTGGTATGTTTGCTTAGACCAATACTATGAAGTAACCATGGGCTTATAATACGATGTATCGGGACCATGGGTTTATAATGTGGTTCTTTGGCTTAGACCAATTCCTTGAAGTAAAATGGACTTATAATCTGATACTTTGACTTAGGCCAATACCTTGAAGTAACCATGAGCTTATACTGTGATACTTTGACCTGGATCAATACCTTGATGTAATCATGGGCTTATATTCTGGTACTTTGGTGTAGAACATTACTTTGAAGTAACCATGGGTTTGTAATCTGATACTTTGGTTTAAACCAATACCTTAAAGTGACTAGGGGCTTATAATCTGATATTTTTACTTATACCAATACCTTGGAGTAACCATGGGCTTATAATGTGATGTATCTAGACCAATAACTAGAAGAACCATGGGTTTATAACGTGGTACTTTGACTTAGACCAATACCTTGAAGTAACCATGGACTTATAATGTGATGTATTGAGATCAATTCCTAGAAGTAAACATGGGCTTAAAATGTGGTACTTCGACTTAGACCAATAACTAGAAGTAGCAATGGGCTTATAATGTGGTACTTCAGCTTAGACCAATACATTGAAGCAACCATGGGCTTATAATGAGATGTACCGAGTTCAATACCTAGAAGTAACCATGGGCTCATAATCTGATATTTTGACTTAGACCAATTCCTTGAAGTAACATGATCAGAATTTATGAATACGAATGTGCTAAACAGAAGTTATCTCCCCTTATATTTGTATTATTTTTTATTTATTTATAAACTCGCATATCACGAACGTTTATCAATGTAATTTGATAAAATGTTCACAGTTGTTGCTGTTGAAATATCCTCTGTATGTTTAGTATATTTATTTTTAGACTACTGTGTCACTCTAAGGAATTTATAACAGGAAATTAATTACAGTGATTGAACATTGTGTTTGAATTTGATTCATATAACGGCATGTTGCTCGACATATACAATTGGGAAAATGTTACATCCTACGGGTGAAGTGCGAATATCAAGTGAAACTTGATCCAAGCAACCAGTTAGGTTTGGGAATGTATAATCATACGATTATCTCCCTTTAATATGCATATCAAAATTTAACATTGTTAAGGTATGAATGAGAAAATAAAAATTGCATTCTTTTAAGTTAATAATAACAGCATATTTACAGTTTAGAAAAGTCTAACTTTTTAATCTGAATCAAAATGTGGTGATATTTATATTAGTGATGATTAAGCAATTTTCTCTTAAGTCTTTCATATTCATGTCCTACTTGTGTCGGAAATCTTCAAATAAATCATTCCATTTTAATTTCATCTTCATATATTATTATATTCGCATAATTAGTGACTAGTTAATAAAAGCGTCTGCAAATACAGGCAGTGATAATTTTTATAGATATTTATGATGTACAGGTTAAAGAAAGATTACATAATTTATCAATCCAACTCTAAATAAGAAAATTTATGAAGGTCATTAAACCATTTCTAATCAATCATTCTTTAAAACATTAAAGTATCTGACATACATACAAAACTTACAACAGCCATATGACAGTTTCCCATTATTCAGTTACATAATTGTTCCATTTTAATTCAAATATATGAAAACACTTTCATCAATACAATATGTAATTCAAATGAAGCACTGTTTTAAGGACAAAATATGATTAAAATAGAAACCACGTGATCATATGAAGTCATGATTCCACTCAAATATACAAATATTATATCTACAGTAGTTAGGTAAATATAATCTATATCTCATTTAGATTAGTTGCTAGAAATGCAGTCGGATATAGTAAGGTCCTTTATAATTTACGAAAACAGTGTACAATTTTTCAGCAATGCAGACTTCCTTCATCTCACTGCTGACTACCAACATTTATAGCCCAGCTTCTAAGAAACGATCAAATATGTATATTCCACACTTTAAACCAGAAGCAATGGCATTGGGATGTAGCGATACCTTAGGTTTCCTAGTCCGTTTATATGTCAATCAATCACTCTGTCAGCTGTGTTTTCATGAGTTGTTAATTCGTTGACAACGTATACACGCAATCTGGCAGCATACATTTTGTTTGATGCACACTGAATGCCCATAACATTAAACAGTTTACTCAAGTTGAATTATAAGAACGTATTGAGACACTGACTTATTAAAATGTTCACATTTCAAAAGTTTTCAAATTGTGTTTCTTGTTGTCATCATTTTTCTATGAATCTAATATAATTGGGGTGTGTTTTGACATTGTGACCAGAAAGTTGATTCATCTTTACTTTCTTTTTCAGGTGTGTCAGGCAACCTTGGATATGATTAAATGAAGCGAATTTATGTGTATCTTTTAGCTGAACCAAAGTAACCACAATTACCAAAACATCTAAGTGTTGATCTAGGCTGAGCCCTATTTCTAGTCACAAGCGCCAAAACTCACCCCTGGTTGTTCAAAGATAGGAACAGCCAATAAGAGGGATTACCCAGTTTAATAATGGTAACCAGGGGCAGATCCCCGACCTCGGCTCAAAAATGATCACTGAACAACCGGAACGTTTCCTAGAGTAGGTTTATTTTACAGTTAGATGGTTAAAACTATACCAAAATGCAGGAACTTCCGGAACACAGGAGTGACATAACACGCGATGATAGGTTAACATCTGGTGGTAGCTAATCAAACCTCGTCCTTATGCTGTGCATCTACTGAATAACACTTGTGTGGTAATTCTGACAAAGCACTTGTTTGTGCACTATTGAAGTATAGGGTAAGCATTTACCAACACCTTTAAAAAAATCTTGAAAAATTATACAGGAGTATGTCCAAAAGTAACTAAAAAGTCTAATGGGTCAGATATTCAAACTTTGGAGAAAACTGAATTGCATAACCTGTACAAGGACAGCAAACGGACTGTGTTTGCTCTAGAAGTGATCACGTGGGTGAAAGACAAAGAAAAGTGTCAAAATTAGGATACTATTAGGATACTATTAGCATTTTCTTATTACTTCTCTTCTTTAACTTTTTGTATGTGTTCACTGAACGTTAGTCGTGGACCTGAAATATGACAAGGTCAAGATGTGATTCTTTCCCTTCAAACCTCCTTAATTGAAGATATTCATAATTATCAAGTTTTGCTTCTCCACCGTAATACATCTATCAAAATATTGGGATTCATGGTACACCATACAAATTATTGCAGTTCCTTTATTGTCACTACTACAGACTCCTATGAGAGGCATATACCAGTCACTGAAATTACAACAATATCACTTGCCTCTGTACAAATACCGTAGATTAATAAATAATGTTTCAAAAGTCCCTAACTTTAAAAGCAATTTGTTAACTGAATACATTTTCTTTAAAAAAACAAGTTGCTTAATTTACTCTGAGCTAAACGCACTTATTATCATTCAGATATTTTTCAGAAACGCACTTCCCACAGTTTCCATGGAAACAGAAGATATGAACATCATTGTGTAGTGCAATCATACTAATTGTATAAACATTAACGCTAATATTCAGAATCAGTAATAATTATTCAGTATTAGTAGTGCTTATTCAGTATTAATAATGCTTATTCAGTATTAGTAGCATTTATTCAGTATTAGTAATACTTATTCAATATAAGTTGTACTTATTCAGTATTAGTAGCATTTATTCAGTATTACTAATACCTTATTCAGTATTAGTAGTACTTATTCAGTATTAGTAGTACTTATTCAGTATTATTAGTACTTAATCAGTATTAATAGTACTTATTCAGTATTTGTAGCACTTATTCAGTATTAGCAATACCTTAATCAGTATTAATAGTACTTATTCAGTATTAATAGTAGTTATTCAGTATTAGTAGTACTTATTCAGTATTAGTAGTACTTATTCAGTATTAATAGTACTTATTCAGTATTAGTAGTACTTATTCAGTATTAGTAGTAGTTATTCAGTATTAGTAGTACCTTAATCAGTATTAATAGTACTTATTCAGTATTAGTAGTACTTATTCAGTATTAGTAGTACTTAATCAGTATTAATAATACTTATTCAGTATTAGTAGTAGTTATTCATTATCAATAGTACTTATTCAGTATTAGTAATACCTTAATCAGTATTAATAGTACTTATTCAGTATTAATAGTATTTATTCAGTATTAGTAGTACTTATTCAGTATTAGTAGTACTTATTCAGTATTAGTAGTACTTATTCAGCATTAGTAGTACTTATTCAGTATTAATAGTAGTTATTCAGTATTAGTAGTACTTATTCAGTATTAGTAGTACTTATTCAGTATTAATAGTACTTATTCAGTATTAATAGTAGTTATTCAGTATTAGTAGTACTTATTCAGTATTAGTAGTACTTATTCAGTATTAATAGTACTTATTCAGTATTAGTAGTACTTATTCAGTATTAATAGTACTTATTCAGTATTAGTAATACCTTATTCAGCATTAATAATACTTATTCAGTATTAGTAGTAGTTATTCAGTATTAGTAATACCTTATTCAGCATTAATAATACTTATTCAGTATTAGTTGTTATTCAGTATTAATAATACTTATTCAGTATTAGTAATACCTTATTCAGTATTAGTAATACCTTTTTAAGTATTAGTAGCCTTTATTCAGTATTATTAATACGTATTCATTATTATTAGTAGTTATTCAGTATTTAAAATAATTATTCAGTATTAGTAGTGTTAAGTTCATCCAATCACACTATATCAGCAATTCCATCACAGACAGATCTGAACACTAAATATAAGAGAAATTACTAATCTAATAGACAGGTAATAAGCTTTTAATATAAATTTATACCAATTTAAATATTTGATATATCTTCTATGAAGCTAATTAAGTTCTATACGCCATAATAAATAATAAATACATCACTTCATTTTAGGTGAATATTGCTTTCTTGCATTGAAAATAAATATGAACCCTTACACAGTATATATGTTCCGTTACAATATAATTCTGTTGGAGTGTATATGTTTTATTTGACAACAATATGTTCCGTTTCAATATAAATCTGTTGGAGTGTATATGTTTTATTTGACAACAATATGTTCCGTTTCAATATAATTCTGTTGGAGTGTATATGTTTTATTTGACAACAATATGTTCCGTTTCAATATAATTCTGTTGGAGTGTATATGTTTTATTTGACAACAATATGTTCCGTTACAATATAATTCTGTTGGAGTGTATATGTTTTATTTGACAACAATTTTTATAGTAATTCAACTTAACTTAATAGCTGTACATTAATTAATAAATAGGGAACACTTGTTGAATCTCATACTTGTTTACTGTATTGTAGGGGAACACTTTTTGAATCTCATACTTGTATACTGTATTGTAGGGGAACACTTGTTGAATTTCATACTTGTATACTGTATTGTAGGGGAACACTTGTTGAATTTCATACTTGTATACTGTATTGTAGGGGAACACTTGTTGAATTTCATACTTGTATACTGCATTGTAGGGGAACACTTGTTGAATTTCATACTTGTATACTGTATTTTAGGGGAACACTTGTTGAATTTCATACTTGTATACTGTATTGTAGGGGAACACTTGTTGAATTTCATACTTGTATACTGTATTGTAGGGGAACACTTGTTGAATTTCATACTTGTATACTGTATTGTAGGGGAACACTTGTTGAATCTCATACTTGTATACTGTATTGTAGGAGAACACTTGTTGAATTTCATACTTGTATACTGTATTGTAGGAGAACACTTGTTGAATCTCATACTTGTATACTGTATTGTAGGGGAACACTTGTTGAATTTCATACTTGTATACTGTATTGTAGGGGAACACTTGTTGAATTTCATACTTGTATACTGTATTGTAGGGGAACACTTGTTGAATTTCATACTTGTAAACTGTATTGTATGGGAACACTTGTTGAATTTCATACTTGTATACTGTATTGTAGGGGAACACTTGTTGAATTTCATACTTGTAAACTGTATTGTAGTTTGCAATTTAAAGACAAGAGCAAGATTTATATAATATTGCCTCGTTTTTGGTTCAGCCATGACGTAACAATCTCTGAACAATACGAAAAGAGACGCTGGCGTCTAGAAAGTGCTATAAATTAAGCCGTTTCAAATTGTGAAGATTTATTATCAAGCTTTAATCGGCAACATTCGTAATTACAAACTACATATAAAATATACATTGCTGCCTTATGGCAGGTTGTTGTATGATCATTCAATTTGATCCGTTACAGTAACACACTTTTTTGCTTCATTCAGTTTGATCCTTAAAGTAACACACTTATCTTACATTCTTGCTACATTCAGTTTGATCCTTAAAACAACACACTTATCTTAAATTCTTGCTATATTCAGTTTGATCATTTACAGTAACACACTTATCCTACATTCTTGAAAATTTATTTGTTTTGTCATGAGAATTTTAATCTGGTTATCAACATCAAGAAACAAAAAGTCCTTTTAGAGATACCACCTTTCTCAATACTTCATTGGTTTTATTACATTGTTTACGTTTCCATTAATACAACGTCATACACAGAGAAGAAATTACTTCTAACGAAATCTATCCTCAATGTGCATTGACTGTGTCCGAATAAAGTATGTATGTATGTATGTATGTATGTATGTATGTATGTATGTATGTATGTATGTATGTATGTATGTATGTATGTATGTATGTATGTATGTGTGCGTGCGTGCGTGCGTGCGTGCGTGCGTGCGTGCGTGTATGTATGTATGTATGTATGTATGTATGTATGTATGTATTAGCTTTTAACGGTACGTCAGCACAATAATGGCTACACGGTGCAGAATAAAAGTAAAGTTCTACAAAAGGAAATATAAATCGCATTCCCTCAGAAAGTCCATGGTTTTTTCTGTCTCACATGGTAGCAGTCGATACACTCCACAAGAACGTGTTCCATTGTTAGTGGACACTGGCAGGGTATGTACCCTGGTCGAGGTTCACCCTCGAGGATATATCCATGAGTCTGTTTCCGGATCAATCAAAACATACGTTGCAACCATATCACACACTGACATTACATGTGCACTTCCGTTACACTACTTTTGCAACAACAATGAAATCCATCTCAAAAATAAAGAATATTTCTTTTGCAATTATTCCATAGTAAAATTCAGCTCCTTTCAGGAATATTTTACAATAATGAAAGTCATAGCCAAACAAAACTTCTAAATTTAAATATGAACTATTTAGCTATGTACTAATCAGGAAGCGTGTTATCCTGGTCTAACCATAGCTACAATCCTCCCTCCATCTTTCAAACCGTCTGTATAAAAGGACGTGTGGTCACGATAGGATGCTCTGATTTCAGTGAGTTTTCTCAGAAGAACGAAAGGATCTGTTGAGGACTTTTTGAATTGGCAAAGATCAAATTTGAGGACTTTTTCAATTGGCAAAGATCAAATTTGAGTACTTTTTGAATAGGCAAAGATCAAATATTATTGGGGGCGGGGTGATAACCAAGGTGGTGATTGGTGAACATAGAATTGTGCACTATTGGCAACACTGATTTTTGAGGGTTCTATGTGAGGACGATTTGGTATGCCAAAATGTGGAATGAAATTTGGTTTCTGGGAGTACCATGTTTGGTATTTGGGCCTAAATTTGGTTTCTGGGAGTACCATGTTTGGCATTATTATTACTATTATTATTATTATTATTATTATTATTATTATTATTATTATTATTATTATTATCACTTATAATGATAGTACTGAAATATGTTCTCACACTATCGATAACTGACACAACTTGAATCGTCCTATGATGACAAAACGTACTCGGCATATGGGAAAAAGAAGCATGTCATGATGTGTTACTCGTCATGTGGAAAACAAGGCATGCCACGATGATAGTATTTTGGTTTTGAAAAAGGAAATCACTCTTTTTGACATTTACAAGCTTGAAACATGCTCCTTTTCAATAGTGGTTTAAGATATTCTGTGAGAGACCAAGGGAGAAGTGATGTTTCATTCAGTTACTCTTAACTAGGTATGACATCGATGGTCCAAGCACAATTTGGGTACAGTCCTGGTAGTACGCAAACATCCTTTCTTAACTCGGATCTTCTTCCTAGTTATGTCTCAATTTATTTCGTCTCAGTCAATTCTGAATCTGAAAAATGTTCACCACTCTGTTCTCACGATATTAGTTTTTAATCTTATACTGGGAAACCAGTGGAGATTGAATATTTCTCACAATTCTCTAAAATGTTGAATGACAACATAATTATCTTGTTTGCATATATATTTAGCAAATAATACTTCACCCAGGGGTATTGCCTGGTTGTGGTTTAATTGGCGATAATTTTCAGCAAGTAAGCTTCTTTATGTAAGTCACTTGAAAATTATCGATAAAAAAAACACAACAAGACAATTATTGATTAAAAAAAACACAAGACACAATTATCGATAAAAAACACAAGAAGACACAATTATCGATAAAAACACAAGACACAATTATCGATAAAAACACAACAAGACACAATTATCGATAAAAACACAACAAGACACAATTATCGATAAAAAACAAGACACAATTATCGATAAAAACACAACAAGACATAATTATCGATAAAAACACAACAAGACACAATTATCGATAAAAACACAAGACACAATTATCGATAAAAACACAACAAGACATAATTATCGATAAAAACACAACAAGACGCAATTGAAGCATATCAGTTCTATGCTCAGTTTAATGAACTTACTTTAACCAGACTTTTGCAAGCGGCTCTTGCTTCTCTCTTTCAGACCCGCTAATCACCAAGTTCCATGAAGTAGTCGCCAATCAAATTTAGGCGGATAATATCTTAGACGTAAGGTTGCATAAAAAGCAATATTATTTAATTCTGTTTTCCTAATTATGTTGTCATCGTAAAGTCTGGAAGTAGAGAGGATGCCTATTATTCTTATATTAGGGAACCACTGGAAGAAGGATTGTTGTAATTTAGTCAAAATTTGACATGCAGTTTTATATCGATAAGACCTTCAAAGACTTTGATTTCCAGCGTTCTACAATGTCATTTATATGAGTTATGCCCCCTGATTGCTCGTCCTCCTAACATTGATTTCCGCAACATATATTTACCAATATTTTCGGCGTTCTCTAACTTTATTTACAGAAGTCATGCACCCTATTTATCTGTACTCCTGACATTGCTTTCCGCAACGCTGCTTTACCACTGATTGTTGGATTTCAACCAAAATTGGAATGCAGCTTTATGTCGACGAGACCTTCAACAACTTTAATTTCCTGCGTTCCACAAAATAAGTTGGAAAAAGTATGACTCCGAAGGCCCATCCTCCTAACGTTAGTTTCCTTGGCATTACTTTATTAAGGATTGTTGGATTTCAACCAAATTTAGAATGAACACTTATATTGATAAGACTTTGAAGCAATTTGATATCTAGTGTCCCACGATATTATTTGCATGCGTTATGGCCCTTGATTTGTCCTGCTGACTTTGGTTTCTGCGGCACCATCCGCATAGGATTGTTGGACTTCAATAGTATAGGACAAAAGTAAATATGACTTTATGCCGCCCTCTCCACACGGCTTAATATACACCAGGCTACAAATTGGGGACGCTGCAAGCAGAAAGGTAGTATATGTCAAGTGTCGGCGGTTTTGTTTTTGCCTAGGTCAAGCCTTTATAATACAAGGAACCAATAGAGAATTTATAGAGTCCTTTCTGAAAATTAACGAAAAGTTAAATGCAGCTTGCAAAATTGAGTCTGTTAAGAGCGGCAAAGATCAGTGTTTAAGTCATAAAATTTCATTTCATGCCAATTCTTTCACTTTTTTCAGTAAAATACACTAAAAGTAATTATTTTATAAGTGCAACACCTTGCTTCGTTTGCATTTGTTATAATTATCATTATTAATTATCGAATAATAATTAGCAAGAATAATTGCCATACTTCAGACGCGGTGAATACATTCCGAAAATGAAAACAAATTAGCACGAATACATGAAAATTGACGAACAATCACGAAAACATGAAAGAAATTAAGCAAATAAACGAAAAAATAAACAATGAACTTAAAAGAAAATGGAAAATAATTTATAGTATTACCTATTAAAGCATACTTTTACAGTAAGTCAAGCCAGGTCAAATAATATTTATTTAACGTCGGTGCATGTGTTTAAAATGCAAAACAAATACAATCTCTATTCAGCTTTTACTACATACTGTTTCAAACAATTGATAATTTAAATAACATTTGGAATTATTCATATAACATTCGGAATTATTCATACAACATTCGGAATTATTCATATAACATTCGGAATTATTCATATAACATTCGAAATTGTTCATACAACATTCGGAATTATTCATACAACATTCGGAATTATTCATACAACATTCGGAATTATTCATATAACATTCGGAATTATTCATACAGCAAATTAGATGCAATCAGTACACTAGCACATACAGTAAAACATAATTGTACATGACTTTCAAAAGTATATATTTGCGTACATATATATTGTTAAGTGCATACATCTAACATACATACATATATGCATACATACATAACTATAAACATACATACATACATACATACATACATACATACATACATACATACATACATACATACATACATACATACATACATACATACATACATACATACATACATACATACATACATACATACATACATACATACATACATACATACATACATACATACATACATGCATACAAATTGTGACATATATATCGCCATCATCATATACAATATCACATTTGCATGAATTTACGTGACAAATATGTACGTACAAAATACGTGTTACTTAACGAACATCACACGTAGCTTGAGGGAAATTAAAGCCATCAATAAATGAAAGCAACTTACGTTAAAGGAAATAAGCAACGCGTGCAGATAAAGAGCTAAAATATATCAGCCAGTTGTAAAAAGTTAAAACTGAAGTAAGAGCTATTGGTTACATTTTCAATAGACGAAAACTACTAATAGTTAATGGCCAAGTGTGTTTTAAATAAAAGGCTTGAAAATTCACAATGCCTACTCTCATAATTTGATTTTACTTTCTTTCTTTCTTTGACTCCTTCAATGATCTTTAAAATCGTGAATTGATGTTTAAAGCGGAAAGCAACTGATTGCACCTTTGACCTTTGTTGGACACCTTAGAGCATGCAAATCATCGACTAGAGTAATTCAGGATGCGGTCGACGGTCGATTTTTTAAAAATATACAATCATTTACAATGTCACCACCAGCATCCCCCCCCCCCCAGCAAACAAACTGGTCGCTCTATTAAGTAAGAAACTTTATTCATAATAAACTAAATTACCTACCTAACTTTCTCAATTGTGATATTTCAAGACGCTTCTTAATAACACCGACAGTAAGTATTCACGGAATACTATAAGGTTACATTTAAATTCCCATTTTAGTACTAATAATTAGTTTGTGTCCATTTGAGTTCATTTCGGTTCCTTTAAGTTCATTGTTGGTTATTATTCGTTTATTTTCGGTTCTTTTAAATTCATTTCCGCTCGATTTCGTTTACATTCGCTCGTTTTTCTTTTATTTTCTGTGATTAGGCATTGTCTACCTACTTAGCCACGTATTATAAAAGAGCCCCAGAGCACACTCCACCTCAGACTATGATTAAATTATTTCGAATAGAGAAAAAGACTAGCATGCAAGTGACCTTACACTTTCAAAAATAAAGTTATTTGGTCAACCTTATATTTTAATGTGTCTCAAAAATGTAAAATGTGTTCAAAATGGACCACGCTTAAGTTGTAGTTTCACTATTTAAACTGCCCCTCAGTGAAATAGTAGTTCCACAGTTCAAACTGCACGGCAGCGAAGTAGTAATATTTCCACTGTTCAATCTGTCCTGCGGTGAAGTAGTAATATTTCCACCGTTCAATCTGTCCTGCGGTGAAGTAGTAATATTTCCACTGTTCAATCTGTCCTGCTGTGAAGTAGTAATATTTCCACTGTTTAATCTGTCCTGCGGTGAAGTAGTAATATTTCCACTGTTCAATCTGTCCTGCGGTGAAGTAGTAATATTTCCACTGTTTAATCTGTCCTGCGGTGAAATAGTAATATTTCCACTGTTCAATCTGTCCTGCGGTGAAGTAGTAATATTTCCACTGTTCAATCTGTCCTGCGGTGAAGTAGTAATATTTCCACTGTTCAATCTGTCCTGCGGTGAAGTAGTAGTTCCGCTGTTCATACTGTCCTGCAATGAAGTAGTTTTTTTAGGGGATGGGGGGCAAGATGAATACACACACACACACATACACACACACACATACATACACACAAGGATGAACATATCACTGATATCCTGTTGAATTAAAAATTAAGCAAATTTTCGATTTTCTGTATATGAACTGACACATGGACATATTCACTTATATATATATATATATATATATATATATATATATATATATATATATATATATATCTATATATATATATATATATGCATAATTACACCATTAATTACCAAACAAACAGTATTGTGTGTTTTGGTACTAGTTTGGCCTAAATCAGCACATACATGTTTATATGTTCTGGTGGCTATCGTTTAGCCAAATTCTGAACATGAATCCGTTGCTTGTCATCATAACCAAGTTCATTAACACACCCGATGAACAATTTAAATTCGAAATAATTTTCTGGTCACAGCGCCAAAACATATTCCAGATTAGAAAGTTATGATTTATTCCAACCTGAAATCCAACCCAAGTTGCGATTAACGGTACATATCGCCGAGATCACATGCACAAGTGCCCATACTCACTCAGACCGAGATCACATGCACCAGTGCCCATACTCACTCAGACCGAGATCACATGCACCAGTGCCCTTACTCACTCAGACCGAGATCACATGTACCAGTGCCCTTACTCACTCAGACCGAGATCACATACACCAGTGCCATTACTCACTCAGACTGAGATCACATGCACCAGTGCCATTACTCACTCAGACCGAGATCACATACACCAGTGCCCTTACTCACTCAGACCGAGATCACGTGCACCAGTGCCCTTACTCACTCAGACCGAGATCACATACACCAATGCTTTTACTCTTTCAGACATGAGTTCATTCTACACACATCCATCAAAAGAAATAACGGAACGAGGTTGAATGAAAGAGCCGATACTTCGTGGGAAGAAACTGTCAAGCAGAGAGAAAAATGCTTATCTCTAGATCCCACATTATGTGTATGGATAGATAATTATATCAAATAAATGTATGCAGAGTGGCACTCATATAATCCAACGGATTATACCTCTTAGAACAAGTAAAACTAGTTTTTTGTATTTTTTTTCCAAGGGCCGGAAAAAGATAACGGATATAGCAAGCCAAACTAACAAATAAACTTCCCTTTGAATTTTGATTAATTTGATCAAAACTTAATGGGAATTTATTAATTTACGCAGATGTCCCTGCTGACACTGTCTCTGTATGCAACAACAATCTTTTAATTATCATTTGCAAGAACTTGACTGTCATCACCGATTGTATACTGATCTATTTTATCTACGCAAACTCTTCCAATCACTATGAGCCGTCAAATAACATCTCAGAACCAGTCTCGGTCTTATTAGGATTGCAGACTGAATTAAATAAAATGTTTTAAAAATCAAATGAAGCGAAAAATGAATCTGGACACAGTAGGGTTCTCTGAGATTGTTTTCCGGTAGAGACTCACGGGATGCGGTGTTCGACCAAATAAACTCAACCAATCAAAGTTATATGTCATTAATTTGGGGTTAAATAAATCTCAGTATCTTAGTCAAGGTAAAATGGGAATACGTAGCATCAACGAACAGTGATTTATGGACCAGTGACTGTTCCAGTCGGCGTTCGTTCGTTCATTGGATTAACGACGTGTGCGGCCATTCGGTCATTTACGGCGAAGGTCTACCACATTTTGTAGCATTTACGATACACGCCAGCTCAATGCCAGAATCTGGCAAAGGATCCAGCCGAGTTTGCTTGTTAAATTCAGTGTTGCGTCATTCTAACTGTGTTGATATAAATTAAACTGGATTCACCCTATACAACACAATGACGATCTTGGCTCGTCATGACGCCTGTAAGTGTAATATCAAACTCCAAGAGATAACTTTTTTATAATCAGTACAACAGATATAACGGTACCAATTGCGCAAGCCCAGTGGGGCGGAGCTTAAGGTGTAGAAACATTATATTCAGAAATAAACAACAAAACTAGTTGTGATTGGTGCATTATATAAGAGTTGTAGTTTCCGTCAGACTTAAAAAAAAGTTGAGTCTCTTGGCAACATGTGAGATTAAGTTAATTCATATCTAGATCATGTTTTGTATTTTTTATTATTTTTTTAAATGCGACACATCATTGAAAATGCATCTGTTGAAACTGGATAACTCTTACCCCTGTCTAGTTCGAGCAGAGTTATGTCTCTTAAGTGCTGTGGAGTACATGGTGCTATCCTTGTCAAATTGACAGTCTAACATTGCTCTCTATGACAGTGTGTGACATGCATGCTAAAGTAGGAGAGAAGGTTTATTTATTTCACCAAACGTATCATTAAAGTCTATAGAAAAACAATTGGTACCGAGGTACCAATAACAGTGTTCTATTGCTTTAATTTTAGGTAAAGTAATATGACAACACCAAACAAACTAAAATAAATAATTATTGTTACGTTTAAGAGCGTTACTGTTTACTTTGATCTTACCAAACAAATCTTGCAGAAAAAAAAGCGTGCAGCAACGGTATCTCAGTTGGTAAAGAGACAGACTCGTAATCGAAGTGTCGCGGGTTCAATACCCGCCCAAGACAGCCCAGGTCGGCTGCTTTGGTGTGTCCTTGCGAAAGGCACCTAGCTCATATTTCCTAGAAATTATATGGCCAATAATAAGTGCCGCAACCATCCAACGAATAGAAAAAAGTGAATGAAACAGATGTCAGAAAATTCATGCGACGGAAGCTACCTGTACACTATTCTGTATTCATGCGACGGAAGCTACCTGTACACTATTCTGGATTCATGCGACGGAAGCTACCGGTACACTATTTGGATTCATGCGACGGAAGCTACCTGTACACTATTCTGGATTCATGCGACGGAAGCTACCTGTATACTATTCTGGATTCATGCGACGGAAGCTACACGTACACTGTTCTGGATTCATGCGACGGAAGCTACCTGTACACTATTCTGCATTCATGCGACGGAAGCTGCTTGTACACTATTCTGGATTCATGCGACGGAAGCTACCGGTATACTATTCTGGAGAGAGAATTATCTTAGTACAGTAGTTTATCTTTTACCGAGAGATAATTTTATTGATGGCGTCACCATGTTATCTATACTAAAAATGATGCAACTTTTTATATCATAGTTCGTTAATCAAGCTACTGATATTATCTCGATATCAACATCACAATATAGTTAAATATTGTAACATCGGGTTACGAAACAAAATAAATACAGCCACTTTATAAATTCGACGAGAACTTTTGTATGAAAGGAGGGGATGTGGACGAGAACTTTTGTATGAAAAGAGGGGATGTGGACGAGAACTTTTGTATGAAAAGAGGGGATGTGGACGAGAACTTTTGTATGAAAAGAGGGGATGTGGACGAGAACTTTTGTATGAAAAGAGGGGATGTGGACGAGAACTTTTGTATGAAAAGAGGGGATGTGGACGAGAACTTTTGTATGAAAAGAGGGGATGTGGACGAGAACTTTTGTATGAAAAGAGGGGATGTGGACGAACTTTTGTATGAAAAGAGGGGATGTGGACGAACTTTTGTATGAAAAGAGGGGATGTGGACGAGAACTTTTGTATGAAAAGAGGGGATGTGGACGAGATTTTGTATGAAAAGAGGGGATGTGGACGAGAACTTTTGTATGAAAAGAGGGGATGTGGACAAGAACTTTTGTATGAAAAGAGGGGATGTGGACGAGAACTTTTGTATGAAAAGAGGGGATGTGGACGAGAACTTTTGTATGAAAGGAGGGGATGTGGACGAGAACTTTTGTATGAAAAGAGGGGATGTGGACGAGAACTTTTGTATGAAAAGAGGGGATGTGGACGAGAACTTTTGTATGAAAAGAGGGGATGTGGACGAGAACTTTTGTATGAAAAGAGGGGATGTGGACGAGAACTTTTGTATGAAAAGAGGGGATGTGGACGAGAACTTTTGTATGAAAAGAGGGGATGTGGACGAGAACTTTTGTATGAAAAGAGGGGATGTGGACGAGAACTTTTGTATGAAAAGAGGGGATGTGGACGAACTTTTGTATGAAAAGAGGGGATGTGGACGAACTTTTGTATGAAAAGAGGGGATGTGGACGAGAACTTTTGTATGAAAAGAGGGGATGTGGACGAGATTTTGTATGAAAAGAGGGGATGTGGACGAGAACTTTTGTATGAAAAGAGGGGATGTGGACAAGAACTTTTGTATGAAAAGAGGGGATGTGGACGAGAACTTTTGTATGAAAAGAGGGGATGTGGACGAGAACTTTTGTATGAAAGGAGGGGATGTGGACGAGAACTTTTGTATGAAAGGAGGGGATGTGGACGAGAACTTTTGTATGAAAAGAGGGGATGTGGACGAGAACTTTTGTATGAAAAGAGGGGATGTGGACGAGAACTTTTGTATGAAAAGAGGGGATGTGGACGAGAACTTTTGTATGAAAAGAGGGGATGTGGACGAGAACTTTTGTATGAAAAGAGGGGATGTGGACGAGAACTTTTGTATGAAAGGAGGGGATGTGGACGAGAACTTTTGTATGAAAAGAGGGGATGTGGACGAGAACTTTTGTATGAAAAGAGGGGATGTGGACAAGAACTTTTGTATGAAAAGAGGGGATGTGGACAAGAACTTGTGTGTGAGAAGATGGAATGTGGACGAGAACTTTTGTGTGAGGTGACGAAATGAAAACGAAAACTTGTCTCTAAGAAGAGAGTATGTGCATGAGACCTTGAGTGTGAGAAGAGTGGATGTATATGAGACCGTGTGTGAGAAAAGAGAGGATGTGGATGCGAACTTATGTGAGAAAAGGGGATGTGCAGGAGACTTTGTGTATGAAAAGAGGGGATGTGCAAGAGATCTTGTGTATGAAACGAGGGATGTGCTTAAGACTTTATGCGTGAGAAGAGGGAGTGTGTATAAGACTTTGTGCGTGAGAAGAGGGAGTGTGTATAAGACTTTGTGCGTGAGAAGAGGGAGTGTGTATAAGACTTTGTGCGTGAGAAGAGGGAGTGGGTATGAGACTTTGTGTGTGAGAAGAGAGAGTGTGTATGAGATTTTGTGTGTGAGAAGAGAGTATGTGCGTGAGACCTTGTGTGTAAAATGAGCGGATGTGCATGAGACTTTGTACGTGAGAAGAGGGGACGCTTATGACACTTTGTGCGTGAGAAGAGGGAGTGTGTATGAGACTTTGTGCGTGAGAAGAGGGAGTGTGTGTGAGACTATATGTATGAGAAGAGGGGATGTGCATGAGACCTCGTGTGTGAAAAGAGGGAATGTGCATGAGACCTTGTGTGTGAAAAGAGGGGATGTGCATGAGACCTTGTGTGTGAAAAGAGGAGATGTGCATAAGACTTTGTGCGTGCGAATAGGGAGTGTTTATGAAACTTTGTGCGTGAAAAGAGGGGATATGCATGAGACCTTGTGTGTGAAAAGAGGGGATGTGCATGAGACCTTGTGTGTGAAAAGAGGGGATGTGCATGAGACCTTATGTGTTAAAAGAGGGGATGTGCAAGAGATTTTGTGTGTGAAAAGAGGGGATGTGCAAGAGATTTTGTGTGTGAAAAGAGGGGATGTGCATGGGACTTTGTGTATGAGAAGAGGGAATGTGAACGAGAATTTAGGAGTCTATGGATCACTTCCTGTAGATATGGCAACACAAATAAATCAAATGTATATTTGTGGCTTTATTGTTATAAGATATTTTTACATGTAAATTTTGCCATTTTACCGTTTCGTTGTCTGATTAATTAAATGTGAACCTGGCTATGTAAATAGAACATCATAGCCTTGATTTTATACTAAAGTTTATATAGTGAAACCTCTCATTGCTACTACCCCCAAATAAGGACCATTCTCCAATAGAAAAGACGTTTGTTTAGTCCCCATTTATACTAGGTAAAAAGAACAAATTTGTCGTCCGAAATGAGACCACCTCCCAGTTAGACCACTTATTTATAGTCCAGATGGTGGTCTCAACTGGAAAGTTATGGTGTATATTTGGATTAGATTATCATCAACATGTATACTTCTGAATACAACGTTAGAGAAATAGACTTTGGATGATATATGTTCAGTACTTGTATTCCCTTCGGTATCTTAGTGAAAGAAAGAACAATACTTGCACGGTATTCTAAGTTAATAAATGAAAATTTTATATACATCTATAGTATTTGTCATCGTTAGAAAAGTCTTGCTAACTGACATATGTTGTTACAATTAAGATAATCTTTCAGGCGCCACTTTAATATCTCTAATAGATTAATTAAACTTTATTCATAAACATAATGATGTAGTCCTCAGTGATCGCATCAGCATTAATCTCAAAGTGGCTAAACTGTACACATTTTGTTTTTTACGATTACTTCTTTGAACAATGGGGGCTTGACAAGCAGTGGCGTACTAAGGGTAAATGGCGCCCGGGGCTACGATGATGGCTCAAAGGGTCAGAATACGAGGCCCGAATTTTGATCAGCTGTTTTGGCGCCGCAAGACCTCTGGCACCCGCGGCAACCGCCCCGTATGCACCCCCCCCCCCCCCCTCCGTTAGTATGCTACAGTTGACAAGCGCTGTATTTCATTCTGTACTAATTCAGGTAGAGGTTGTTAAAGAAGAACAAAATCATATAAAACCATACACAATAGTATTACTCAACATCAGTGTGCATCAAAACACCTCGTGGGATTTATTTCTACCTTTATATAATTCTTTCTCTCTGTCTCTCAACCATCTCCTTAGCTGTCAGCTGTGTTATATTCCCTTGGTATCGTATCACTTCATTGATATTTTCAGCTCTGTTATATTCCCTTGGGATTGTATCACTTCATTGATATTTTCAGCTCTGTTATATTCCCTTGGGATTGTATCACTTCATTGATATTTTCAACTGTGTTGTACTCCCTTGGTATTGTATCACTTCATTGATATTTTCAACTGTGTTATACTCCCTTGGGATTGTATCACTTCATTGATATTTTCAACTGTGTTATACTCCCTTGGGATTGTATCACTTCATTGATATGTTCAGTAAAATGCCTTACTTTCGGCTCAAAGTAATAGACTGGATATAATATGCAAAACGTTATCTTACATTTAACCTTAACGCCTGATATCGTATTTAATGACTTACATTTAACCTTGACGCACGATATCGTATTAAATGACTTACATTTAACCTTGACGCCGATATCGTATTAAATGACTATAGTGTAAATACAAGACGGGAAACACGATATTCCGTACAACCTACAACCAGTATTCTTCTTTTATATGTGGTGGACCAAAAGAAGTAAATCAAACCTTTTGAAAGAAAATGCTGAATGAAATATATATATATATATATATATATATATATATATATATATACATATATATATATATATATATATATATATATATATATATATATATATATATATATATATATATATATATATATATCACAGATGGAAAGAAACATGTTATTGAATAAATCTTTGACAACGGATGAAAATAATACGCATGATAAACATGTAAGAAAGGTGATAACCCAAATATCACCTGATCCGATAGATGGACATAGACTATTTACTTATATACGTTATATCCTATGCATCAGTGTAAGAAATAGGAATATCACTTATGTCACATGACAGTAATGAACTGTGTTAGAAGAAACTGCTTAATTGTATAATGGATAATGAACAGCGGTCAAAGGAAACACAACAATGTATGCGTCCTGCGAGTTGATTTCGGTAATCAGAGCTAAACTATGCAAAAATTAGAGATTGTCTTCTTAAAGTCAACGTGTTTTCCATTTTCTTCTCTCTTTGAATGGGGGCCCCATGTGGCCGATT
Organism: Margaritifera margaritifera; assembly: GCA_029931535.1. NCBI lineage: Eukaryota > Metazoa > Mollusca > Bivalvia > Unionida > Margaritiferidae > Margaritifera > Margaritifera margaritifera. Next base: position 5,720,507 of record JAQPZY010001666.1, on the reverse strand, counting down.
GGTCGAAGGCGATCGCCTTGACAGATCAGTCACACATCTCACCTCTGTCAGCGTGAGCTAGAGTCTCGGCTTGACAAACGTGGGTATGTGAGAAAGCTTGCCAGTAGCTTCCCGTGGGCCTGTGGTTCTTCCCTATGGTCTTCCCTGGTTCTTCCTCCACCAAATATACTGGCTGCCATGTATAGCCAATGATGTGCTGAAAATGGCGTTAAACCCTACATAACCAAACCATACTCTTTGGATGAATATATTGCGAAAAACGATTCAGAAAGAAGTTGCAATAATAACAAGGAAACTATGTGTGAATATTTGGTAAATAAAATTAATTGCGATCTGACATTAAATGTTTCACTGAAAACACGCACATTTGGTAATTAAAGAATAAAAAATAAAAATACTGCACCTAAATAGAATAATATCTACAATAGGAAAAAGATATGTCAAGATATATTGTATAGATATATACATGTATATATGACATATAGATATATGTCAAGATATATTGTATACACCTTATCGACTATTTTGACTATCCAACATTGGCTTGTACTAGCGGAAAAAATGGCGTAGTTTACATTTTCGTTTGTAGAGGTAAGTCAGTTTCGTAACATTTTTCCCCATAAGAACTTACATAACCACATTTACCTAATACCACTCAACAGAAATTACTTGTCATAAAATTCACGTTGACAAAGTAAGCTGTTGTTATTAATGTATGCACAAGCAGCGGATGCCTGTAAGTTGACCCACCGACAAAATGATACAGATTCATGTTTTTCAAGATAAATACCGCCACATTGGATGTTTGTTTGTTTGGGTTTTTTAAAAACACATTCATTTTTTCAAGATGTCTACATTTGAAATGTACTTGATTGTTGTTTTTTTTAAGACACATTCATTTTTTAAAGATGTCTACGTATAAAATGTACTTGATTGTTTTTTTTTTTAAACACATTCATTTTTAAAGATGTCAATACATATCAAATGTACTTGATTGGGTTATTTTTAAACGCATTCATTTTTTAAAGATGTCTACATATAAAATGTACTTGATTGGGTTATTTTTAAACACATTCATTTTTTAAAGATGTCAATACATATAAAATGTACTTGATTGGGTTATTTTTAAACGCATTCATTTTTTAAAGATGTCAATAAATATAAAATGTACTTGATTGGGTTATTTTTAAACGCATTCATTTTTTAAAGATGTCTACATATAAAATGTACTTGATTGTTTGTTGTTTTTTTTTTTAAACACATTCATTTTGTAAAGATGTCTACACATAAACTGTACTTGAATAGTTAGCCATATAATCCGATTTGTATGAACCAGTTTTTAATTCGTAAATCGCTTCTGGCCACTATTTCACGCACAAAACGGCTGTCAGAGCTACGAAAGGGTATGGAACTCTTTCAAAGTAACATAGTTATCTTCAAAAGAAAACAACCTGAAATTAAAACAGGATGACGTGAATTTTGTTTTCATACGGTCTTTACTGAGTTCCATTCACCTTTTCTACCATCTTATACTTTCACAACCGAGCATATGAAATTCGTAATTAACTTTTAATAGCTTAGTCAAGTCTTCTATTAAATATTTTCTTCATATTACAACCTGACTTAAGCCTATTAGGTGTTAAAGTAATCCAAAAAAAAAAAAAAAAAAAGCAAACATTGCCATTGGAAAAACAGAATACATCAATATGTGCCCAGAAGAACTTCATAGCTCAAGATGCCAAGTTTAGATATCCTGTGCACCTCTGGCAACGTATGAATTCGATGCGTTTCCCAAGGTCCATATTTGATTACATTATCCAAGACTACATATTTTTCTTCTGTGTCATTTGTCAAATTTATGAACTACGTAATATCAACACGGGGAGTACTTTTTATCTACGTAATATTAGCACAGTGATTAATTTTTTAGCTACGTAATATCAACGCGGGGATTACTTTTTAACTACGTAATATCAATACGGGGAGTACTTTTTAACTACGTAATATTAACACAGTGATTACTTTTTAAGTACGTAATATCAACACTGGGATTCCTTTTTAACTTCGTCATATCAACACGGGGATTACTTTTTAGTTGTAAAGTTTGTTTTTTTAAGGATTACCGTGTAGCGATTCCCACGCTCATTACTCGAATGTCTGATACTTTGACCAAGTTTTTAACAGTCATTCGGCTTATATCAGCTTATATCCTGTGAATTGTATAGAAATAAACAATTAAACAAAATGATTCGTGTTTTGAAAGACAAATAATTCCAGCATCTCTAAACAAGAATCTTATCTTCAGAGGCAGTCGGAGAGAGAGAGAGAGGGGGGGAGGCTTTACACGAAAGATAACAGCGTCTGTCATTTCTTGTCTAATGCCACTCCTTGCCCGTCATAGCAATTGTTTATCTTTCTTCAGTGGCGTAACGGAGAAATTTATCTCTATTTGTATTAGATGAATGATGCTGTGGTTGTGATCATCTAGACACCGGGAGTGTTCATTTCGGGTGTGTGATGTAAATCCCGAATAGACCACGTCAGGAGTTGAATAACTTTTGAGATAAATCAGTTGTTATGTTATCTCGCACAATTAAACTTGTATATTTTAATGTGTGTTATGTGTACCCATTTTTCAATGATACAAATTAGTGATATATATATATATATATATATATATATATATATATATATATATATATAGAGAGAGAGAGAGAGAGAGAGAGAGAGAGAGAGAGAGCGTGTGTGTGTGTGTTGTAAATATATATAACAATTCAATTATAAAACTAATTATACCTACCTCTAATCATTAGCAATGTTTTTTATGATATAAATATTGTCTGACAATTATTATCCATGATATGCCATTTGACGTTGGACCTTTCATTCAGTTTTGCGTTGACAATATGGAGCGCGTAATTTGCAAAAAAAAACATAAGAGGTTAGAAGTGTGCGCATTTTCATATTGTTTGCAGCTGACCGTGTTAAATGACTATGTAAGACGGTATTGCAGTTGACCGTCTTAAATGACTATGTAAGACGGTATTGCAGTTGACCGTGTTAAATGACTATGTAAGACGGTATAGTCATTAGTGAATGTAATCGGCATCTTAGAATAAACTCCACTAAATGACAAATATGGCCACATCCATCGATTTATGAAGATAGGTATATAGATCATTAATTATGTAAGGTACGAGTAGACAAGTACGGGGTCAGGTAGATTAGGAAGCAGGTAATATGACGTGTTGTTTGGTTGGTCAATGGGTTGATTGTTGAATATTTGCATCAATGACTCCATGCCAGATATATAGAAAAAGGACGTTACGTGATTGTGGATATGTATCGAACTGCTTTCAGTCATGTATAACTGAATATAGACAGATAAAACGTCCTAATCAAAGGCTTATACCCTCTTTGCTTCTTTACTATTCCAACTCCCCTATAAAATGTTGGAATATTGATTGCAATTTACTGTGCTAGTGAGGGATTCTCAAGGACGCCGTTGTCATTTAATGATCACTCTTATATCGCTCCAAGGTTACTTTAGCATATTTTGATTGTTAACCGCTATGGATAGGAAATACCTGCTTATTTTGCTGAATAGTTGTATTCTTTTTAAGCTCTGTTAGTATATTAATTTAGGATAAATTGGTCACGGTGACCCTAACAACAATTAACCCCTTCAAGTGTGATGTAATTGACTACACATGAATCTCAATAAAACCTTGTACTAATCTCCTCGACCATTAAGGTACTCTGTAGTATTTCACCGTGTTATGCAATTAAGTACGGGGTTTATACAATTTCACAGGTCCAATACTGCGGATAATTACAGTGGAAAAATACAAAAATGTCTAAGAAATGTCGATTACTGGAAAGATAAGATATTTAATTTTTCCTCAATGTAGAGGTTCCTAGATATATTTTAAATTATATATCATGAACCATCCCATTTGAAAGGCATGGACGTATCTAGGATTGCATTACACTCTATGGTGCATTTATTATTACGCAAGATAAAGAGACATTTTCACCTCGGGACCTTGTTGAGTCATTAATTTTGATGTGACTATAACAATTATGGTAGTCCACTTAAACTGGCGGAAAAGCAAAGACGTTTTTACCAATCAAATAACCGCAATCTGTGATAATTCCTCCCTCGAAAGAAAATACTTAGTCATATTCACAGGCTCCAGAGCTCAAAATAAAATCCATCAATTAATCAATCAATCAAGGGCTGATTGTTGAATCAATCAGTCATTAACAAAAAATTCAACAAACCACCTAATTATTTAATTGCTTGATCAATCAAATTATAACTAGTGCGTCCATTTATCTATCTATCTATCTATCTATCTATCTATCTATCTATCTATCTACCTACCTACCTACCTACCTACCTACCTACCTATCTATCTATCTATCTATCTATCTATCTATCTACCTACCTACCTACCTACCTACCTACCTACCTACCTATCTATCTATCTATCTATCTATCTATCTATCTATCTATCTATCTATCTATCTATCTATCTCAGCTCCATAGAACCTTCTTAAACACAATGTTTTGTTGATATTTAACCATATGCAAAGTGTGGATTATCCACATAATGTAGAATCCAGTACAAACTGGAAATGTCTTGTTAATTATTAGCTGTTGTTCCCCAAATATGGATATTCCCCAAATATGGATATTCCCCAAATATGGATATTCCCCAAATATGGATAAGTCGAAATACCAGCTTCTGGTTTTGACTGGTTGATTGACGAGAATCGTGTCTTCTAATGTAATTCCAACTGTGACACGATGAGTCGACATCGATGAGCAGACGGTAATCCTTTAGGGGTTCTAAATATATTTAGTTTGACAGTCAAACCAGGTATTATGCATGCGGTTATATAATTCACTTTGTCCGTCCATCCGTCCGTCTCTCATCATTGGCCGGGCAATAACTCCTATACTACCTCACCTATTAATATCAAAGTCGTGGAAAATCTGGGGATGCGCATGTTTGAACACGAAAATTGGGTTTATGTTGCCTACCTTCCCGAATTTCATATTATTTCACCTCACCTTATTGTAATGGGGGCAATTCTTCACAAAACTTATATTTAGGAGGGAGGTAAGGAGATTGGCAACTGGCATAAAAACTGTTCTCTTGGCAAAGTAGGGGAGCCACTAAAGAACATTGCCCCCGGGCGCATCGGTAGTTATGAAGCTAAGACAATTCAGTCTGCGACACACGATCTCACCCCTTTGATCTTTGAGTCAAGGTCACAACCATTGAAAATTTGCGGTAAGTTTTTGGTTTTAAGTTTTTTCATTTGTCTCTATTTCCTAAACCCCTTAATGGATTTTGTTCATAAATTGGATGAATCTATATGAAGCTAAGACAATTCATTCTGCGACATGATCGCGCAACCTTTTGGCCCTGGTGAAGGTCACACGTTTTTCAACATTACTTTGGTCGTGGGGGAGATATGCATTCCCTGGTCTTCTTCGTAATATTCAAAAAATAAATTCTTAAAAGGAAAGAATATTTCAAATCCGAATTTCAAAATTTTTTAATTTAAAAAAGAAAATTTGAGCAGAGATTCCTTTGTCATCTAAAATATATTAACCCTACATTTTGTGAATATATAACTTGGTATAGGCTTTAGCAGACCATGTCAGGGATTTTTTTAATAATATATATTGTTATAATGTTATAGCAGAAGTATATAGATGAAATTATATTTTTTAAAAGTACCAGACATTAAATTTCTAATCCTTGTAATTTTAAATGTAAGATTTCTATCAAATATCCCCGACATGGTTCACTAATTCCTTCCACAAATTTTGAAGAATAAAATTTTAGTATTACTTGAAATATTAATGTTTTGATTTCTTTTCTTGAAATGTTTACAAGAAATGTAAATTTGATGGACATAAAGTTTTAAGTAGTCAATATTCTATTTCTCAAATGAGGTGTATTTTCTTTCACACGACCTACATACATATGTATATTATTATGTATCTCTCTTATGAAAACAAAGATAAATGCTTAAAAGTTCTACATGAAAACAGGGACACGAAAAAACAATTCCAATTAAATCACCTTTGTGATATGACGTTACATGCAAGTGAGAATGAATGGGATTCGTTTCTTGAGAATTTACAATCAGAAGAAATATTGTACAGTTATCCGCATGAATGCAAATGTATCTTTTTGGGGAAAAAAATTACTTTTCGGGTTATATAAGTATATATTATACAGGTTTTGAACATTTACTCAAAAATATTCGCGCGGACTTAATTTTTTGGTTGCTGAAGAGCTTAGTTCACAATAATATTTTAGTGTAAATTCCAATTCCCATATTTATAATAGGTATAATATCTTGACGGAGCTATGACGGTAAAATCATATTCAGGTATGAGAAAAAAGGGGTGTGGTAAAACCGTAATTTTCAGCAGGTATGAGAAAAAAGGGGTGTGGTAAAACCATAATTATCAGCAGGTATAAGAAAAAAGGGATGTGGTAAAACCATAATTTTCAGCAGGTATGAGAAAAAAGGGGTGTGGTAAAACCATAATTTTCAGCAGGTATGAAAAAATGGGGTGTGGTAAAACCATAATTATCAGCAGGTATGAGAAAAAAGGGGTGTGGTAAAATCATAATTTTCAGCAGGTATGAAAAAAAGGGGTGTGGTAAAACCATAATTATCAGCAGGTATGAGAAAAGAGGGATGTGGAAAAACCATAATTATCAGCAGGTATGAGAAAAGAGGGATGTGGAAAAACCATAATTATCACCAGATATTAGAAAAAAGGGGTGTGATAAAACCGTAATTATCAGCATGTATGAGAAAAAGGGGTGTGGCTAAACCATAATTATCAGTATGTACGAGAAAAAAGGGGTGTGGTAAAACCATAATTTTCAGCAGGTATGAGAAAAAAGGGGTGTGGTAAAACCATAATTTTCAGCAGCAATTTTACTAGCAACTTTTATTTCTGTCGAAAAGAAAACGAAAAAGTAAAACGGTACAATCGAAAAGTTGTTCGTATGACAATATAAGTATATGAAAGACATCAAAGAGCAAGAAAAACTTAAAATACTTCTTTGGTATCGAAGCTTTGTAAACAACATTAAATTATAAAAAATTATATGGAGTTCTCTAACTTTGCATTAAATTAAATTAAATGTTTGCTTGTGTGTTGATTTTTGTTTTTGTTTTTTGTTTGTTTTTTTTGGGGGGGGGGGGTCGAGATGGGGTGGGTGTGGGGTGGTTAGCCAACTAAACTGATAAAATACAAGTTTTGTCCTGACTTTGGTACTATCCTATTTTATGTCGATGTCGCAAATAAACTGCTGTTACACTATTTCTTTATTTATTTCCATCTGCTGCACTCAAATCCTAAAGGTCAAAGCAACTTTCGTAGAGATCGTTCCAGTTAAGGTGACTCTGAGGTTTTCCTTAGAGCTTGTACATATCAAATTCATAAAGTAAGCATCCCAACTTGTCGGGATCTGGAATTCTTTTTGTACAATGAATTAACCACATAATAATGTATGAGTTGATAAGTATTCAATGACATCCAAAACCAATCCGTGACAATGAACAAAACTATAATATCTTCATTCCTTTATCTTGACCAGTAATTTTAAATTTTTTAGGAACCACGGTAACTCTTAGTTGGATGAGCGTCGTACTCGCAATCCATTGGTCGTGGGTTAGATACCTGTCCAAGCCAGCCCAGGTCGGCTGTCTCAGTGCATCCTTGGGAAAGACACTTAGCTGTCATTTCCTGGACAAATGATGTATTGAAAGTATCGTAAAAACAAATAACCAACACACACACGTTTTAATGCCCACAATCGACATAATGGGAATAATTTGTCCACATTTGGTCCGATGTTATGGTTTGTTGTTTTTTTTGTTTTTGTTTTTTTTGTTGGGGTTTTTTTTGGTTTTGTTTGGGGGTCTTTTCGGTTGTTTCTTGTTGTTGTTGTTGTTGTTGATTCCACATGTGCTTTGAATTGTTAAAAAATAAAATTAAAAATCTCCTCACGTTGACCAAAGTTTCTGATGTGAATTTAATAAAACAACTCACGTCACGTGTCCCTAAATCACAGTTGTACAGCTTGAAATACAAAAGGACACCACACATTGCAATTAGCAGTGAACATCAACTCCTCTGAGCATTATTAATAACACTATACTAGGTAACTTATTACGCGCCCAAGATAGATAATCATTCTCATAATGATATGCATCAAACTATTATTTTGCCCTATTATTTGTACGAGATCCTACACCACAAATTGCTGATGCTTACTGATTACTGATTACTGATATATATATATATATATATATATATATATATATATATATATATATATATATATATATATATATATATATATATATATATATACACACATACATAAACAAAAATGATAGAAAAATACAATGAAAAAAACCCCCAGAGCAGTAGTAAAATTCCTTATGATACTTCCATGTTGGATACATTAGTAGCAAAACTCCTTACAATACTTCCATGTTGGACACAGGAGAACCGATACATACTTATTTTCTGCACCTTTTTTGGGAAGTTAAAAAAAGAAACCAATTGCCTTTGTCTGTTTTTCTTCACAGTTCAACCGCACCCTACATAACAAACCGTTATCTTTATTTGAAATGACCGTGCAATGAATACACTTCAAGAGTAATGGATGGTCGGCTAGTTCTAGAATGACCTCACACATAACAGCAAACCAAGCTGAATTCAAGGGAGATAATGCAGTCGGCAAATATGAAAAATCTAACTCTTCATTAATTTTAGCGGGAAATTTGAGAATTCAGTGAGAATAAATTTTACGAAAGAGAATCAAATTTTTCATTTACACGTGTTGTTCAACAAAGAGCATGAAAAAAGTTACCTATTGATGATTTTATCCATATTTGACTTTTAAACTTACATAATGAAGTTGTGAAATATAATCACTTTTTTCTGAACAAACAAGAAAAACTGTGTAACTACAACTGTTTTAAAAAAAATTTGCGCACATCCTTAAAGCTAGTTAAATACTTTGGTCTAACTCTGGAACATGAAAATACAATATTTCTTACTTTTCCAGGATATTTTCAAACCTTCAAGGTTCAGAGAACCACACTATAAACCTAAAAAATATATCTAGATTTCATTCTATCAAATCCAATTTATGACTAACGTCGGGAACACGAATCTGAAGTTATTTCTTCACTTGACAGCGTTCTGGATTTAACCTAGCATTTACTTTTGCTCACATGCTGGTAATAAGTTTTCTTTCCACAAAGCCTTACAAATGCCCGTTCATACATCAAATGATTAGCAATGATGAACCATATTACATGCTACGTCCGGAAGTTTCTTTGCTGGTTGGTTTTTAACGGCACTTTTTACACATTATTGGCAATATCATGCAGAGGAAATAGGAGATAAATGCCTTCCCAATGGCACACCGAGGCAGCCGACCTTCATATATGAAGCCGACCTGGAAGGGTATCGAAACCGCGACCACTGGATTACGATACCGACGCTCTACCAACTGAGCTACCGCGGCTCCCATAGCGGAAGAGAGTATATATTTTACCTAAGTACAAATACTGTTTGAAGAACCATACTAAGCGCGTGCGCGCACACACACACACACACACACACACACACACGAGAACACACACAGCCTCCAGTATATGTCATAACATTTTTGAAGTTTGCATTGTTCAGTTGCAATTTAATTTGCATAAATCTATTCTGCACTATATATAGAGAGAGATAGAATGCTACTACGAACAATAGCAAAACTGGATTCAGTCTGAATCTATCAAATAGCAAAACTGGATTATTTCTGAATCTATCAAATAGCAAAACTGGATTATTTCTGAATCTATCAAATAGCAAAACTGGATTATTTCTGAATCTATCAAATAGCAAAACTGGATTATTTCTGAAGCTAACAAATAGCAAAACTGGATTATTTCTGAATCTATCAAATAGCAAAACTGGATTATTTCTGAAGCTAACAAATAACAAAACTGGATTATTTCTGAAGCTAACAAATAGCAAAACTGGATTATTTCTGAAGCTAACAAATAGCAAAACTGGATTATTTCTGAAGCTAACAAATAGCAAAACTGGATTATTTCTGAAGCTAACAAATAGCAAAACTGGATTATTTCTGAATCTAACACTACACTATCTGTTTATAAACCTTTTAGGAATATTGAGACCTGCTTTAATTCTATTCAACCCATGCCACAAATAAACTAAAGGTCAAATGAAGGAAACATAATGGTTCCTATGTTATAAATGTATCTTATGAAAGATGGAGCATCTGATAAATAAAGAATCGTGTAATAAGGACTAGGTTTGCCCTGAGAAATTAGTTTATGATAACAAGATATATTTTGGGGTTTTATCAAACAAAAGTCAGGGATAATACCAAGAGGCACGGAAGCATGGGTTAGAAAAACCTATTTGATTCGCTTTGCAAGGACGCAAGAGTCATGGATTCCATAGAGACGAATTTTATATAATAACAAACAGCCGTTTTTAAATCACGAGGACGCAAGAGTCAAGGATTCCGTACAGACGAATTTGATATCAATCAGCCCTTTTTAAATCACAAGGACGAAAGAGTCAGGATTTCGTACAGACGAATTTGATGGTGGCACGTTTGATACATACATTAGAACAAATCTATCGCATGTACAAACATTCAATCAATACTAAAATATATATCCATACACATTCATGCATGCATATATACACTTACACATTATATATGTACATACATATACCTATGCACATGCACACACATATACATGCATACATACATACATGCATAAATATGCCCCCCATATATATATATATATATATATATATATATATATATATATATATATATATATATATATATATATATATACATGCACACATACATATACACATATATAGAGACACACACGCACATAAATATACATACCGGCATGCATATATACAAGAAGTATAATTCAACGTAAGTACACAACACGTTAATGCGTTACCCATAAAATACTACATAAATTTCCCATGTTACAATTAGGTTTCAGGAGTTAATGCCAGGGGCTCTTGGATTGGTTGTTGTGGAATATGATTGAGAGCAATGGTTTTCGTTTTTTTTATTTACATCTGTCAAAAACAGACAGCGTATGAAATTTCGCGCATGCAATACAAATGAATAAGCTAGTACTTTACACTCTGCCATGTACTTTTTTATGTTGTACTCAGCCTTCCTCCAAACCATCCCCTCCAGGTAAGTTTATGCGTTTTCGAGTGAATAGCATTGTATAAAATCATTTCAGGTTGTGTTATCTAAATGCTGTGTAAAACTAAATTATCTTCTATACGAAGTAAACTGAATTTTTTTCTACGTTCAAGCAATATAAATAACAAAACACAACTCATGAAATGATTAACCCTGTCTGTCATTTCAAATCAACACACTTATAGCATCTTTTTAAAAAATTAAGCGTTGTTCCTTTATAAACCTTAATCTCAGATTTTCTTGTGAAAATCTTTATGAATTGAACTTCAATCGAAGACCGTTCATGCAGTGTGTAATTGATTTTCAAGCGAAGACCGTTCATGCAATATGTAATTGATTTTCAATCGAAGACCGTTCATACAGTGTGTAATTGATTTTCAAGTTTCCTGTAAAAATGAGTTCAATTTTTATAATTATTGTTATATAATAATAACGAATCTCAAAAATAAATAACATAATTATATTTTTACCATTGTTTCCATATATTGTCAAAGCACACACGAAGAGCGCATAAAAACAAGTAGTACCTTTTTGCTGTCGTCAACTAATAACTTTTATCTTTCTGCGTCACATGATGCGATTTTAACCAATCGAAATTCTTGTTACAAAGGCTTGGTAAAAATGTGTAATTATTCTGAAATAAAATGCAAGCAAAGTAACACGAATGATCCGTATTTAATCTTCTTTTTTGTAATAGTCAGTCTTCCAGCTATATTTGAGTGTATTATGTACAATAAGCATATCACAGTTTAATTCTTAGTAAGCTTTTATATATTTTCTTTTAAAAAGGTTCACAATCTATTGATGCGTCTTTCATTTTCATTTTAGCGTTATATATTCTATTTCTGTGAGATTCTAATATAGAACATGAAATAGTCCAATCATTTCCTCGTTGTATTTGAACCTGTGATGAATTGCATTATCAAGGAAAAGAATCAATGCCAATTTTCCATTTTCCCTCTCTCCCATCGTTATTTATATTTTAAGGGCAATTGATTATATTTTCTCATCATATCATATCACGGAAGCTAATTGGCCAGAATCTGTCAGAATATAATTCATACCACCCAGGAACTAGCCTTCAAAATTATCACAATCTCAAACTCCCTCCTGTATGGCATATTTCTCTGCCAGAAAATGTCTGATAATGCCAAGGAAGATTTGATGAATTCTAACAAGTGTGGAAAATGTTGACGTTGTCATGAATCAGGAATAAGTCTTGGCGTTTACTGCTTTTTATTTCTAAGCATTCATTCGAATGACAAAGTTCAGAATGTGTCTTCACAAAAGAAACATCTGTACCGAAAAAAAAAGTTGTTTGTATGGCTTGTATTGCGTTTTTAACAATAGCAATAACAAAAAACAATATGCGGTTGAAAAAAGGATTATCGCTCCAAAAACTGATAATATTAATAGTTTCCTCTTCAGGACTTCAAATATCTTTCATTCATATTTTTTTTAATTAAAGTACATTTCATACTTAATTTTCCTATATATCAGCATGTACACATGTACGGATTGTGAATATATAAAAATGAAGTAAAGTAAATCGATTTCTTCAAAAGTTATTTCTTACTTATGTCCCGAACTGTAGTGGGCCCTCCTTCCTTGTGGTCAGGAAGTAATTAAAAAAAAACCTACCATTGCGAGTGAGAAATTATTAGTATGAAATACGTTGAAAGGAGACAATGTCTATATAGATTAAAAAATATATTCTTTCGTAAGACAAGAAGAAAACTCAATTGTCAAAAGTAAATTTCGTGCAGTCTCTCATTTGTGTCAAGAAAACCGGAATAGATTCAATTCATGGACAAGTCATTCACGTGTTTCTTGTTTAGATTTTTCTGTTATATCAGTAGTTTTATCTCTATAATAGAAGCTTACACTTTTTTTTCATACTATTTAGTCTAAATAAACATTTCCACACTTTTTTGTGTAACTATCTAGCTCTGGACATGACATATTTTCATCGCTCGTGCCTCATTTCGTTCCATCATACAATTAATACAATTTTGGGGGTGTTTAAATTTGATTCTTTCAATGACAGATTTAATTGCTTTTTTGATAATCTAATAATACTAGCAATATTAATCCTCTTATAACATTGGTATCGGACTTAAGCCGATGTAACAGCAAAGACAAAGCTACAGTACGTTAGATACCAATTAACATCAAAAAAAAGTGGTAAGTAAAATACAATTTAATTGAAAACTTATTCTCTAAAGAACTGTTTGACCCTGGTATGTTGTATCAAAGGAGAAAAGTTACTGATTATGCAACTACCAAGCTCTTGGAACCAGTCAAGTCATAATCGTAAACACCATTTCAAAGCTAATCAACAGGCCTAGGGTGAAAAGAATTATGTTATTCAACCGAAAGGCACATTTCTTTTTAATCAGAGAGGAGACGAGTGTTTATTTCTCCGCTTGCCTTGTAGCATATGGTCTCTGTCAGGTTTATAACTTGTAATATGTCTACATGTACCAATATGATATGAAGCAAGCTGAGAGGTCAAACATATGGTTGGGATGAAATTTGACCCATCCCTGGACCAGGAGATAAATAAACTGCAACCCATCTCATGTTACACCTTTTTTGATGAGAGGTCATGACCATTTGTCCATTAATTCACATGTTGAGACCACAATATATAATTTGAAGGCTTGTACACTAAAGCCGAATATATATATCTCTCGCTAATAGGTTTATTTCTTGTTGGAATTTTCATTTATAAGACTACAATGACCGGAGTTCATACATAAGTGGTTATTTGTGTGCCTGAGGGGAATTTCTTTCATTGAAAAAATTGAAAAGGTTAAAAAGGATCGAGTGGCTTATATAATATCCTTTAGATTTGCCTCTGTACTTTCTTGGGCCAACTCGCACCTGACTGGTCACAAGTGATTTATTACTAATGTAATTTACCAGTATTCATCTTCATAAATGACACTTAGATTTTAGGATGGTCAATAGATTAACCATTGCCCATCTGGTATAGGGCTCATAGGGGGGAATTTTTTAATGTTCAAAGAAATAGAAACGGCCGTAAAAGCTAATCAACATTGATATTTTCCTTGTAACGGATGTACATAACTGATAGTTCAATTAAGACGACCTCAAAACTATGACAAATTATAATGTGTCAAAATCAAATCGTAAAATCGTATATTAATGAATACAACACGATCTTTGTCATCATCAGCGTTAAATGCAAAAATACTAATTTTTTTTAGAAATATTGTAAGTTCTTATGAGACATAGTAATTTTAAATACTCCAAGAACTATATTCTTATCAAACACGTTGAGGAAATGTCCATGTCAAAGAAGTGTATTTCGACTAAGTGTATACACCCCCCCTCTCTCTCTCTCTCTCTCTCTCTCTCTCTCTCTCTCTCTCTCTCTCTCTCTCTCTCTCTCTCTCAGTCTCCAACCCTAATCATGTTATATTCTAGTTGAATCAGTCCTCTCGCGTGGCTCCGGGAGGCCTTCGCCTTGGCGGAGATCTCATAGCGACACAAAATAGTTCCGGTTGAAAGCGACTAATTCCAATCTTCCAAGATTTTATCCCCAACAGTTTAGAATAACTCAAAACAAAATCGTGCACATAGGCAAGCATGACATAATTATGAAAAAAGAAGTGTTTATTTTTATTTTTAATAACAAAACATACATACATACATACATACATACATACATACATACATACATACATACATACATACATACATACATACATACATACATACATACATACATACATACATACATACATACATACATACATACATACATACATACATACATACATACATACATACATACATACATACATACATACATACATACATACATACATATAATTTTGTAAATATTTCGTACAAGTCATTGACTAGGCAGTCCAAAAAGTCTGATATTAATACTTTTAATAACGCATTTTAACTTTTTGTGACAATCTTGAGTCTGATAAACCTAGTAATTTTGTTTTTAAAGGAGAAAGAATGTCGAGGAAGGAAAATAAAACAATACAGAAAAAGTCATTTCTTGTAAGTGGGCATGAAAAATGAAGCACACGAATATGACATTTTAGCCAAAAAATAATACAGAAAAAAATCTGCGATGATGAAAATTTTTTAGCACATGTTCTTATGCATGAGTATAAATGCCATACATGTATCATATGTAACATTTTGACTTATCATTACATTTCCCTGAGTGTCAATGCCATACATGTATCATATGTAATATTTTGACTTATCATGACTTTTGCCTGAGTATCAATGCCATACATGTATCATATGTAATATTTTGACTTATCATGACTTTCCTTAAATTTATTTCTTAGGTACACTGAGTTGAAAACAGTATAAAACCTTTGATTTGAATGCATCTAACAACAAAAAGTCTTGATGTTATTTCTTCTCTGTTCAGATGGGTATCCAAATAACTGTTTTAAAAACGTCATGAAACCAGTGTATTCGAAGTATTTTTTTTTTTTTTCAGTTAGTGTGCAACCCACCTTGAACCCCATAATACCTAGATATTGACTTTAGGCTGGGGTGGCGGGTTAGATTCGCAATGAAATCCATCTTTACAAAAACATTTCCTGCAATTTACGAAACTATTAAGTCGCAGAATCAAAGTGTGTTTGGACAATTTTGTAAATCATTATTAACGATAACCTGTCAAATTATACTAATCCTTTATCCTTTCCTTAGACGATTGGGTATAACAGAGAATAATTAGAGACAAGTCGACTCATTCTAGCATAGTAAGTTACACAATCCTCCTCGGGCAACAGAGATAACTGACAAATCTAAAGAAAGGATTGAATGCCATCTTCTTTTAGATTGAATGGAACAATGGGTATACAATAAATATATCGAAGTCAGTCTTTCTTGAATGATAGCAGGTGGGCTCTACCGGTAATTGTACAAAATGGGAGTCAGGTAATAGAAGGAAAAACTCATTTCATTCTACTCTCATTGCAAAGTACACATTTGTTGCACTCATAATACAACCAATCTTCGGTACAACACAGCTAGTAATACTTTCTTCAATACACCTTAAATTATTATAACAGCGTTAGTATACATACATGAGTCGTTCACTATATTCAAGAACATGGATCAAACGTTTGACTCCCTTAGAATAAAAAAACTCTGGAAAAAAAATCTTTTATCTAGAATCCAAACTTGTATCAATTAACTCTATGGTTATTGTAAAGGGGTCAGTGTGCTTACATCGACGTGAAGCTAAGCACAAACTATCCCTATTCATTGTTCTACACGTAGCAACCCTACAAACAGCTACATGATTTTACTGCCAATAACGATATATACCTGTGCCAACCTTACAAACAAATCCATGATTTTACTGCCGATAATCATATATACCGGTACTAACCTTACGAACATTGTATGATTTAACTACCGAAACCATATATACCTGTATCAACCTTACAACATATCCATGATTTTACTGCTGATAACCATATATACCTGTATCAACCTTACAAACATATCTATGATTTTACTGCTGATAACCACACGTACCTCTACTATTTTTATTAACTGCAAAGAGTGATAACATGTGCCCTGCTATGAGGTAATATTTAACTTATGAATACTTAATTTAAACATACTTATTGATTTATAGAATTAAATGATAGTATTGTATTGCACACATGACGTGAACTGTTTCGTACCAATGTAAGGAAAAGTAAAAGTGAAATATTCAGTATTTAATTGCATCTATTAATGTGAAAAGATCTCCATGTAGTATATTTGAGATGTCCATTTTACAGTTAGGCTGATTTACCTTAGCACCTATGTTGCAGTTTGCCCATCTGTTGTCATTTATAATTGATTATTCAAATACCAAGTTCTTTATCACTCTCAGTATATTCCACATCCTGATCCTTCATTGTCAAAAAATCTTATCTGCTAGTTAACTATCATATAAATTCCACATGTCCTCATTCCTGCTAATAATTTTAATTAGAACGATTCATTCCCAACCGTTTATAAGGATCAGTTTATCACGACGTGAAGGCTGAACCCAGTCTGCTTGCATGTGTGACTATATTTTGTACAAGATTGACTTGAAAAGCAGCACGTTCTTTATGTGGCTCGTGCATGGTAAATTTGTGACTGAATATAAATAATAAAAGCATAACTTTACATTTATCCTCATTATTTTAAGCTTAAGTTGGAAGTAATAAATTGTAATAAATTGTAAAACCATAACTTTACATTTATCCTCATTATTTTAAGCTTAGGTTGGAAGTAAAAATTTTAATAAATTGTAATTAATTGTAAAACCATAACTTTACATTTATCCTCATTATTTTAAGCTTAGGTTGGAATTAAAAATTGTAATAAATTGTAATAAATTGTAAAACCATAACTTTACATTTATACTCATTATATTAGAATTAGGTTGGAGGTAAAAACTGTAGTTGAGTGGCAAAGGTTTTGGAATAAATGTTTCATAATTAAAATTTCATCTCTATTTTTTCAAACAATCAGAAAGATTTAATATTTGCAGCTGTTGCTACTCAGAGACACAATCTTATATGTGCTAGCTTCGTTTGATCTAAGGACATTATTTCTCTAAGATCTTGATTTTACTTGCTTGATAATTGATCAAATTTGTACAAGACCTTGGTTCCACGCTATTAAAGGCACAGCATTCCAAATGTTAATGAGATAAGGGATACTTTCTGAAGCACTCTTGCGGAACGGAACATCTTCTCTAATTATCCTTTAATATCCACCTTAGGTAATGCCTGACATGTGTCCAGTCTAAATGTGACAGATTTCTCGCACTTGAGCAAATACCAACGTGCAAAGTGTTGGGTTATGAAATAGTAATGATTAAAAATAGAGATTAAAATCTCGTGTCTATGTGGCCTGAGGCATTTAGGGTACAAAAACCCACATAGAAAGTGTGCAAAACAGTTCAGTCAAGACAGGTTTTGTTACTGATGCATTATATTATCCAATCAAATCTATATAAGTACATAAGATTGAATTTGAATCCTCTTATTCAACACGTTAAATTTGAAATGCCACCATGTTGATTTCACCACTACTGTATCATGCATGAAATGATTCTTTTAAATGGAAACTGATGTAAACTGAGTCTCGAGTGCAAATGTTGTGACATCCAGCCAGAATAGTCTTTATTCTATGGTTCTGAGTATACAGCATAAATTGATGAACCCATGTGACCAAATATTTAACATAGACTGTACGAGTTGGAATGGATATATATATATATACAGTTGTAATATCAAACTCGCTGAGTTAAGTATAATCGTGGCAATATAAAAAATATATTTATTCCTGTTTCAGTTATTTATGAGAGTACATATAAATAGGAATGTACATTTCCCTATAAATGTCAACCTGGTGTGGAATCAGAGGATATATATATATATATATATATATATATATATATATATATATATATATATATATATATATATATATATATGATGCACATGATTTTTGAATGGTCATTTTTGTTAAGGAAAAATTATAGAGGTAACAACATACATGACAAAGCACGGTGCTGCAAGTCTGAGAAACTGGCCAAGCGGTTTCGAAATCTAAGGATCCCTTTTACAAGGCGGGCGAAAAAAATAAATAACAATTGCAAACACAAAAAAACGTAAACCAAATATCTATTTACATATTGTTGCATTATTGTCAACAAAATCAAAGAATATAATCGTAATATCTCCTAACAAAGCAGAAAACTGTACAATTTGAACTATTAACATTTATATATATATATATATATATATATATATATATATATATATATATATATATATATATATATATATATATATATATACCACGAAATGTATACATTTTCATATTTTCATGAATAGGAAATGGGGCTTGCCGATTTTACTTGTAATGAAAAATTTATACAAAGGGTGATATATCGAATATACTTACGCTTCCAGTGGAGTTAAGATTGGCTACACAGAGCTGTGTATTGAGAGAGTTAAGATTGACTACGTGAAGCTGTATACTGAGAGATTTAAGATAGACTACACAGAGCTGTGTATTGAGAGAGTTAAGATTGACTACACAGAGCTGTGTATTGAGAGAGTTCAGACTGACTACATGAAGCTGTCTATTGAGAGAGTTAAGATTGACTACGTGAAGCTGTGTATTGAGAGAGTTAAGATTGACTACGTGAAGCTGTGTATTGAGAGAGTTAAGATTGACTACATGAAGCTGTGTATTGAGAGAGTTCAGACTGACTACATGAAGCTGTGTATTGAGAGAGTTAAGATTGACTACATGACGCTGTGTATTGAATCAGTTAATATCGACTACGTGAAGCTGTGTATTGAGAGAGTTCAGATTGACTACGTGAATATGTGTATTGAGCGAGTTAAGATTGACTACACAGAGCTGTGTATTGAGAGAGTTAAGATTGACTACATGAATCTGTGTATTGAGAGAGTTAAGATTGACTACGTGAAGCTGTGTATTGAGAGAGTTCAGATTGACTACATGATGCTGTGTATTGAGAGAGTTAAGACTGAGTACACAGAGCTGTGTATTGAGTGAGTTCAGATTGACTACGTGAAGCTGTGTATTGAGTGAGTTCAGATTGACTACGTAAAGCTGTGTATTGAGTGAGTTCAGATTGACTACGTGAAGCTGTGTATTGTGTGAGTTCAGATTGACTACGTGAAGCTGTGTATTGAGAGAGTTAATATTGACTACACAGAGCTGTGTATTGAGAGAGTTAAGATTGACTACACAGAGCTGTGTACTGAGAGAGTTAAGATTGACTACGTGAAGCTGTGTATTGAGTGAGTTAAGATTGACTACGTGAAGCTGTGTTTTGAGAGAGCTAAGATTGACTACACAGAGCTGTGTATTGAGTGAGTTAAGATTGACTACGTGAAGCTGTGCATTGAGAGAGTCAAGATTGACTACACAGAGCTGTGTATTGAGAGAGTTAAGATTGACTACACAGAGCTGTGTATTGAGAGAGTTAAGATTGACTACATGAAGCTGTGTATTAAGAGAGTTCAGATTGACTACATGAAGCCTTGTATTGAGAGAGTTAAGATTGACTACATAAAGCTGTGTATTGAGAGAGTTATGATTGACTACGTGAAGCTGTGTATTGAGTGAGTTAAGATTGACTACGTGAAGCTGTGTATTGAGAGAGTTCAGATTGACTACGTGAAGCTGTGTATTGAGAGAGTTAAGATTGACTACATGAAGCTGTGTATTGAGAGAGTTCAGATTGACTACATGAAGCTGTGTATTGAGAGAGTTAAGATTGACTACATGAAGCTGTGTATTGAATCAGTTAATATTGACTACGTGAAGCTGTGTATTGAGAGAGTTCAGATTGACTACGTGAATATGTGTATTGAGCGAGTTAAGATTGACTACACAGAGCTGTGTATTGAGAGAGTTAAGATTGACTACATGAATCTGTGTATTTAGAGAGTTAAGATTGACTACGTGAAGCTGTGTATTGAGAGAGTTCAGATTGACTACATGAAGCTGTGTATTGAGAGAGTTAAGATTGAGTACACAGAGCTGTGTATTGAGTGAGTTCAGATTGACTACGTGAAGCTGTGTATTGAGTGAGTTCAGATTGACTACGTAAAGCTGTGTATTGAGTGAGTTCAGATTGACTACATGAAGCTGTGTATTGTGTGAGTTCAGATTGACTACGTGAAGCTGTGTATTGAGAGAGTTAATATTGACTACGTAAAGCTGTGTATTGAGTGAGTTCAGATTGACTACGTGAAGCTGTGTATTGTGTGAGTTCAGATTGACTACGTGAAGCTGTGTATTGAGAGAGCTAAGATTGACTACACAGAGCTGTGTATTGAGTGAGTTAAGATTGACTACGTGAAGCTGTGCATTGAGAGAGTCAAGATTGACTACACAGAGCTGTGTATTGAGAGAGTTAAGATTGACTACACAGAGCTGTGTATTGAGAGAGTTAAGATTGACTACATGAAGCTGTGTATTAAGAGAGTTCAGATTGACTACATGAAGCTTTGTATTGAGAGAGTTAAGATTGACTACATGAAGCTGTGTATTGAGAGAGTTATGATTGACTACGTGAAGCTGTGTATTGAGTGAGTTAAGATTGACTACGTGAAGCTGTGTATTGAGAGAGTTCAGATTGACTACGTGAAGCTGTGTATTGAGTGAGTTCAGATTGACTACGTGAAGCTGTGTATTGAGAGAGCTAAGATTGACTACACAGAGCTGTGTATTGAGTGAGTTAAGATTGACTACGTGAAGCTGTGCATTGAGAGAGTCAAGATTGACTACACAGAGCTGTGTATTGAGAGAGTTAAGATTGACTACACAGAGCTGTGTATTGAGAGAGTTAAGATTGACTACATGAAGCTGTGTATTAAGAGAGTTCAGATTGACTACATGAAGCCTTGTATTGAGAGAGTTAAGATTGACTACATGAAGCTGTGTATTGAGAGAGTTATGATTGACTACGTGAAGCTGTGTATTGAGTGAGTTAAGATTGACTACGTGAAGCTGTGTATTGAGAGAGTTCAGATTGACTACGTGAAGCTGTGTATTGAGAGAGTTAAGATTGACTACGTGAAGCTGTATATTGAGAGAGTTCAGATTGACTACGTGAAGCTGTGTATTTAGTGAGTTCAGATTAACTACGTGAAGCTGTGTATTGAATGAGTTCAGACTGACTACATGAAGCTGTGTATTGAGTGAGTTCAGATTGACTACGTGAAGCTGTGTATTGAGAGAGTTAAGATTGACTACGTGAAGCTGTGTATTGAGAGAGTTAAGATTGACTACGTGAAGCTGTGTATTGAGAGAGTTAAGATTGACTACGTGAAGCTGTGTATTGAGAGAGTTAAGATTGACTACATGGAGCTGCATATTGATAGAGGGGGTTAACTCTTCAAATCCCTGCAGAGTTTGTGCACTGCAAAATGTAGTTCTGCAGATATTCCCGACTTTATTGGAAACTGTTAGTTTTCTTCTTTTTCTGGGCCTCTATTTTAGTTCATATTGATCTTTATAAATAAAAGAGACGCTTGAGATTCGAACGTGAATGCTGGTTTAAATAAATAAAGTACAAATATTGCGCGGCCAGCGTTCTGAACAGTGCAAGCACGGCTATTTGTATTGATCGATTCGCGGTGAGCACTTCGACCGAGTGGAAAAAAGCCAGACGAAAATACAGACACGAGGTTGAAAGTTATTTAGAGTTCCTCCAAACCATTAGGGCTTACCATGGTTACTGACCATAAAATTCATTGTTTTTAGCCCCCCCCCCCCCTTCTCTCTCTCTCTCTCTCTCTTGGTCGGTTTGTATGTCACTTTTAACATCGTAGATCAAGAGAGACACAACAGAAAGTCAGTCAGTTTATTCTTATGTTAATATTACTTAAGCTGACACATTGAAATGTTTGTACCATCATTGGTAATTTTCTGCTGCTGCATCTGTTTCAATGCATACACATGTCTGCATGAAGCAGAAAGTGGCACGTAAAGATGTTGTAGTTTCATAGAGTACACTCTCGTACATCATTATTTATTTTGTGCAACACTAAATTGTCTCTACCTACAACATTGATTTTTCTCGGCAACTAAATAATCCGAGGGCAATTATCGACTCAACTATTTTGGGTATTTGAATCGTATTTTCTTTTAGCTGGAGGTGAATCACCTTGTTTCATGCTAAACATTTCCTTTAGTAGTAATATTTCATTTAAGTCTACAACTTATCCCTGCTGCCTTCCCTTGGAATGTTTAACTTTTTCAAAAAAAAGTAGGTTCTTGCACCTACACCACACACACACACACACACACACACACACACACAATTGTATGCCCTCTGCTTGCACCCGCACCATGCACACATTTGTATTCCCTCTACTTGCACCCACACAACAAACACAATTGTATGCCCTCTGCTTGCACCCGCACCATATACACATTTGTATTCCCTCTACTTGCACCCACACCACAAACACAATTGTATGCCCTCTGCTTGCACCCGCACCATACACACAATTGTATGCCCTCTGCACATAGTGCAACATCTGCTGTACAAATGGATGTCTGGGAAACTTAGGTCAGCTTATAATTAGGTCCATTTATAATACGGGTGCACCTGTCCGTCCTTGTTATCAATAACACGATTCGTATACAGTGAACATACTTCAACAAGAGTCACGGCTAGAATCATTTTAACTCAACTCAGCATTTTGACTAGCTCTGAACTGGAATTGTTCCAAGAGAATGGTATCTGCAGAACAAATAACTGAAAGGTTGGGTCCAAATTTCTCAGATCTTCACCAATCTGATCATCCGATCATCCGAATCCTTGAAGGCATACTCGAGTTAGACATTGTTGGATACAAACTTCTTAGGGACCAACCATGTTATTTCTTTATAATTATTTTTTTTGTTTGGGGCAGGGGAGGGGGTGGAAAGAGGAGGGGGTGGTAGATATAAATTTCAGCCCCCATATAGCTTGAAAAAGAATCTTGCTCTGATTTTTACACAAAAAGGACTAATTATATCTATCATAATAGTTCCCCAAAAAATTATCTTGAGATGCAAGAAAAAAAATACACTGGTTGGAAAGAAACACACACACACCCCAAGATTAAATGGTCAGTTCTCTACTGAGTCTTTACCCAATGATACACGCTGATATGGGGTCTGTTTCTCTTACAGTTGACATAAAATCCTCGTGTCCACCAAGGCATGTTACATTTAGTCTCTTGCTTCTTTGATATGCTCATCGCATATGTTGTTTGTCAAATACACTCCTATATTTTCATTGCTTTCAGTATAATCAGAACAAAGTATTCCGATAGTTATTTATCAACTCGTCGTCACTAAGTTCGCTATGCACACTGACTTCTTTCAGAGTTTCCATGCAAATTACTAAAGCCTTGCAAATTCAATGCCACATTTTTTCTACCCAACTTTATATAACATTCTTTTAATTTTATTTTTCATTCCTGGAGGTCTATTTGTAGCGGTCCAAATCAACGTAGATTTATTATACCAGTGAGTTAATCTCGAAGTCCAGAATGAAAATCTACATTGGTAATGTCTGCCTTGGCGACTGGTCCATCACTTTCTACCTGGTCCATCACTTTCTACCTGGTCCATCACTTTCTACCTGGTCCATCACTTTCTACCTGGTCCATCACTTTCTACCTGGTCCATCACTTTCTACCTGGTCCATCACTTTCTACCTGGTCCATCACTTTACCTGGTCCATCACTTTCTACCTGATACAACAGCTAATAATATAATATAACTTCACTTTTTCTTCAGTTGTACGCAAGACATAGTCTATGGCTTCAGATGGGGTGAAAGCAAATTGTTTATTGAGGGAGGTGTTGGTTTTAATTCTCTAGACGTTGCTAATGGTGTATAAATGAGGTCATACTTTGCGAAGTCATTACATTTTATTAATTAATTAATTAGTTTATTTACTGATTTATGTTTGATGTATAGGATTAGGTTGTCTTTGGCTACGTTACCAACGTTACACAATATATAGTTGTAATATGAGTAAGACGCGATCCCTTTTGAGTCCCAGTTTTCCCCCACAATACTGTAATGGGCCACGTTATTCGCTATATCAGCATTAAGCAGGGGCATTTCACTATTGTATATTGTACTATTAGCATCCTTAATTGTTTTTTTTTCTTTCTTCTTATGAAATAGTATTATTATTATTTTATAATTACAAGTACATGCATTACAAACATTCCCCAATTGCATCCCATAGATACTGTTGACCTTGGTACATTGCTATGAGAAGGTCAAAGATCTGATATAATATAGTTGTAGAAGGTGTTTTTACCTCAAGCGAATCAATCAGGGCGGGATTAACCCATAGGCTAATAAGGCTATTGTCTTAGGTCCTCCTTTAGGCCCTCCATTCCAATGTGTAATACATACTTAGGCCACTCATAACCTTAATCCGGCCCTGGAATCATTACGTGGTACATAACGTTCATGGTAAAAACTGTACAAGAAATATAACACCAGAATTAATAAAACGTCAGAGTGCAAGCTAAATAACGTCAGAATGGATGAAACGTCAGAGTGCAAGCTATATAACGTCGGAATGGATGAAACGTCAGTGTGCAAGCTCTATAACACCAGAATCAATGAAACGTCAGAGCGCAAGCTATATAACGTCAGAATGGGTGAAAAGTCAGAGTGCAACTTATATAAAACAAGAATTAATAAAACGTCAGAATGCAAGCTATCTAACGGCAAAATGGATGAAAAGTCAGAGTACAAGCTATATAACGTCAGAATGGGTGAAACGTCAGAGTGCAAGTTGTATAACATCATGAGATACATTTGCACTATCAAAGCAGACAGGGTCCTCACAAAATCAGTCAAATGTTGGCAATATATCTACATTTTTATAAAACTTATTCATGACCGATAATTTGCTCGTACGTTATGGTCGTAAATTTCGAGTTAGTGTTTGAATATTTGAATTTTACATCTGCATCGTAAATATCTATGACGTCGACTATTCAGAATAGCAGTAAATATAAATCTGGAAAAAGTAAACCTGAGACTAAGGTAAATAGGCTTGACTTGTAAATCGCTCTTATCGAGTTTGGGGATAAAACACTCAGCTGTACCATTTTTTTCACATTGTTTTTTTTTTAGCATTTATGTGGCATTTTATGTTTCACAATCACTGGATTGGGAATTAAAATGCGAAGACCTGGAAATGAGCCCACACAGTAATACATTTGGATGGTTAAAATTGGAGCTGAGGTTGAAATATTATACAATATTTACTTTTTAGTTCTTGACATCAAAACGCCAGTCAGTTGGTATCTATCTACAAAAAAAAAAACTCTCTCTATGGCCGGCATGATGCCAAGAACTAGACATCTCTTCTTCGATCTTTAAGTGCCCACACTCCCAGTTTTATTTAAAACATTTGCGTTGTCTATTAAACGGGGTCAACATAACGTACGTAACAATTTTTCTTAACACCTTAGGCGCTGTTGTACAAAACGAAAGACAATATTTCAGAAGAAAAGAGGCTGTTAAGCTTTGTACTGATCAGATGATAAACAGATATTGCCAGTTTACTTTGCCAATATGATAATATGTACAAAATATCTAGAAAATGTGATCTGATAACGGAAGGCTGTTGGATGAAATACAGCTAATCGTATGATGCACATATTAATGTCTCTTAAAACATATCAAACGTAGCAGATAAGGTATCAATAGTTGCTGGAATTTTTGAAGAACCATATACAACCGCTTTATTCTACTTTCTTAAAAATACCAATAATTATTTTGTCTCTACTAAACCCGAAGGAACTTTGAAGGAGCTATAACTTCCAAACAATTTGTGATATTTGTGATAGCTGCAGATATGACCAAAAAAAAAAAAAAAGCCGAGGCTATTTATAGAAATTAGGCAAATGATGGCCGATGCTTCTTATTTATAACCTACCAGCGAATATATTATTGGGACACATCATGAAGGGAATCTCGCTTTCAAATGTTTATGGTGACCATTACTGACTTGGAGGATACTTAATTAACGATAGATGACTATGAGACCTATTAAAAATGGTTAAGGTTAAGGCCACTTGTAGACGAGGCCTCCAGTAGCATACGAGGTCTCCAGTTGCATGTGAGGCCTCCAGTAACATGCGAAGTCTCTAGTAGCATACGAGGTCTCCAGTTGCATGTGAGGCCTCCAGTAACATGCGAGGTCTCCAGTAGCATACGAGGTCTCCAGTTGCATGTGAGGCCTCCAGTAACATGCGAAGTCTCTAGTAGCATACGAGGTCTCCAGTAGCATACGAGGTCGCCAGTAGTATGTGAGGCCTCCAATAGCATGAAATTAAGGCTACTCTATGTGTATATATAAATGTGATCTATCCTGGGGAAAATGATGGTCTGGTCTCACTAGGAATATCTGGATTGTTTAATCTTCTGGAAGAGGATGGGCTAAACATAGGACTACATTAGATTATATTTGATAGGCGCCAGTTGGGAATGGTAGCCGCGGTTGCTCAGTTGGTAGAGCGTCAGATTCGTAATCCAAGGATCACGGGTTTTGATACCCGTCCAGGCCAGCCTGGGTCGACTGCCTTTGTGTGTCCTTGGGAAAGGCACTTAGCTCCCAATTTCTTCAGCATACTATAGCCAATATTGTGTTAAAAGTGCCGTTAAACCCAACACAAGCAAAAGACAAATACACTGGGAGATAAATGGTTCTATAGCCAAGATTGGGATGAATATAGACTTAGCTTTTACAAGCTTACACATAGAGAATGTTTGCATATTACACGATATGATTTAAGAAAATGACCATAAAACGGCTACTGTTGAATAGATATAACAATTTTAGTTATATGATATATCTATGGGTACCTTTAAATTAAAACAAATGTGGAATCATTCCATGCATATTTTACAAGCCCCACTTCATAAAGCTTTTAAAGAATAGATGAAGGTACAGCAAAACCTAAATATGGTTTTATAAAAATAAAGCCTAATTTGAGATAGAAAATTATAGAAGATCCTTCGTTCTTTCTTTGAATTTAGTTCGTGTGTGGCCATTCGGCCATGTACGAACAGCTTTATAGAAGATGGGAACTCTCTCATGTATCAATCACTACATATAAAAAACAGAAGTTCGACACCAAAGAGGTAACAATATTCCTCACAGCCCTGACAACTGGATAAGGAAAATTCCAGATGTTCTGTTTGATAAGGGAGATTGTTAGAGCAGCTCTGAAAATGTTCAGTTCCAACCTATATATCAAATGCCTTATGGAGACGCTATCATCACGGTAATAATACAAGTAGTACTAAACATTTGTTTCATTTTACCAGGTGGAGCTTGCACTGTCCCTAACAATAACAAACTAATCCCGAAGTTCCAGTATTTAGGTGAGTTTATTCATATCCATGTTGTATCCGCCTATCCATTATCATCGTTCTGAGCCACTTCTTTTTAGTAAGATGGAAGTGAAAATTGTAATACTCCATATTATCATTAGGCTGTTGTGAAAGCTTAGACAATAGCAGAGACGTGAAAACGCGCTAAAACAGAAAATTCGAGTTCAAGTTATATGACCTACTTTTGTAATGCTCTTTGAATGCATGCACTCATCTAGTTTAATTGGTGCAAGAACACGCACAGTGTGTTGACTTAAAACTTCTGCACCAAATTTAAAACACCACTTGAGAGTAGAGTGCATGCATTTGAATTGTTGATATTGTCGTGCAAATAGTACAACCATAACTGCCAAAGCCCTGACTTTAACATGCAATATTTGGCAAATTGCATATTATCTCAAGCCTTCAAGTTTCCTTATTAGTTGTTTAAATCAACTC
Source organism: Margaritifera margaritifera (assembly GCA_029931535.1). Lineage (NCBI taxonomy): Eukaryota > Metazoa > Mollusca > Bivalvia > Unionida > Margaritiferidae > Margaritifera > Margaritifera margaritifera. The sequence goes on along the minus strand of JAQPZY010001666.1, from coordinate 5,691,756 downwards.
CTTTAGCAGTCTTATTAATTAGTGCTCTTTGTTCCTTTTTGATCAAAACAAACCCCTCAAAATTTAGAGTTTCTACCGATATCTATTTCAACGGATTGCTTTGGTCTAGGAATAATATCGATACGTAAAAATTATTAAAATTTCGGTTTGTATTCAAAACTCTCTGCAGCGACAAAATCATGCTTCCAGCGCAGAACCCTTGTGTGAATTATTGTTGTTCCCAAACGTATTCATGGCATAAAAAGTTGCCATGTTATTTAAGAGTGAATAGTATACTCTGAACCAGGCTATTTTTTATTTCCTGTTTAATATTTCCAATAGTATACTCCGAACCAAGCTATTTATATTTCCTGTTTTCTATTACCAATAGTATATTCTGAACCATGCTATTTATATTTCCTGTTTCCTATTTCCAATAGTATACTCCGAACCAGGCTATTTATATTTCATGTTTCCCGTTAGTGATAGTATACTCCGAACCAGGCTATTTATATATCCTGTTTCCTATTTCCTATAGTATACTCCGAACCAAGTTATTTATATTTCCTGTTTTCTATTACCAATAGTATGCTCCGAACCAAACTATTTGTATTTCCTGTTGTCTATTACCAATAGTATACTCCGAACCATGCTATTTATATTTCCTGTTTCCTATTTCCAATAGTATACTCCGAAAAGGCTATTTATATATCCTGTTTCCCATTAGTGATAGTATACTCCGAACCAGGCAATTTATATTACCCGTTTTCTATTTCCAATAGTATACTCCGAACCAGGCTATTTATATTTTCTGTTTTCCATTACTAAAAGTATACTCCGAACAAGGCTATTTTTTATTTCCTGTTTCCCATTAGTAATAGTATACTCTTAACTAGGCGTGTTTATATTTCCTGTTTCCCATCAGTTCATTTTCATCATTCAATTACTGAGTAATTGTTTTCTACAAAGATCAAGCAAACTCATATTTCGATTAAGAAACAAACAAAATAGTTCAAAATTTTCATGATATCATCGTAACAAATAAAAACGCATTCTTCCCAAAATATTTGCATTTAAATTGAAAGAAAACAAGTAAAGTCAGCTTCATATTCCATGTAAAATGTAAGTGACTTTATCTGCTTGTCTTGGAGTCTTTAGCTAGAATACTAAGTACATTGTATTGGAGTCTTTAGCTAAAATACTAAGTACATTTGCTATTTACAATTTAGGAATTCTTTTTCAAGGCAAAATGTGAATCTGGTACTGTTGGCAGAAGTAAGGCAAAAGAAAAGGAATGATTATATATCTGTCATCTCTCGGCAACTCTGAACAACCGTTTTCATACCAGTTGGGGCTCTGGATAAAATATCATACCGTTTTCATACTAGTTGGGGCTCTGGATAAACTATCATACCGTTTTCATACTAGTTGGGGCTCTGGATAAACTATCAGCCATCTTCTGATTGGAGTCCTTAAATCCACCTCATCTGTAATGCAGATCATTCTAAGTAGAAATATGTGTCAACCGATAAAAGTCTTTGAGCATAGTTTACACGATTTAGATTGTTTAATATTTTACAATTTCATCATGGGTCTGGTACAATGTTGTGGACTGGTTTTCTAGTAACTAATCTGCACATATAACTTTAGAACGTGCTGTTTGAGATCAATCAAAACGACCAGCAAAATCTAAAATTTTAATAAAATATTTTAGTCATTAATGCGGGTGCAGTACACATAGATGTACATTGTTTCATGGTTTACGTTGTTGTCATGGGACTGGTATAAGTTGTTACGATGGGTCTGATATGAATGTTATAGAATGTTTTACTTTGTTACCACGGGACTGGTATGAATGTTATGGACTGTTTTACTTTGTTACCATGGGGCTGGTATGAATGTTATGGACTGTTTTACTTTGTTACCATGGGGCTGGTATTAATGTTATGGACATCAGTAATTAACCAAAACGTTTCAGATAAAAGAGAGAGAGAGAGAGAGAGAGAGAGAGAGAGAGAGAGAGAGAGAGAGAGAGAGAGAGAGAGAGAGATTATTTATTATGTGTTTTAATCAATTTTGGGTGAATCAAAATTATTTGATATAAAGTAAGTACAAAGTAAGCACATTTGGCTGAAGATGAAAGCAGTACAGAAAGTTATGTTGGGTTATGTCTTTTTCTGTTTCTTTTATTTTATTTCAGTAGTAACCGTTTATATGTATCAGTCGGGAATGGTCTCGTATGAATTTCTGCAAACTGAGTGAACAGCATGTATCTCCTCATAGTTGCATAACCTAAGATAAAATAATTTTTATTAGGGATTTTAATTCATTGCAAAATTTCATCAACCTTAAACCAAATCTATTAAGATTTAATATTTGTAATTATGTATAATCTTATTTCCAATCTTCAATTTAATGACAACCTAATTAAGCATTTTATGTTCGCAGAATATGGACTGTTAAAAGCTGATGATGAAAAGAGCTGTCACAAAACGATGCGGCATCACTCTAGCTCAGCTCAAATAATGATGTAATTATAAGCAAAAGATGGAATTAATTCAAAATATTTAATTAAATTGGAATGAGTGCTAAATGTGATTATCCTCGCTACCTTTGAAAATTTACAACATTTAGTTTTTCTTTTCTTTCAAAAGCGCTTCTTTTAACACGTCCTAATATTACCGTCATTAACCAATGCCGATAATTTGCTCTCTTCTTTCTGCTTTTTGAGTGAGCCAGTTTGGCACAAACGATTAATTTTCGTGCTAAATGTTTGGAATTAATTCAACAATATGATGAGTTCTTTGTTAAAGGGAAAGGAGTGTTGACACATGCATGAACAGTCCAGGGAACCAAATGTTAGGGTGATTTCAACAGTATTATTTTTTTAGGTATTGCTTGCAGACATGGAAACCTCGCATTTTAAATATATGAATAGCTATTTGTTATGTGTATTATATCTATGAAATTTAATTAATTCAAACTTAGATGATATTTTTGGTCTCCAACCATATATATTTAAATCCTATAGATACAAACAAAAACCTTTCTCTACTGTAAATTACTTAGTTAAGAACTGAACTTCATGTCTTACAGGATTCCTAATGTCACGAAGCATACAAATTGATTACACACTGCATGAATGACACACTGTATGAACGACACTGCATGAGCGACACACTGCATGAACGACATTGCAAGAACGGCTGTAACAAAGCGAAGACCGTTCACGCATATTTTGTAATAGATTTGAGAGCTTAATGGCTTCGTAACTCTTATAAAATATGAATTGTAATTCATATAATTGCAAAAGGTTATACAAATAAAAAATCTCAAGAAATAAATAACAAAACTATATTTTAACCATTGTTTACAAATATTGTCAAAGAAGACATGAATGGCGCATGAATACACAAATAGTTGTTTCTGGTATTATGAATTATTAATTTCTCATTTTCTGCGTCATATGATGCGATTTAAACCAGTCTAAACGCTGGTGACAGAAGCTTGGTAACAACTTGTATTTTTTTTTTTTTTAAATTTCGAATAGTGTGTGGCATCACGGAACAATTCATTTCCTTTTCTCAGAGAATAATATCATCCTTTAATAAGATCTTTAGTAAAACGATTGTGTTCAAAAGCCGAAAGAGAACTGAAACAAAGAAGAGATTCAATCAACAAAAATGAAAATGTATGTACTACAACGGACAAAATATCCAAAAATCATTAATCCAAAATAGCAAAAGGCGATTGGGATTAAAAACTATGCTTTCTTTCCACAAGTTATGTTATCTAGCTCCAGCGAGAAGGCCACGAATTCGTGAAGTAATCCAAGCTATACCTGCCACAACACGAAGTGTCAGGCGATAAACACAATTTTGACCCCCAATCACCCCGACACGGTCGTGTTTCGAAAAACAGGATTTTCAGTAGTCTTAAGAGAGAGAGAGAGAGAGAGAGAGAGAGAGAGAGAGAGAGAGAGAGAGAGAGAGAGAGAGACCTTTCTTGACACCACGATATATGCCCATAACATGCATAAACAGTAAACAGTCGAGCTTAATGCTCATGGAAAACATTCGTCTCGGGGCAGCTTATGTAGTTGATGGTCATCGAGGTGATTCAAAGGTAAGTTGGTCAGAGATAAACAACCACCCTTGCACAGATTACATAATTGACTGACAACAGGGTGATGTTGTGTTCAGAACCCATTAGGCTAATTTACAAAGGTAAAGTACATGAAGTGGAACAACCCAATATGTTTGAAGTTTAGGTATATCAAAGAGGTGAGTGTTGAAGAAACAAAAGCTATTACTCCTCATTACTTTGAATGATAACATTTAAACCATCTTTATTAAATATTATTGGCTAGTTCGCTGCTAGATGTTTTTAAAGTCGGATTGTACTCCATATTTGATTATGGTAGTTCGAATAGTGTGGAAGTGCGATTCATTTTTGAAGGCACAATGTCGAAACGCAGCTGTGATTCAGGGAAGGATAAGCCATCGGTGAAACAAGCAAAGCCCAGCAAAACTAAGTTTGAGAACTGCTGGTTGATGGAGTTTTACTTTGTGAAGCACAGCAACAAGGGGGAGCATTTTATTATTGCACATACTGTAAACACCATATCGACATAAGTTATTCTGGAGTTTTTGACATCCGTTTACAAAGCAACACCACCAAGCATCAGAGCTCAATCCCCAAAGTAACTAATATGTTCAAACATTCTAACTAGTGTGGCCATTGCAGTTTGACACTTTCTTGCCGCAGTGCATATGCAGACAAATAATTTTCTATGCGGAGAAAATTCAACAAGATCCTCGTGGAAGTTTTAACAACAGTATCATCCAGTCCCTGAGGAGTGCACTTCCATCACCTTTACTCCTCCCCCCTTTTAAAATAAAGATAGAAGCTGGGGGGGAGGGCTTTAATATATGTGTTGTTGTAATTATTTGAGTGTGTGCACATATGTGTGTATGTGTGGCGATGATACTTGACGATGCAAAATGTATAACTGTTTTATGTTTAAAAGTGTATTAAATGCTTGAGAGAAAACAGATATTTTATTTTCTTTTATTCAAATTTTGAATTTTCAGCCATTTTCTATAGGATTATATGAGCAGATAACTTATTATCAACTGTACGATATCGCTTTTTTATTTATTTTTTTAAATTTTATTTTACTTGTGGTTTTTTTTTGCGCATTGCCCCCTCCTCTTTGGGACTTCATAACACACTTTTTGAGTCTCAAAAAACCAACACTGTCTGGCAGGTTGGCAGGTATGCCATGCAGATCTATGGAATAAACACAGAAAAACGAAATGATCTACATCAGTTTCCACATCTATGGGACCTTCAAGGGATGTAACGAACGGAAACAACACCTACGGAATATACTTACAAAAAGGCAAATGTTTTACATGAGATTTCCACATCTGTTGAGCTTGAAAGGTAGGAAAAAAACGGAATTAACACATTTAAAGAGAAATGATATGCATTAGGTCTCCACCTCTGTGGGACCTGAAAGGCAGGGAACAAACAGAATTAGCAAATTCAGAGGTAAATGATATACATTAGGTTTCCATATCTGTGGGACCTGAAAGGCAGGAAATAAACGAAATTAACACACATTTAAAGGCAAATGATCTTCGTGAGGTTTCAACATCTGTGGAACCTGAAACTCGGGGGAACAAACTTTCCACATCTGTGAGACCTGAAAGGTAGGGAACAAATTTTCTTCATCTGTAGGACCTGAAAGGCACGGAACAAACTTTCAGCATCTGTGTGACATGAAAGGCACGGAACAAACAGAATTAACATGGAACATATAATACTTTCATCTTACGGCATCGTCGCTAGAGAATGAGGTTGGTTATTATTCACGCAAACACTAAATTGTTGAAGCCCCAAACGGGAAGAAATAACGTTTTGTTTTTAATAATATGGATATGGTGCATATAAGAAAATATCATATGCCGCGTGTGTTTGTTAACCTTTTTGGTGAATATATGCGAATGTGAACGACGTTTTCCATTTGTAGGGTTTTGGTACTAATTACATAGCCCTTTATTCTCAAAAACCATGGTTATAGATACTTCATTAGGGACCTGAAGTTTGAAATGATTTTCTGATCCTATGATAAATGAAGATGTTATATTTCAATGTCAATGTTTCCAACTTGAATCTCAAATACATTATCAATTATATATCACTATCTAAAAGAACAAATGCTAACATTCCTGGATGTACAAGGGAACAGTATGTATGGAATCCACACACAAAAAAACAGTCGAATGGCACAAACGACAGTAGAATGACACAAATGACAGCCGAATGGCACAAATGAAAGCTCTGGAGATTCCCCATTTGTATCAGACACTTTTCTCCACGCTATGACAATAGTGGCTTCATATAATAAGTTGATTTATAATTAGATATGAATAATATAACACCGATAATGAAATTAAAGGCTGCTCTTTACAACTCCCAAACTGAAGTAATAAGCAAGGCCGAAACAGAGAAGTTGGACACGTACGGCCTAGGCCAAAACAGAGAAGTTGGGCAGGTAAGGCCTAGGCCTAAACAACTCACCATAAGACCACTAACAAGGCCAATATGACAGGACCTAATTGATATTATAATATGTTCATATCCATTGATAATATTACAAAGTTTGAGTGACTGTTGGGGGATAAGTAATTTCCGAGTAACATTGAGTTCTCTTATTACTGCAGTGTAGCAATTACAAGAAAATGTTTCAATGATTCCAATTTTTATAATATAACACCATTCTTTCTTGACCTACTTGAAAAGTAGGTTGAAGCTACCAAATATTATAAAGTATTAACAAGACACCAAATAGTTGAAAATACAAGCAGTGAGTAACATGACTAATCATCCATGTTGATTCATATGTTATATATGGAATAAAATAACACAACGTCTTGTTTAAAATTATTATGGGATGTATTTTATGTATATTGACATCATAAGGGTTATAAACAAGGGTTCCGAGGAACGTGGAGTTTCACCTTTTTCCAAGGTTTGGACTTGCATAAAAACTTTAATATTGACTTGCACAAAAACTAAACAGTGAATTGCCGCCGCCAATCACGAATAAGGACTACGTTATGTTAGCTAGGTATAACATTTTTCAGTTCTTGCAACACAAAATGGGGGGTGGGGGCGATAGGGGGGTGGAAAGAGTAATACACTCGCTAAAAACGTTTACGACAAAAAGGGCAGTGTTGCGGGTCGACATCTAAGAAGGACAATATTTTATAACAAAAGGGTATAATGGATGTCAAAACTGTCCGTTCTCTTGTTCTTCGTGTTAAAAGGTGAAATAGTCAAACACCTTTCCTCCCAGCACTGTTCGTATTGCTACTGTTACAGTCCCTACTGCTACTGTTATAGTCCATAAAGTTACCGTTTCCCCGTATCCTAAATGTATTATCAACCAGCATTGATGGTATTACAAAGTAAGCGGATATAACTTTAACTTGTGAGGTTTTCTAGTTGTTATTCACCTCTGAACGCGGGAAAGGTGTGTGCAGAAACAAACCCTAGTAGTTGCTAACGTACAGTTTCATATCACACGGCTCTGAGTGCTTCCAACTGAAAAGTTATATATTCTTTCTTCCTGGCGTGCGACATCAGTGTCCCCTGGTAATGTGTAGTAGTAGTAGTAATAATAATAATAACAATACTAATAATAATAACAATACTAATAATAATAATAATAATAATCCTTATTTAACGAGGATAACACAATTGTTAATAAAATACCCATCTGCCACGTGGTCTTCAGCGTATTTTGTTTACATGTTATTTTATAATAAAATCACTTACACACACTCAAGTATACTCACACACGCACCCCCACAGATCTGAAATAAATATAATAATATATAGAACAACAGTTGTCAGTAGGTACACAACTGAACTTATATTATACAACTGTATACATATTTCAGCATGTCAGCAGTCATACAGACATATTTAGAGAAGAAACACACACACACATAACTTTTTAATGCACAATTATAGGTACAAATAATGTCTATGAATACAAATGGACCACTAGCACTAGTAGTGGTAATTGTTGTTGTTGTTTTTGTATGGTGGAATATTCTCTAGGGAAGTGTACCGATAGGTAAGTGCCCTAGAAGGAGAAAGGTGTATAAAGCCGAGTTTGATAGTGTGCGAATATGCCACATGGACACACAGAAACTAATTAAATTCCCATAGACCGTAACGTTAATAGTTGGCTAAATTACTTTTGTGGTAAGACCGGCAAATCACGCTTACATCTTATAAATGATGTATCAAAGAGGAAACTTTTAAACAATGAAAATGATATGCTGCACGCCTTGTTTTTGAGAAAAATTCCCTTGTATGTGCTCACTATAAAAATCCAGCCTGGAGAGATCTCTCCTTTGAAAATAAAAATGGTTTTAGGTTCTAGCCTCCTATTGTGTGCAATTTACCCATACGTAAGCTTCTTCTCAAATATGACGTTAATTTTTTTGCGGTAATTATTTTCAGCCAATCAGCGATTTTTCATTCTTTTAAATACGGTATTTAATATACAACCACACATAGGATGGTTCCGTAGCTCATAAAATAATTAGTTGTCTGTGACCTAAAATCAAATTTTACTTTCATAATAATTATTCATGGTCAACAGCACTGTTCCTTGAAACTTTCTGCAAAAGCATAGTTGCCTCGCTGGTTCCTTGGCTCGTAAAATAATTAGTTGCCTGTTACCACATGGTTATTCAAAAGTAGGACTGCAATGTTATGAAGAAAGCACCAAAGTCCCTGTGAAAACTGTACTCGATAAACTGAGATTAGTGGATTAAAGAGATTTTATCTTAATCACTACAACTAAATGAAATACTCTACATGTACATAAAACTCAGGTGAAATTTGCAATGCATGATCAAGAATAAATTACTGCCAAATAATGTTTGGAATTGCTGACCCTTAACTTGCTCATATTTGACCCCTTCTTTAATCTCTAACAAGAGGCATTGGTTAAGGTAGAAGGTCATATTATTCTGGTCTCTTTCAAATAAGATATCACAGATAAAAGGATATACAGTTAATAAAGCAACGCAGAGTTATCTTCACTCACGTTTTATAGATTTCTGACACTAACACAAGTTCAGTTTTTTTTAAAATAACATTTGATCTGAACTTCTTCAATCAGGTAATGCTACTCCAGGTATGGAGATTTAATTGCTCAAGTCAAAATGGAAACGTAAGACACATAGAAGGCTTTTATAAATGCATAATCTAACGTATCGTATCTATGGAACAGCAATTCATACCTGTGACAATATCTGTTGCAAATAAACGACTTGAGCAATAGAATCTGGTTATATAGGGCAATGTTTCAGATCATATATCTAGATAATTTATGTTGTTGCAGTTTTATAGTTTTATTAACATATACAGACATAAGTTTACTCAGTGCAAGATAAATGAAAGTTGTCACGCAAGAAGTGATTAATAATAACACAGTTTCTATAACTAACTGCCAGTAGTGTTTTCTGGCCGTTACAAAATAATAGTTTATCATATTCAGCACACAGCGGCCTTACTTTGATCTGTTATACTTCGAAAGAGCTATATTTGTTCAAAAATAATGCAAACATATTTTATTATATATAAAAGTTATATGCATACCATGTTCCCACGAGGACAAAATTGTAAAACCAACTCAAAGGCCTCCCGTGCGTGTTTACAAAATATTCAGTCAAGTCATACTTCTTACTGACAATTTAAATTAAAGGCTTAAATACATTTTAAGTCTCATTGTATGCAGAGGATCGTTAAGCTCGGATTAATTTAGTGAACAGGTGAAAGGTCATTCTCAGTATGATAATGTTCCAAACTGTACTTATATCCTTGTGACTACAAGGCAGCAATGTACATGGATACATCAAATAAGAATATTGCCTACAGTAAATGCAATAACTCACAATCGCAAAACCACCCCCACCCCCCACCCCAATTCTTTCTGTTTACTACATATTCCACCACCCCGTACTCACCCAGAAGCCTTCAAGTGACTCAGGGATCAAAATGCAAAATCCATCATATATATGATAGGACTTCATGTTATGACTGCATATCCAAGGTGTGGCCATAGTAATTGAAATTAATGTATATCTGACCTTGAACACCCTTCCATGAACCCCAGGGGTTGCAGCCAACAAGGGCAACACTCAGGACAACACAGCAAATAGTTATCCTAATGGCAACATAACGACAAAGATGTGGTAACGGACAGAGGGATGGACAAATATGAGGTAGCACATTATACCCCACTAAAGCCAAGGTATATTTATATAATTGTATCTTTACAACGGTGTGTGTATTCCCTGCATTATATAGTATTCACTATTTCAAGTGACAACGTCTTAAATTTCACAGCAGTTATGCCTTGAGGAGCAGTAAATATTTCTGTGTTGAATAGATGACTCATTTTATTGTGAAAATTGAATCACAAGAAATATAGCTGGGTTGTACTTACTTTATGTTTAAATAAGAATATACTTACACTGCTTTAACGATCTTTAAAGATCTGAATAATAACAAAACTTTATTTTGTCTCACATATATGTCTAAAATTTAGATTGAAATATATATCCACCTACAAAATTTTAATATCTGGATCCAAATTGAAATACATATCCACACACAAAATGTTAATATCTGGATCCAAATTGAAATATATATCCACATACAAAATGTTAATATCTGGATCCAAATTGAAATACATATCAAATGTCAATATCTGGATCCAAATTGAAATACATATCCACATACAAAATGTTAATATCTGGATCCAAACTGAAATAGATATCCATATACAAAATGTTATTATCTGGATCCAGGTCGACTTATCTATACACAAGGCGGGGATTATGTTATCCTGTCTGCCCTGACTTCCATGGGTGCGTGCGTACTTGAGTAATTTCGCGCAATTCTTCCAAACCCAATCAAGATAGAAACTTGCAATTCTAAAATATGATTAGATGTTGTCTGTATTTGTGTATAACAGTTTTTAAATTTTGAAACAATCCCTGGATATGGGACATGGACAGGTGGGTGGGTGGGTGAAGGTTGTGTTACAAAAAATCAATATAACTTCCATTTCTAGGTAATCACAACTGTGTCTTTTTTAGCTACTAATTTTATCTAAGTAATTTTAGGAGTCTTTGTTCCCGTTTTGACCCAAATGGTTTGCTATGTATGCACTGACTCCCTCTATAATGCATCGACTACTCGCTCTTATAGGTTTAAACAGAAGTCGAAAAAAACCTAATCTCCACAGAAACAAAGACAAGTTTTTATTGTATATGGATAATCCAATAAGCTATTTACGCATTACTGTGATACAAATAAGATATCTTTTATATTTTTCGAATTTGTTTTGATAGTTCAAAAATAAATTAAAATGATTCTTGTTTCTTTTATGCATTACTAAATCCATTTTTTTTAAAAATTCCAGTGCAAATGGTTTTATGAATGTTACCCGAACAATTTGCTTACGCAAATGGGAATATACAACTTCATAAGCTACGTACATTGACAAATGGGAATATACAACTTCATAAGCTACGTACATTGACAAATGGGAATATACAACTTCATAAGCTACGTACATTGACAAATGGGAATATACAACTTCATAAGCTACGTACATTGACTAATGGGAATATACAACTTCATAAGCTACGTACATTGACAAATGGGAATACACAACTTCATAAGCTACGTACATTGACAAATGGGAATATACAACTTCATAAGCTAAGTACATTGACAAATAAAAACAAGATTCTATAGCATGGGCCTTTGTCAGCGGCATTAATCATATTTACAAATTAATTGACTTCCACAAATTAATCATATTTACAAATTAATTGACTTCCACAAATTAATCATATTTACAAATTAATTGACTTCCACATATTAATCATATTTACAAATTAATTGACTTCCACATATTAATCATATTTACAAATTAATTGACTTCCACATATTAATCATATTTACAAATTAATTGACTTCCACATATTAATCATATTTACAAATTAATTGACTTCCACATATTAATCATATTTACAAATTAATTGACTTCCACATATTAATCATATTTACAAATTAATTGACTTCCACATATTAATCATATTTACAAATTAATTGACTTCCACATATTAATCATATTTACAAATTAATTGACTTCCACATATTAATCATATTTACAAATTAATTGACTTCCACAAATTAATCATATTTACAAATTAATTGACTTCCACAAATTAATCATATTTACAAATTAATTGACTTCCACATATTAATCATATTTACAAATTAATTGACTTCCACAAATTATTCATATTTACATATTAATTGACTTCCACAAATTATTCATATTTACATATTAATTGACTTCCACAAAAGACATAAATTACCAATGCTCATCATTTTGCACAAATTCTGGGCCAATCCTTTGCATAACTTTGTAAAACATTTCTGAGAAATCCTGAAATTCTTTGTATCTCTTCCAAAACAGGCCAAATTGGGCACTTTAATTTTGTTTTGTTGGCATTTAGTTACTTGATAAGCAAAACACTGCAAAGAGTAATAATTGGTTGTTGCAGAGCTCTCTTTTGGGAAACAGGAAAAGCAATTTGGCATCTGTTAATTATTAACATTTGAAGATATTTATTAAATTTTGTTAAATTTTTATGTTAGCAGACTTTTGTAATTAAAATTCTAAATATTAGCAAAATATATTAGAATAATTTTGAAATTTAATTGTAATGCAGCTCTTATGTTTCGAAGTAAAATTTAATTGTAGTGCAGCCCTTATGTTTCACAGTAGAATTTCAAAGGATTCAAATTCATGTTTAGAAGAAAAAATGTTGAATGTATGTATATCTGTTATTAAACTGAATACAGCTTTTAACAATCGAAATTTGGAAGATGTTGTTTGCATTAGAAGCAAAGGAGATAGCTGCGTAACGAAGAGTTCCATTGTTACCCTTACTGATCCACTGTTACCCTCACTGATCTATTATTACACTTACTGATCCACTGTTACCCTCACTGATCTATTATTACACTTACTAATCCACTGTTATCCTCACTGATCTATTATTACACTTACTGATCCACTGTTACCCTCACTGATCTATTATTAAACTTACTGATCCACTGTTATCCTCACTGATCTATTATTACACTTACTGATCCACTGTTACCCTCACTGATCTATTATTACACTTACTGATCCACTGTTACCCTCACTGATCTATTATTTACACTCACTGATGTAATACACGAAGCTATGGAGTGAGAGAAGCTTTTTTCTGGCTGAGAAGTCTTGTAATTTTGCCATCAAAGTTTTAGGGGTCTAACCCAAAATTTTAACTATAACTAATATTCACGCTTCATTCATTTAGATTACTGACAAGGCTGATAGTACATGTCTTGAAAACCACAGGCTGATGTCCTCTTGCAATACCTGTTATCATGAAGGCTGCTGATACATGTTTGACACAGAAGAGAGACTCCGGGGTGACCCTGAGGCACCTGCAAACATCTTCCAATGATTACTGCAAAATAAAGATTAGAACTCGTAGAGTCTTTTACTGAATGCCAAGAGCTTAATATCGTCCTGGATGTTTTAAATTAAAGGTAAAATATCTCAAACGTCTATGAACATCACAATTAGCATAGATCAAAGTGTATTAGGCAATCTGGAATAAAAATGTGGAAACCACACTGTGCTTTCATGTCCTTCTTGCTTAAGAGTTTGTCAAGTCTTTTATTGAATGAGACATATTTCATAATTAAATCTTCAATCACGTGTACGCAACATACGACATCTTACCAATTTAAGGAGGAGTATTGAATGAATATTGCATTTTTTATGATGACTTCATACCATCTTATTGAATGATTATTGCATTTTGTATGATGACGTCATTCCATCTTATTGAATGAATATTCCATTTTGTATGATAACGTCATACCATCTTATTGAATGAATATTCCATTTTGTATGATGACGTCATACCATCTTATTGAATGAATATTCCATTTTGTATGATGACTTCATACCATCTTATTGAATGAATATTCCATTTTGTATGATGACGTCATACCATCTTTCGGGATTTCAATAACCCTTACTAAAGAAAATACCAGAATACCTTGTCAATCTAAATTTATATTGACATACACGAAATACCAACAAGACTATTCCTCTCCATTTGGTACCTACCAAGATTTGTGTTAAGAACTGTACTTGCACATGTACATTGAAGTGGTAACTCTAGTTTTCCATATAAAGAGGGGAGAAAATAAGTAAAGAAATTAGGTTCTGTTTTTCAAAGGGGTTTCTGAACTAGTGTATCTCATACAAGAGGATTTTACTAGATTATAGTTGTAGAATTCTCCTATGAAAATTGGGATGACCACAAGGTTGGCTACCTAATTTCAAGGTTTTATTTAATAAGAAATGTTCTTCAAATATTTATATGCTTTCGCTATCAATCGCATTTCTTAAAACAATTCAGCGAGGCATGATATTTATATAATTCTTTTGGTAGACATTCTTCACCTTAATCAAACCAATAAGGAATTTTCCCGTCAGTGCAGCCTATAGCGATCTTCCAGTTTTCATTCAACTGCTGGATCCCTCCAACAGAGTCAGGAACCAATAGATTACAGCTAGTAACGAGTCAGCCTACTTGATGTAACCATGGTAACATCTCGTACATTTGATTTGGGTCTGTTAAAACGATGAAATCAGTAATAAACCATACATTTCCTACTGCAAATGCATTCAAAATGTCATATGCTTAAGATGGGAAATAAATATTATTAATAATACATTCAAAATGTCATATGCGTAAGATAGGTAATAACTATTATTGATAGTATTATTAATAATTATTATTAATTAATCATAATAACCATACATTTCCTTCTGCAAATGCATTCAAAAAGTTAATATGCTTTACATAGGTAATAACTATTTTTCAATCGGTTCTTAAATTTTCTGGAAACCGCATGAAATGGTGAACCATAGCGGGATGACCAAACTATAATAAATCGCATGAAATGTTGAACCACAGCGGGATGACCAAACTATAATAAATCGCATGAAATGGTGAACCACAGCGGGATGACCAAACTATAATAAATCGCATGAAATGGTGAACCACAGCGGGATGACCAAACAATAATAAATCGCATGAAATGGTGAACCACAGCGGGATGACCAAACTATAATAAATCGCATGAAATGGTGAACCACAGCGGGATGACCAAACTATAATAAATCGCATGAAATGGTGAACCACAGCGGGATGACCAAACTATAATAAACCGCATGAAATGGTGAACCATAGCGGGATGACCAAACTATAATAAATCGCATGAAATGGTGAACCACAGCGGGATGACCAAACTATAATAAATCGCATGAAATGGTGAACCATAGCGGGATGACCAAACTATAATAAATCGCATGAAATGGTGAACCACAGCGGGATGACCAAACTATAATAAATCGCATGAAATGGTGAACCATAGCGGGATGACCAAACTATAATAAATCGCATGAAATGGTGAACCATAGCGGGATGACCAAACTATAATAAATCGCAATACTCCTCTGTTGAGACGAAAGCCTTGACATCAAAACTAAAAACAAAGACAATACGTCAGAATCACGTGTCATTATTCTATTAAAACCAAAGGCAAGCAAACAAAGCTCCTGCAATATCATCATCATCTTTTCACACTTAAGTTCCTTTCAGCACATTTTTGTTTCATCAGACGTTTGTTAAAAGGCGTGTAATATCAGCTTATACATTAAGGGCAAAGACAATGATGATAACATAAAATCATATCGACCCGAGTCAATATTGTTAAGAAGTGAAAAATGAAAGTGAACATGACTGAGTAATATTGAGAATATTAGAAGAGTGGGAATCCATTAGAAAGAATTTCAGATTTGTCAGCTCCTTCACTCTCCTAACGATTTTTCCTTTCCTGCTATTAGCTGGCACTGGACTCCAGGTCTTCATTAGGATTAAACTTATGAAATGTAAATGAAATTATAGTGATTTTAATTTTTGCCAGAAAAACCAAGTCCAAAGTATTGCTCTTTTTGCAATGTGTCAGTTAGATCGTGGTAATACATAAATCAGTATTGACAGACAAATGACACCCTGTCTGACCTATCAAAATGCAGGTCTCTAAAACTGACAGTAAATGGAACTGGAAAAGACGGTTCGACCTTTAGGAGAGGATATGACATTGGTCGGTTGACGAAATCGGTAACCGAAAATGAGCCTTAAAGAATAGTAAATTATTCTCTTTTCATTTCATAAGAAAGACACTCTTTTACGGACGATTAAACTGAACTATTTCCAGAGAGAATGCAATCATGTATACATTGTCTTCTTTGTTTCTATAAAGATCGTCTTTATCTTGGTAACAAAATGGAATAGATATATGATTTCTTGTGATAAATACCATTTAAAACGAAAATGGCCTTTTACCTAGAATGCATTAAACCGAAATAATGATGAGGGAAAGTAATTGTAAAATGGAATAGCGACAGCACGTGATATTGTCTATGAAAATATTCAGTTTAGTACTATGGCTTTTTTTCTAGAGAGTCCTTTCTAAACAAAATATGAAGCTAAATGAAGTATTTGTAGTATTTCTAACGCTGTCTTACTACGTACTACCTGATAGGTAGTTTGAGAAAATGAATAAGATGGTTATGTCACATGTAGGTCAACCGTTTTATACTTCTCGGTCATGGTTTTTCAGAAGAAAACAAAATTCTGTTTGCGCGAGATAAAAAAGAAATTAATGTAACACCTAAAATAGTAGACCGAAGTAATTTGATACACTATGGTAATTATTATTTAAGTTTGTTTAAACCTTACATACAAGTGTCATAAAGTTCAGTTAATCATAACTACAACACTATTGCCCTTTGAATGTAATAGCCCATGAAGGGATCAAAGCTTTACGGTGCGATGACTGATACATTAATCGTAATGACTAATACATAATAATTGTTTATTTCTTTCTTAAGGTTTTAGAAGTTGTGACGATCCATACAGTTTGACAACCTAAAATTGATTAAGACGAATTTGAAATGTTTTGAATAAATTTGATCTCAGTTCATTGATTTTATAAGAAACACAAAATTATAAATTGCCTTTTAAAAAAGAATTAAAGCGGATTCTGTGGTGTTTGTAGCATTAGAATTGCTCAATCAAAGGTTTATTATGTATGCAATAATAAACTCTTTTTTACAGACTACAGATTTGTCTTATTTTTTGCTTAATTTGTAAATGCGAGACTTTTTTCAAGGACATGAAAGACTCATTCACCTTAAAAGTCTACATACATACAAATAATCAGCTATGGAATAATGCATCTGTGCAAAACATCTTTACATCATTTTTCTTTTTCTCATGTTCAACAAAAGCAACCAAAAAAAATAATAAAAAATAAAAAAAATAAAAAGAATCGCATTAAAAAGAATGATATTCAATATGTTCTATAATCACTAAATACTTATTATTTTATATATAGCTATAGAAGACCTTTAAAAAATTACTAGATTGACTTGAGGTGCAAAGGTAGTTAATTTATTTTAAAAATATACTTTCGGGTGTCAAGCATCAAATCCGGGATAGAGTTACATTTTTGTATATGAATAAATTCACAAAAATAGTATAAATACACTGAATTATTGTATAGACTCTTTAGTATACTGTCTATTGCAATAGACCTTGTCCCCCACCATACCTTAACAGCCTAACCTTGTCCCCCACCATACCTTAACAGCCTAACCTTGTCCCCCACCATACCTTAACAGCCTAACCTTGTCCCCCACCATACCTTAACAGCCTAACCTTGTCCCCCACCATACCTTCACAGCCTAACCTTGTCCCCCACCATACCTTCACAGCCTAACCTTGTCCCCCACCATACCTTCACAGCCTAACCTTGTCCCCCACCATACCTTCACAGCCTAACCTTGTCCCCCACCATACCTTCACAGCCTAACCTTGTCCCCCACCATACCTTCACAGCCTAACCTTGTCCCCCAATACCTTCACAGCCTAACCTTGTCCCCCACCAGACCTTCACAGCCTAAGAAACTTTGTTACAACTGTGCAAACAAGACAAACAATAAACACAAAATAAAACGTTGAATTTACAAAGCCTTTCATGATTATGGATCTAATAGAAGTATTTTCTTAAAACTGTGGATATCGATCATTATGGGAGACGATATCACAGCCCTATCAGTATTGCGTATACTCTGGACAGAAATACATGGATATTAGGCATAGAAAGAAACAAATACGGGGAAAGATGCAAACAGGCTTTTTAAAAACGTTGCGCAGGTCTGTTTTCTTCTTTTGTTCATACATAAAACTTCATCTACTAATTTGTCATATGAAGGAAACTGCTTTATGTGGAGCACTATCACTATAAACTAGAGATATCAGACTCTCACACATCACATAACAGTATATAATACTAGAGATATCAGACTCTCACACATCACATAACAGTATATAATACTAGAGATATCAGACTCTCACACATCACATAACTCTAACAAAAATACTAGAGATATCAGACTCTCACACATCACATAACAGTATATAATACTAGAGATATCAGACTCTCACACATCACATAACTCTAACAAAAATACTAGAGATATCAGACTCTCACACATCACATAACTCTAAAACAGACTAGAGATATCAGACTCTCACACATCACATAAATCTAAAAACACACTAGAGATATCAGACTCTCACACATCACATAAATCTAAAACAGACTAGAGATATCAGACTCTCACACATCACATAAATCTAAAAACACACTAGAGATATCAGACTCTCACACATCACATAACTCTAAAACAGACTAGAGATATCAGACTCTCACACATCACATAAATCTAAAAACACACTAGAGATATCAGACTCTCACACATCACATAACTATACTAGAGATATCAGACTCTCACACATCACATAACTCTAAAAACAAACTAGAGATATCAGACTCTCACACATCACATAACTCTAAAAACATACTAGAGATACCAGACTCTCACACATCATATAACTCTAACAACATACTAGAGGTACCAGACTCTCACACATCACATAACTCTAAAACAAAAGCTCTCAGTTATAAGATATTAAAAGTAAATTTTAATTCATGTTAAATGCATGACTAACCAAATACGCATGTCTGTTTGTTCTTCGTGCAATATGGATTGAAGACGAATTTGAAAATTATGTATATGTCATTATTAATTTAAATTACAAACAGCATGAATATATTTGTATATATTTAATCAAAAGTATAATTTTAAGACATGAAAAGGATCTATCAAAACCAAAACAAATTTCAGTCAATCAATCTCATTAACCTTTTTTACATGTTAAATAAGGAAACCTATATGTCAGATTGTAAATCTATTCCTAAAAACACGAAAGGCACAAAATCAGTAAAACTATAGGTCACGTTGTAAATCTATTCCTAAAAACATGAAAGGCACAAAATCAGTAAAACTAGAGGTCACGTTGTAAATCTATTACTAAAAACATGAAAGGCACAAAATCAGTAAAACTATAGGTCACGTTGTAAATCTATTACTAAAAACATGAAAGGCACAAAATCAGTAAAACTATAGGTCACGTTGTAAATCTATTACTAAAAACATGAAAGGCACAAAATCAGTAAAGCTATAGGTCACGTTGTAAATCTGTTACTAAAAACATGAAAGGCACAAAATAGAAAAACAATAGGTCACGTTGTAAATCTGTTACTAAAACATGAAAGGCACAAAATCAGTAAAACTATAGGTCACGTTGTAAATCTATTACTAAAAACATAAAAAGCAAACAAATCAGTAAAGCTAAAGGTCACGTTGCAAATCTATTCCAAAAACATAGAAAGCACAAAATTTAAATAAGTCGCAAGATTTATTATTAAACGCATAAAAAGCACAAAATCAGTAAAACTATAGGTAAGGTTGTAAATATATTACTACAAACATAAAAAAACACAAAATTTTAAAGTGCAAAGAAATCGACAGTGGAGGGAAATATATATTCCTATTTTTAGAATGAGGGGTCGCAATCCGTACATCATTTGGAACATGTATACGTCTAAGTCAAGGTTCAAAGTAGCCGTTATGACGCGGATACATGCGAGTTACTGGTTTTGTGTACCTGTTATAATAACAGAGTTCCTTCAGGAATGCTCGTTTGTAAAAGACCTAATCCAAGGACAAATAAGTTGTAAAGTCGAAACATATATGTTTATTCGTATACATATGGGGGGTGGGGGGTGGCTAAACTAATATATACCTCAATAGAATTGGAATATAACTATAATATATAATGGCAAAGTCTTTATAATTTTATATATTAAATGTCCCGTCATACATTTTAGCATAAAAAGTTCGAATAATAAAAATAAAAAAACTTGTTGACATATTTTCTTGGTGATAATGACTAAAATGTTCCATATTACTGCTGAAATTTCAGGTATCATGAAATTGAATCCTATTTAGCCTAAACTCAAATGCCTTTGCTGAATTCTCCATAAACATTAATGTCCTAAGTGAAAATCCATTGTATATGTATGGTTAATTTATAGTGTTTATTTTATATGGCTTTTTTGAGAATTTCATATTACAAATGTCTACAAAATGTTGATTTGAATGCACTGCGAATCTCATAAATACTTTGGCAAGCCTTATTCCTATACATGGCACATACACCTTTATGCGATAGGATAAATTTGAGCAATATCTTTATTTTTAAGGAATAATAATGCTTACAGAATAATAAACCAAGGTGAACCTTATTGATTTCAATTGATCTAGATAAGCGATTTCATTAATTCTTTATCGCGTCTGCCACTCGAGTGCTACTGGACCTGCAATAATACTGCCTCGTTGCATTATAAGATGACTAATTTAATAATTCTTATATCAGACGGTTCTATCATTCACAAGAATTATATCGGATCATATATAGAAACTACGACAGAATATGGAAAGCTAAATTTGGTTATTATCCGCAGAAATTCCGTATCCAGCTAATTTTCAGCATCAAAAGCTGCACATAAATCATGGTTTGAATTTCCCAGTTTGCACTGTCTGGAGGATTTAATGATAATGCTGTCAGTATATGCAGTATATGTACATTTTGTTATTTTTTTAATTCAGTTGTATTATATAAGACATATTTTATTAATGTTTTTTTTTTAAATCCCTCAAGGTAACAAAATTATCTTATTCTAATAGTTTCATCTAAAACATTCTGCAATTTTGAATGAGATACTTCGCAACAAATAAGACAATGAAGAATATTCTGTGATTGACTTAATTTCCCCATCCATGGGGACACAGGACAAATATAATAGCAATATCGTCAAATATTTATGAATCGAAATCTATGCAGATAACTGCTCATTTTCAACTTTGATCTTAAACATGATCAGAATGCATTAAACAAAATATTACACGTATTCATAATCACTAAAGCCCATACATTCTTTCAGACCCTAAAGTGCTAGACGTTACCTTGTATGAATATTTTCTCGTTCCAATGCACTTCCCCATGACTTTGAGGTGGCAAAACGGACAACACTGACACAACCGCAAACAGCATGGGGTAAGCGTCTAAAGCAAAACTGTAAAAAAGAAAAAAAAAAGAAAAAGAAATCTAAGGCACAAATGCAAACCACAGGAGATGAGTCTTTAGTACAATTGCAAACGGAAAGGTGCTAGAAATTTAGGCGCGTCTACAAATATCACGGGCGTGGAATCCTTGAAACAAAAGAAAACAGTGTTGGCTGAGAATCCATAGCAAAATCAAAAGAAGAAGCATGTAGCAGGAATCCCAGGCACAACTGCCAAGACAATGGGATAGGAATGCATTCTACAACTGCAAACAGGATGGGTTAGAAATACAGACACAGGTTCCAAGAGTATTGGCAACTAATACAGGACACAACTGATATGATTATGGGCTGACACAACTGCCAAGAGCATGGGGTAGGAATACAGGAAATAACTGCCAATAGTATGGGTAGGAATACATGACACGACTGCCAATAGTATGAGTATGGACTAGAAATACAAGATAAAACTGCCCAGAGTATGGACTAGAAATACAGGATAAAACTGCCCAGAGTATGGACTAGAAATACAGGACACAACTGCCAAGAGTATGGACTAGAAATGCAGGATACAACTGCCAAGAGTATGGACTAGAAATACAGGACACAACTGCCAAGAGTATGGACTAGAAATACAGGACACAACTGCCCAGAGTATGGACTAGACATACCGGATACAACTGCCCAGAGTATGGACTAGAAATACACGACACAACTGCCAAGAGTATGGACTAGAAATACAGGACACAAATGCCAAGAGTATGGACTAAAATACAGGACACGACTGCCAAGAGTATGAGCTAGAAATACAGGAAACAACTGCCAATAGTATGGGTAGGAATACATGACACGACTGCCAATAGTATGAGTATGGACTAGAAATACAGGACACAACTGCCCAGAGTACGGACTAGACATACAGGATACAACAGCCCAGAGTATGGACTAGAAATACAGGACACAACTGCCAAGAGTATGGACTAGAAATACAGGACACAACTGCCAAGAGTATGGACTAGACATACAGGATACAACTGCCCAGAGTATGGACTAGAAATACAGGATACAACAGCCCAGAGCATGCACTAGAAATACAGGACACAACTGCAAGAGTATGAACTAGAAATACAGGATACAACTGCCCAGAGTATGGACTAGAAATACAGGACACAACTGCCAAGAGTATGGACTAGAAATGCAGGATACAACTGCCAAGAGTATGGACTAGAAATACAGGACACAACTGCCAAGAGTATGGACTAGAAATACAGGACACAACTGCCCAGAGTATGGACTAGACATACCGGATACAACTGCCCAGAGTATGGACTAGAAATACACGACACAACTGCCAAGAGTATGGACTAGAAATACAGGACACAAATGCCAAGAGTATGGACTAAAATACAGGACACGACTGCCAAGAGTATGAGCTAGAAATACAGGAAACAACTGCCAATAGTATGGGTAGGAATACATGACACGACTGCCAATAGTATGAGTATGGACTAGAAATACAGGACACAACTGCCCAGAGTACGGACTAGACATACAGGATACAACAGCCCAGAGTATGGACTAGAAATACAGGACACAACTGCCAAGAGTATGGACTAGAAATACAGGACACAACTGCCAAGAGTATGGACTAGACATACAGGATACAACTGCCCAGAGTATGGACTAGAAATACAGGATACAACAGCCCAGAGCATGCACTAGAAATACAGGACACAACTGCAAGAGTATGAACTAGAAATACAGGATACAACTGCCCAGAGTATGGACTAGAAATACAGGACACAACTGCCAAGAGTATGGACTAGAAATACAGGACACAACTGCCCAGAGTATGGACTAGGAATACAGGACACAACTGCCAAGAGTATGGACTAGAAATACAGGACAAAACTGCCAAGAGTATGGACAAGGAATACAGTACACAACTGCCAAGAGTATGGACTAGAAATACAGGACACAGCTGCTAAGATATGGACAAGGAATACAGGACACAAATATGGACTAGAAATACAGGACACAACTGCCAAGAGTATGGACTAGAAATACAGGATACAACTGCCCAGAGTATGGACTAGGAATACAGGACACAACTGCCATGAGCATGGACTAGACATCCAGGATACAACTGCCAAGAGTATGGACTAGGAATACAGGACACAACTGCCATGAGCATGGGTTATAAATACAGGACATAGCTGTCAAGAATATGGGCTAGAGCAGTGCTTCCCAAACCCCAGGTCGCGACCCGAATGAGGGTCCTCGAGGACCTTCGCGACCCTATACAGGTACTGCATTTTGGGTCGCAAAAGATGGTATTTAGTGTCGCGATCAAAAAGGTTTGGGAACCACTGGGCTAGAGAGAAAGGACACAAATTCCATGAGCATGGGCTAGGAATACAGGATACAAATGTGAAGAAAATGGGCTGGTAATACATAACACAATTAAAACAGCAATGGCTTACAATCCAGAGAAAAAGTGCTACCAATATTTTGGAGGAATTCAGAGAACAACTGTATAAACCAAAGGACCTGAAAACAGCACTGACCGTGACTAAAGGCAATACTGTACCAATCCATGCATTGGTCTGGAAAAACTGAAGCATTAGCATATCACGATAACAAATATATTCAAACTGTTGCAATGAGCAAAGGTTCTCGTGAATGACCACTTAAAATTAGACGTTTTTAAGCTTTTAAATGTTTAATAATTACCCTATGTGACAGGGATTAAAATATGGTTGGGTGTAATGAGTGTTAATTTAACACAGTTTGCGACTCTGTACATTGGTCTTGTTTTGTTGATTTATCCGCATATAATCCCAATAATTAATGGACGCCAGAGCGTTCTCCTATTAGATTTGGTTTGTTACATATGGATATCGTTTGGACTGGTTTTATTTCTTGAAGTAAAAGAGTACTTTCTTATTGGAATGTCTTTCGCAACTTCATACTTCATACAAGAAACGCAGATTATTATAGGAGAATTGTGTACCCGGCACGTACGATGTAAAGAGAATAGTGTATGCGACAAGAATCTATTTTTATCGATGATATCATATCCCTTTTTCGCTTCCTGTGGATGCACAGTTTAAGAGGGGGTGATGGATAAAATCAGGATAAATAGCAGTTTTTTATATTTCATTTTATTTTAAAGGCGTGGTCTAAAAGGAAAATAACAATAATTTCCTTAAAATAATTGATCTTATCTGCTTCTTGGAAAATAACAATAATTTCCTTAAAATAATTGATCTTATCTGCTTCTTGGAAAATAACAATAATTTCCTTAAAATAATTGATCTTATCTGCTTCTTGGACATCGTTCTTAAGTTAGGCATTAGCAGATATATCAGACACATTTTAGGTTGACTGGAAGAGGGGGGGGGGTGGTTGATGGTCGACTAAAGAACCAACATGTTGAAATTTTAATTATCAATGTTAGCAGCTAACACTAGGGACGATACGTGAGCAAAACACTTGCTAAACATAGTGTAGTTATCTTTGCATTTACACGTAGCTCAGTTTCCTAGACACTGTTGCATGTATGGTCATCACTTATGAAGACACCAATGAATAGTAAATTGTGGTTGCAATTATCTACTTTTATTGCTAAACTGGCTATACTCAGTTGTTGTTGTTATCTTGCTTTTTTTTTTTTTTTTTTTTTTGGGGGGGGGGGGGGCGACTGTGTACCCACAAAGAAAGTGAGCTGTACCATGTACATTATTTCCTTGTGTTTCTTTCTTATCGCAGACCATCAATGTTTTTTAAATTATAAATGAAAGAAAAGAAAAGTCATTAATTTGGATTGATTTAATAAATGGTAACAACTTTATTTTATGCAATATTACACTTGAGTCCTCTATTGGTACTTTTCCAAAGTACGAATTTTATTCTTGTTTCTAATAGAAAGCACCAGAACACCTTCGTTTATCAGGGAAAGCTTGAGGTGGCAGGGGATCTTCACACCAACTGTCGAGGGCCTACAATGTTGACTGTCTGATACAGCCGATTTAGCTGACTGATTGAGCTGGATAGAAAGTAAATGTAACTCATATCTACAGGTATACCTATTCTATAGTCCACTATATTTATCAAACATTATAGTACATTTACTAAGTGTGTAATACGATGGATGTAGGCATTTTGATAATCTACTATCGAAGGGTAGTAATTCATACAAAGCCACTTGCTAATAAGTGAACGTAAAGCAAAAGATCGTTTTATAGTATATTTTTTTAAAATTTACACTCTCTTCAGATATATATATATTCTAGAGCCCACTTTATTTATCAAGCAGGGTTTATTTATCAAGCATCAAGCATGATTTATTAATCAATCATGATTTATATATCAAGCTCGGTTTATTTATTAAGCATGGTGTATATATCAAGCATGGTATATATATCAAGCATGTTTTTTTTTTATCAAGTATCAAGCATGGTGTATTTATCAAGCATGGTGTATTTATCAAGCATGGTGTATTTATCAAGCATGGTATATATATCAAGCATGGTTTTTTTTTATCAAGTATCAAGCATGGTGTATTTATCAAGCATGGTGTATTTATCAAGCATGGTATATATATCAAGCATGGTTTTTTTATCAAGTATCAAGCATGGTGTATTTATTAAGCATGGTGTATTTATCAAGATTGGTGTATTTATCAAGCATGGTTTATATATCAAGCATGGTGTATTTATCAAGCATGGTGTATTTATCAAGTGTGGTTTATATATCAAGCATGGTTTATTTATCAAGTATCAAGCATGGTGTATTTATCAAGTATGGTGTATTTATCAAGCATGGTATATATATCAAGCATGATTTATTTATCAAGTATCAAGCATGGTGTATTTATCAAGCATGGTTTATATATCAAGCATGGTTTATTTATCAAGTATCAAGCATGGTTAATATATCAAGCATGATTTATTCATTAAGCAAAGTTTATTCATCAAGTATCAAGCATGGTTAATATATCAAGCATGATTTATTCATTAAGCAGGCTTTATTTATCAAGTATCAAGCAAAGTTTATTCATCAAGTATCAAGCATGGTTTATTTATGAAGTATCGAGCATGGTTTATTTATCAAGCATGGTTTGTATATCAAGCATAATTTAGTTATCATGCATCAAGCCTGGTTTATATATCAAGCATGGTGTATTTGTCAAGCATGATTTATATATCAAGCATGGTTTATTCATCAAGTATCAAGCATGGCTTATATATCAAGCATGGTTTAGTTATCATGCATTTTTTATTTATCAAGTATCAAGCATGGTTTATATATCAAGCAGGGTTTATTTATCAAGTATCAAGCATGGTTTATTTATCAAGCATGGTTATATATCAAGCATGGTTTACTTATCAAGCATGGTTTACTTATCAAGGATTGGTTTATATATCAACCTTTTTTTTTTTTTATCAAGCATGGTTTATTTATCTAGCAGGATTTGTTATCAAGTATCAAGCATGATTTATTTATCAAGCATGGTTTATATATTAAGCATGCTTTATTTATCAAGCAGGATTTATTTATCAAGTATCTAGCATGGTTTATTTATCAATCATGGTTTATTTATCAAACATGGTTTATTTATCAAGCATGGTTTATTTATCAAGCATGGTTTATATATCAATCATGGTTTATATATCAGGCATGGTTATATATCAAGCATGGTGTATTTATCAATCATGGGTTATTTATCAAGCATGGTTTATTTATCAAGCATGGGTTATATATCAGGCATGGTTATATATCAAGCATGGTTTATTTATCAAGCATGGTTTATATATCAAGCATGGTTTATTTATCAATCATGGTTTATTTATTAAGCATGGTTTATATATCAGGCATGGTTTATTTATCAAGCATGGTTTATATATCAGGCATGGTTTATTTATCAAGCATGGTTTATTTATCAAGCATGGTTTATTTATCAAGCATGGGTTATATATCAGGCATGATTATATATCAAGCATGGTTTATTTATCAAGCATGGTTTATTTATCAAGCATGGTTTATTTATCAAGCATGGTTTATATATCAGGCATGGTTATATATCAAGCATGGTTTATTTATCAAGCATGGTTTATATATCAAGCATGGTTTATTTATCAAGCATAGTTTATTTATCAAGCATGGTTTATTTATCAAGCATTGGTTTATATATCAAGCATGGTTTATTTATCAAGCATGGTTTATTTATCAGGCATGGTAACATATCAAGCATGGTTTATTTATCAAGCATGGTTTATTTATTAAGCATGGTTTATATATCAAGCATTAGTTTATATGTCAAGCATGGTTTATTTATCAAGCATGGTTTACTGTGTTTGATTTCAAATGTCGTTAAAGTATTAGACGCACCAGTAGAATTGATCTATACAGTGCCAGATTACGTGGATATTCTGTAAATGTGTATTATTTCGTTTTTCTGTAAATACATTTTGTCTGTTTGAATCAAGCCTTTGCCCGTTTACAAATCACACCCCTCAATAATTTCTTGAAAAAGCTACTTTGGGATAAATATTAAATCGTCCCTATATAGCTCTCAATCTTTTCATTCATAGGGCAATACAAGTAATTTTTTTTTCAGATGAATGTATCAAGAAGTTCTAAACTTTTCTTTTCATTTTTATCTTCATTCAAAACAATATATATATATATATATATATATATATATATATATATATATATATATATATATATATATATATATATATATAATGTATTTCATTTGAAGCGCTGTATCTATCATGTTTCTGCACACAACTATGTATCTAGAGACGTTCCTTCTGAAGGCTTTTTTTTGTATTCGACATCTAAGGATCTCAAGTTTTCTACATAGAATTATCTCTAATTTCCATTAAGATTTTAATAAGATATAAAACTTTGCTTCTACGTGTTTTGTGAGGAAAGCAAACAATCATCTTTTCAAAGAACCTACGGATGAAAAGATGAAAAAGATATTCCAGGTCATTAAAAACATCAATAAAAAATAAGGTCAAATGTTGCAAAATACACGAATTCCTCTTACATTTGAACAGGTTGATGAATATGCCCATTGATACTTGTATGTGCATTATGTGTAGAAGGTTATATTTCCTTTTCAGTCTTTATTCCTGTTTAAATAAATTGTATATGAGTGTATGCGTCTACATTTATGACGGAATAAAATCAAGAATTAGATTTTCAACAGTATGTTAAGGCAATCATTTATTGTGAAAGCCCTTGCTCCAAACCGAAGAGATCTTTTAAAAAGATCTTATAATCCACTCATTCGTGCTGATGAAAGGTTAATACTAATTTATATGTTATGGATGTTTTTTTTTATAAGACTGCATCATTAACAACTTGCGTAAATATTTTATAAACCCCATGGAATTAATAAACTTTCTTTGAAACGAAAAAGAAACCTCAAAGCATGGCTAATATAAATTATTCATTCATTAACGTTTTTATTGATCCTCGCAAATCAACGTAATAAACTTAATCCATAATCTGATTGGAACATATGGTATACAAGATATCCTCTATGTGTTACATGTATAAGATACTTGAAAGACTTCCTTTTTATATCTGGTAATTTATACTTTCACATCAATTGTTGTTCAAGCACTTTTCCACTGTTCACCCTCGTGACATAAACCATGTTTAAAGATTCAAACGAACTGGCAAGGAAAAAACTACTCACAACAATTAAATGCTTATTGATCCTTAGGTTCTTTCATTTCCATTCTTCTGCTGTGGAACGTAAAGCAAAAATAAATCTGTTATGGACATGTAGATTTTGTACACATACCGGTACTGTCCGTCTACTTTTTTGGACCAAAACTCTTCTATATCGGCCAGTGTGGTAGTTACTGTTAGAAACTTTACCCTGTATTATTATGGTCCTGGTATCCTGTATGAAGGTTTTAATTCAAATTAGTACAGATGAAAATTTGAACTTTTTGACGACAAATATATCGAATACAATGTACAATATATATATTTCATTTTGAGACAAGGCCATGAAGAGGAACATAGAAATGACATATCCGTCATATATGTAAACTGTGGAACATTAACGTCAGTCATTTAGGCTGGAAGTTCAGGAAGTTCAAATTTATACTTTATTTCTATATCTTATATCTAAATTTGCCTTCCAGTCGCGGAAATATATATATATATATATATATATATATATATATATATATATATATATATATATATATATATATATATATATATATATATATATCTACAATTACTATTATACCGAAAGAAAATAAGTTTTAATAAAATAATAAATACATTGAATATTGCGTTGATTTGTGCATCGATTTACTGTTTATTTGGTCAGCTGACCGGTGGGTAGACAGCTGATTTGGCTCTATGATTGGACAGTCGACGGGTGGGTAGACGGCTGATTTGGCTCAATGTTTGGCCAGCTGACGGGCGGGTCGACAGCTGATTTGTCTGTATGTTTGGACAGCTGACGGGCGGTAGACAGCTGATTTGTCTCTGTTTGGCCAGCTGACAGGCAGGTAGACAGCTGATTTGGCTGTATGTTTTGTCAGATGACGGGCGGGTAGACAGCTTTTGGCTGTATGTTTGGCCAGATGACGGGCGGGTAGACATATGCATATGGCACTAAGAAATCTGATATAAAAGGAAACTGAGTGATCGATCCATCACTTCATTCATCCATTCGTTTCTTTTTTGTCGATTCATTTATTAATTTATAGATTCGTTGATTCATTGATTCATCATTCATAGATTGATTCGGTATATTTACCATTTGTGCAAAAGAAAAGGAAGAAAAATGTTGTTCTCAGGTAAAAGCAAAATACATGGAAAGTCTTGAACGTATCCACAATATTTATTATAACAATAAACATGAACTAAAACGAAGACATTATAGCTTTGAGATAGCAAAAAATTATTGACATCATAGCTTTGAGATAGCAAGAAATTATTGACGTCATAGCTTTGAGATAGCAAGAAATTATTGACATCATAGCTTTGAGATAGCAAGAAATTATTGACATCATAGCTTTGAGATAGCAAGAAATTATTGACATCATAGCTTTGAGATAGCAAGAAATTATTGACATCATAGCTTTGAGATAGCCAGAAATTATTGACATCATAGCTTTGAGATAGCAAGAAATTATTGACATCATAGCTTTGAGATAGCAAGAAATTATTTACGATTTTCAAATGAGAATAGTGTCGCTTTTATCAAAATATGTTCCTTTATATTTTTCTGCAGTATACGTGTAGACAATTGTAATCGCTACTCTGGATGTTGTAAACGTGTAGACAATTGTAATCGCTACTCTGGATGATGTAAACGTGTAGACAATTGTAATCGCAACTCTGGATGATGTAAACGTGTAGACAATTGTAATCGCTACTCTGGATGATGTGAACGTTTAGACAATTGTAATCGCTACTCTGGATGATGTTTATGACTACATTTTTTTGACAGAAAATATGGCGTCCGGAGACGTTGATGGCTGGGTAATCGAAATCGCGATATCTGAGATTTTATAAGCAATTTTCAATGCTATGCTGGTGTCGACGATATATCGGCCAATGTGGATAATAGTGAGGATAGCGTTTAATAATCGAGTTTCCGTTTCATTTGCAAGGGAGAGAGACACATAGCATGTACCGTAATGTAAAGAGTTGATTTTATACCAAAACCAATAGATTCCCTACTTGACAGCAAAATAACATGTACTGTACAATTTAGAGTTGATATTATACCAAAGCAAGCAGATTTCCCTACTTGACAGCAAAATAACATGTACTGTACAATTTAGAGTTGATTTTATACCAAAAGCAACAGATTCCCTACTTGACAGCAAAATAACATGTACTGTACAATTTAGAGTTGATTTTATACCAAAAGCAACAGATTCCCTACTTGACAGCAAAATAACATGTACTGTACAATCAAGAGTTGATTTTATACCAAAAGCAACAGATTCCCTACTTGACATCAACATAGCATGTACTGTACAACCTAATCCCTACTTGTTAGTAACAAAAGATGTACTGTAATATTTAGAGTTGATTTTATACCAAAAGCAACAGATTCCCTATTTCACAGCAACATAATATGTTTAAATAATGGCAGTGCATGATTACTTACAGTTATTTAGATGAAATATCAACAAAACAAGAAATAGTACCAGTATTACCACCTCCATAAAAACGTTACCGGCAACGTAACGTAACAGCTCCATTTGCGTCACCTTTATTAGGTGATTCTCAGAAACAAATACATATGAATGGGTTTCATTCATTGAGAAATTACGATGGTGATACATTGTTTTTGCGTTTATTCACATGGAGATTAAAATTATAGCATTGTGTTTCAGTTTTCATTTCAATCAAGGTGTAAAAAATAAATTTGTTTATGTTTTCGTTTGGTTTAAGGTATATAATAAATAGGTTAATTAATTGTTGCTGAAAAATATTCATTGTTTTTGGCTGGTTAATCCACAAACTCAGTGGTGAGAGCCAAAATACTATATCTACTTTTATCCTTTGACCTTTATCACATATTTTGCAAAATGCCCACCTCGTTGACTATAGATTCTGCCACTGGACGTAGTTATATCTGAAGTGCACCACTTACCACCACCCCGGGGGTGAGGTCGATATTTATCTGAACTCCGCTTTGTTCGAACTTTGTCATCCGCAAATCATTAAGAATTCATTTTTTTAAATTTGCCATAGACTAACTTTACCTCTTGTACACATGCAGAACACGATCAACACATTAAGAGATTTCTCATTTTATTATTTTGGTCGCTGTATTGTGCCATTATTGATCATGTGTAAAATATTCAAAAGTATTCTTTTTGTGTTCGCTCTGCCGCTTTTATCTTTTCGCTTTTACTTGCTCTTGTGCTCAGCGCATATCAACTGCGCTAGTGAATATAGATGTTCGTATTGTTTTATACCTATACGAGTTTGTATGTGGAAAAAAAAATATGATATTTCGCTAGAAATCTCAAATGTTACCTACTTAAATCTATATCTTATTCCGTAGAATGAGAAGGCAACTTTACAGTCTTAAGGTAAATGCGATACTTTGTGACACTTTGAACTGCTTTGAGTTTGAAAAAAG
Organism: Margaritifera margaritifera; assembly: GCA_029931535.1. NCBI lineage: Eukaryota > Metazoa > Mollusca > Bivalvia > Unionida > Margaritiferidae > Margaritifera > Margaritifera margaritifera. The sequence continues at coordinate 5,658,836 of JAQPZY010001666.1, read as the reverse complement.
GCGACTGTTCATTGCATATATGCTATTTCCTGTAAAGCTTATTTGATGCCATATGGTGAAACGGTATTAAGACTAATGCCGCGCAGTGTTAAAAGTAAGTCAAAATACATTTTCTTCCCTTATTGGCATCTTAGGGTGCAAGGGACATTTTTTATGCACATATTTGTTGTCGCATCTATATGCCTGATATAAAACTTCATAAGAAATATAGAACCGAAGTGAGGTAAAATTAAAAGGTCCATATTTTTGGAGAGCTATAATAAATCAAAACATAATAGTATCATTCATTTGCCCTGACAAATCAATGGAAGCTCATAGCAAAAAAGGTCTAGCACTCCAGCCCTAAATCCACACATGCATTTGTCATTTCTGAAGGTCATTTTAGGCACACAGTGATGCTCACAGTACAAATGCAAGCCCTTTAACCATGTGATAATTTTGGAAAACATTGTGTACTGAACAGCTTGATGCAATTCGAAACAGTTGCCATCCAAGCCGTTTTGGACATATTCGGCTTGCTTTGAACGCAACGTGTCTACTGCTATGGATGTCTAGCTCTGCTTCCTAGCCGACCATTGGCATTTCACTGTCTAGATACTTTGGCGTCATTAAGGAGGTGCACATGCCGCACAACCAAGGCCGGATTAGAGGCAGAGCAAATGGAGCAGTGTTTCCTCTCTTAAAACTCACCTATTTCGACTGCAATAATAGACTTAAAGACTTAATAATGTTTCGTTACCTTAACTATTTTCAGCATGTTTTTGTTTTGTAATTTCATGGTGTTTGTTTTTCGTAATCATATCATTATATATGTTTTTAGGTGTTATCTAATGTTGTAAAGCGCTTAGAGCTTCTAAAGATTAGGCGCTATACGAAGTCCTCATTATTAGTATTATTATTATTTCCTACCATCTTAGACCGGTCTTTGTTCACAACACGAGCCCGATACACCTAATTCACACATATATCCGTTTCTTTCATAATTAAACATTAATAGCTGAAAAAGTCACATGATAGTCTTAGGTTACGGAATTTTAAACAGAGTAAATTTACGAAACTATCCCCTGCTACATTAGGTTGCTTTAAATATGGGGAAATAATCAGTGGCTGATAAAGGCACATTGATTTTTTTTAAAAAAAATTTTAATTTTTTTAAATAAGCATACAGTGTTCTGAGGACACGTTACTCATTTACCTCTTAGTCAACCCGAGGGTTGAAAGGTTCAAGTAATGATGGTCTTATCTACTTAACGTACCACTGATGAATCCTATGTGGATGTTTCTCATCTAACCTGAAACTCGTTTGTTCATGTAAATAAATAAACATCAACTTGAAAAAATAAACACTTTTAGTTTGTTTCCATAAACTGATATTTTTGAATCAAACAATTATCATTAGTACATCAAAAGTTCATGTCTAGTATTTGTTTACAAAAATATTTGTAATCACCTTCAATGTCCTTTCAAATTACTATTATGGCACACCTGTACCGCATCACTCTTTTTTCATTCTGTTTCAGGTGAGATCCTTAAATCTGAGTCGCTACATCATTATATTCTAAATAAATTATAATCTTCCTTTAAGTAAATAAGTTGAAAATGAACACCGATAGCTGATAATACAGGCTGACCCCGACTGTGCGAGTTAATACCTACGTTTGATAACTGTATGTCATAAATTTCCCCCCACGCTCATTGAGTGAAAGATGTAAACAACACCAGTCATAGATTACATAGGGATTAAAAAGTGACGGCTTTTATCGCGAATCGATTAGTATAACATGATATAATCAAACGTCCCTAAATTAATAATTTATACACTAAACGGAAACAAGATGTATTTCAAAGGGCAAAAACAGATGATTATCGTCACTATACGTAAGTGTTCAGGAAAGCTCTTAATTTCATATTTTCTCAGGATCCGTGATGTGTTTAGCGTTTATGACCAGAAATACATTTAGGCCTAAATTACCACTCAGGTGATTTCGTGACCTTGATTCGGCTGAAGTTTAGGTATGAATCCGTGTCTCGTCACCATAACCATGGTCACCTACACACTCGAACAACAATTAAAGGGTTTAACATTGTTTTCAGGTCAAAGAGCCGAAACACGCCCCGGATCACTGAAGCACGTGGTGTCATATATACTTTTATTTATCAGAAGGAGATTTGATTAAGTCGACAAACAGCGTTAAAACATCACGCTATTTAACAGGAGATAGTAAACAAGCTTGTACAGGTAAAAAGTTTCTTCTTTTCAAGTAAAGTTTATAACCCTATGTTATCAAACAAGCAGCACAAATACTTGTTGATACTATGCCATGTTCAGAAACAAATAAGGTATACAACCGTACATTTGACTTTCTTTATCAAAAGGTCTTTAAAAGTTAATTTTGTTCATATACAGGCTTGTTTAAATCTGACATTTTGAACCAAATACGGAGGGGCATTGCCCTCGGGTGCCGGGCAAGGGTGGCGCCGTCGGGAGCTTTTTTTGTTGTTGCTGTAAACCGGGGCGTAGATGGGGGGGGGGGGGGGATACGGGGTAGAGGTTGGCATTTGACATAAGAACTGTTCTCTGTGGCAAAGTATGGACGCCACTAAAGAACATTGCCCCCTCGCGCCTCGAAACCCTCGCGCCACCATTGCTTGGTTGTGATATTATGTGATGTTTGTATCATACGTTCCAAAGGAGTGTTCAGAGAAAATAGAAATGGTCTTTTATATTCTTGCCAATGATCATGTATACCAGTTATCTGTACAAATCTGTTCCGACCATTGTGTCCGCAGAATCGATGTTTTACTGTATTGTTAATTCACTATTTGCCCTTCTAAATTCTATTTTTGTAAATATGAATATGCTATATAAATCCGCTGGTTTAGTTCTTAATAACTTTTAAATCAACTATTCCTCTTAATTTGTATCAAAAGAAAAGTTGGATAAACACTAGTAAAATGAATACAAAAGTACCTTCATAAGCTACTGACACGAATCAATTGATCTATTTAAATCTTGTATTAACATTAAGGCCTCCATGAGATACCAATATATTTTAAATGGCCTGCCTTTTATTTACATCACGTGAGTACACATTTTTCATATAAAAATATAGTTTTGCATCAATCTGACCATATGAAAGAAAAACAAATAGAAAAATACATTCAGCATCTAATGGAATTTTTAATAGTTGAAAAACAAAAATCAAAGGTTAATAAAAGCTTCTTGTTTGTTTTAGCAATTTTCTAAATTATTACTTAAGTGTTTTCTGAGATTATTAAGAATACTGATTTTATTACATTTTCCCAGTGTATTGAGTCATTTGACAATTTCCCAGTGTATTGAGTCATTTGACAAGTTGCCGCGTACCAGCTTAATAAAATTTGTATTAAATTAGAAAAAGATGTAGATTTTCCTGAACTTAATACAAAATCGTTTGTTCCTCTAAACGGTTTTAATATAAACTTCAATTATATTAACAGCTTATAAAAGCAATGTCAGTGGACATCAATTTGTCGACGAACAATTTGCAAAGCCGTCAAGGTTCAGATCAACTACCTCCAAAGGTCAGAGGTTGATGGAGCACATTACCAGTAGAATTGTGAACAATGAACTGGACAGTTTCAAGTTTGTAACACAAGGTGTGTGGGCCATGAGTGATATCCAGACACTATTAAAATATTTGCCCCAGGTTGTGACATCATCTTTGATATTAATATCACAATAGGTCCTGGCTAAAGTTATAGAATCTTTGTGAACTTTTGACTCCCTTGTCAAGGGTTTGACCTAATACACAACTATTACAGGCGACCATCCCATTATTGCTATGAAAATGATTCTTAAAGGTGCACATTCTTTCGGTGGCATCTGAGTAATTTGAGAACAATTATCAAACACCTACAGTGTATATAATATTATTGGTCCATGTCCATTATTCACGGATGGTGTATATTTTTTTTTCTTGTAAATATCATACTAGTATTTAATTGGTTCCAAAAGTGATAGCATAATGTGACTTTCATTTCGTTTTTCCACATTCTAGAAGATATGACCGTAGAAAGAAAATCTACCTAGTAGCTTAGTAATTTGATATCTACTAAGCTATAATATATTGCACTTGTATCAGTTATCAAAAGATGCATCATGTTGATGATACAAACATGAGAACAAAGAGTTTATCTGTTTGTCTTATGTGTGAATTGCATCGTCTGTATTACTGTGTAAAAATATATTTATTTTCATATTGAATATTAAAAAGTTTCATGAAAATCTATGGTGTATGGTCCACTCTATGAAGATATTGTAAAACACCAATGTTGTAACCATTCGTCTATCTTTCCAGCCAGCTGCATGTGTCGCGCTGTATATTTGTCACTCTGAAAACGAGAAAAAAAACTTTCATTTGCACTTCCATTTGAAGCAAGGGAAAATAAACGCTCCTTTGATCTCCTAAAATAATAAAATATCATCATCGTCGTTGTTGTCATCGTCATCATCATCATCGGCAGCAGCATCACCATCACCACCATCATCATCAATATCATCGGCGGCGTCATCGCCATAATCAAAATCACAAACCTTGTTACCATCGTTACCATTATCATCGTTGTCATCGTCGACGTCATCATCACCATCGTTGTCGTCGTGGTTATCAACAACAACACCAGAATTATCAACATCGTTATTCTGAAGATGTCTTTAGGCTTTACGAAAACTCTGTTACTGCCAAATTAGTAATTAACCTTGTACGACAAACTGACAGGTGATACTATTGTTACTCGTTTCCACTTGGCTACCCCTCTATGTGGTAGATAAGGTTTGGTAGGTTATACAAATGGCTCACTTTGTCATGAATAGTGGATAAAATCATAAACGTAGTGGTTGTTACACGCTAAAGACTCTAATAGAAAGCCGGTAAAAGTGGGTAGATACCAGTATCATGATAGAAAGACCTATTAAGCCTTAGACTGAATAGTGTCATTTTTAATTGGTATATCTTTTCCGGATGAAAAAAGTGATTAAATGAATCCATTATAATTCATTTTGTTACTGTAGCAAGCAAATCATTTCCTGTCAAGGCTACCTAAAAGTGCTTAGAGGAGAAGGGCCTTGGTAAAAGTATACTTGTATATGCAATAACATCCACTATATGTTATTAAATACCAATTACTTATGATGACCAGTCTGTTGCACAAGCGATAGAACTTTATTTTGACTATTAGCAATGGAAAACTCAGAGGCAATCAATAAGTGACCTGATTTACGAGTAATCCTTCCATATATAAACTTAAGCGATAGTTTTCTACCCATTGTGCGTAATCATTGAGGACCCAGAAATAGTGGACAATGTGTAGGGGTGGAGGACAAGATTGGGGACACAGAAACAGTGGACAAGATGTAGGGGTGGAGTACAAGATTGGGGACAGAGAAACAGTGGACAAGATGTAGGGGTGTAGAACAAGATTGGGGACCCAGAAATAGTGGACAATGTGTAGGGGTGGAGGACAAGATTGGGGACCCAAAAATTTTGGACAAGATGTAGGGGTTGAGTACAAGATTGGGGACACAGAAACAGTGGACAAGATGTAGGGGTGTAGAACAAGATTGGGGACCCAGACATTGTGGACAAGGTGTAGGGGTGGAGGACAAGATTATGATTTCTGCCAAGAGGAAATAAGAGTATCAAGTTTAAAATCAGCAGCAGCATCTAAATATCGTTGGAGGTGGGGGAGGGAGAGGGTCCCTCATTTTCTACCCTTGAAAAGGATATAAAAATGTTTTGAAGTTAGAAAGATAATCGTAGAGACTGGACATCAATGAAATTGGATTAAACACAACACACAGCTGATTCGGAGTGTGCAAGCTTTGATGTTCACAAATATACCGTTAAGACATATTTTGGTGTACTATTCGTATTGTGTATGATTACGTTGTATATTTAGACAATGCCTTGAACTTTATTCCCATCATGCATGACGTTGCTTCCAAAGCACTTATTATTAATGAATCATTTGTTTTGTAACTATGTAATTCAATGCAGGTGTTTGAAATATGATAGTTCTTGTTTATCTATGAAACACAGCCCAGTTTTTGGGGCTTGTTTTGACAAACATTGGTACTGATTTATATTCTATTTGACACAAAGCATACCAATAAAAAATGTTTCCTTCGTGTACATAATTAAACTGCTATAACAACATATCAGTTTCAACCCTTTTCACAATTTTATGGCTTAGAAGGAAAAAATGTTTTCTGTATTAGGTAATATCTCGATTTTAAATACAATTACGTACTTACTAAGGCTTTGCATGCATAAGTATTTAATAAGTGCATATAAAGTACTAACATGTTATATCAGATCTATAGTAGCGATATATAACACTTCAAAATTAGTGCTAAGTTTCCGGATATGTAATACTGACTCATAAATGGTGTTATTATACTGTAATATTGACTCATAAATGGTGTTATTATACTCTCTTTGTATAATCCATTGTCGATAATATACGAAAGGAAATGCATGAATCATCTTTCAAGTAAAGCTTCTACGATGTCAATGGATTTGAGCCATTCATTTATCTTAACATTACCACCTGAGAATCTTCAATTCATTTTCACATTTATGTTATTAAAAATAAATTTCCCTTCCTTATTTCACCTGACATTTTCCTTATTTGATTTTTATTGATCAGTTTTACATCATCAAATTTTTCAGGTATTTGTTTTATTTTTCCAATACAAAGTTACATGTAGACAAAACGTGACATGTGTTCTTGGTACTTTTGCTTCGTTCTCTTCTAAATTTGAATAATCAAATGATGTTATTTAAAGTTTATAAATTGTATGATGCATCATAATTTATACTTTGATAATATGCTAGTTATCTCCTATTCAGTAATCTGCACATCTCATATTCATGTCCCATTTCTGAATTATATATTTATACAAATGCGTGTATATATTGATTCACAACTTTTATTGAAAGAAAAAAAAACGTACAGTCTACATTCACCATAACGCCAACATTCGTCCATGGAAACAATTGGCATTATAACAGGGATGGGTATTTTTGGTTTCGGTGTGTTACGGCACAGCGCCACAAGCAGGTCATTTGTGTCGATGTAATTGGAGCAAAGTGCCTTGCCCAATGGCACACCACGGTAGTCGACCTGGGCTGATCCCACGGTCCGATTCGAACCCGCACCCTGTCGGTAGTGAGTCCGGCACGCTAACCACTGAACCACCACGATTCATTATAACGGAGACGGAGGTCCAACGGAACCTTACAGGAAAGATAAATAGAATGAGATATAGTTAGATATTAAATGTAAATAATAATAGACTAGAAGCGATTTAATAAACTAAAAATCAATTCAATGAAATTGCTGATAATTGCACAAAATGTAAAACCTAAATGCTGGGTCATTCAGTGAGATTCGGGTACGTCAATACATCTCAGAAACCCAAGTGAATCCGTAAATAATTAAATAGAAAATCATAAATTTTATGTGATTCTAAACATTGCCTTCAGGGAAATGTTTTATTTATTATGATGTGGAATGTCCTCATGTCACGGAATCTCAAATTTTGCGTGCACTTTGCGGAGATTCAATATTTCCACAGATCCAATTTCTTTTAAAATTCACGGCAGAAGCTGAAAGTGTTAGGAATAGACTCAATGCAATTAACTGTTTAAAAGTCTTAAAAGACAAGAGAATCTTAATGCCTGGAAAAATCAGCTGGCGTTATAAAGAAGGCAGTTAGTGTAGAAAATGGTATTTTTATCCAAATTTTAGGCTGGCGGGTGGCGGCAGGCGAGTTATGACACTGGAATCATTTAGTAGGTAAATCCGTTCTAGACAATTTATTGGCGATACGCGTGGGTAGCGGTGGGTGTAGACTGTATGTAAATACACTGTATAAGTCACTACAGTATTCTAAACTCCATTAGTTAGAAACAATGACAGGGCTTGATCACTTATATATTTATCCATTACATTTTCATGGTATTTCAGTGACATTTAAGCAGTTGGCATATTATATACATTTTCCACGCCTAAAAAGAGAAACATTTTCTATTATTTCCTCCGGATTTTCCAGAACTCTGTAAACAAAGATTTTTCAAGGACTCTGTAGGCAAAGATTTTCCAGGACTCTGTAGGCAGAGATTTTCCACGACTCTGTAGGTAGAGATTTTCCAGGACTCTGTAGGCAACGATTTTCCAGGACTCTGTAGGCAGAGATTTTCCACGACTCTGTAGGCAGAGATTTTCCACGACTCTGTAAGCAAAAGCCAGCCTTGGATCATATTACGATTTTTAAACTGCAGACGATAAGGCATGGGCAGGATGTCTTTAACAGTTCATGATATTATTACCAGCACCTGTAGACGATTAGGCATGTGTAGTATGTTTCTAACAGCTCATGATGTTATTACCAGCATCGGCTGTATATTACATCATTATATTATTACCAACACACTGCAAACGATTAGGCATGGGCTGTATGTCTCTAATATTTCATGGTATTATTACTAGCACACTGCAGACGATTAGGCATGGGCTGTATGTCTCTAACATTTCATCATATTATTACCAGCACACCGCAGACGATTAGGCATGGGCTGTATGTCTCTAACATTTCATCATATTATTAACAGCATCGGCTGTATGTTAGGGATGGGCAGTCTGTCTATAACAGTTCATGATATTATTACCAGCACCCTGCAGACTATTAGGCATGGGTAGTATGTCTTTAACATTTCATGATATTATTACCAGCACCCTGCAGACGATTAGGCATCAGCTGTATCTATATAACATTTCATCATATTATTACCAGCACACCGCAGACTATTAGGCATGGGAAGTATGTGTTTAACATTTCATGATATTATTACCAGCACCCTGCAGACTATTAGGGATGGGCAGTATGTCTATAACAGTTCATGATATTATTACCAGCACCCTGCAGACTATTAGGGATGGGCAGTATGTCTATAACAGTTCATGATATTATTACCAGCACCCTGCAGACTATTAGGGATGGGCAGTATGTCTATAACAGTTCATGATATTATTACCAGCACCCTGCAGACTATTAGGGATGGGCAGTATGTCTATAACAGTTCATGATATTATTACCAGCACCCTGCAGACTATTAGGGATGGGCAGTATGTCTATAACAGTTCATCATATTATTACGAGCACCCTGCAGGCTATTAGGGATGGGCAGTATGTCTCTAACATTTCATGGTATTATTACCAGCACCCTGCAGACTATTAGGGATGGGCAGTATGTCTCTAACATTTCATGGTGTTATTACCATCAGTAATAAGTCATGAACAGAATCCTTATCACTTAGAGGAATGATAATTATTCCGATAAAATTGCTCCACCATGTAAATTTGCCACAAGGAGCACATTTTAAGACGTAACATTAGATACAGTTAAGAAGAGTTTACATTGAGAAAATCCTCGATCCGTTTACTTGTAAAGAATCATAGGAAAATGTTAGAATGTAATAAACATCCAATTATAATTGTCTTTGGCCACATTGTAAAATTTTAAAAGGCTTCTTAGATGCACTCATTAACAAACGTTTCCAATAATGGCCTGTTTATTTGCTAACTTTTCCAAGGTAAAGCCATGACAAAGACTGGCGTATATTTTGCGGTAATAAATCCATGTATTTGGCATGCTTTCTCCCTGATTGCGATGCTCCAAGATTTACTCATAAGATACATGGTTCTGAATAACTCCTTGTGATATAAATTTTGATGTCTACCTTTTCTGCCAACCTGAGTTTGAAAAATAAAAATCAATATCAATTTGACATTTACAGGACCAGTTAATTTACTAACTTCACTAATCTTCGAGCAATGTAAACTAATAGTAAGTAAAATTAGTAAGATATTGCAAATTGCATCATTTCAAATTGACCATGAAAACAACCTTTTATCTAGAATAGCAAACTCAAAGTACGTTAAGCACAAAAAAAACCCAAATTCTCTGAAATTAATTATCTGCTGACGTGTTATATTAAATATAATGAGTACTTGTTCTTGACTAATATACAGTTATTGACTTTTGATGTGGCTGATACAAAGCTGTATCAACCTCAGACAAGTGATATTCACCGAGGTTGGAGACCTGAGGTTAATATCACTTTAATGGGACTAGTATCAACCATATCACAAGTCATTAATTGTTTTATTATGACTTTTAACTTCCTGTGCTTTTTTGACCACTTTCATTGTATTAAACAGAATAAATGCATTTTATCCTCACTAATCTCAGTCTCTTACGTCGCACCGCCAGTGACGTCATATGTGGAGTGACGTCAGAGACTGGCTAAACTGTCAAGCAAGCCTTTAGAATCTTATATCATCCTAGCGTGATCACGTGAGGTTGTTGTAATGTTTTAGCAAATACATCTTCTGACGATTTAACCAGTCATGATCACAGCAAAATGAGTAGCAATACAATAATCTGAAATGGTGAATGATTTTAAAAATAATACACAATCAGAAGAAAATATAAAACACCAATTGTTACTTGATTGTATTTTCTACACACTAATTTCTTCTATAATTTACTTTCAAAATTGAAACTTTTGCACAATATACAGTCAAACCTGTAATCTGTATACGGTGGACAATTGGTAGACTTACTTTTCAATCTTTTATTTTAAGTTATCAGATGACCGCTGATTCAAATTATTCATCTGCCTGATGATTAAAAATATCATCTGTCCATTGATTCAAATTATCATTTGTCCGCTGATTCAAATTATTTATCTGTCTGCTGATTCAAATTATCATTTGTCCGCTGATTCAAATTAGTCACCTGTCTGCTGATTGAAATTATTAATCTGTCCACTGATTCAAAGTGTAAATACTGTAATATGCATGTAAGTCTGTTATGGAGTGTTTTCCGGTAAAAAAAAAAAAAAAAAAAAAAAAGTCAGGTGCCCGTTAATGCAAGTTTCACAGCTATTTCATCTCTTGAAATTGTAAATTGAAGCACCAGAAGTTAACTCACGGGAATAGGTCAGTTTGAAAACTGGAAAAGTACCAAAAGTTGAATGTTATCTAAGAACAAGCTCTCATTTATTATCGAGAATTTATTATTTCAAAATATAGATTTTATTTGTTCAGCAAAATGATTTTGAAATATTGATCGTTCCTCGCCAGACTCTCTCTTGTAATACTCCCTCCCATCTGAAATGTTGAATATGCAAGTTATGAACCATTGAATTAACAACTATCATTCTACGTTGTAAGTTGGCGCTGCTTTTTCTCTCCTGACATGTCCGTGATAGACATTCCAAACAACCTTGTGCGCTTCTCAACATCTGCAGGCCTGAATCTGATAATTATAACAGAATTTGATAATTGACAATAAAATGAATAGGGTAAAGGGATGAGGCTGAGATAAGAAGTCGCTGAAATTTTCCAGAATCCCTAACAATGCTGTATAGTCGTATATCATATTGAGGCCAACAAGTTCTCAGCAATCTAACAGCAGGAAAGCCGTAGCCTGGCCAGGGGTTTGACAAATTTGTTTAGTAGTATGGTGTGATATTCACATGTTTTCACAAACTGCCAGGAAATGATAAAGGCCCTCAGTTACTACTGATATGGATTGTAAAATATATTCAAAGGCAACCAGATTCTTTTAGCGTAATTGGATGAAATATATTTATATTATTTTGAAAAGATAATTCCAAAACTTAAAATGCTCTGTTTCGTACATTCCTTTTCGACTTTGAAAAAACGGTAACTTTACTTTTAATCTATCTGCCACGTAAGTTTTCTTTGCATCAACCAAGAAAAAAGTGAAAAGTAAAATGTATCCCTCAAGCAATGTCCCCTGTCAATTATTCTTCACGTATTGTCTCAGAAACCTTGGAAGGGATGTTTATTACAGATCAGAGAGAAATACATTCAAATATCCCTTCATTGAAGTTTAAGAAGAAAACGTTGCTCACTGTTTTAGCTATATAGGGATAAAATATAGGTATAAAATTTCACCAGTGAATTGAAATATAGTTTCACGTATATAATTTTTCCAGGCTTACCCATAAAAATGAATGGAATCATTCCTGGGACATGGCTAATCAAAATGCAGGAACACCTGTAACACGATGGCTATATCCCTAAATAAGTGTAATTACAAGTGTTACAAAATTTTTATATAGGTATAAAATTTCACCAGTGAATTGAAATATAGTTTCACGTATATAATTTTTCCAGGCTTACCCATAAAAATGAATGGATTCATTCCTGGGACATGGCTACTCAAAATGCAGGAACACCTGTAACACGATGGCTATATCCCTAAATAAGTGTAATTACAAGTGTTACAAAATTTTTATATTTTGCTTTTAAATTAGAGATCAGCTCTTAAAAAGTATTCAAATCAACACCTAAACAAGTGTATTTTACAATAATGTTTATGGCGCATTGTAAATTACACGCTATTTGATATGTTTTTACTATGGGCCGGAGGCCTAAAGTACTGAATAAACATTCTGTTCTATTCTGTAACAAATGTATAAAGTAGATCCGTTTTTTTTTTTTTTTTTTTTTTTTTTTGGGGGGGGGGGGTTGTTGTTGTTGTTGTTGTTACATTTTATCCGAGTAAAAGCCATCTCTCTCTGTAATCACTATTAAACAAGTTCTTCTGCTGAACGAGCTCAAATTGTATATGGATAAATGTAATATAGAGAAAAAAATGAAACACCTTAATTGACATTTCATATCTCATGTATGGGATATTGATGAAACATTCATGTATACCTCTTTATATCAATATCCTCTTCTTTTTGGTTTCAAAACAGCAAACAAATCGTAACTAATTTTGTTCTTGCCTCAGTTTTAAGTATTTAACCTTTATTTTGTTATTCTTTTAATACTTGAAATAATTTTTTATCTTGTGGTCTATCTAAACTCCTAAAATTGCAGGCCTGGCAATACACAGAAAGAAGCTTGGAAATAAGAAAAACTATAAAACTCATCAAAATTCTGATTATCTAGACCTGTATATATTAGACCATGTGTTCATGTTCATGACCATGTTCGACTTGTAAATTCTCTTTTGATCCAGTACCCATTTCCGTCAGGCTGGGCGGGCCTGTTCCGAAAACATTTGCGGCTGACTTTCTTCCTGTCTCATCCAATTCAGTTGCACCTGAGAATAAACTTTACCATTAACTCTGACAGATAGATATTTTGGGACTTTAATAGACAACAACTTAATGATTCCTTCTAAATTTCAGAACATCGAAACAATTTCCTGTCGAAGTAATTTATCAGATGTCATCGCCAACTTTCACATATGTAGCAAATATACTTTGTTAGATATGAAGGCATTCCAAATGCTGAACTTCCTATGTTAAAAAGTACCACCCAGATAATGAGTAATCTCTGTAAACCACTAACATCTTTTCTACTACAATTTATCTTGAATATTATACCAAAGTATACATTCAACCATTTAAACATTTTTTTTTCTCATTTCAGTAATGTAGTTTGACAATAATATGGTATAATAATTTCAACAATTCAAAACTAGAAATGGAACCCATCACAAATATTCGCACATGTTTATTTGTGTGCCCACATCCCCCTCACACCACCACCACCACCATCCCCACCAACCCCTAATCAATCATAGTGGCAGCTTCCAAGACCAAGTATCTGAAGCGGTTGTTGCATCACACGAAAAGTGACCATCCACCTCAGTCTATGTAGACAAAGTTCACGTTACAAAGAACTGTCAATGTCATTAATATAAATGTGACCTTTGACCCCCATCCCTTTCTCTCTCATAGCTGCATCCAGGATTTGAAACCTTTTTGTCATCTGCTCACCCTTGTGAAACATGATGCTAAATATGAACACCCTTGTGAAACATGATGCTATATATGAACACCCTTGTGAAACATGATGCTATATATGAACACCCTTGTGAAACATGATGCTATATATGAACACCCTTGTGAAACATGATGCTAAATATGAACACCCTTGTGAAACATGATGCTATATATGAACACCCTTGTAAAACGTGATGCTAAATATGAACACCCGTGTGAAACGTGATGCTAAATATGAACACCCTTGTGAAACATTATGCTAAATATGAACACCCTTGATAAACATGATGCTATATATAAACACAATTGTAAAACATGATGCTAAATATTAACACCCTTGTGAAACATGATGCTATATATGACCACCCGTTCAGGCTATAACAAAATTATTCACGGATGGACGGACGGACGCACAAGCAGACTGCCGACCTATAACAATTTACAATTTGTGATATCCAACACGGAATAATTGAATTCACGTCATCTATAAATGGGTATAATATTTAAATGTTTTCAATAGCATCTATATGAACATATCTACATTTTTTTCTTCTTTCTTTTTGATTAAATATTTAGTAAACTCAGGATATGCAGCACACGTTTTGAAGTCAGAAGTTAATTAAAATTGTGTGGGTTGTCGGTGATACAGAAGCCAATGGGAGATCAATATAACTAATTTAAATCAACTGCTTTTTTATACGTCACAGAAAATTATATGAAACGTATGCAAACGCCGGATAATTGTCTTAATAACGAAAACACAAATACTGTTTACCTTTTAAATTATACAAACATATGCAAAACTTAATACTGTATAAAAAGTTTATTTCTTTTATTTTTGATAAAACTTAATACTGTATACATAGTTTTATAAAACTCATACAACACTTGTTACCATTATATGTTCAATACGGTATTTTAAAAATATATATTTTAGTAAAAGCAGTTCTATATATTACTCGCTATGGGCAGATTCTACATGAGTCAATATTACAATGATTAAAAGTTACACCTTATTTTTTATTCAAAATAATTTCCATATGAATTGACAGAGGATAAATTGTATGCTTTGACCTTGACTGAAAATATATTTCACTCTTTTCTTAAACCTTAAATGAATACGTTGATGATAAACACATTTTAAAGCTGTTATAAAAATGATAAATCCACTGTACCATAACGGAGGAACCCACGTGATTCATATCCGATTTAGTTATCCCCTGTAACTAGCCCATCTTTAAGGTCACGCTATGTACACCCAAATTTGATTTGTATTTGTAAATGTATTTTTCTATGGACATTGACATACAAAGTTTTCATTTAGTCCTTTATTATTTCACTGAATTATATTTTCTTCTCATGACACTGGTCACCCATGCCTCAAGGTTAAAAGACCTAAGGTATAGGATGGCAAAGGTTTCATCGTTATTTATTTGAATCTGTAATTTATTTCCTGATAATAATTTGAACACGGGATTTGTTTACTATAATGTGTCAGTGCGTTGAAAGGCGATGACCAAACTCACTCAAACTCAAGGCAACTGAACTTCATGAAACGCGCTTGTCAATGAGACATTTTGGAAGTGTTTCTACCATTGAAAAATGTAGGACTTGAGTTTTTGTATGTACAAGGTCATGCTGTTACTTCGTGAAACGCACTTATCAATGAGACAAAGTGTTCATACCATTGAAAAATGTAGGACTTGAGTTTTTGTATGTACAAGGTCATGCTACTTCATGAAACGCACTTGTCAATGAGACAAAGTGTTCATACCATTGAAAAATGTAGGACTTGAGTTTTTATGTACAAGGTCATGCTGTTACTTCATGAAACGCACTTGTCAATGAGACAAAGTGTTCATACCATTGAAAAATACAGGATCTGAGTTTTTGTATGTAAAAGGTCAAGCTGTTTCTTCATTGTTTGTTTCGTTTTTAGATGATGAAAAAAAAAAGGTGCCTCTGATTCGAGAGCTATCTAATGAATAAATTCTAACCATCATACTGTGGAAACGTAATCGTAATAATAGGATCATTTCTTTTATACATTAAAATGAAGAAATTATTAAATGCCGGTGACATAACAGTCCAATGATGCTTTTTATACATTAAAATACAGAAATTATTAAATATCGGTGACATAACAGGTCCAATGATGCTTTTTATACATTAAAATACAGAAATTATTAAATATCGATGACATAACAGTCCAATGATGCTTTTTATACATTAAAATACAGAAATTATTAAATATCGATGACATAACAGTCCAATGATGCTTTTTATACATTAAAATACAGAAATTATTAAATGCCGGTGACATAACAGTCCAATGATGCTTTTTATACATTAAAATACAGAAATTATTAAATGCCGGTGACATAACAGTCCAATGATGCTTTTTATACATTAAAATACAGAAATTATTAAATATCGATGACATAACAGTCCAATGATGCTTTTTATACATTAAAATACAGAAATTATTAAATATCGATGACATAACAGTCCAATGATGCTTTTTATACATTAAAATACAGAAATTATTAAATGCCGGTGACATAACAGTCCAATGATGCTTTTTATACATTAAAATACAGAAATTATTAAATGCCGGTGACATAACAGGTCAAATGGTGCTTTTGTTTTCATAATTGACAATGATCTTAAAAATGTTGACATGTTAAAATAAACTATAATTAATCCTATGACGAGTTTGTAAAGACAATTAAGCATTAATCTTTAACAAAAAATTATTTCATTTATTGCGTATCAGTACCTAGTTCTACATATTATTCCTTGACAAATTGGTTTAAAAAATTTTTTTTTTTTTAAATTTAGAAAAGGTTTATTGTTTATTCTGTTTGAAGCATGATTGGCTTGCTATGCAAAATTCGAAATCAAATGTAACTTACATACGAAACTTTTCACTTAAACGTATTATAAAGTATTTATATTTTTTGCACTGACACTCACCAATGGGACTGCGCAATTTTTATATTATTCCCCAAACACCTATCTATTCCCGCCAGCAACCCTCCACCTCCCTCCCCATTACAATGGACGTTACCATGACCAAGATTAGGCTTTCTAGAGGCTATAGGATTATATATTAAGATACCTCTTTTTTTGCCCTTTCTGGCTAGAGGCTAGAGGGCAATATATTAAGATGATTCTTTCTTTGCCCTTGCTTGCTAGAGGTTAGAGGGCAATATATTAAGATGTCTCTTTCTTTGCCCTTGCTTGCTAGAGGCTAGAAGGCAATATATTAAGATGCCTCTTTCTTTGCCCTTGCTTGCTAGAGGTTAGAGGGCAATATATTAAGATGTCTCTTTCTTTGCCCTTGCTTGATAGAGGCTAGAGGGCAATATATTAAGATGCCTCTTTCTTTGCCCTTGCTTGATAGAGGCTAGAGGGCAATATTTTAAGATGCCTCTTTCTTTGCCCTTGCTTGATAGAGGCTAGAGGGCAATATATTAAGATGCATCTTTCTTTGCCCTATCTTGCTAGAGGCTAGAGGGTTATATATCAAAATGCCTCTTTCTTTGCCCTTTCCAAAACAGATTAAAGCATTTCTTGTCATCCTTTGATATTCTTAGAGACAATGTCTTTTTGACTCATGGTAGCAATTTTTTCCCCCGTTATGGTTAGTATGTAACAACACCGGTTTGCTGGGATTACGTCGTATACATGCAATACTTCTGCATGCATGGATTATTTGAACAGAAAAATTGGCTATTTCTGTCTATCTACATCAACTTTTCTTTTTAAGTTTGGGACTTTTAGAATGTGATATCTGGTGTTAAATGCACTTCCATTTTGTCAGGGCTATATCAGGAAGGTCAATAGTGACACAAGTAAGAAAGTTATTTTAGTTTCTTCCTTTATGATTTAACTTGATGTCTAAAATTGGTTATGTTACGCCTTACTTACCTCAGCAATTGTAAAAAATTAGTCATATGAAGAAGTTATATTTATCCTTCATATCAATAAAGAAACAGATGTATATAAACGTATGCATGAAAAACTGGCAAAACGTTTTCAAATTAAGTTGAAATTCTGGGCTTTTACATCTCAAGCAATGAAAACGCTAATAGTAACATTACACAGTCAATAAATTTGATTTTTAATGTCTGTATCCGAATCTGGTAAAGACTATCCGAAGTTTGCCCTACTTTTATACTGAATCAGGCAAAATGATCTAGAGCAGTGGTGGCGCGAGGGGGATGGGTCTGTTGAGGGAGGAAATTGCCCCTGGGAGCCACCAGGCGAGGGGGGGGGGCGCAGTCGGGAGCTTCTTTTTTTTTTGCATTTGTAACCGGGGCGCGTAGATGGGGGAGAGGGGGGGGGGGGTGGAAGTTGGCAACTGACATAAAAACTGTTATCTGTGGCAAAGAAGGGGCACCACTAAAAACATTGCCCTCGGGCGCCTCAATAGGGGCGCCACTAAAGAACGTTGGGCCCGGGCGCCTCGAACCCTCGCGCCGCCACAGATCTAGAGGGAAAAGAAATGCCCAAAATGCTGATGTGAATAAAATAAACACGCCTGTGCTGTTCTGGAGTTTCAAGTACTTATGCTTACTTGATGATAAATATACATGTAAGATTGTCTTATAAAAATTAAAAGTGGAAATCAAAATCTAATTAATTCCTTAGGCAAGGTCGTTAAATCTGACATTTCCCTACGTATTCAACCTTTTTTTATGATGCACTGAGAGGCATTTAGACAAATACTAATGCATACATGTAATGTCCAGTCTCGTTGTTGCGATGTTAAGGCCATATAATAAGGACTAATCTAACTGTCGGATAAAGGAGCAAAACATGATGTAATTTACAACAAGTGTTCCACCGCACCAGTCGGATATACGGAACTAAGCTGTAGCCAATGAACTTATTT
This sequence comes from Margaritifera margaritifera, assembly GCA_029931535.1. Lineage (NCBI taxonomy): Eukaryota > Metazoa > Mollusca > Bivalvia > Unionida > Margaritiferidae > Margaritifera > Margaritifera margaritifera. The sequence continues at coordinate 5,640,055 of JAQPZY010001666.1, read as the reverse complement.
TTGTCATTCCTGACTGCGTGTAAGAAATTTTATGATGGATACCCATCTCTTTGTCTGTATTTGTGTCATGTAAAATGCATATCGGGAAATTGTTGTTCTATTCCAATCTCTTTATTCCTGTTAATTACTCTCTTATATAGAAACAATACTTTGTATTCTATACATACGATGGAAAATAACATCTTGACGTAAATTTATATTTATAACACTTCTTAGTTCTACTGTTGTACCGCTGGAGTTTTTTTTAATACCTCTTTATATTGTGTTGAAAGTTTGAGTGAATAATGTATGTATTTATATGTATAGGGTTTAACCGCACATGACCACAATCCTGCCTGTATAGTAGCCACCTACAAGTTAGGTTCTAAAAATGTAAAGATGAAACTTTTCCTGAATTTTAACTAAAATAAATTACAGTTAATGTGATACATGTTTTTAGCACTTTTTTTGAGAACACATAGCGACACATATCCTTATATAAGATATCAAAAACTTCTTCCCCCAAAATTGTGTGTTTGTGTGGAGTCCAAAGCGACTATTTATTATGTATAAGAATGCATACGGCATGTTTTCTTTCACCATAGTAATTGACTTTTGTCTTTGCTGTATGCACGTAGCTGAATGTTGCTTGACACATCGAAGCAGGACAATATGATACAAGTTGCAAAAGTAAAACATAAGCCGTTGTAGGGGTTGGTCCAGTGAAGTAGATAAAAATTTATAGACGTTTATAAATGTGTTCACTTAGAGTTGTAAAATTCATCCCCAAGACTTTAAATCCTAGGCTTGGACTACAATTCAGATTCAATCATACAAGCATTTATTTTTCAATTTCCTCTGATTGCTTTATGACGATCCCAGCTAAAGTCAATAATAATGTCCATAAATTATACAATGCACTTGTTATTTTTCACATATATCTCATTCTGTATGAAAAACAGGGGCAACCATATTAAGGTGTGAAACATACATCACTTCAATACAAATAATCCATATCAGGTCCCCCATTATATTTAATCTGTACATTTATACATTCATAAAGCGAAATCGTCAACTTGCTTACCATAGATCAAGCCCTAGAAGCCCGGTGGTCTGAATCACATCAACTATATCAATTTCTTTTGTACCACTGACAACTTTTAAAATGCATTTTTTGACGCAAAGAAATATACCAAATACCGATGTGTCATTACAGACTTGTTCCTAGCTACAGAACTATTTGGGATCTCACCATGTGGCATAGGTAAATGACAGTTGTACCTTAATTTGATATATATTTTGTGGTACAGACTGGAATATAAATATCACCACACTTTTGCTGGCACGATATATTGTATGTCCATCAAGGCAGAAAAGTTTCAAGAAGGAATGATTCGAGAGTATAATAAGAACACAATAATATCTTTGTTTACGATCATCTTCAAACATTTCCATGCAGCTCATAACTAAGAAGAAAAATAAACTGTGATTATTCCAAACAATAAAATAACCAATCAAGATCATGTTACCAAGTGCGACCAGAACCATGCAGGTATTAATTGATGGAGTTTGTAGTAAGTAGTCGATTTTTTGCATTTGATTGGAAAGTCCATACTCATGTCTGTGTAAGGTTTTGCTATACGTATTGTTTTTGTTTTGTTTTGTTTTTTTATTGGGGGTGGGGGTGTGGGTGGGGGTATTTTTTAAATTTGTTTATCAACAATCTATATATTACTTCTATTCGTGCGTTTATTGTAACCTGTTTATAAGATCTGGTCGAAATTATCCTTTCTTTTTAGTGCCTTGTTCGTTTAAAATAATAAAGATATAGCGACATAGGGATCTGTCATGTTTTGCTGCGTTAGGGTGGAGTCACACGATATATATAATTATTTCAGGTGGACAAAAATTACCCGTGCTTTCCCTAAATATGGAACACTGAACGCAGTGTATTATACCTTTTTCAATCCATTATTCCATATGACCTATGCAGGGTTTCATGCGACAGGTTACCATTATTACGTTAGTGTATTTGATTAATTAGCTGTTTCTCTACAAAATATTCCTAACCTATGTTTTGGCATATTTTACATATGAAACAAAATCTAATATTATTTCCAAAAAGCAACATGTTGTTGAGAGTACTGCGTGCACCCGAGTGTGTGTGGGATGGGGTGAGGTGGGTGGTGTCTTACTGGAGCATCAAAAGCTATGATTAGTCTAAGAAGATTTACTCACAAGATTATCTTCAGTATTTCATATCCTACCTTTTGTAACTTACACCTGGAATTATCTAATTCTACTTTATAATATTTAAAAATGAAATAAGTATGATGATCATTGTGAAAAATCCACGTATCTGTTGAAAGTTCTTCTCTTTATCTTACAGAAGGAGTAAGGTAATACTCAAACTATTATGAACAACTTGGAACTGAGTGTACACTTAACACGGGTTATTATTTTGTATTCCTTGTATGTAATGTACACTTAATACGGGTTATTATTTTGTATTCCTTGTATGTAATGTACACTTAATACGGGTTATTTCTTTGTATTCCTTGTATGTAATGTACACTTAATACGGGTTATTTCTTTGTATTCCTTGTATGTAATGTACACTTAATACAGGTTATTTCTTTGTATTCCTTGTATATAATGTACACTTAATACGGGTTATTTCTTTGCATTCCTTGTATGTAATGTACACTTAATACGGGTTATTTCTTTGTATTCCTTGTATGTAATGTACACTTAATACGGGTTATTTCTTTGTATTCCTTGTATGTAATGTACACTCCCAAAATGTAAAGTACATAATTATTATCATTGGTCAGTTCTTTGTTTTCAGAGCCATTTTTGCAAAGGACATTATTTTTCAAAGACATCCTAACATTTGGTTTGGTCCTTTACGGCACATAAACACTTATAACGTCGTATGGTGTCGAGGTAAGTAGAGAAGGTGACTTGCCCCAAGGTCACACCACGGTAGCCGATTCGGTCTGTTGCGATAGTAGAAATCGAACTATCAACCTTCTAGTCACAAGTCCAATGCCTTAACCACCACTGACCCACCGCGACTTCAAAGGAAACAGCAAAAAGAAGAAAATGTTTACTCGGACAAAGAGCTTGTCAGTAACCACAAAACTGTCCCATCCATATTTTATATCTAAACTCGCAAGATAAACTCATAAGATCGATACTGTGTGTGTGCGCGCGCGTGTGTGTGTGTGTGTGTATGTGTGTGTGTGCACCTTGCTTTGTCATTGCTACTCAGCATATGATATAAAAATAAAATTTATCTATAAAACATAATTGTGAGAGAGGGGGAAAGTTGAGGGTGGGGCAGGGGTGGAGATCCGTGTTGAATATACATTTAGACCATAACTCAATTTGATACATGTACTATTAATTTTATACAATATAAGTGTATAACATGTAAAGGATATATAAGGCTATATGCTAACTTCCTAAATGACTAATATTAAACATGCTTTATGTTTAATATAGGTGCAAAAGAGCCCTCTAGTTCACATAAGCGTTGTCAGTACACAGTGATTTAAAACGAATATAGTATAAAATTGCTCTTCAGATCCTAGCCGCATCTCTATATCACCTGTCACAAATCATTATCGGTGAGCAGTTCCTGAACATCGAAAAATTGAATTATGACTACAAGTTCAGATGATGATCTTGTGAGAATAGCTTTGAGTTTCCACTAGAAATGTTTCATATTAATAACGGAATTCAAAACGTGGGACAACCAACTCAGATAAATTATATTAGACAGAAAAGACTAGAGAAGACGTGGGACAACCAACTCAGATAAATCATACTAGACAGAAAGGTCTAGAGAAGAAATGGGACAATCAACTCAGATAAATCATACAAGACAGAAAGGAGTAGAGAAGAAGTGGAACAACCAACTCTGATAAAACATACTAGACAGAAAGGACTAGAAAAGAAGTGGGACAACCAACTCAGATAAATCATACTAGACAGAAAGGACTAGAGAAGACGTGGGACAACCAACTCTGATAAATCATACTAGACAGAAAGGACTAGAAAATAAGTGGGACAACAAACTCTGAAAAATCATATTAGACAGAAAGGACTAGAGAAGAAGTGGGACAACCAACTCTGATAAATCGTACTAGACAGAAAGGACTAGAGAAGAAGTGGGACAACCAACTCATATAAATCATACTAGACAGAAAGGACTAGAGAAGGGATGGGACAACCAACTCTGATAAATCATACTAGACAGAAAGGACTATAGAAGACGTTGGACAACCAACTCAGATAAAACATACTAGACAGAAAGGACTAGAAAAGACGTTAAAAGATAAATGATAAAATCATAATCAACTTTTGGTCCCATGATTATTAGGACTCTTCGCTTCCTCATATTGTAAATCTAATGTCGGAAGACATTATCCCTTGGAGACATGCGATGTAATCCCTTGGGGACCTGTGATTTAATCCCCTTGTGACCTGTGACTTAATCCCTTGGAGACCTGGGACTAACACTTCCTTGTTATGAAATGTGATTATTAATAGCAAGATCATTAATTACGCACACTTAAGCGTTGAAAGCTATACAGACACTTTTTGAAACAAAAGAACTGAAAAGATATTCATAGTTAGCAAACAGAATTTTCCCATCACAAGTCTCGATGATGTTCCCATCACAATTTCTGATGATCTTCCTATCACAATTTCTGATGATGTTCCCATCACAATTCCCTATATTGTTCCCATCACAAGTCACTATAATGTTCCCATCACAAATCCCTATAATGTTCCCATCACAATTCCCTATACTGTTCCCATCACAATTCCCTATACTGTTCCCATCACAATTCCCTATACAGTTCCCATCACAAGTCACTATAATGTTCCCATCACAATTCCCTGTACCAGGGGTGGGCAAACATTTTCTACGGAGGGCCACATTGAAAACTTTATTGTTATCGGGGGGCCGCATATATATTTTGTCTACTTCAATTACAATTTACAACGTATGAAAATATGAATTAATGATAATAACCATGTATTTGTCATTTTATTTCACATTCACACTGTATTACACATGCACATTATATTTTAAAATACGAACTTGAAACAGTTTCTAATTTGGTAATAAGATTTTACTATTCATAATTATTTCAACAAAAGTTTATTGTTACCTATCATAATAATTATGAAGAAGAAGGAACTTAATTTACATACGATCTGACCACAGAGTACAATTATAATTAATGAGAAGTATGTATCTGTTCACAATTTTGGATAATGTTCTTGAACTGTGGAACCAGTTTACTGGTTGTGATTCGCATGACTGCATTCAAATTGCAGTCAGTCACCATCGACCTGTTCTTAGACTTGTTGATTTTCAGACAAGAAAAAGCTTGCTCACAGATGTATGTGGACCCAAATAGTGACAAAAGTTTGGCAGCAAAGTTTTTTAAGTGTGGAAATGCTGCTGCTGACAAAGATCCATAAAACTCCAGCAGAAGAACTGACTTGAACTTCTCCTTCAGGTCATAATCTGCTTGTAGGTCAAGCAGCTCCAACTGTATATCCTCTGGGGCTGAATCAGCTTCTGCACTAAATGGCGAACTGAGGATATTGAAGAGTGGTTCCAAGTTCTTGAAGTCTTGGAACCTCCTTTCAAATTCCACAACCAAGGCATCCAACTGAGCCTTGTACCTGTCAGCCATTTCACCAGAAATGGTTTTCTGTTTCAGCAAAGGGAAATGGCAAAACCTGCTTTCACCTGCTTGCCTGGAGAACAGGAAGAGTTTTGCCTGAAATGATTTAACATGCACATACATTTCATGTGCAAACAAGCTATTGCCCTGAAGTTTGACATTCAGTTCATTCAACTTTTCCATAATGTCAATGGCAAACATGAAGTCTGACTTCCACTCTTCATTAACAATGTTAGTAACAAAGTCACAATCAATACCCTTCATCTCCAGGAACATAACTATTTCTTCCTTGAGATCCCACACTCGCCTCAATATCTTGCCCAGGCTCAGCCAGCGGACACTGCTGTGGTAGATAATATCAGAATGTTCAGTTTCCAAATCTTCAAGCATTGTCTTGAACTGCCTGTGGTTAAGTGCCCTGGCTCTGATGAGGTTTATCACACTGACAACTGGGTCAATAACATGCTTGATATTCAACGCAGCTTTACACAGACTTTCCTGATGGATGACACAGTGAAGAGGTAAGAGTGTGTGGTCAGGGTGTTCTTCTTTAATTTTATTATTCATCAACTTCACCAGACCTACGTTTTTCCCAGTCAAAGCACGCGCTCCATCGGTTGTTACACTTGCTATCTTATTCCACACCAACCCAGTTCTTTCAACACAGTTCACAACAGCACTGAATAAATCCTGGCCTGTGGTTGTGTCTTTGAGTGACTCAACACTAAGTAATTCCTCGGTAAGCTCGAAACGGGTGTTTATTCCCCGTATAAATACCAACAATTGTGCTGTGTCCTGTACATCGGTACTTTCGTCCAACGCAAGAGAGTACCACAAAAAGTCTTTGCTTGCATCTCGAAGTTGGTGCATCAAATTGTCACTTATCTTTTCAGCACGCCTGACTACAGTTCTCCTTGATAAAGAAATGCTGTCAAATTTTGTTTTCTGTTCTGGACACATAATGTTTGCTGCATCTGACAAGCATTCCTTGATGAACTCGCCGTCAGAAAAAGGCTTGTTCCGTTTTACAATCTTATGAGACAGCACCAAACTGGCTTCGGTTGCAGCATCTTGTATTAAAGACTGTTTGGTGAAAACAGTTTGCTGCTTCTTTAAATTGTTAACCAACTCCTGGAAATTTCCTTTTTCTCTCTTCATTGGTTAAATTGTGCCCAAAATCCAAATGTTTTGTTTGGTGGTGTCTTTTTAAATTGTACTCCTTAAAGACGCTCACACACTCACGGCACAGCAAGCAGACTGCTTTGCTCCCAACGTTCGTGAAGCAGTATTTAGCAGTCCATTCGTCATTAAAAACACGACATTCGTCCTCAATCTTTCTTTTTTTGGCAGCACTCATGGTTAAATCAACGTCTATTCGCTTTTAAATTATAACTTTTACAAAACCTTTCAAAATGTGAACAAAAGCCACTTCCGGTTGAGCTTAAACGCAGTTTCGAATAGGGATGTTGAAGATTAATGACTAATCAATTCTGGAGCCATAAAAACCAATTTAATATCCCTAGATTCGAATCAAATACTCGGAATAAAATTTCAAAAATATAGTGAAAATTATAATCGAACAAAATTAACATCGACGTAGGATCGCAACATGTGCGTGCCTACGGGCCGCATAATATACTCTGGCGGGCCGCATGCGGCCCGCGGGCCGTAGTTTGCCCACCAATGCCCTATACTGTTCCCATCACAATTCCCTATACTGTTCCCATCACAATTCCCTATACAGTTCCCATCACAAGTCACTATAATGTTCCCATCACAAGTCCCTATACAGTTCCCATCACAAGTCACTATAATGTTCCCATCACAATTCCCTATACTGCTCCCATCACAATTTCTGATGATGTTCCCATCAAAATTCCCTATATTGTTCCGATCACAAGTCGCTGTAATGTTCCCATCACAAGTCCCTATAATGTTCCCATCACAAGTTCCGATGATGTTCCCTTCACAATCCCAGATGATGTTCCCATCACAAGCGCCGATGATGTTCCCATCACGAGTGCCGATGATGTTCCATCACAAGTCCCTATGATGTTCCCATCACAAGTTCCAATGATGCCCCATCACAAGTCCCAATGATGTTCCATCACAAGTCCCGATGATGTTCTTTTAACCATGATTTGCGATATAAACAAATTATTCTGTATTGCAAAGTTTAGTTTTCCTTCTTCTTTTTCCTCTTCTTCTTCTCTTTGGATGATAAAATCGATAATCTAGGTACACACAAAATATTTATCTGTCAGTATTTCCTTTTATATCACCTATCTTTGACTAAAGTCGAACAAGTGACTAAGGGTTTACTTCAAGTTAATAACGCTGCTGTAACTCCCATCCTGTTTCTATCTGTAAGGATATATATATATATATATATATATATATATATATATATATATATATATATATATATATATATATAGTGCAATTGTGCAATGATTAATTCAGTTTAATTAACACATACACCTAGCTAGTTCTAGCGGTGAAGTTCCTTCACGTTTTGGATGAATATGGGATTTTTATGTATTTATGTGTAGGATGAAGGTATGAAACATAAGTCACGTGATCCGTTTTCAGAAAACACCCTGCAGGCATTATCCTGAGGTACGGCAGGTCACATCATACTTCTGGGAAGCCAACCCGCAGGCATTACCCTGAGGCATGGTAAGTCATCTGATACGTTCTGGGAAACCACTCTACAGTCATTAGCCTCAGGTATGGCAAGTCATGTAATACGTTTTGGGAAACCACTCAGCAGTCATTACTATGAGGTATGGCAAGGGTCAGTGAAGGCTAGCAAAAAGCTGATTTTGCTGTTGTTGTTGTTGTTGTTGTAAAAATACGACAGACATACTCATAAAAAAATCAAATCCTATGGTAGACAATATGATGTACATCACTATAGTATGTTCAAAATAGAGCAAACATTTGTGAAATGATCGGAAGGGGGGGGGGGGGGGCATATTTTATTATTCTAGTTAGGTATTCCGATGTTGTAATTTTATTTTCTGCAGAACCAAATTGAAATAATTTCAGAACTTCAACAATGTCAATAGACAATCTGGACAGTGTTCGTCAAAGAAATCATATAATCTCCGCGGAGAATCCATGACGTCACATGCTATTATAGGTTTTTTTTTCAATCAGTTTTACATCAGTGCATATTGTTATTGTTTTACATCAGTGCATATTGTTATTGTTTTACATCAGTGCATATTGTTATTGTTTTACATCAGTGCATATTGTTACTGTTTTACATCAGTGCATATTGTTATTGTTTTACATCAGTGCATATTGTTATTGTTTTACATCAGTGCATATTGTTATTGTTTTACATCAGTGCATATTGTTATTGTTTTACATCAGTGCATATTGTTATTGTTTTACATCAGTGCATATTGTTATTGTTTTACATCAGTGCATATTGTTATTGTTTTACATCAGTGCATATTGTTATTGTTTTACATCAGTGCATATTCTTATTGTTTTACATCAGTGCATATTGTTATTGTTTTACATCAGTGCATATTGTTATTGTTTTACATCAGTGCATATTGTTATTGTTTTACATCAGTGCATATTGTTATTGTTTTACAATTTTAGTCAAACATAAAAGTCATGTCAAAAATGTTTAAGAATTTTTAAATAAAAAAAGAAGGTTATATTTACAATCTGAATAGAAAGAGAAAATGCCCTTTAAACAGGTACATTCTAGAATTAAACTTACTGTCAGTTTATATTTAATTTAGTATATAGCAGCAACCAAAATTTTAAATGAAACAATTAAAAAAATGCGAAAAACTATATAAATAAAAATTGACTTGAATAAGAGGATAATCAAACGCAGTCTATTCTGTACCCTCTTACTGTACCCTCTTACTGTACCCTCTTACTGTACCCTCTTACTGTACCCTCTTACTGTACCCTCTTACTGTACCCTCTTACCACACAAATATTGAAGAAAAATTACTATAAATTGGCAATCATTTTGATACTGGATAATAATGCCCTCCCTTGCTCATTTTCATTGTATAATGTTGTGTTTGATCAGCAGAACTAATCGATAATTGGTGAAGAAAATTGGAGTTGTCTTATCTGACACCATCTGGTGTCCTTAATCATATCATGATTCATAACATTCAATAATTAACCTCTTAGTCAATAATCTTTGTCAATAATTAACCTCTTTGTCAATAATTAATATCTTTGTCAATAATTCATGAAAAAAAGAGAGAATCTACAATAGCACACTCAGAGCAGGATTAAAACCTTTAGAGGCCCTAAGCACTGAAAAGAGTATGGTGCCCCCCCCCCCCCCCATGTAATTCAAAATAAAAAAACAAAAACAATAGTAAACAGTAATTTCTCTTTTTGTTTTTTTTGTTGTTGTTTTTTTTTTTGGGGTGACCCTGCTTTGCTGGTGCCTAAGCACGTGCTTCCTCTGCCTATTGGGTAATCCAGCACTGAACACATCATACAGTATGTTCTAGTTACCAGCACTGAACACATCATACAGTATGTTCTAGTTACCAGCACTGAACACATCATACAGTATGTTCTAGTTACCAGCACTGAACACATCATACAGTATGTTCTAGTTACTAGCACTGAACACATCATACAGTATGTTCTAGTTACCAGCAAGATCACAAATTCTATAATGCATGCCTAGTCGTCCTGAATAATGGCAGCAACACTTACATCTACATAATAAGTATATGATTATTTAATAATGTTGCAAAAGCAGGTACTCTTGCACAATATTTAATAATGTTGCAAAAGTAGGTACAGTTACACAATATTTAATAATGTTGCAAAAGTAGGTACAGTTGCACAATATTTAATATTGTTGCAAAAGTAGGTACAGTAGTTACACAATATTTTGCAAACTGCATCTAGATTTCTCGAGAAACCTATCGGGTTCGTTTATTATGGACCAAACGTCATTGTTATTGTTACATTTCCAGACATCCTTTAATTACCTTGGAAACTGTATGAATAACAAGGCCGTCTGTTACCTTGGAAACTGTATGAATAACAAGGCCGTCTGTTACCTTGGAAACTGTATGAATAACAAGGCCGTCTGTTACCTTGGAAACTGTATGAATAACAAGGCAACCTAAATGGAATTTATTATTCTTGTATTTCTGAAAAATGCCACTGAGTGGTTTATCAGTAACAAATAAATACATGACTCAACATGACATACTGCAGAAATACTACGTAAGTAAATCCCTACACGAGAAAAAGGATGAAGCAGATTACAAATTCTTATCTCCAAAAGTCACGTCATGATATAGTGGAACTAAAGAATCCTATATCCCGCGAAACAAAAGTCACATACATACTATATGCAAATAAATTAGTCCTTTCACGATATGTTTGAATTACAGGGTACTAAAGGAATAAGTATATAGATAAAATATATACTCCAATATATACAATCAGTACAATATATACACCAATATGTAGTAAAAGTAATCACACAAAATCCATTGGCTTGGAGAGTAAAGTAAAATAAAAAGTTGTAATATGTCGGAGCGTTTTAACACAGTCATAGTTTATGTGTCAAGCTTGCACGGTAAATAACCAAAAAAAAAAAAAAAAACAGATTGAATCAATAATTATCTTTTATATCCAAATCTTTATAAGTAATTAGAGAAAAAAATCTTATAGATAAGGCTGTCATGAATCTTGCAGAGAGAATTTGACATGCAATGTAAAAATGTTTTTTTTAAAAAAAAATAATATATACAACAGATAAGAAATCTGACACAAGTCTAATGTATATGTATAGAGTAATATTATGGTACAGCTATATGTAACAAGTGCCCTATAATTGGTACCATAGCTAACCATAGTAAGTTCTCTTATAATACTAAAAACTCAAGCAGAACGTTCATTGCCGAAATAACTTCCTTAAAACAAAATGTTTGTAAATATAGACAGCATGGAGATATAGTTGCGAAGGGAGTCATGGGAGATATAGTTACGAAGGGAGTAATAGGAGATATAGTTATGAATGGAAACATGCGAGATATAGTTACGAAGGGAATCATGGGAGCTAATTGTTTCAACTTGATAATGTCTACTTTATCATCTGTTCTAATGTTGACTCCTGAAACATTCATTTATGAGATTTTAGTAGACTATATGTGTATTCTGTTACTCTGTCAGAGACACTAATGTTTTGCGAAAGCAGTCAATTAAGGAGTCGAATTCATTTTTTGTGAGTCACTGTGTGCCTTTTCTTTAACGCTTTTGATTTAGTCTTATTATGTCGTCTAATTCAAAAGTCCTGATCCATAGATCACATTTTTCCTTGAGGAGCTTGGACTAAATAGATCGCATTTTTCCTCGAGGAGCTTGGACCAAATAGATCACATTTTTCCTTGAGGAGCTTGGACCAAGTAGATCGCATTTTTCCTTGAGGAGCTTGGACCAAGTAGATCGCATTTTTCCTTGAGGAGCTTGGACCAAATAGATCACATTTTTCCTTGAGGAGCTTGGACCAAATAGATCGCATTTTTCCTTGAGGAGCTTGGACCAAGTAGATCGCATTTTTCCTTGAGGAGCTTGGACCAAGTAGATCACATTTTTCCTTGAGGAGTTTGGACCAAATAGATCACATTTTTCCTTGAGGAGCTTGGACCAAGTAGATCGCATTTTTCCTTGAGGAGCTTGGACCAAACAGATCACATTTTGCTTTGATGAGGAGCTTGGGCCAAATATTTTCCTATTTTGTCCTGTACCGTTGTACTTGGCTATATTTGTGACAGATACACACGTGCATCTGAGTTTGTCTTGTGAGCATGCAATCATATTCAAACCTGGGGTGACATCAGTTTATCCTGAAAATCATTGTGGGACAGCTTATTATTCACTATTCTTAAATAATGGGGTCACTTTCAGGTTATATGTAAAAAGTCAATTGTACAGAAAAATTAAAGATGGTAGTGCACGAAAGTATAGCTCTTTACTATATTTTTCTCCATAATTAATTTTACACATAACATTAGTTGCATGCCACATCTTAGAATTGATGTATCTAATAGTGTACGTTACATAACATTAGTTGCATGTCACATCTTAGAATTTATCTATCTAATAGTGTACGTTACATAACATTAATTGTATGTCACATCTTAGAATTTATCTATCTAATAGTTTACGTTACATAACATTAGTTGCATGTCACATCTTAGAATTTATCTATCTAATAGTTTACGTTACATAACATTAGTTGCATGTCACATCTTAGAATTGATGTATCTAATAGTGTACGTTACATAAGTTTCTGTTGGAGCTGAACACTACAAGAAAACAGCATTCCATTTTAGAATATTCTCATCTGTAGTCAACATTCTTTAACCCTCATACTTCAATAATGTCTCGCATAAACGTTTTTGACATATTGCCAATCTCCTGTTATGACATGAAAAATTCTTCTGTAATAATGATACCACCCCTTTCGTTCCCATGGGCAAATGCAAGATTGATGTAAAAAAAAAAAAAAATTTTATGTACGATGGTCTGGCCATGATGTAATTTTCAGGGCGTACAAAGAGATGCTAATATCTTTTGTAGGTACATGTAATAAATAACGATGTGTTTCATTGTGAGCATAAATGATGCAGCTTTCTCATTAACTTCTGACACAAGTGTAAGCCACTACTACGTCATGTTAAGTATTCTACCTTGGAGCAAAAAGACATTTTGCCTGTGATATGTCCTGGGTTGATATAATAAAAAGGTAATTTAATTATAATAAATCTAGTAACTTCTCATTCCAGGTGATATCTGTCATACCTGCGTATTTTAAATATAACAATAAAACATCTGGAAAGTTGGAAATTCATGTGTGGTAATTTATTTACCGTTTTAATAAAAATTGTTCAATGTGTTATTTTCCATACATTTAGGTGTCATATCGTATTCTTCAGACTTAAAATGTACATATTTGCACCAAGGTATCTCATAAAATAGCTAAGAATGAAATTTATATCAAATGCACTGTTAAAATTGAAATGTCTGTATTTTTCGCAAGTTCAGAACTTACTGAAGTCACACATTCAATTTGACTCGCATGAATTAGTCTTATCACAAATTGTCATTAACATTGGTTAACAAATAATTGAGTTTCCAGCCGATTTATTCTCACGGAATTTTAAGATTTCTCAGTTTGTTCCGTCTATTTGGGGATTTCCAACCGTGCAAACAGTCCAACAGAACACTAGTAAAACAAAGGAGTTTAAGAACATTGGCAACAACTCTTGGCTATTCATGTCAATACAGGCATGATTTCACATCAAATGGTCGTTTTATTTTAATGTAGGATTTGTTTTAACAATAGATCTGGTAGTGAATGGTGCACATGTATGAAAGTAGCTAGGTCATGTGAAACAGACGAAAACATCACTAATCGGACGGCCCCCGCCTCAACAGGGAACAACATCACTAATCGGGCAGCGGTCTACGCCTCAACAAGGGACAACATCACTAATCGGACAGCGGTCTACGCCTCAACAGGGAACAACATCACTGATAGGACGGTTCCCGCCTCAACAGGGAACAACATCACTAATCGGGCAGCGGTCTACGCCTCAACAAGGGACAACATCATTAATCGGCCGGTCCCCGCCTCAACAGGGAACAACATCACTAATCGGACAGCGGTCTACGTCTTAACAGGGAACAAAATCACTAATCGGACAGCGGTCTACGCCTCAACAGCAATAACCTGCCTCGGTATTATTACAGCGTGCATGGTTATCATTGAAAATTTGCGAAAGGTTATATTTATAGAATTCAAAGAGTTTGTGTGAATTACAGTAAAAATATATATGAACAAAAATACACACATTGCAGCATTATTGTATAGGATTACAATGTGAAAGCTGTAAATACGGCGGTAGGGTTCGACTTATATATCTTGCCAATTTAAATGTTATTAAATCACATGACACCTTGTCTGCCTTTCCAGCTGATTAATGTCTCAAAAATGCATCATAATCATAATCAATTTTAGATGGACACGTTTTATCCTCTTTTGTGCGTGTACCATAAATGTTCAGAAATTCATTAAAACATTATTTAAACCCATGAATTTTTCTTCTTAACACTCTGTATTAAAGATAAATGATTGATACCATACGGCTATTTCTCCTAGCTTCTGGAAAATTCATTTTCAGAAATAATCTTATTGCAGAGTATGACTGTCACTTAGATTTAATTTAACATCATATAAGGTCTTCCTAAGCAAAACTGTTAGAAAATGGAAGAGGTATTTTCATCTATAATGATAGGTTGTGATATTTCCTTTTCGGTCTGGCACTAATTGTTAGTTTCGGTTCAGTCTTACGGACAGAGAATCAGTAGCGTACTAACGGGGGGAGGGGGGTCGTGAACGGGGCGGTTGCCCCGGCCGCCAGAGGACTTGGGGCCCCAAAATAGCTGATACAAATGCGGTCTCGTATTCTGGCCCTTTGGGCCATCATCGTCGCCCCAGGCGCCATTTACCCTTAGTGCGCCACTGCAGAGAATTAAAAATTCGAAAATATTGTCCAATATTTAATATATTGTACTGAATAGGTAATCAGCATCAGAAACTAATTGTCTAATATTTTATATATTGTACTGCATAGGTTATCAGCATCATAAACTAGTTGTTTTTATCTATGATGAATTACACTGCTTAAAAACTGTGCTTGCATTTTCGGCGATACTATACAAAAACAAAATGATAAAATTGCTTCTGACGTTACAAGAAAAACTCGGGTCTCCTTGTGAGTAGTCTGTCAAAATAATTCAAATTTTTATATACTGAAACAGCTGTGAATGTTGTTCCAGCAGAGTGAAGACTGTTGATGTCGTAGATCATAATATTATCCACCTTTCTATCTCTCAGCCTCCATGTCTCCACATCATACACATTTCCGTAGTCCAACAGGCTCCGCAGGGGAGTAAATTACACCCACGGCTCCTCTTACTCATTTAGTAATTGTCTTAATGAAATATTTATTCCCTCGAAGAAACAAAAAGCCGAACATTATCCGCCTACCTATCTAATTAGTTAATTATGCACTTACTTTCTTACATGCTTTCTTAATAAGGTAAACATCTATCTATCAATCTATCTATCAAACTAACGATTACAATAACTCTCTATTCATTAACATTGTTGTCAAAATATGCAATTCTCTATCAAGATAAAAATATCTGAACCCTAGTACATACGTCTACTTATTTTGTTGTTGTTGTTTTTTTGTTTTTTTTTTCTCTCTCCGTGAATATTATCACATCATTTAAATTTTATCATGCTTATTTCTCTCCTCCTCCTTACTACTACGTCGTTTTATGCTTTGTAGTATCTTTCTTTTCTGTTCTTTGAAATAAAATATTCAAGACCTATGCACGTTAGTATTATTTTATGAGAAATAAAATATTCAACACCTATGCATGTTAGTATTATTTTATGAGAAATAAAATATTCAACACCTATGCATGTTAGTATTATTTTATGAGAAATAAAATATTCAAGACCTGTGCATGTTAGTATTATTTTATGAGAAATAAAATATTCAAGACCTATGCATGTTAGTATTATTTTATGAGAAATAAAATATTCAAGACCTATGCATGTTAGTATTATTTTATGAGAAATAAAATATTCAAGAACTGTGCATGTTAGTATTATTTTATGAGAAATAAAATATTCAAGACCTATGCATGTTAGTATTATTTTATGAGAAATAAAATATTCAAGACCTATGCATGTTAGTATTATTTTATGAGAAATAAAATATTCAAGACCTATGCATGTTAGTATTATTTTATGAGAAATAAAATATTCAAGACCTATGCATGTTAGTATTATTTTATGAGAAATAAAATATTCAAGACCTATGCATGTTAGTATTATTTTATGAGAAATAAAATATTCAAGACCTATGCATGTTAGTATTATTTTATGAGAAATAAAATATTCAAGACCTATGCATGTTAGTATTATTTTATGAGAAATAAAATATTCAAGACCTATGCATGTTAGTATTATTTTATGAGAAATAAAATATTCAAGACCTATGCATGTTAGTATTATTTTATGAGAAATAAAATATTCAAGACCTATGCATGTTAGTATTATTTTATGAGAAAAAAGATTATATTGATTGCGAAATTCAATGATTTTTAGTTTTACAGATAGAAGATAATTTTTGCAGCATAAAGGGGCCCATTACAATATTGTATAAATAAAAGAGTATATTCATTGGAGAGAAAAATCTCGTATAGACTGAAAAAGGTTGAGGGCCCGGGGGAGCTGGGTGTAAGAGGGCGAGGGTTGGTTGGGGAGAGAGCTGAGTGTAAGTTTCACTCTCCAAAGTCGGATATGGATAATCAGAAAAAAATTGAAAATACCATTGACGTGAAGGAAAAAAGTTTTCTACTACTACAACTACCACTAATAATAATAATAATAATAATAATAATAATAATAATAATAATAATAATAATAATAATAATAAAGTAGTATTATTTATAGTAGTATTAGTAGTAGAAGTAGTAGTGTCACTAAAACTAGTATCAGTGCCGCAACTACACCACTACTACTACTGCTGCTGCTACTACTACTATTGCTGCTGTTACTACTACTACAAATTGTTGATGCTACTGTTACTGCAATAGTGGTGGTGATGGTGGAGGTAGTTGTTATAGTACCATTGACAGTAGCAATGCTGGTGATAATATCGCTGGAAGAAACAACAACAGTTATATCAGGGGTAAGAAGACGAAGGGAAAAAACAACAACAGTATTGTCAGTGGTAAGAAGACGAAGGGAAAACAACAGTGATGTCAGTGGTAAGAAGACGAAGGTGAAACAACATTGATGTCAGTGGTAAGAAGACGAAGGGAAAATAACAGTGATGTCAGTGGTAAGAAGACGAAGGGAAAACAACAGTGATGTCAGGGGTAAGAAGACGAAGGGAAAACAACAGTGATGTCAGTAGTAAGAAGATGAAGGGAAAATAACAGTGATGTCAGTGATAAGAAGACGAAGGGAAAACAACAGTGATGTCAGTGGTAAGAAGACGAAGGGAAAACAACAGTGATGTAAGTAGTAAGAAGACGAAGGGAAAATTCTATTTTCATTATGGAATTTTTTTTTAGGTTAGAATTCAACACCCAAAAATATACATGTAATTATGACAGTAAAAACTCATAGCGTTGTACATCCGAGTCCATACTAACTATTGATTGCAAAGCACATCTAGATATTTTCATTCATTCATTCATTCATTCATTCATTCATTCATTCATTCATTCATTCATTCATTCATTCATTCACTCGCTCATTCATTTATTCTTTCATTCGTTGTATCTTTCTTTGTATCTTGTTATTTTTCTTCTTGTTCTTTTTTCTGCTAGCTTCTTTCATATCCTCCGGGTCGCATTTTTGTGGCTGCAGAAAGAATCTCATAAACACAAAATAAACATTGAATCTTCCCAAAACACCGCTACAGAGAAAAGTGGCCGTCTTTTTGTAATATTTTGGCACGGGAGATGATACTCGACAAAAGGAAACTGCTCCATATTTGGTGAAAATGTGACGATGTGGATAAATTCAATGCAAATGACACTATTATGTCGCTCTTTTCGACCCCTTCTCTTAACGACCAGTCAGGGGTCACATATGACAAAATACTATGCAATTTGTCACTATTAATTGAATTGTATAAATTTGTCACTGACGATAATATCCTAGACAGAATGGCTAATATGAATTTCCGATTGTCACCTTCGTCTGAGATTTCCATGATCTTAATCCAATTAATTCTCTGGAGATTAGATATGCTATGCAAATGTCTTCCCCAAGGACGGGTAATAAGATGACATTTTCCGCCTCTGTTATGAAATGTTGTCAAACATTTCTTCCAATTAATTCTTTTTTGTATTTCTACTGGGGGTTCAAGCTGAATACTTCTGGTGAAAGAAGTTCCTTACTTAGAGATATTTCTCAATGTTTAATTGCAGTTGCCCAGAGGAATCTTTCCTCCATATTAACAATCTAACATCTCTCTCTCTCTCTCTCTCTCTCTCTCTCTCTCTCTCTCTCTCTCCCTCTCTCTCTCTCTCTCTCTCTCTCTCTCTCTCTCTCTCTCTCTCTCTATATATATATATATATATATATACATATGTATGTATGTATGTATGTGTGTATGTATGTATGTATGTATGTATGTATGTATGTATGTATGTATGTATGTATGTATGTATGTATGTATGTATGTATGTATGTATGTATGCATGCATGCATGCATGCATGCATGTATGTATGTATGTATGTATGTATGTATGTATGTATGTATGTATGTATGTATGTATGTATGTATGTATGTATGTATGTATGTATGTATGTATGTATGTATGTATGTATGTATGTATGTATGTATGAAGTGACGGAAGTTGTTGTAAAAAATGATAATATTGGGGTTTTGTTTCGATTGCTTTTGTGATGACAGGACTTTATCGAATCATTATCTAACACAGGTACCATTTTATTTTGTCAATATCAACCACACTTGTCATCATAAATTTTGAAGTAAATATTGTAATGAAATGGGCGAAAGATAATGTTTCAACAAGCACTATCCAATCACAACGAATTCCCTGAAACGAAACCTTATGTCAGTAGACCGCTTACTCCATGTTACCTTATTCGAAGGTAATGTCAAAAAATATATTCAAATATCAGTCATGACTTTGGAGTTACGTAACAAATCTAGTTCATATACTGCAACCACATATGATTAGGACACCTTGCAATGTTTGGCATAAAAATAAATAGTAAACCCGTCTATATGATTGAAAATAAGACATGACTATAAATAAATAGTAAACCCGTCTATGTGATTGAAAATAAGACATGACTATAAACAAATAGTAAACCCGTCTATGTGATTGAAAATGAGACATGACTATGATACATGAACACTATGTACCTTGGTAGTCCTAAAAGCATATGTATGTATTACATGTATACTTCTTTCAGGTAATAATATTTAAAAACTTCTCAATGAAACTCTTATGAAGTTTACTCGAATTTTTATTGCATATTCATTTAATCTTACACGGTTAATCTGGCGTTCGACACGGTTGTTGCATATTCATTTAATCTTACACGGTTTATCTGGCGTTCGACACGGTTGTTGCATATTCATTTAATCTTACACGGTTAATCTGGCGTTCGACACGGTTGTTAAAACCGTATTTCACTCTCAGATTGAAACTATTTAAATGTTTTCACAAGGGTCCGCGCGTGGATATTCTATGATGCACCAAGTAGAACTTGTATAGATCCCAGTTTGTTTTGCATCCCACTCACATTGTGCAGCTTTAAAATATTTGTAAAGGCATAAAAGAGGCAGTTGAGTATGTAATAAATATAAAACAGACTTCGTTCTGAGCCCCGGAAAGAACTCGTTTGATATGACGTATGAATAATTCTCCACCTGATGGCTTCGATGTATCCTTGCGCCACATCAAACTCGTTCCTTCTGCCTAAACGGAACAGAAAACGTATTTATTTTTGTGTATGTACCACATATCTATATCATCGATTTCTATGTATGTAAAGGAAATTCACACGTGTTTCATTTCCAAACAAATGTACAAAAAATCAATTCAATTCAGTTTGTTTTACTGACTCATAATAGGGGCCCTTGACAGAAATATTTGGATGACTAGAAAACACTAAAATGAATATATGTAAATAGGTACGATTCTAGCAGAACCGGTTACGATGATATATTAAATAATGTGTATGGAATAAGTACTATGTATACTCTATATATAGATTCTAGCGAAGGTTTCAAAGGAGATAACAGAGTTACATTATATACATTTCTATAAATAAACCATACTAGTATATGTATATGTAAACCTCAAGCATGACAGATTATTTTTATCATCGGCTGACATAATCCAGATAAATGCTTGGTGCGAACAGAGGGAAGAGAACTTAGGACAAGAGTATAATATATAAATATAATATATTTTTTAATCAAATGTATCAAAAAGCTCCATAATATCTTCCACCACAATCCCTGGGCAATATTCACAAGGTCTATGTTTACTGGGATAGGTGGATGGACAAATGTACCATGTTCTATTTTCAGGGAATGAGAGCTAATCCTAAACTTGGTTAAGAGTGATCTAACACAAACATGTGTTACTTGAAATAAACATGGTTCCATACAATTGCTGGTTTTAAAGAGCAGATAGTTGCGGACTTCGCCATTGTGAAATTTCAATTTATCTTGTTCCTTGGACCACACAGAGAAGTACAAACATTTCATATTGTTTTTGTAGATAATATTTCAGTCTAGGTAGTGTGTAGTTTAATAACTGGCACCCTTTTTTAGGAATATTAGGCAAATTGCAGATGCACACAAGCGCTGATAATCAAATGTAACTTTCCATACTGTGCAGTGATTTGGAGCATGTATATGCATTTCTCAGAAGATCAAGGGGAGATTTTTCCGGCCGATTTCAATATTTAATCACAGATGAAAATATATCTTGTACAACGGAGTATCTGGCAATCTCAGACACAACAGTAAAGATTGAACTATCCTTATTCACACTTAAAATATATTTAACCATGTGTACATGTAGCTTCTCAGGCGGAAAGATTTTAGGTAATCTGGAAGAGAAGGAAGTCAATGCCTCTATCATTTTCTAGGGAAAGGAACGTGCACACTGTTCACAACCTTACAAAAGGATGGGTTTAACTGTATGATCAAATAGATGGAGACTGGTTTTAAGCTAAATGATCGGGCTTTTTAGTTTATAAAGAGATTTGAACAGCCTTCCTGTATAATTCTTGCTTGGCTAAAGTGAAAATTCCAGAACACGAGAATGTAAACACCATTGTACTTGTAGGAAGAAGTACACATTCTAATGTATTATGGCAGATATAAATTTTTCCTTTATGAATTTATGCCATTAGAGTTTTTATCTCAATACTTTTATTTTATATTGATTGGCATGCACCAGTCATTACTAAAACTTTCAAAGTCATTCAATTTTTGCTGTACACTTTGAGCATGATAACAATACAACATCATTGGCATTACAACAGACAGTCAATTAGATATTTCTTTAAGTATATGGTAACAATACAACATCATTGGCATTACAACAGACAGTCAATTATATATTTTTTTAAGTGTATGATAACAATACAACATCATCAGCACTACAACAGACAGTCAATTAGATATTTCTTTATGTGTATGATAACAATACAACATCATCAGCATTACAACAGACAGTCAATTAGATATTTCTTTAAGTGTATGATAACAATACTACATCATCAGCATTACAACAGACAGTCAATTAGATATTTCTTTAAGTGTATGATAACAATACAACATCATCAGCATTACAACAGACAGTCAATTAGATATTTTTTTAAGTGTGTGGTATCAACAGAAGGCAGCAACTATGTTGGTAAATCGTTTATAAAAATTAAAAGAAAAAAAAAATAGTAGGACTAAGGACATTTCCCCGCCAAACACAGCACAGAAGGACTCTGTAAGCTTTTTTTCCTAATTTGACTGATATATGAGAGATGTGCTAAGTATCTTTTAGAAAATGTAGTAAAAAGGGTCACTGATAACCAATTGTATTTAGATGATGTTGTAAAAGGGTCACTGATACCCAGTTGTATTTAGATGATGTTGTAAAAGGGTCACTGATACCCAGTTGTAATTAGATGATGTTGTAAAAGGGACACTGATACCCAGTTGTATTTAGATGATGTTGTAAAAGGGTCACTGATACCCAGTTGTAATTAGATGATGTTATAAAAGGGTCACTCATACCCAATTGTAATTAGCTGATGTTGTTAAAAGAGCCACTGATACCCAGTTGTATTTAGAAAATGTTGTAAAAGGGAGTCGGACACTGATACACAATTGTAATTTGTTCACCTAAATCGCAGAATGAATGATAATAATTTAATACGAATCGAAGGTCTTTCTGTTCAGTATTAAATTTTTTGAAGCTCGCATTTTATTAGTAAAGTAAAGTATTATCATACTTTTCTTTATTCTCCATGACTTTTTGCATGGCAGTGGCACTTTTAACGGATATTTCAAGCCGAGCTGAACAACGGAATTCCTCCTTTGAACTATTTCAAAATGTATTTATTCTTGTATGCCATTCTCCAGGCAACCGAGCCGCCTTTCCTCATTCAGACATTGACTCTAAATTTTAGTATGGACAAAGTTTCTTGAGACTTACAATTTTTCCAAATCATCAATATGGACAGAGCAATCAATTATGGTAATTACATTGTACCTAAATCGCCAAAAGAGTTTTAAAATTGTTTCGATTATATTGACGAAATACTATTCGTGTCTGTTCGTAATAAATTTCTAGTGTACAGTTCTTATATAAGTCTTCCAATTACGACATACCCATGTTTAACATAGAACATCAACTTTTTAATGCATGTAATGTCCCTCATGTTTAAAACTGTAATCTCCCTCGTGTTTAAAACTGTAATCTCCCTCGTGTTTAATACATGTAATCTCCTTCGTGTTTAAAACTGTAATCTTTCTCGTGCTTAAAACTGTAATACACGTTACAGAGAAATCTCTGCCTACACCATAATATTTTATTGACTCTGTTTTATGTATAACGGCACATTAACATAAGAAAGATTATATCGTGCCGACGCAATTGGAGTAAAGTGTCTTGCCCTGCGATACACCAAGACCGCTGACCTGGTTAAGTATGGACAGGATTCGAACGCGCATGCTTCTGATCTTGAATCCGGCACACTAAACACTGAGGTACCGCAGCTCCTAAAGATATAATCAAGTAATTAGATAAAAAAACTTTGACAGCCAGGTCCTATAAAATTGTTTCCCTTAATGATAATAATTTAGTGCTAGATCAAATAAACCCGACGAATCACAGTCATATGAAAAGACGCCAGCCCTCAAACGCCGTTTGTTTTCTGTATATCAAAGTCAATTGGATATAGCTAATAATCATGCCACTACGTAATATCCAAGAATACGACCCCACCCCCACCCCCCTCCGCCCCAAGAGTATAGAGATCATAGAATGTTTATCACGTATAAACGATTGCCGGAGCACGAAGGAAGACCTTGAACCCGAGGGTTGAGTCTGAGAGTTTACATTCAGTCCCAAGTGCTCCGGCCAACGTTAACACACAACAAGCTGTGTATGATCGTTATTCTTATATGATCAATAGTCCTAAAGAGTAATTTTCAACAACAACAACACACACACACACACACACACACACACACACACACACACAAAATTCCAGAATATGATCTTCCCGCAATGTTGACTAAAGAATTAGATCACTATCGTCTTAAATGTAAGCAGTTCAGGGCAAATTACGAGACACGTGCGACTTGACCTTTTGACCTTGCCCTGTGTTCTGCCTTATTTCAGTTATCACATACTGCTGCATTTCTAACGACTAAAAAAAAAAGCACGCATTCGCCCACTTTTGATAAAAACACCAATGCAGATGTCGTTTTCAGCTCTCATAAGACCGCCTGAGAGTGGCATAAGTAAAACTGAAGTTTATGTCACAAAAACGCACACGTCAAATCAACCGAACCCCACTGGATCCAACAGTATTCACCTAATTGTACGTGCAAGTAGATGCAAGTTCAATACCAGCATCTCCGATAGACAATGTCTTGCATATATAATGCAGTTAGTATTGAATATTTAATCTGCCTTGTGTTATAGATAGATAGGAAAATGAATTTGCCCTGGATAATTGAATGATGATAATGACTTGTCATCATCCTCTACAAGTGTATTATAAAACTCCCAGGTTAAATGGGTTGTGACGGGGACCAATTTGTTCTTCGCGGAACAAAGAGGAAGAAAGGAAAGCGTTTCTCAGTTATAATTACTTCTATTTCCTGCACAGCAATATGACGAACATAAACAAACTGACAAAATTCATGATAATTGTGTTTGAAACTGTAATTATTTGTTCTGATCAAACAGGATAGTATGTTAGAGGGTTTGTGGGAAAAGAGACATCTTGGGACAACATGTAATTGGATTGACGACGTCATCATTGGGACGACATGTAATTGGATTGATGACGTCATCATTGGGACAACATGTAATTGGATTGCTGACGTCATCATGCTACCCATAATATTGAACAATAAATGTCTATAAAAATTTAACTGCAATTCCCTATGTTCTTAACGACACCTTGCGATTATTATTATATGAACTTATTTCAGTTATTTTGTTAATTCAATGAATGATGAAATAAGCGCAATATCTTCAGACACTGAGGAAACCAGATGTAGTATAGACAAAGATGGAAGCGAGCTGAACATAGGTTAAGGTCATAAAAGCAAAACAGAGGTTAAGGTCATAAAACCAAAACATAGGTTAAGGTCATAAAAGCAAAACATAGGTTAAGGTCATAAGAGCAAGACATAGGTTAAGGTCATAAAACCAAAACATAGGTTAAGGTCATAAAACCAAAACATAGGTTAAGGTCATAAAACCAAAACATAGGTTAAGGTCATAAAAGCGAAACATAGGTTAAGGTCATAAGAGCAAGACATAGGTTAAGGTCATAAGAGCAAGACATAGGTTAAGGTCATAAAAGCAAGACATAGGTTAAGGTCATAAAAGCAAAACAATGGTTAAGGTCATAAAGCAAAACAGTGGTTAAGGTCATAAAAGCAAGAGTTTTTACATTTGGGCGGTATGTAACTTGTACAAATAACGAACCCGAGGTTATAAGCAACACCAAGTTAACGAGCTAAGTCAATAACCATCGTCTTGTATGCATTAGAGCGACCTTGTAAATCACCGTTCTTTTTCTGTGTGGTTTTGTAACAGTAGCAAAAAGTTGACAAAAGGGCATCCGTGAATTTCAATATGAAATTCAGTCTGATTTGTGTAATGACAGAAAAACGTGATTACATCGTACAGTATACCGTGTACTACATTCGACAGTAGTATCCAGTCATACGAGTATAGAGTGTGTTGCTCGGCAACCAAACAGCACAGTTATTATATGTCACCGTCTTTCTATGATGTCAGAAGCAATGAATCATGAATGGAAAGCATTTATCTGTTAAATAAGTAATAAAACGATAGCGAAATTCAACAATAGAAACTGCATATATATTGAAGATTAAACGTACATTGTACCTGACCAGTGTCATGTTTTTTTTTTCGTTTTTAGTTTTAATTTAGCGTAAGTTATAGGAAACGCAATGCTGATTTCGACGGAAACGTAAGTAGCTTTGCGAGTCTTCGCCTATAAGGAAAGGATTAATATACAAATAACAACAGCCAAAACAGCTGGATGTTGTATATTTGCAACAACTTGAAACAAATAGGGCATTTGTCACATTTTGAAATACCCCAAGTTTCATGCCCCCCACCCCCCATGATTTTATTTTGATCGTTGTCCTCCGATCAGATGATCCTTTCTAAAAGATAAATCCTCCAAAGCCATCAGCTAAAATCTCCCGCATGTCATATTCGACTATGAACACGCAATAAATAAAGAGAGCGATTGGATTAAACTTAAACCATTCAGTTGATTTTTGAATTGTACATTAAGGAAAATAATCAATTTCCACGCTCAAATATGTCTACAACAACAACAACAACACACACACACACACACACACACACACACACACACACACACACACACATATATATATATATATATATATATATATATATATATATATATATATATATATACACACACTCACACACAGTTTTAAGTCAGTTACTATTTATGTTTCAGTCAAGTGTTAATAGACTTTTCTGCTCAGTTTCAGTCAAGTGTTACTAGACTTTTCTGCTCAGTATATGATGCTGAAAGAATTTTATTTTAATTAACACCATATCTAACCATTATAGTCAATTGAGCATCCAATAGGAGAAAGGACTAAAAACCACTTCTAATAATAAATTGTCTTCTACAACAACAAGTGATTGACTTCATAAATTAATTTTAGACAAGAACTGTGTGAGGTAAGAAAGAGGAAAATGTAACACAGATTTGTGTTGACATAGTAACACAAGCGAGACAAATCTATCTCGGAGCTGAGGAAGATCTGCAAGTGTCGGAGAGTAGAGTTGCCTGTAGAAGAGATTATAGTACACAATATAGTTTTAGACTGATGCATATTACGCATATAAACATAAACTACTACATAGCACTACACAAAGTCATTGGAGAGATAGCGTGTAGTGAATATGACAGCCAGTAATGTCCAGTAACCAAAACGAAGTACGTGCCAAACAAATGTTGGTAAGAAAAGCTTAAGTTAGCATTACACGTACGTGTGTTTTGCCATGAGTTCCCTAATGGAAGAAAATCAATAAGTTAATGTAAAATGTTAAACATTTTTACAAGTTAAAAGTGACTATTTTATGAAAGGAATGGTTATGGAAATATTTTATTATTAGCGAAAACGGAAAGTATTACATGCAATACATGTATTTGTGCCCATGAACAAATAATCGAACGCTCGCCTACAAGGTTCAAAGACCTAGATAATCAACGCTCACCTAGAATGTTCACAGACCTAGTTACATATAAACAAATAATCAACGCTCACCGACAAGTTTCACAGACCTAGTTACCCATGAACAAATAATCAACGCTCACCTAGAATGTTTACAGACCTAGTTACCCATGAACAAATAAATCAACGCTCACCAAGAATGTTCACAGACCTAGCTACCAATGAACAAATAATCAACGCTCACCGACAAGTTTCACAGACCTAGTTACCAATGAACAAATAATCAACGCTCACTTAGAATGTTCACAGACCTAGTTACCCATGAACAAATAATCAACGCTCACCTAGAATGTTCACAGACCTAGTTATCGATGAACAAATAATCAACGCTCACCGACAAGTTTCACAGACCTAGTTACCCATGAACAAACAATCAACGCTCACCTAGAATGTTCACAGATCTAGTTACCCATGAACAAATAATCAACGCTCACCTAGAATGTTCACAGACCTAGTTAGCCATGAACAAATAATCAACGCTCACCGACAAGTTTCACAGACGTAGTTACCCATGAACAAATAATCAACGCTCACCTAGAATGTTCACAGACCTAGTTAGCCATGAACAAATAATCAACGCTCACCGACAAGTTTCACATACCTAGTTAACTGTCGGCGTTAAATTCTGTCAAAATGCATTTCCCGTGTACGAGTCAAAGTGTTATAGAAATAAGAATATAAAAGACATGTTCTACTACCAGATAGACTGCAAGTTGAAGAGCATTCGCAACGTTATAATGATTATTTGAATGTACAATAAGAGGAGTTCAATTGCTTCAATATTTTTGGATAACGCTAAACTGGAGAGATAATATATATATATATATACACACACACACACACACACACACACACACACACACACACACACACACACACAGAATAAATCGTAGTGAAAAACAGAGATTAACAAAAGGAGTGGAATAGGTAATTACCAAGCTGCAAGGGAAATATATTAATTTGTGTGCATGTAATAACCTGACTACTTCATTGACGTCTTATTTACATTATATACTTTTTGTTTAGGTCGGTCTTTCTCTAACGCTTTGGACAGTTTATTCGTTTGTTTAGGTTGACGCAACGCACTGGCCTTTCTCTACCGGTTTGGACAGTTAGTTCATTTCTTTAGGTTGACGCAACGCATAGTTCATTTGTTTAGGTTGACGCAACGCATTGGCCTTTCTCTAGCGCTTTGGACAGTTAGTTCATTTGTTTAAGTTGACGGAATACATTGGCCTTTCTCTACCGCTTTGGACAGTTAGTTCCTTTGTTTAGGTTGACGCAAAGCATTGGCCTTTCTCTACCGCTTTGGACAGTTAGTTCCTTTGTTTAGGTTGACGCAAAGCATTGGTCTTTCTCTACCGCTTTGGACAGTTAGTTCCTTTGTTTAGGTTGACGCAAAGCATTGGCCTTTCTCTATCGCTTTTGGACAGTTAGTTCCTTTGTTTAAGTTGACGGAACACATTGGCCTTCCTCTACCGCTTTTGGACAGTTATTTCATTTGTTTAGGTTGACGCAACGCATTGGCCTTTCTCTATCGCTTTTGGACAGTTAGTTCCTTTGTTTAAGTTGACGGAACACATTGGCCTTCCTCTACCGCTTTTGGACAGTTAGTTCATTTGCTTAGGTTGACAGAACACATTGGCCTTTCTCTATCGCTTGGAGAGTTAGTTCAGTGTTGGAAACCTTTCATTGTACCCGTAGCTTTTGTATCTAGGGGTGAAATATAAGCAAGGCTGCACCAAATTTCGAGCCCAAAAGAATAAATTACTTTTCTTAATAAATCGAATACACCAATTTACTATTTATTTTCTAATTTATATTTATTTCGATTAATGAACCTTTTTCAAAAGTAGGTAAACTTCAAAGCAAATATGGACAGCGCTATCTTTAAAATTATATCTGCGAGTCTCACGTTGTCCACCACATTGACCACTATGTTAATTTACCTAACGTACCACATTTATTGATTGCACTTTTTTTTACAAGAGAATGTATAGTTTATGTCAATAAAGATATCTTTCTGTTCTGTTCTGTTCTGTTCTGTTCATATTGATGTGTGTAAGAAATGAAGCATAGTATTAAGACGTAACTATTGTCTAGTATCTGTTAATTCTGCATCCATATCAACTAACTATTGTCTAGTATCTGTTAATTCTGCATCGCTATCAACTACGTTTTTATACTAATCAAATCAAACCAATCTCCTTGACCAAAAAACAAAACAAAACAAAACAAGCTGAATACATTTTGGTAACGAATTCTTTTTTTTTTTTTTAAGCTACTGCTTTCAGCTGGATAAGTCATTCTTTTCCATCTGTACTCTCAATGTTCTCTGAAAAATGACTGAACTTCAAGAGTAATTTTTGCCATATTATGTTTTTAAGAAGCATGTTTAAGATAATTCATATCACTAATTCCAGCTTTCTGCAAATTAGGTGACATGCCACATTTTCATTATGCTATGTATTCACCAATATTACGAATCAGTAAACCGGTAGACATACAATATTCCCAATAAATTGGTAGATATGCAATATTTTCATGACGTTTCGAATACAGCATCATCCTCACCAATATTACGAATCAGTAAACTGGTAGACTTGCCGAAAAAAATTTGTCATTACGCTATGTCTTAATTAACCTCATCACCAATATTACGAATCGTATTACTATAACGAAGATTCCACATTCATTCAAGCGGGCGTAACTTGTCTCCGCTCTCTATTCTGATGATAACGTTAGTGGGGCTATCACCTTTGTTTGATATGAATATACACGGGCAAATATGCAATAAATTCAGCCATAGTGTCAAAACTAACGATATGACACATGTCAAATGACATAAATTATTTCCAGAAATCGCCTACAGACACGCCATTTCATTTTTAATGTGGTTCATATACCTGAGAATTTCATATCTTCCGCTGTGAACAACAAAAGCAAACGTGTTTTGCTCCAAGACGACTCTTCCTAACTGCTAATTCAAACAAAACATTAACATAATATGTTTCAATCAAGTGCAGCGCTGAATAGAAAGTGGCATATTTTCTTCAAAAATAAATGCTTGACATTGTATTTCTACCATAATTCATATAATCAGAAATTCTTAATTTGACAATATTTAATACCGAAATTTCATATTATATAATAAATGGCTTTATTGTTCTTTTTCCCCCCGAGATGAATTTTATTGCATAAAATTTAAAGAAGGAACGAAAGAACAATAGGATGCTGACATAGAATATATGAAAAATATGATACTGACTTTGAATATTTATGACTCATTTATATATATTGAAAATATGATACTGACTTTGAATATTTATGACTCATTTATATATATTGAAAATATGATACTGACTTTGAATATTTATGACTCATTTATATATATTGAAAATATGATATTGACTTTGAATATTTATGACTCATTTATATATATTAAAAATATGATACTGACTTTGAATATTTATGACTCATTTATATATATTGAAAATATGATATTGACTTTTAATATTCTAAGCTTTGTGACTCATTTGTGTCGGTTTATTAAATTTAACTTAATTGGCATGTGAGTGATTGCAAAAAATAAAAACATAGCTTTATTTATTGTTCGATGCAAGTTTTGTTACTGTGTACTCTTTGTAAACCAGTGTTGCCTTAAGTCGGTTTATTGCTTGTTCCTTTTAGTCGGAATGAACACTCACTATCAATCCATAATAACTATCAATCACTCTGTGGCAATAATTTTGATTTTATTTTAAGAGATGCGTTCAAACAAATAATTATATGCCATTGATGAGATTTTGGGAGAAAATATCTTTGAGGCGGAGAGTCGCCATAATTGGCATAAACGGAGACGATAATTAGAACAAATAATATCTCTTCCAAGGATGAATTCACGAGGATGGGATTCTTTGTGGTGCACCGGTGGGTGTTGATATTCTACAAAGTATGGTCACTTTTGACAGCTGGTACTTTGATTGTGATAAATGTGAAAGACGTTATTCGATGAAAAATATATGAGATATTTCCCATTTAAGTGTTGTGTTAGATAATTTTATTTGTATTATTTTAACCCTGTATATTTCCTTCTTCTTCATCTTACAACCGTTCATATCCAGTCGACATAGTGTCATCGGAATGCTAGATTTCTCTTCTGCTCCAATGGGATGTTACTTAATGCGGATCCATCACGGTTTACAGAAAGTAATATCTGAAATAACCTCGTCTGCCAAGATTTTCTGCCTCGGTAGCTACAGCCAAATGGAATATTAAGGGGGATATAATATTCGGGTCATACACAGAACCGTTTAAATCGATGAAGCAAAATAGTGTGATCATGAGATTTAAAGAGAAAGTCAATTTCTAATATTCTGCTGTATTTACTCATACTGCGTCTTGAACTCGTTCATTTGATGCAACGCAGTAAGACGATAAGCACAACTCAAGAAATAGCGTGAATATTATGCATAACATCTTGTATGATTAACCCCGGTCGCGCCTACAATTTGTGGAGTTAATAACAATGCGATAGGGTCATCCTTTACCGGAAATATCTTCGCGCGTTCCTCAGTCAGAATTCTTCAGTTGATCGATAAAAAGAATATTATCCATATGTTAATATCAAATCCCTATCAATGAAGCGATGAAATATGTCAAACGGTTAAAAAAAAACACGAGCAGCGCAGTGATAGACTGCCGGTTTTCGTGCTAAAGGAAGTGCAAAGCGGGTTACGCAAGAGGATCTCGACTAGTCTCAACTTACGTGTGGAATTATTGCGTAGCAAAGTATAATGAATGAGGGGCACAATATAGTTTAAATCAAAAGTGATACTGACACGCTGATATTGCAGAGAGAGAAATTACAGTGCTTTTCTGATGATTCATATAAATACTGATACAAATTATCCAATGTATATGACATTAGAAACTTGGTGAATTGTGATAACTCAGATTTGTAACTGTTTAAATTTAATAGACAAAATATAATGTGGTAGATCATTGATGGAACAATAATGGTAATTTTTGCAAAGAATCAGTATCAGAAAGGAAATCCCCCACCCCCAAAGTAACAAAAACAAAACACCACTTGAGAATTCGTGATTATTTTGAATTATATTCTCTCTCTCTCTCTCTCTCTTTCTCTCTCTCTCGGGATATATTCCTAATTTCCTGTTGAATTAAAAAAATTCTATATATGGACTGACACATAAACTTGTTGATATATATTCAGTGGAGCAAGTAAGCCGGTACGGTCAGGTATGCCGTACCAATAAGACATTTATTGCCGTACGGTCGTACCGGAAAGACGGGGTCGGGGGGTCGGTACAGTACCGGTAAGATTTCAAATCTACTTGCATCGCTGTATATACATGTATTTAACACTCAACTATTACAATTGCACGTGTAGCAACTGAAATAAACTCACTATATATTTCTCCTCTACCATCACAATTTCATGTGTAGCAACTGAAATAAACTCACTATATATTTCTCCTCTACCATCACAATTTCATGTGTAGCAACTGAAATAAACTCACTATATATTTCTCCTCTACCATCACAATTTCATGTGTAGCAACTGAAATAAACTCACTGTATATTTCTCCTCTACCATCACAATTTCATGTGTAGCAACTGAAATAAACTCACTGTATATTTCTCCTCTACCATCACAATTTCATGTGTAGCAACTGAAATAAACTCACTGTATATTTCTCCTCTACCATCACAATTTCATGTGTAGCAACTGAAATAAACTCACTATATATTTCTCCTCTACCATCACAATTTCATGTGTTTATCGCATAAGAAATAACTGAAAAGAAAAGAAAATTTCGGGTACATAATTGCGTTGAAATGGTATGTTTACGAAATTGTAAATAGAATGATATTTTTGCGTAATTGTTTTATCTTTAAATTGCGTGATCTCTTGATAAAGTAATTCATACAATGTTCAAACTACAAAACCGATGGCAACCTCGACGCCCATTGTCGAACATTTCGTCATTCTACAGATATTAACGTGCATGTATTAACAACCTTTTTTTTGTTATATACAGCACAGGTGGATTTATGGACTAAGGTCACAAAACAAAA
Source organism: Margaritifera margaritifera (assembly GCA_029931535.1). Lineage (NCBI taxonomy): Eukaryota > Metazoa > Mollusca > Bivalvia > Unionida > Margaritiferidae > Margaritifera > Margaritifera margaritifera. The sequence continues at coordinate 5,606,598 of JAQPZY010001666.1, read as the reverse complement.
AGTCACTAAACAATTCTTTTAGACCGTAACAACATTAAATTTGGTGTCAAAATAATTTGTTATTAAGCTAAATAAATTTTTTTTAAAAAAACGAAAGGTTTGATTTCACGTTGACCTTTTTTAATTAGTAGAGACCTATATCAGCCTTGAATACGAGATGTATGGCTATTGTGTGGTCCGAAACTATCCTAGGCTACTTTCCGTTAAAATTTGAAACAAACAATTTTAATTTATGTTTCATTTTCTCTGGATAGTTCTCAACTACCCCAGAATTCTACTTTAGAAATTAATTGATCTGCGCGAAAATATATAAAATATTTTACCATTAGCACCTAAATAGAAGAATATTGGTACAATATTATCTTTTCGCCTGAGGATTACGCAAGTTACAGTTCAGGTCAAAATAATACCATGAAATAACTATTTCACGTTCTTCCCTCCTCTGTTACATATCGGTATTATCGCCCATTTCTTAAAATCTGTCAATCTTGCGCTTGCAAGTGTCATTACAAAAATGGCTTAGAGCAGCTGGAATGGGATCAAGTTCAGCGGCCAGCTTGTACTCTCTGTACTGTCACCATGGTGATCGAAGTACCAATGACAATAACTAAATAAATTTGATCACAAAACATGTCAACACAAATGCACAGATATGAAGTGGCGTCCTTTGTATTATTGACATGTAAATATTCAATCTCATCTTTACACGCCTGGTTGCTTACCTCACTTATGCTCGTAATGCTTATTTGCATAAAATGCAGACGTGGAATTATCACACATACAATTATAGGAGGTTTTGTTATTACAGACAACTATAATGCTATAGAGAATTGGCCCACAGCCTTATATTCTAGATTGTTATTTTAACACCGTACTAACCTTTCAAGAGTAAATGGGCTGCAAATAAAAACTACTTTGAAGTGGAGTACTAACCTCTTAAAATCGGTCAAAGATATAATTTCCATTTTCAATCGTCTCTGATAGCAAGGAAGAGGACCTACCTTCAAAATCAAGACATTGATGCATACAAAAAGGCTTATAAAATTTGGAGAGCAGATATCTAAGTTACTGTATAAGAAACAAACAGATGACATTTTCTTTATTTTGATTGTACGTTTGAATGAAATATGACATGAGTGTCCTACTGGTGTCGATCAATTTACAACTATAATAATTATTCCATTAATTTCGCGTCGGTTACATTTGAGAAGGCATGTCTTCCGCAACCAGATTTAAGACGTACTTTTGCATAAATCTTCCAGCCGACTCCGTCTGTGTTCTTGGATTCATGAATTCTCACTGGGTTTCCAGATCAAAACCTGTTTATATATACAGTTCAATTTGCATTAGACAACCAACTTAAGGAAGTTAAAAAGTGTTCATCTATGGCAGGTGGGTCTTTCATAAAGGTTAATTTTTCAACATTGGTGGCCTTACAAAGCTAGTTAAGACTATTAATGCCTTAATATTCACCTGATTTTTAAATAAGGTCTGATTGCATAAATGTCATGACCGTTGTTAGTAGTAGTAGTAGTAGTGGTAGTAACTTACACTTCTCTCCGGCAAGAAATAAGTTGTTCCTGAGATTTTATTTGCGCGGGAAATGCAAGTAATTAGGTCAAAGTTAATTATTTATTTTACAGACTTAACATGACCATGTTAAATCATGCCATATGATGGCACACGTTAACAATTCAGAACGAATTTTGACTCCAAAGATATCGGAATGTCATGGAAACATAATCTATATGTTGTGTTTGTCTTTTTCAACATATAGTTCCACTAAAAAGTTTGTCTCTCTTTCATTACTTCACCTTGCATATCGGAAACAATACTTTTCAAAAATCTATAGATTTTTTCAGTGCGACATCCATTTTTCAGCCACTGTTTTGAAAGAAAACTAACTTTTGTACAATGATCAGTGTTCTGCTTAATTTTACAATCCATGCTTTTCCTCTCTTAATATCTTCTTCAGGTTGAATTGTCGACTTGGATTGATAACGAATATGTTTTATCCTCTCAAATCCGCGAACATAATCGCCACACTGATATGCACACGGTTTTGTACCTGTTTATTGAATTTGATAAGCGAAAATCAAAAATTGATCTCTGTGGTACAAAAGTCTAAGTAAAACCGTGCCAACATCTCTATAACATATTTAAAAGTAACTTGAAATATAGATGTTATTGCTACTAGTTGATACACCAAATGTCATAACAATTATCAATCTGTTTCGAGATTTATCAATTGAACACGGGGAATGTGGAAAAACCTGAGGATGCACGTATGAACAAATGTATACAAGTTGGTAATACTACATGTCATAGCAGTAAAAGAAAACATGAATACAGAAACTAATACCTTCAACTCATGACACAAACTGAAGTTATGGAATGGTCTTTTGTATCCAAAATCTTGATCGTTTGACTTAGCTAAAAATCCGTGTTTTTTTTTTCCATAAGTGAAAAAAAATTCATTTTACTCATGAAACAAAACCCTGTATAACTCTTCGCTTTATTCTTTAATATAGATAATTGTTTGTATTAAACTACAATCACTTAGAAGTTGGTAACAAGTACACCTTTATATGAAATGGAAAAGTAATGTAACGTTTTGCTTTATTCTTTAGCATAGCTAATTATTTGAATTAAACTGCACTCACTTGAAGGTGGTAACACGTACACCTTTATATGAAATGTAAAAGTACTGTAACGCTGTGCCTACCCTAATTGCATTCCTTGCATAATCTTAAAGAAAACCCCAAATGCACAATATATTATATGGTATGTAATTGGAAAAAAAACATAAATATTTATCTTAACATTTGTGTATTATGATATTTTATCTTAACATTTGTGTATATTAATACTTTACAAAAGTCTTCAAAAAAGAGGTTCGTTGTAAATAATAATACAGTTTTAAAACGGGCGACATTATGAAATACAAACAATACTGATAAAACTTCAAACATTAAATAGTCATTCAGCGTTATCTCAAAACCCTTAATCTCTTTTCAAAAACAATGGTTTATTTTATGTTTATTGCTTTGTATACGGAGCGCTATACCAGTACCATTTTTCAGTGTCTCCTACGTCAGGCAGAAAAAATTGCAGACAATATTCTAGGAATCTTACTTAATCTAATTGCAACTCTAAAGAACTATTACGACTTAGTACTAGTTTGCAGCATAAAGCGAAATGAAATATGTGACCTACATAAAAGCTCTCTGTCTTGCAATCTCCATCGCTTTCAGTTCATTAACATTCTCTTGCGATTCTCTATCACTTCATTGTCATTCTTCAACAAAAGGCCGTACTTCCGGCGCAAAGTAATAGGCCAAATGCAATATGCAATATGGTTCCTTCCATTTAGCTTTCAGCCCCGGTATTATATTCATAATCCCTATCGGAGAACACATGACAAGAAATAATGATATTCAGTGCACCCTGTTTATTTCCGGAACTGCACGGCGTTATTCATCTTTTGCATATGATGAGACTATACAAAGACACAAATAAGACAAATGGAATGCCTGCTAAAAACAAAACAACATAAAAATATATTGGATAGAGAATACGACTATTTCTTGATATAATCTATGATGACGACTGGAAGTATATTAGCGTGTTTATGTATTATTTATTCAAACAAAGTTACATTAAATAGATAGAAAGACAGATAGACACATTAATGTACAGAAAGAAAAAACGAAAAAAAAGACTGACAGACAAATGTTGCCATAAATTGTCAGCAATGCACAAATAGACAACACCAGAGACAGTGTGTGTGTGTGTGTGTGTGTGTGTGTGTGTGTGTGTGTGTGTGTGTGCGGGGGTGCGTGTGTTAACGAGAGAGAGAGAGAGAGAGTATATAAACGATAGTTGTCATTTCATGACTTATGCATCACCTTGCGCTGATAGCATTTATTTATCCCTCTGTAATATGGAGACGAAGAAATTTCCATAGAGTTGTCTGGGATGAATAATGCCTTAATTCCGGCCATCAAAACACCCATGGTGTTAATTTTGGGTGTGTGTTGTAATCCTTAATGGACCCCGTCACGATCTGAGCTCAATTTATGACAAATCAGCTATTCTCGTATCTTAAACAATTACAGGAGCCTTGGGTGCGCCCGTATCTCAATGAAACAAGTCTGTTTTAAGGTATATATTTTGGAAAAATACAAAGAAGAACTTTACCTACCAATTACTTGCAATGTTTGTATGTAACGATATTTATTATCGATAATCATAGTGTGATTACACATTGTATTGGACTTTTCATCTGTTGTTTTGTTTTATGAGTTTCCACGTATGTGATGGGTAATATTTTGGATTATTTGCAGGTAAATGATGTATACTGAATGTATGAGATGGCATAATGAATAGTTACACATCTTCGCACTTTTAAATAAGAAACAATTACAAAAGTAAAACATACAAAATAAATATATCTGGACACAAGAACAGTTCTAAGAAGGATGTATCATATTGTTCGTATGCTGGCTTAGTACCTGCATATTCTAAAATCGCAACGACCGTTTTCTTTATAGATAGATAGAAGGCAGTTACATAAGAAGGCAGTTCGATGGTTAGAATACCAGGTAGGTAGTAAGATAGGTTGCATAGTTGGTTGGTTGCTGTGACGCTGAGTGAATGGAAAGGTGGGTAGGTGGCCGCTTGGCTAAATACTTACAAAAAGAACGTTAAGTCATACTCTAAAAGCCTCTGGTTACTTGGAATAATGAACGACTTAATAAGGAAGGGGCTACCGCCTTAGAAAAAGCTTGTATTTCTTGTGCCCTTTACTGTCCATGCTCCCCAACAAATTATATATATATATATATACATATATATATATATATATATATATATATATATATATATATATATATATATATATATATATATATATATATATATGTGTGTGTGTGTGTGTGTGTGTGTGTGTGTGTGTGTGTGTGTGTAAAATACGCAACTGAGGGATTCCCACCCCCCTCCTCGCCACCTCCCCGAACAAATCTTATCAACCAGTCACTTAAAGTTCCAAATTTAATATAGCGTTCTGTCAAATCTATTGTTTGCCCCCATCCTTAGTTCTGTGATTGACTGGGCACATATTGCATTTGATCCTTCTACTAATTTTCTCGCTCCTAAACGTGATATGTAATCCATCCCCTTGTTATGCAAGAAAGTAAGAGTTCATAAAATTCCCAAGATGTGAAACTGCAGGCCATTACCGTGAAGAACAACAAAAATGTCTTAGAAAGGTCGATACTGGAGAAGATTAAGTATTTAATTTCTCCTTATTCCTCCGAGGCATATTTCAAATTATATAACACGCATCTCCCCCTTTAGAAAGGTGAAGGAATTTACTTGCTAACCGCGGAGCTATCAGGAATAGCATAACCCTCTATGGCGAATTAATTATGACCCCGGACAAAGAGGATATTTTAACCCTTGGACCTGGTCAAGTCATTAATTTCGGAGAGTTATTCAATATAAAATTTGATGTGACCGTGACAATCGCTGTAGGTTAATTTACAGTTATTCCTTGAAGAAGGGGGAACGTTAAGAGGCTGAATATTTTTTATTTCTTTTGAAGAAAGACAAACCTAAGCGGTCAGAATGACCGCAGCTTGTATTAACCCCCCCCCCCCCCAAACAGGACCTTTCAGTTTAGAGTTCCGGACTCCACTGATCTCATTCTAATAAATTAATATATTAATCGATAAACCATTCAATCAATTCATCGAGTCAGAAATTAAATAATAATTTGATCAATTTATCAATCAACAAAGGAAATTTTAATTGAACTAATCAGTAAATCAATCAATAAATCAATCAATCAGTCAATCAATCAAGTAACAGATCTAAAGATCAATTGACCAATTAGTAAACCCATCAGTCTATCTTTATCGGTTAATCGTTCAGTCAGTACGTCCGTGTGTAATTGCATATCTATATATCTATCTATTACTTTCAATTATATTTAGAGAAAGCGTTGATCACTTAAATTTAATTACAGAGTACTCATATTGAACTGTTATTTTCAATAATAAATCGATTTTCCGACACGTAATCGTTCAGTTAAATGTTGAGTAATAATCTTTATGATAAAGCACTGCTACTTTCGTTTTTAGCATATTTATGGTTTTGAAGAAATGCGTTAAGACGGGCGTAAGCGCTTTATCGTGTGATGTGACTGATGTCCAATAGAAATGCAGAAACAAATATCGCGTATCATGAGTCACATGAGATAAGCCGCCTAATTCCTTCATTTGAAAATCTTGGAAAGCATATTTAATATTATACATGTAGATTTATGATAATCTTCATCATCCATGTGAAATGTTAAATACTTTGCTGAACATGTATGTATATATATATATATATATATATATATATATATATATATATATATATATATATATATATGCATGCAAGTACCTACGTATGTATGTATGTATGCATGTGTGTATGTTTGTATGTATGCATGCATGCATGCACGCACGCACGTAAGTACGTACGTATGTATGTTTGCATGTGCGCATACGTGCCTGCATGTATGTATGTACTCAACAGAAAGTGGTCATACTTTGTGACCTCAAGAATCACTCTTTGACCGCCAATATATATATATATATATATATATATATATATATATATATATATATATATATATATATATATATATATATATATATATATATATATATAAAGCAAATTTTGAGGCCAAGACTAGGTTATGGAAGTAAATACTACATATATGAAATAAAAACATATACTTACAGCTACTTACAGCTTCTTTTTTTTTCATTACATGTTTTTGTGACTTTATATCTCTCTTATTTACAACCTAGTTTTCAAGTTCAAAACTTTAGAAATAGTTTTGAGAAAGGACAGCATATCGTAAGGGGCCGTTCATATATGACGTCACGCAATTTTGGCGGATTTTTGACCCCCCTCACCCCTCGTCACATTTCGTCACAAAAACTCAGACCCCCTCATATATGACGTCACAAAGCTTTGAATTGGTTTGAAATCACTTTGTGTTAGAAAAACACACAGCAATACAACACTGCATTCTGAATTGATAGATGGCGCTGTTGGTGTTTTTTTATGACGTCACGTTTTCCAAAACCCCCTCCCCCCATCGTCACACAAGTCGGACCCCCTCCCCCCGCCCAGTGCGTGACGTCATATATGGACGGCCCCTAATTAATAAAAAGTGGAAAATCCAACTGTTAATGCGTGACCACTAATATCACCTACAGACCCGGAGCATCACAGGTATCGTTTGTATGTTTACGCATATTTTTAAAGGTAGCAAATCCCGGCAGTGTTGCTATTACGATAAATTACAGCCAAACAACGTTTGTATTGATTCGGAATTTGGGAATGTTCGCCTTCCAGATGTTAGATGAACGAGGTGGTGTGTGTATATTGCATTAAATTCTAGTGATATCACAAACAACGTTCCATCACTCCGAAACAATGTATCTTCATTAACCAACATACCGTCAAACAAAGAGCAAGACAAGAGAAAGTCCGGAACAAACTTTCAAATTCCTATCTAATAAATATTATCATAATCGAGGCCTTTGGCTAGAGTCATATCGTAGCTGTTGGAAGCAAAGATATTCGTACGTAGCACCCATGATGTAAGGAATTCAAATTCAACAAGATATATATTTTTTTTTCTGAATCATGCCCGGGTTTTGATAGTGTACAAGCAAAAGTATGATGCATAATGTATTATTTACTTTAGAAATTGTATCATTTGCCGATTTGTATGTACATGATGTACAGATTAAATGAATTATGAAAAACAGACTTTTTAATTCCGCATAAAATTCCAGTTTTATTTAGGAAGACATCTGGAAAATGAGTAAAATAACCTTTATAAAATATTAGATCAACTTGCGTCCTTTGTATATTTAGAAACTCATTTTTTTTTTCATTTTTACAACAACAAAAAATATTAGACAACCAAATTTCAAAGTTCAAATCATATAACGTTGTATTTATTAATTAGTATAATATTGTTTAACCTTTCTTGGAAATGACTGATCCAATATTTTCTGTATTATTTTGGTATATCAAAAAGTATTTCGCGACTTCTCGTAGATATTTGAGATATAATATCACTACAACATAATAATCTTTATTTTTCTCCTTTACTGAAGACATAGAAAAATATCGAATGCATGGGGGGGGGGGGGGGTGAATTACGGGGGGAGTGGGGCACCATAATCTTTCCAGTGCTTAGAGCCTCTAAAGGTCTTAATCCGGCCCTGCCGTAGCAGATACCTTCACACATGCAAAATGTTCCTAATGAAGAGCATTTAAACACACCTTACGTTTTCGGACGTTTTCACCAAAATGTGTGACTACTTGAATGTCCTTCATAGATAAATTAAATATAATCTTTAAAGTGGCGACCCAAATAGCCTTCCAACTCTTTACCGACCTCCTCACTCAATAAATACTGATCACTCAGTTTGGGGTAAGTTGCCACGACAGGTCGCGTATTGCAAAAGCGCACAAAACCCCACAACTCCAATAAAAATCGTTGCGACTGAATCACATAACAAAGTGAATACCATCAGATGATAGAATCCACCACAATTTTCAAAGTATGTCAAATACTGTTCTCGAACAACAAAAGACGCGTGCATCTTCATAAAGGGAGATAACTATCAAGATCACAGAGATACTCTTCAATTAGTATCGAACTGCAACATAAATAAGCTTTATGGGAAGGATGGACAGTCAGGCATAAGCAACGTTATGTAACTCTAACTTTTTCATGTATGGGAAGAAAAGAAAGATGTCAAAATACAAGAATATCGTATAGTAACATGTTTATTAATAGATCAGTATATAGCATGAATAAGCTTGCGAACTACCTAATTTCTCTTTATGATAGCAACAAAATCCACATATACAAGGAAAGTTACACGAAAATTGCAAAACTCTCAAACGAGACACTATGATGGTGACAGATATACGGATGAAAACATCCAGACATGAAATACCAACAAAATACAAATATATATATATCATAATATATCTATAGATATACACCAATACAAACGCCATTTGTGTTTCAAACAGAATCTTCTCCTTCCTTATACAGGAAATGTCCACCCTGTCTTGATTTATTGAAAACTATTGCTGTCGATTTACTTTTGCTGATGATGATGGATAATAATAATTTAAAAAAAGAATGAAATAAAATGAATTCGTTTCATTATTAAGACGTACGACAAACAAATCTCGCTGATTATGATTACATTTTTGGTTATTCGATTGTACACACAATACGCACCTTCTATAATTTTACAAAATGATATATTTGTAAGTTCTGACTGTAAAAAAAGGCATATTTTGCAGGAAATAAGAGCCTAGACTATGTTTTCGGTTCAATCAGCATATGTGTTTATTAATTTACAAGATGGCATAATATTTGCCACTGTTAAAGAAGCAATCCATTTTGGACCTTTTGCATTTTCAAGACATACTAGCCAGCCGAATATGATTTAATTCTCTGTGTAATGGTTCGGTTTACTGACAGTTGTGTTTTGTACAACAATATTACGTGTATAAATAATACAAGATGTCACAGCAGTGTTTGGCATCGCGGGGTGAAAAGTAGGGGGCAAAGGGCCGCAGTTTAACAGCGTCCTTGATGCTTAACTCAGACATAATGGCGGACTCTAAATGTCTACATCCAACTTGACGCCACTGCGTCATAGAAAAGTGTGATGCGCAATGACGAACAATACAACCCGCAGGGCAACATGATCAAACAAATGACATATACAAACATAGAATATGACAGCAATATCTCTCCAGGATAATGTATAAAAATATCACGAGCAAAAAGAAGCCCTTTGATTTAGACATCATTTTGATTGCAAAAAAGTTTGATGTCTTTTTCGTGAAAAGTGTATTGGACTAGTAAACATCAAATGCTTATCGTCAGATAGGTGGTACATTGTCAAATACATCATAAAAAAAATGCTAACTATAAAGATTCTAGATTCGATCCATAACACCGTTCGTTAGTAACAACTTAAAAGTCTTACACTAGACTCGTTTCCTACCCCAATATTACATTCCTACCTGTGATTTTCACAAATCATCAAGAGCATCGGGACACAGTGTGATGTCAAACCTAACGAAACTACTACCGCCACTATGAATTAATCTATCAAAGAATTTCCGTTATCAGTAGTAATTTTTTTTTACTAATATGGCATTTCAGATCAGCTGGAGTGAGCTAAGAAACTGGCATCAGCGACAGCTTGATTATACACAATACTCTAAACGAAATATGTTAAGTTCGACCATCATGGTATGTCCGTCTGACACTTCCGTAGGATTCGCATAATGCACTCTAAAGTATAGTAGTACGCATGCATTGTGTATGATTGATGCGCACGAGACAATTGCTATGGACTATACAAGCAAAGTGCACGCACATCAATATTTAACTTTCAGAGTGGACTTGACCCTCGTGAATTCTGCACTAAAAGGTCTAACGGACCATTCATATAGGCCGAGCTATACTAGACGTATGTATGAAGATGAGAGTTAAGGACGTAGTCTGACTATTCTTGACCGTCTATTTTGACAGACTAAAAGTGAACGATTAAAAAGCTGGGTTTATGATTATTGGACTTTGTGGGGCTAAACAATAAGAAGTTACTACGCCGGTGTATAGAAGAAATGGAACAAGGATTTCACTGTATCACAGATAAGATCATAATTATGACAACAAAGAAGGGGCCAAATAATGAAGGCCCTATTTTTCGCTTATCATATTAAACAAAAATGGAATACATCGGGACAATGCATGTAATTTTTTGGTTTTCAATATTAGCAGTAATGATTTCGAAAGCAATCGATTATCTCTACTCTATATTTGTTGTTTTCTTCTATTAAAGACAAAAATACAGAATGAATACATAGCCTCGAATAGCTTAATTAACAAAATAACATTTTGTTAAGACGGTCTATACGAACCAAATAAAGAACAGAGATTTTACATACAGCACCTAGTATCCATATGATACTAATAATATTAATCTGACTTGGCATGGTATGCTTTCATATTTATCATTTCTGAACATAAAACCATTAAGTTGAAAATGGCTGCAAAATCACAATGATAAGTCGTAAAAAAAAGACCAATATACTACTTTATGCACCTATTCTTAAAAAATAAAAATTAAATACAATTTTCAGTTTTTGCAGACAGTTTAGTTTGTATGAAAATATTGTTATTTCCGTGAAGATCTGGAGTGGTGTCGAGTTAAACTTCCTAAACTGACATCTACAAACAACATCGTCGGACTCTTGGGATTTAGCCCTGTGGATTTCCCTTGTATACTAGAATACCAATTTTCGTGGAGTCTGTAGTTGCTAAAAGCAACGAATTTAAAGCCCAAACGGAAAATGATCTCCGAGGAAAGAAAACGGATCACCACCTTACCATCGGCTGCCATTTGATTTCAATTATATCTTTTAACTGCTCCATTATCTTGCCGTATTAAGATCTCAGAACAAAATGTTAGGGGGACCAATGACCTAATGGTAGGCAAGTCAAGAAGCAACTTGCAAGATTTTTAAAAGTAAATTGAACTATTTGGTATGCATCGATAAACAACGATAATATCTGACATTCACGCATACCATGGAGGAAGAATGACTGCCCTAATTTCTGACTATCTGCTTACTGACTCCGTTAGATACATTTCCAAAAGACAACTACAGCCTGTCTGAAGCACGACAACGCAACATCGCTTATCAACCAAACAAAAACACATCTCTCTTTGATTCTACTGTACAAGTAATTCCTTTATCATTGGTCGACCGAAAGGTAAGCAGCACATTACCTTCATTTGAATGTTGCCAAACTTTACTAGGGCGCAACCCCCCCCCCCCTCAATAAAAAAAAAAAATATAAAAAATATTTAAAAAAAAAATAACAAAATAGGAGCACAATCAAAGATCAGATTTAATCCGATTCCAACAGAGACATGTTTACAGATTTAAGTATCGACCAATTTGTCATCGTTACAAAACCATGAAAAATAATACCAATGAAACTAACTGGGCCCACAGAACTTACATGCAAAAGGGAGACGTTGCAATTTCTATTTACAAATCTATCTGATAAACAAACAACTAACAACATGACTTAGAATATGCGAACATTATGGTGGTAAGGTAAATCTTTACCCGGAGCGTAGTTACGAGATTCCTTTAAATGAGATTACGCATCAACATACTGGAACAGTATTGTAAAACTAGTACGACACTCCTTTCTTCTCTTTAAAAAACCCCCAATCCAAACACTGAATATACACGAGCGTATTTTTGCATTACATTAATAAGGATTGTCCCTATTATATGTTTCCCGAGACCTACTGTCAAAATGCAATTTTACATCCTTTCGGATAAATTTTTTTATTAAAAAAAAGTTCATAATTAAATGGTTTTAAACACGACTTCCCCTCTGCTTCTGAATTGGTCGTTTTCATCAAAGGGTATGGTGACTTTATTGGGATTGTTAATGGTTTTAGATTACAACACAACATGTAAATAATTCTGGTATTGCGATTATTTGAACAGGTTTCTCATCAGTTCTTAGTAACTTGTTTTTTTTTATATTTCTTGTCCGTATTTATGTATAAATACATATCAGGAACATCTTTCGGCAGTACAGATTTGATTTTTTTTTCAGTAAAAAGACCAATTACTTGCACTGGTCCAAAATACTAGGTCGCTTTTATACAGAATAACTATCCCAAAACTTAAAATTGTTCTAATGTTGATATAATGTTTCATATTCTTCAATTGGTGAGTGATATTTTTTTTCTAATAGTCTCTTTATTTAGCTCAAAATTCTCATTTCAATATGTTACCAATTAGCGCATAATTGGTTGTAAAAATAATTACGTAAACATTTATTATTTGTATTCACCAAAATATATACAAAAATCTTTCTAATGTACCGGACTTCTATAATTATATACTTTTTTTACGCCATACCCGCTAAATTAATATTAAACGGCGACTACTTTGCGTCAGTAAGCTTCGTCTCGTAAATTTTTTCTTGTAAATCTATGTTTAACACGAAAACTGCCAATGGCGGTATGCTCGAAGTGCAAATCATGAAATATAGGTCACAGTGACCAAGTTTTGACTGAAGACTGAAGTACTTCCCATGACAGATTACATACAAGGTCACGTTACTCCACAAGCAATAGTGTCTGAGAACATGACCTACACGCAAATCCTTCAAGTCAGTGTTGATGCCAGACTGACGAGAGGACAAAAGGACATATGGACAGACATTATCAATCCGCAAACTGGAATTGATCTGCAATCCAGACCCCACAAATGATCACGTTGGTTCTTCGATGAAGCAGCTATGCCCAACAACGCAACAAATTTGGAGATGTATCAATGCGGACCGTGAAGATTATTTGCCTTGCGGTCATATATTTTCGTTTTTGTTTTTTTTTTGTACACATAGTATATATGCCCAACTACAGTCAAACTCTCCAATAGTTACACAATAAAGTCAGTATCAATTAGGATTTTAATGAGAAAAATTTGGATTTTAGTGCTTGATTAAAATACTCGAAGATGACCACCTGCGTTCGATTTGCGCTTTTAAAATGCCGTCATTATATATAGGACAAGGGCACATTTTTATCATTAAAAGTAACGCACCTATAGGGCAATATTTATTGGCTTGTTTCTCTCAAAAAGAGCCAAATTATCAATCCCCCCCCCCCCCCATTTGATCATCATCTTCATGACTAGTTCTATCAAGATAAAACCCCATTTACAAGCTGGAAGCAGTTTCCTAAACTGTTTTTGTCCCAAAAGTCATTGTGTCGGATCACAAATCAAGTACTTGTCGCCAAGAAAAAAATCCAAAACAAATATGGCCAGCGATCAGTACTGGATATATATTTTTTTAAAAGTTATTATTTTTAACATTAGTTATTCTATTGACACATCTGATACAATTATGGTGTGGCAAGCTCTGCAGTGGCAAATTGAAATACCTGAAGAAAAGGAAAAAAAAAAAAAAAAAAAAAAATAAGAAAAGAAAAGAATTTTTTTTTATTAAAAAACCTGAATCATAAAATTCAGAACCTTGTATAATCTCGTTAATACTGAAATTCTCATTTCATCTCAACAAATTCGTTTCCTCAAGTAGTCATTTCGTTGGACATTTTATTATTATGCCTTTAACGTCTGAGAGTCAGAAACTGAAGATATTCCACAACTTCGGACTAGACAATACTTCTATCTACTTGTCTTCTGTGATCAACAGTTTTAACTAGCAAGACAAAAAGTAACCATTCCATGAAAATCGATACGACTAGTTCTGCAAATGTGAAATGCATAAATACGTCATTTGTTTGCAGTAAAAATACATCTAATTTTGACATGTTTATAAGTAAGGAATCCTTTTAACTGAAAAAAAGGAACCAATGCAAAAATAAAAAAATAAAGATGTGCTCACAACCGCTTCAATATATTTTGCTAAAGAGTGCACTGAGAAATCTGTTCCCATATGAAAGATGATACGGTGTATATGGGACAATGTTTATGATGAAATTTCCAGCACCTACCTGAACTGCTACTTTTTCATACTAAAGAAAAAAGTGAGAAATAACAAATACATGAATCGATAAAATATATAACAAAATCGTTGATATGTTGAGAAACTATAGTTATTTACACTTCTTTGGTATCATCTACGGAGAATAAACTACAAAATGATAAAATGTTCCCTAACTGGCAAGAAAAGAAGAAATATCACAAAAATACTGAAATAAATGCAGAAATACGTCCAATATTTTCATACCATCTACTCGTTTCTATTACTATATGCAACAGTCATCAATTATATATGTAAAGTTTTACATAAAAAATTCAACGACACAACAAGGAGTGTGTGAATCTTGTTTTTTTTCTTCTTCACACTTTCGTTTGTGTCTGGTGTACTTCTGGAGATTTTAAAATTATTCTCAAGAGGTTTTGCGTGAAGAGTAGTGTTTTCGGGAATGGAAGCAGATACTCTTCAAAGCTGATACTTGTTTCTACAATTGACTTCTTTGTGATGAAGAAAAAGACATGTTTTGTTTGTTTGAATCTTAAGACTTCCCGGATTGGAAAAATAAAATAAAAGAATGCCTGTTAAATAAAAGAAGCGTTAATGATGTACAAACATAAGAGATGTTGCTTTTGATGTGCGCGGTTTTTATTTCCGCGGTTTTGACTAGGTCGTGAAAATCGCGAACACAGACAGGTACAACTTTGGCCTTATTCTGTAAGAACATAAAAATGATGACCATTTGGGAATACTAGGTTTAAATTATTTGTTTGTTCAAATAATTGGTTCACAAATAAATACTGTGTCACCAGTTAATTAGAAATAAAAAAATTTAACAAGATATTAAACTATAAATATACAAATCGAAAAACAGTATGTATATATATATATATATATAATGCAATTAAAGAAAGTATACATATCAAAACTACCCTTGTCAAATTTTACACAAATCTGATATGTTCAACTTGGTGTGTCTGCTTTATCTAAAGCTATTTGATAATACGAAAATGATATGCTTTGCAAAATTAGCAAAGATTTGAGATGCAATCTACAACCAAAAGACCCTTAAACCAAAAATTTCAATCAATTACAAAGTTGTATCCCCCCCACACCCCCACCCCCTAATGTGCGTCAACTACTTTACAGTTTGTACACATACAATCTATTGTAAACATCAGGCGTTTATCACTAGATATCATCATTCTGATTTTTTAAAGAAACTTTGTCATGTGACCTGGGCTTTAATACTCCATATAATAAACTTGCCAAAGAATCCAAAAAGAACAAATGTATTTGCGTAAATTTGATAAATTGTCTTTAAAAATAACATGCCATTTTGTCATTATTACTTCACAATACATCTCGTCAACTGCCTGACATGTGAATGAAATTTGTCTTCATAATATGATACAAGTATTTAGCTACTGATGTTAACTTTCAAGAATTTTTTTTTCTTTTCAAATTGGAGATATGCCAATTCCTGTAATACAATATAAATGCTAATTCAATTTTTCTTGAAACATTGATATGTATAGTTGATGTATTCAAGATGACATTTGTATTTGCTGCATCAGGTCGAAAGTTCTTTTTCCTTTAGGAGGAATAATTTATTTTGTCTGAGAAATACTAAGATCTTTTGGCTAACTATTCTACAGTTAAATTAAGTCTTCAAAAAATGTTACTTACGAAGTCTTCGGTGTTTTATGGAAAACCACTATGCATTGTCACAAAGAGTCATGAGTGTTTCAATAAATCAATGCAAAAATGTCATTAACACCAAGTTCCATTAACATGTGCAAGATGATGGTAATTTAGTCATGTCATTTTATATTTCAATTCTGAATTATCTGGATTACATGGCATAGTTTTCTTCTTAAGACAACAATGAAATGTTTTGTTTTAATTGCTCATCTCAGCTAACATGCTTAAGTTCATTTAAATTTTGTCAGCAATGGTACATATAGTTTAGGTGGTTGGGCATCAAATGGCCTTTCAAGTTTTCTTGTGGGTACAACTTTTTACCTGTGATGCAAAAGATAGGTTTTGATCTCTGTGCTACAATTTTGGCTCCCTCAGTTATTTTGGCACATTTGTTCCTATCGAATCATACTACTTTAATTTACTATGTCAAGTCAGATGCATGCAAAATATTTTAGAAACTGATAAATTCCATAGGATTCGAGCAAAGTATCCCATAGATTTTATCACAATATCTCTTCAATTACACAACATGGATGAAAATTAATTCATATTAAATGCACATATTTTGTGTTAAGGCTCCAGAAGCAAGTGATCCAAGTTAAGTGTAAGCATTGACAATGATTTTTATGATGCAAAAGTAATGATTTCCGCCCTCATTCATTTTTAAACAGGAAAATGTACACATCTTGCACCCTATATAATTATTCCTGGAATAAACGTCTACCCAACCCATCAATTCTTATTTGGCCCATTCTGCAGGATGGCCTTCCTGTCACTATGATATAGAGAAAAGTCTGATTATTCCACAGAAATTAAGATCAAGTCTTCCATGATTATACAACACTGAATAACTCTTGAATGAATGAAAAGCTATTTTCCATTCCTTTATATAGCTACAGACACCAATACACAAAGACTGCAGTACATATGATGAAAGATGAAATTCAAAATTTGATGAGAAATCAGTCCTGACTATAAATGTGGCACAACCATAGTCTAAAGGTCTGCTGAAAAGCTGAGTCTAGGATACTAGTGTCTTATGGGAATCACCTCCCAAGTGCACAATTCTGATATGATGGTCTAAAGCCTTGGAGGTGGGAAATGTCTGGCTGCACAGATGGCATGAGGCCTTCCACCCCCATCCCAGAGAAGAACCCTGGGAGGATGAATGATTAAAGCCTGAGATTGAAATATTTGATATGGGAGATTTTATGGAATCTGCTCGAGACGTTGAAGGTGTGCTGGACTTCATACTTAAGTCCAATTCTAATTCTCCTGAATCAGCAGAGGTGAAAATCTTGGCTTCTGTCGAAGATGGCCTATCTTTCTCCTTTGGCGATTCGATCTTGGGAGATTTCTTTTCTAAATTTGTTTGTAGTTGTGGGGGAGACACATGCCCCATTCCATTACTGAGACCATGAATTGTGGATCCTGAGGGCTTCGATGAACCTGCCCTTGGGGACAACATCTCCCGCTCAGATGACTGACGAGATATCATTTGACTGAGTCCATTGTTGTATCCTGCAAGATCACTGATTTTTGAAGGAGGAAGCCCATTTAAAAAAGGATTAAACTGAAATGGATAGAAGTCTGGTCCACGTGGATGGAATCCCGGTGAAAAATAGGGGTTGTCCTTCTGAGCCATGATGAATGGAGGTTCAATGGACATGCGCCGTCCTCGCCGTGAGGGACTGTTGTTCCACATATGTGTGCCCATATGGACCTTGAGATTCCCTTTGGTTGTGAATGCTTTCCCACAAACATTGCATTTAAAGGGTTTGTCACCAGTGTGTGTCCTAATATGGATCTGAAGTGCACTTGCACTGGAAAAACCTTTCTCACAAATCTGACACATGTGCTTGGAAAATGTCTTCCTCATAAATGGGGAAGAACTGTCAGCATTGTGGCTGCTGCTATGACCATTACCTTGTGGGGAAGACGATGGAGTGCTCGAAGAGCTGACACTTGATTTTGTTTGATCTGTTGTTTCTTTCTTCATCTGAGGTGGTGTGATTGTCTCTTTTTTCACAGATATAGGACTTGTGTTATCCTTTTTGATATCAGTATCTGATAGTTCAGATTTTTCATTCTTATTTGGAGTACTATCATTATTATTATTATTGTTGAATACTTGAGAGGGCAAGTGACTAATCTTGTGTGTTAGCATGTGCTGCTTCATGTTACCTCTTGTTGTGAATGCTTTGTCGCATGCATGACATTTATAAGGACGCTCCCTTGTGTGGCTTCGATAATGTATGTCCAATGCACTTCTACAAGCAAATGTCTTCAAACATATGTTACAAGTTGTGCTTGTTCGTGAATCATTTCCATGTGGTCGTAGATCTAAAGCACCAAGCATAAAGTTAGTTCCCACACCTCCTTCGCTGCTTAAGGAGAGAGCTGAATTTGAAGAATTGCTCATATCATCTCTTGCACTACTACTATCAGAGCCACTTTCTGATGGCGTTCGACTTCCAGGTGAGGTCATGGATCTGTCACCATTTATCATTCCTGATGCACTACTGCTATACAAAAATGGCGATGTATGAAACCTGGCAAGGGGATTTTGTGCCATAGAACTGTCTATTGCTCTGACTCTCTCCTCCAATGCAGCCAAAGATGTGGAGTAGGATGATAAGGGTCCTATCCCATTGTAAGAACTCGACATAGGATTTAAGTCCTCTTGGAGGTATTTTGGACTGGATGAATTAGGACAGTCATCTTTCTTTGTTGGCATGGGCTTGAAAGGATTGTCTCTTGTGTCATCATTGTTTGGTTCTTTCGCCAATGTCTGTGATGGTCCTCCATCATGAAATGTTTTTCCTTCATTAAAAGATGTACTGTAATCCTGGTCCATTGCCCCTCCCGTCATTGAGTCCTCCATATCCTCCATGTTATTTTCACATTCTTCTTTATCTTCCTCACTGAGGTCCTCATCTCTGCTTGTCATGTTCTTCGCCTCTTCTTTCACATTCTTTTCAATGGCCTCAGAGAAGCTCCTTTTCTCCTCGCCATGCACGTCACACTTTTCCTCGCATTGAATACCTGTCTTCTTCATACTGAGATCTAATTCCTTGTCAGGATAATGTTGCTGTGTCACATTATGGTGTGGCCAGCTGGTCAGAGGTCTGCTGAACAAGTTTAGGTGTGTTATACTTGGCATTGATGGCAAACTTGTTATCCCTGTGTGGCTACGGATATGCTGTTGCAGAACAAGAAGGTTTGTGAACTGCTTGTGACACACTGGACACTGATGCATCATTCTAAGTGGTGGCTTAGCACGGTGAACCCCCATGTGGGTCTTCAAGTTGCCTTTTGTGGTAAAGGATCTCTGACAAATCTTGCATTTAAATGGACGCTCTCCTGTGTGTATTCTGTAGTGCATCTGGAGGGCACTTTTACAGCTCAGCACTCGATGGCATATCACACACTGGTTTGGATCCGTCATCTTATGCTCAATATTGTCTACAAGTTGCTGTAGCTTGGAGGTCTCAGATTTATCAATCTCCATGAACTGTTCCAGGCTATCATCATTGTCAATAACCTTCGCGGGCAAGATTGATGGTTTGACTGATTCAGATCCCACCTGGGGAGATGGGGGTATACTTGGCGGGAGAGGGGCAAACGGTGGCTGTGAAGGTAGGGGTGCTGTGATGGGAAAACTGCTGACTAGTGGTATGCTCGTGATTGGAATCATGTGATTTGGCAGCGACCGGCTGGGAGGTGCACTCAGCAGATGACTCGAATGGGAAGAGACAGTGGATGATAAAACTGAGGCAGAATAGGAAAAGGGGGTTGATGTCGAGGATGTTATACTTGTATTGCTGCAACTGGATGCTGTTGGGGTTCCAATCTTTGATGATTCAGAGGTTTGCAAGACTGGACTAGACTCAAGTTTAGGTCTTTTGGGCTCTGGGCTAATAGTTTCTGGCTTCGTAGGCTGCTGAGGCTGTCTGTGGCTGGCATTCTTGCTCTGATGAGAGGGGCTAGGGTGAAGTAGGCTGCCTGGTGAGGAAATTGGTGGAAAGTGCAGAGGAGGTGGGGGCATTGGACTGCTCATCAGCCCCATCATTCCACCTATAAATCCTGATGGCATGGACATTGGAAGTATGCTCCCTGGAAACGGCATTGTCATTGGAGGCAGTTTATCCATATATTCTGGGACTGGATTAGGGTTCATCTCCAAGTGTGGGAACTCTGATTTATGGCGCTGGAAGTGCACTTTTAGGTTGCCACGGGTTGAGAATCGTCCTCCGCATATATTACACTTGAATGGCTTCTCACCTGAAACAGAAGAAACGAATTTCTATGATAGCGGGTACAGAAATTTATCCAAGTCTTCTGACACAAAAAAGTTGGACATTAACTATAAACATAAAAGGTCGTTTTGCTTTTGTTTGGTTTCATGTTTTAAGGCATAGCAACACATGAAGGGTTATTTAGTGCCGTGGCAATTGGCTTGGGTTGGGTTTGGTGTTATACGGCATAGCAACACAAGTAGGTTATTTTGTGCTGAGACAACTGAGTAAAGTACCTTGCACCACAGTAGTCGACCTGAGCCGATTCGATGGCAGGATCTGAACCAATGCTCTTTCAATGTAATGTGCTTTGCCCAGGGACATATCGTTGTAGCCGACCCGAGCTGATCCTATCGATGGTAGGATTCGAAGCCACACCCTTCAGGTAACATGCCAACAAGACAACAGTGTAATGCAGAGGATCTTCCAATTCCCTGTTGAGACCAACTTCAATATAAACAATACTATACTGTTAGACAACCTGTACTGCAATAGCAATTTTGATTCCATAAATCCTGTGCTGGCATAGAGTGATTAGACTAAAAGAAGCAAAACCTCCTTTTGTACATGTATGAGAGAATAACTTTATTTAGTAAGAAAGTAATTTAACATGTTACTCTCTATAATGCTGTTGCTCGAGGATATCATCACACCCAGTTAAGACATAATAAGCATTAATTTAAGAAAATGTCCCTACTACCATCTATACTTGTTTATAAGTCGAGTCCAACTGCAAACAAGATATACCATGATCTGATATCAAATAATGTGCCAACAGATCAGGGTCTATGCTGTTTATTCTACTGATTACTCCTTACAAACTGCATAGACCCAGATCTGCCGGCGCATTATTTGGTCTGTGCAGTTTGCAGTTGGACTTGACTTATAAGAGGGTATAGATGGTAATTTTTTTTTCGTTAATTATTAATTTGGCTCCATATTTTTCAAATAGAAAAGAACTTTACATCATCTTTCATGATGTTCACTGTGTGATGTTTCACTGTCATGACAAACGTGACACTTTTTATGTGTGAAAAAAAGATGCAGTGGTTTTGGCTTAGAATATGGAGATGAAATAGAAACAGTAGTAGAAGATATTGCGCTAAATGTCGTTATTGCTCTCACAAAGCACGTTAAAATAAATTCAGATTTTAAGTTACAATGTGATTTAATAAGAAAGTAATATACAACAAGAGTCAATGGAAGCGATGACGCTCTACTGGCTGAAAAGAATTTTCAGGAATTGAAGATAAAACCATTTTTTCCTTGTAACTGCTGAGTGTTGAAACCATCTCGGATATTCTTCAGCGTTAACAAGATTTCCAAATTAGCTGCTGTCATGGACATATTGGATATCAGTTTGGCACCATTTTCATTTAGGACCAACAAGGCATCATAAGAAGCCTTCTGGTGGACACCCCATGTCGATATGACTTTCCGTTTTGGAGGTGCAACGATAACACGATTTTCAAGATGGGTGTCATGGTGGCCATATTCGATATCAGACTGGCACCATTTCTAAGTAGTACCATCTAGACATCATATGAAGTCTTTTGGTGAAAGCACAGTATCGATATGACCAGCCATCCAAGAGAAGTAGTGATAAGATTTTCAAGATGGCCATTGTGGCAATCATATTAGAAGACAGACCAGCACCATTTTCATTTGCGACAAACTAGACTTCATAAAAAGTTGCTTAGTAAAAAACCCATGTTCATACAACCATCCCTTCAGGAGGAGTTGCGATAACAAGATTTTCAAGATGGTCACTGCGGCGGCTGTATTGGACATCAGATCAGCACCATTTTCATTTACCACCAACTTGACATCATAAGTCTTTTGGGGAAAACCCAATGGCAATATTACTTTTCGTTCAGGAGGAATATCGATAACAAAAAGTTTAAAGCTGGCCACTGTGGCGACCATACTGGCCATCAGATCGGCAACATTTTTATTTAGGACCAAATAGACATCATAAGAAATTTTATTTTAGTGAAAACTCCACGTTGATATGACCATCCATTCAGGAGTAGCGATAAGATTTTCAAGATGGCCGCTGTGGCGGCCATATTGGACATCAGATCGGCACCGTATTCATTTAGGAACAATTAGACATCATAAGAAGTCTTTTAGTGAAAACCCCATGTTGATATGACCATCCATTCAGAAGGAGTAGCGACAAACGAGATTGTCAAGATGGCCACTGTGGCGGCCATATTGGATATCCGAGCGGCACCATTTTCATTTAGAACTAACTAGACCAAGGGATAAATGTGTGTGTAAATTACATGGCAATCCTTGTAAAGTTAAATGGCAATCCTTTAAGTAGCTTAGGAGTAGCGATAACAAAAATTGTACTAACGGACGGACAGACGACGGACAACAGACCATATCATAAGCTCTTCTGGTCTATGACCAGTAGAGCTATATTCAAGGTCATTGTCAAGAACTGGATTAGTAATGCTTGAATTTTCAAAGATATCAAGTACAATTCCAATAATGTATGTTTAATTTTGTTGTTACTAGATTATTTATTCTGGTAAAACTTCATGAAATTTGGTAGCACTGATTTCATATAATCCATTACAACACTTTAGCCTCATATTGACCAGAACATTAGACGAATTAGGTCACTTTAAGGATAATAATACATATCAATATATCACAAATTAGGACAATACACAATGAGACTTGCTTCTTTTTGTTCCATCTATAGCTGAAGGCATCTGTTTTCAAGGCCAATACACAGCTCGAATACACTCAAATACATGTATTGGTCCTCAAACTTTGATGGTCGCCACATTTAGCTATCCAGTGCAGTTGTATTTTGAATCTTAGGTCGCTTCACCTCTCTACCTTAATATGCATGATACAATCATAGATGCAAGGCAAACCTCCCTAAAAAAAATAAACATGCCGTTTTTTGTGTTCAGCTTTTGATCTCATGCTGGATAAGCAATATTTCTGATTTGTACAAGACATTTCTGAAAGCGAACGAACCATAAGACGAAACAATACCAAGTTCATAAATATATTGATTGTACGCCATTACAGCCATATACAGAATTAGCTAACGGGCAAAGAATTTATTTCTAACCGTGAGCGGACCTTTGAATGAAACCTGTGATTTATTTCAACACAGGAACAGGTCACGAGTTTACCTTGCACAAAACTTCGCACATTTCTCGTTCGTACATCATTTGATTAGCAATAATAACGTAGCGACCTGAAACAGATGCTGCAAGTAGCTGCACGTGAGAAACGATCACTTTCACCGACAAGCGAAATGTAAACTGCGTTTCTGAATCCTTTACAAGGATTTTTCCCAAAACGGCTTCCAACCAATAATTCATAAATATTAGGATTGTGCGATATTGGCTTGCAACCTAATTCAAATGTGACAGAGCAATGGTAAAGAATATAAGAAATCAAATTTATATGAAAAAATAATTAAGATTGATAGAAAAAATATCACTCCTGTAAGACATCCCTTCGATACTGCTAGTAAACTTCCGTCACCACTTAAATATAATAAGACAGAACACGCTATGGGTAGTGTGTCTATGGAAGATGTAGAATATGAAAAGTAGATTTTAATATAATAAACTAAAAGTCTACAGAGAGATGGTATCGAACCCGCGCCGCAAGTAAAGGAACCTATCATCTAAATTTCATGCACCAGCGCTTAATCCATTTGGTCACGAGTTCATTCCCTAAAAAGGATGTAACAAGGTCGAAGGAAAAGGGCTTGATGTGCACGGGAACAACTCGCTAGGTAATCGGAAATTGACACTCAAAACTCACTGGATTTCTGTCTAGAAATGCAAGAAATATACCTAAAATTATAATTATAAATTGACATATATACCAATCTGAGAGGAAAACGCTTATTCCTGGATCTCACTTTCTATGGATACATGGCGATCTGAAAGAAAGTTACACCGAATGATGCAATTATAATCAGACAGGTTAGATTATTATAATTCGTTCCAAAGCATGATTCGAACCCGCCCCGCGATTAATGGCACCTATCGTCAGGCTTTCATGCACCAGTGCCCTAATTCACTCGGCCATGCGCTCATCCCCCTACCCCCAAGAAAACGAAAAAAAAAAAAAAAAAAAAAAAAAAAAATAAAGGAATGGTACAAAGTCGAAGGAAGGAGATCGAGATGCACTGGAACTAACCTGCTTGACATGCGGGAATTAACCCTGACCTAAATGCACAAATCCATTTGATTTTTTCGCACGACACACACACACACACACACATACATATACACACACC
Organism: Margaritifera margaritifera; assembly: GCA_029931535.1. NCBI lineage: Eukaryota > Metazoa > Mollusca > Bivalvia > Unionida > Margaritiferidae > Margaritifera > Margaritifera margaritifera. The sequence goes on along the minus strand of JAQPZY010001666.1, from coordinate 5,581,661 downwards.
GGTATAATCGAACAGGTTTGAGAATAAAAATTCGTCCCAAACAGGATTCGAACCCGTGCCTCTAGTAACGGCACCTATCGCCTGGCTATCACGCACCAGCGCCGTAACCCACACGGCTACGCTCTCATTAGCACGAAAAAGATGTAACAAGGTCGAAGGCAAGGACTAAAGATACATGACAGTGTACCAAGTGCTAGAAAGCGTCTATATATAATTTTCTACTTAAAAACTACAAAATTCAAACCTAAGTAATATAACTAGAAACGTGGATATAGAACACGAATGCCCTGCCACACCTTCTTTGTAATATATGAATTTCCCGATCTAAACGGAAAATTTAACCAATGGCGGACGGACGGAGGAGCAAGATTAACACTATATGCTCTTTATACATTCGCTTTGGGGCATAAACACTATAGAGACTAATCAATCTTGCATTAGAACAAGCTCTTTATGAGCAATATATGAGAACGCATGATATGGTGTTTCAGTAAAGTGAAACGAGTGGAAAACGAAGACCTGGCATTTGCATTTCCCGCATGGAAAGCAGACTGAAATACACTAGGACAGTGATGAAAATGATTTAGAAATAAATGATCTAATTTTTTGGATGCAAAAAGACATGCCACATTAAGTTAGCCATCTTACAATCTGTAATATTTTTTTTTTCTTTAAAATCAATACTAAATCCATTTGATCTGTTTGAGGACTTTGTCATCTGTGACCGCTTTAAGTCCTGAGATTGATTCTCGTTGAATACGCGATACGAAGATTTGTTTCTCAATTGACGTTTGCAAACAAGAAGGCATGTGCGTATAAGTCGAGCCCAGAATCGAACACTGATGTAAAATGTGTGACCTTGACTTCAAGGTTAAAAGGTTGAGCCTGTTTGTCGCAGGATGACTTGTCTTAATTTCATTATGATTCAACCTAAATATGAACACACTCCATCAAAGGTTTTGAAAATATAAGCAAATGATAAAACTTAGCCAAAACCTTCATGCAAAATTGTATATGAATGTGAAGTAGATCCAAGGTCAAAGGGGCAAGCGGCGGTGTCACTGAATGAATTGCCTTAGCGTCATAATAATTAGGAACAAAATCCATCATTTGGGTTTAGGCAACATAAGCAAATGTAAAAATTGTAGCTCTGTGACCTTGACGTAAGGCCCAAAGGGTGAACGAGCATATCACACATTGAATATTGACCCTACGCCACTCCACCCACCTGTCTACCATACCTACAAACAGAACGGGCGAGCCAGCATATCGCATAATGAATATTTACCCTAACGCCACTCGACCTACCTGACTGCCACACCTACGAATTGACCAATCACATATCAACAGTGATAAGACCTAATTAATAGCACATACCTTTACAATTAGACAACTGATCATATTGTAGTTGAAAAATATAGTACCTTGGAAGATCGGTATCCAAAACAATTAAAGGACGAATTTTATTAAATTTATATGTTAAGCTCGGTGTCATCAGCCATAACATATTTAAAAATAATCCAAAAATTTTAACAAATATACAAATGAATATGCTCATGAAGTAGGAGGAGATAAAGGTCTTCTGCGGTAGTGTGAATTATCTTAGCTTCATACTGATTCATGTCAAGTATGATGAGAATCTATCAAGGGGTTTAGGAAATGTAGGCAAATGAAAAACTGTAACCAAAACCTTAAATGTTAACGCCGCCGGAAAAAAATGACTGTCATGTCTCAATTCCCCACTAATGTGGGCTCAACATAAAGAATGTTTAACGACACATCAGCACAATCCTGGCTAAATAGTGCCGAGTAAGTTCAGGTACCCCAAAAGAGCCATACAAAACAAAGATACATACAAAAAAGGGTACGATCCATAAAAATAAAAAGTCATTTTTTAAAAATGTAAACCGCACTCTCCTAAATAGTCCAAGACCTACACAGCTATAGCATCACGGGGCAAAGCCGCCACTTACGACGTGCAGGAAGTCGAGACGGGCCCATGTTTCATCGCCGAGCTCGCAAAAAAGGGGGTAGGAGTGAGGTGGCCAAAGGAAAAGGGGTTTGAAATATACCATATGAATAAAATATTAAAGAATTTAACTTTGCTAGTCAATATTGCATACTTTCGGAAGCGGAAAAATAAATGTGTGTTAATCCATCTAGTTTTTATAGCTCCAGTTTCAGCACAGGCGCAAAATTTACATTTTGAAACTGAGGGTCCATTAATATCTTTGGATTCAATACAAGTGAAGAGAAGTGCTGTGATAAACTGAAATTATGTTATTTTACCTAAATGTGTCAGAATTATTTATGCTAAAAATTCTGAGTACAATTTCATGCTTAAGCTTAAAACAAAAAAAAAAAAAAAAAAAAAAAACCAAAAAATTCAATTTTGCGATCCATATAGCGATAACTTTATGATTCAACTACATAATTATTTTTTTACCTCCATAAATCCGGGTTCTATGACATTTCCAATATTTCTGACAATTCTTTCATCAACATCATCTCCATCTCATCCCCGCTTTTTCTCTTCATCATATTTATACGTTACACGTGGCATAATCAGGCAAAAGCTATCAATATTTTAACTGCCCAGGTCCCGGATGCAGACCTCGACTTTTCCTCATTCATAAGCGTATCTATCTCTGGAGCAAACGATGAAATTTATACGTGTTGTACATACTAAATGGCCAGAAGCTGTCAGAATACAACTGCTACCACCCATGAACTAGTCTTAAAACTATCCCCTTATTAACTGCACCACTTTATGGCATATTTCTATGTCAGAATATGTCTGATAATGCCAAGTTTGACGAACCCTCCCAAGTGTTGAAGATGCTTAAACTAGCATGCCTCCGGAATGAATCTTGACAGATACTGCTTTTAGTTTGAAACAACGCAAGACCTAATGGAGTTTAGGAATCACCCTTTAACAAGATAATCATCTGTATGGAAAACTGTTTTTTCCCCCCCAATTCAATATAAACCTTCCACAAACTAAAACGTCATTTATAAAATTTTGTCTGACTCCTCGAATATACACAAAACAATTTAACTTTATATTTTCCACGACCCTATTCTCTTTAAAAGGACACAGAAGGAAATTGGAAGTTAATTCTTTTTCATACTTAAGTTTACAACAATCTGTAACGCTCAAGTTCACTGCATTACAGCTTTCTTGTCTACATGGATAACTTATGGCAATTTGTAAGGGTTAATGAAATATGTGCCTGAGCTTATTCTTGCGTATTCATTTAAATTGTGGATTTGTGTTCATAGTACGCCACAGGTAATTTGACAAAGACAAAACAAAAAAAAAAAAAAAAAAATGGCATACATAATTATTTTTTCCCAGGAAGATAGAATTTAACAAAACTACTGGTACTCTCAGAATTTTCCTCTATAATGTCTTTATTTATTGGACCTATTCCAAGAGAATATTGATACCAAATTACCATCGGCTCAAACACATCTATTAAAATTAAGGTTTATTCATAAGATATCCACAATCCTTACATTCTTTCCAAACTCTTTGAATTAATTATTGCACAATGTCAATAAATTTACAATTCCGACAAGTAGGCCTAGGGTGGAAAGAATGAAGCTATTTAGTAGAGACATTATCTTTCTTTTGATTTAGAAATGACCAGCTCAGAATGTTTATTTCCCTGCTAGTCCTGTGGCATATGGCGTTTGTCAAGTTTATAACTTTTAATATGTCTACATGTAATAATATGATATGAATCAGGTTAATAGGTCAAACATATGGTAGGGAGAAATTCGCCCCATCACTGGACCAGCAGATAAACAAAGTACACTTCAGCTCAAGTTACACGTGCCTCACTAGAGGTCATGGCATTCTATCCATAAAATCTGAAGCTGGGACAATATACAATATAGGTATAATATTTAAAGGCATTTGTACCCTAAAGCTACTAATCTAAGTACCTTAACATAGTTCCCCCATGAAATGTTTCAAAAAATGAAATAATTTCTGACGCCATAATAACTAGCTTTCACACTGGAATGGCTATTTATAGGACACTTTTTTTATTATTGATAGGAGTAACAATAAAAAGTAAGCATTAACGGGCTTCTGATGACTTTTGCAATACTGTTTAAACATAAGTCATTATTTTGTTAGTTCAATTCATGCCTGACTGATCAGCAGTTATTTATTTGTAATTAAATTCTTTCCATTAAAGACGACCCAATTCAAGGATGAATGATTCCAAGACGGCCACTCTCAACATGCCGTGAGGTTCCAATAGGAAAACAGAAAAAATCGACGAGAGAGAGAGAGAGAGAGAGAGAGAGAGAGAGAGAGAGAGAGAGAGAGAGAGAGAGAGAGAAGAAGTCTTTCCGTTTATGTAAAATGTCGTTTTCCTACAGAAAACTAAGTCATAACTCTTTTTGTCGATGCCACACACCCGTACCGGCACTATCTCAAAAATGCCTCCATTATTACTTAAAAACCACCCAAATTTATAACCTTTAATGAAAACATTCATATTTGATTTTTTTTAGTCTGAAAAGTTGAGCGATATTTGGCACGCGGGCTTGCAAAGACTCCTTCTAATTGAGAATATCTAAATCTTTCATATACCGTTAAGTTTACCTATCACCACTCTCAAGCCATAGCTTACAGGTCTTGCCTGAACTAACTGTCTTTGATATTTGGGAACATCTTGATTTGTTAATGAAAACTTAAAGACTACTCAGACGTTGATTTTCATTCTTAACCTAGAAACAAAATGCATCAACTGATTGATGGATATGGAAAACGGAAATAAAACCCCAGGTTATGTAAGCACATGAAAAAATACAGACACAGAAGTTAAAATCCGCAATTAGCGGAAATCTGGCGTATGTAGCCTAAATACGCGCGTCTTTTAATCAGAAATCATGTAATTCTTTCTGGATTATTAAAATCTTTATGTTTAAAATTGTAATGATCGTCTCGATTTAAAGACGATCAAATTCAATGGCATTGTTTGTTTTGTTGTTTTTTGGGGTTTTTTTGGGGGGTTGTTTTTTTTTGTGGGTGGGGGGACTTGTATCTTTTACCTCCACAGAACACTTTGTTTTGTCTGCGCCTTGTGCTACAACTCCCACTGTACATGGCTTACAAACTGTTGTCATAAAATATACATGAAAATGTGTTCACAGAACACAAATATCTCGCCAGCCATTTTTTGTATGACCATGTCCCACCCAAAGTCATTGAAGGGTAAAATTCAGGTCACAGTGACCTACTTTTGGGAAGATGGTATTGTACTCTCCCGGATGCATCAACATACCAAAATGCATGCCTCAATGTCCAAAAATGACAGAGAAACTAACCTCAATGCAAAACATCAAGGCACAATCGTGCTTCTGTGAGTGAAATTTCTTACGACCCTAACGGGACATTTAGTGTAAAATGATTGATTAAATAAAATGTAAAAGGCACGTTTTGGTTAATATGTGGTACGTACACTTTCTCACCATGAAATACCAGCGCTCACAAATCTTCGTACGTTACGTAACGGATCTACGGTCTCTATTTTGAAACTCCCGCTCGGCAGAGTCCGGAAATATTTAATTATATGCGAGATTGTGTACTCAGGATTTCTGACGTAGAACACAAACCACGCTACACACACAAGAGATGTTAATGACACTTGGAGTGAGGGTGAGTGGATGCTCAGCATCACTAGTGTTGCACATCCATGCCTATCTAACTTTGAAACCTCGTCTGATATATAGCTAATGAGATTATTCGATAGTGCAGTTCAATTTTTTTTTACTTTGCAAAATTAACAATAAATAAATTTTAGGAAAAATTTCAATAATTTTAGTTTTTACTAATAATATGTGAATCATGTAACCTTGTTTACTTACAATTCATAGATTCTGATCAAACCTTTTAAATTAAATATAAATCTTTTTAACAGTTTACATTTAAATCCTTTCTTGAAGGACACACAAATATCGTGTTCATTTTCTTTTCACATATAAGTCAATAATAATTTGTAACTTCATAAATGGACAGGTATCCATGAATCTTGAGGTAGTAAATGAGGAAACCAAAAAGTCTGAACTTTTCCGCAATTTATCTTAACGAGAGCTCAGCCCAACAAAACAAGGGTATATGTTTTTGGTGCAATCCAATAACACAGACTCCTCTTCCATGTTTACAATAATGTAACGTGTGCAAATTACATGATTTTCCACGTCACTTATTTTTGTGCTCTGAAGAGATTTACAACCATAGCCTCCTCGGGAGTCAGAATGAATGCAGATCACAAAAGCATGCGAACACTAAATCTACATCGCTACATTCAGATAGCTTTTACAAAAGAATGAGTGAGGATTCTCTGTCTATGAAGCAAACATTTGTCATAATTCTGTGCATTAGTTGTAAAAATGTACCTTTCAGGATATTTTAGTCATCAAAGTTAAGCATATGGTGACTTTAACCAAGTTAATGAAGCGTTAAATTTGGGCCACATAAACCTACTTTTGATAAAATTATACTGAACTCACAGAGACCCATCTACATTCCAAGTTACATGACTCTAGTGTTAACAAAATGACCGAGAAACTGACCTAAAAGCGAAACCTAACGTCAATGTAGCTTGATATTTAGGTCATTGTGACCTAATTTTGGTACAATGGTATTACACTCGCCAAGACACCTTAACATACCAAGTCGCATTACTCTGGCACTGACAACGTCATGGAAACTGACCTACATACAAAGATAAATGAAGACACTGAAACGTGAAATTAAGTTCACAGTGGCCTACTTTTGGTTGGTATGTGTGGTTATCACCAAAACACGTCTACATACAAAGTTGTATGGCTATGGGGATTACAATGCTGGATAAACTGTCCTAACCTCAAAACTTAACCAAGGTGTAACGGAAGGAGAAACGGTGCAAGAGCGGCCGTGGGTATGTGCCCCAGCCTCATTCGTGGAAGCGCATTAAAAATAATACAGAGTGTTAATGCTTACGCAACCGTAAAAAAGATAACTGTGTTTCGGAGTCGAGATAAAAATTGTACGAACAGTGCATTGCTGACGATTCTGGACTTATCTGCAGACATGAAATATGGTGATTTGAGAGAAAGCTAAAAACTGAATGAAATGGTCCAAATCCCCATTTGATCACTAAACTCAAGCAATATTTGATGCTTTTCTTGACCAAGAAAAGCTGAAATCAGCTAATTAGCCGATGTTTTTCATAACTGTATCTGGTAATATGTGTCTACGTTTTTGTAATGGATGCTAGACAATAAAACGTTTATCATACAATAGAAAGCCCGACACTCACTCTTCATTAATACAATCATTGGGGATGAATACATGTTACCCAAATAACTCTAATGGGTGGATGAATGTTACTAAAATCTCCTTACAGACAAGAAAACAAGCAATGCCGGTAAGAATGGATTGTAAATCATGAAATATAAGTCACAGTGACGTAGTTTCCAATGATGACAAAGCTCGTCATGTAACATTACACACCATGTCATGTGACCCAACAAGCAATAGTGCCTGCGAAAATGGCCTAGACGCGAACTCTAACCTCTGTTTTGACGCCGGTCGGACGGACAGACGCCCTTCCGGTCAGACATCATCATCAATCAATAAGAATTGTTTTGCAATCCGGCCAAAAATGATTCACGGTAACTCCCTTCGGTTAGTTCATAACCAACAGTGAACTCCAAATTACCCCGGAATGGACGAACTGCAAGGCTGGTCAGTTATGTCCGGTATGGGGGCAAATCCACCTTTATAACAATAAATAAAATACGTAGCATAATTAAAATGATTCAGCATTTTTGAAGATCATTATTCATGATAACCTATCATACTGTACGTGACCCTGGTCCCATGTGAATAAATTGGTCATAACCTACAATAATTAGGTTGGGGTCAACTATTTAGGCATAAAGTATTACACAATCTGCCTCAGGCGAGAGCAATGAGTGGCAAATTCAAAGAAAAGATTTAATTTCGTCTCCTGTAATTTTCACTGGGGCTAGGATATACAAAGTTTGTTCGCCAGTCATTATCGTTTAACTAATAACAAGTAGACTTTGTGATGTAGATACAAACTGGCATATAGTTTAATAAGGATGAACTGGACCCAATTATATCAATTCTATCTGATAGAGTTGAAGACTTCAAAGATCACTAACAACCGTGTTATGCCTCATACAATGTTGGGATTACTTTCTGAATAATTTGGCAAAAACTACCATATATCTCTTGCACAGTTGTGCTTTTTTTTCATTGTAGAACCTGTAACACTCTATTATAAATAACACAAGTTTCACGTCCTTAACGGTTGGTATCTGCCACACATAAGTCTCTCGTATGTGCAATCCTATTTTATTCAGCGTACATGTATATCTTCGACTCTATACAAGAATCCTCTTAAGGTTTAACTCCCCTGTATTTTCCCGCCGATAATGACAGCTCCATGTTCCATTTCCATAAATAACAAGGAGTAAACAACAGCAAGAAAATACCTGATCTAGACCAACAACTGACAAATTCTTCTGATGTATTACTTATAATGATCATGAAGAACCTCGGTCACTTTAATCGTCAAATAAGTCCAAAGAGCAACATTTCGTTTTACGTTTTTGTCATTACGCACTTTTCTTGATGTGCACAATTTTGAAATACGTTAACTATAATAACATTTTATGGAATATGCAATACATAATTCTAAGCATTCGTCATTCTTCAGTTGCTAAAGCCTAGAAGGGATCTTTACAATAAAGTTTAGTTTCTTATTTTTGTTTTTCGTTTTTTGAAAATTACAATTCTAGCATTTAATCTGACAGAAGGAAAAGTGAAACTGTTACTATTTAACATAATAAACATCTGAATCATTTTCACTGATTTGTTTTCATTGGCTGCAAACCATCTGCTTATAAAACTAATCTCATGCATGACAATTATTCAAACACTTGCTATCCGCAATCAACAACACCCAACCCCAATTCTTCACCAAGATGTTTCTCATGAAATGAACTCCGAACTAAGGACTGCTTGGGTTTTGTTGTAGCTAAAATTTGGCAAAGAAGGGGTGGTGCTGGTGGTGGATGGCACAAAACTGGTGTGAACAATGGTTGGTAGGAACGGCTCCCAGACTTATGTTTCATATGTGTAAAATGATAATAATAATGAAGGGCATTTAAAACTCTCAGCAACAGCTAACTATCGCTAATCCCAAATACGATCTAGCGTACATCAATCTCCATATATCAGAACAAATGATACCGATAGCTTTTTAAATAAATGCTAAAAATGGACGGAGGTTTGTGAGATTTTTTTTTATAAATATTTGGTTTTAATGTACGGGTGTTGAGAGTGTTTTGAAGCATGATGTGTATTCCTTTTATCAAGCCTTCATATCTGTACTGTATGAAAGAGTCAGTTAATAATACTCTCAACAAAAATGAGATATCAGCGCAACATATCTGGATTATTTCAAGACCGAAACGATCACTTTTGACTTCAAATGCAGTATGATTTTTTAAAACATTAAAATGCTAGCAATCCCGTTACAATGAAGAAGATTGCTGAAAAAGAACGGAAAAGAAAGGCGGGTATCATGAAACTTAATTTCACACTAGTAAAGAAAGAAACAAACTTCACTTAATCACGTAAAGTTGTGACTAATACGTTTGCGGCAAGCAACTATATAGTTCCAAGCATTGATTAAATGACCACATTTTATTGAACCAATGTCAGATGCTCTCAATTAACCGATTCTGGTAATGCCATTATTTTATTAAGAAAATACTAATAAACTGAAAAGTATCTGATTTTTACTTTACAACAGGGAACAATATTTTTCCATTTAATTCCGGCAAATAACCTTAAAGTCCAAATCTGCATAACATCAGGTTTATTTCTCACAGCCATATCGTAAATGTCCACGACTTCGACTAATCATACGGTATCCAGAATGGCAATAAACATAAATTTTGTCACAAGTCCGCTGCAGTCAATGACGAATGGGCTTTATTTCTGGATAAAGTTTATTGCAACATAGGATATAATACTCAACTGTGATACTAATTAGCCAGGGGGAATACTTTCTTGTGACATTCTATCGCAATAACAGGATTCTGAATGAACGATGAACCGATCTTGGAGCAGCCTTAATCAAAGAGATGTATGCGCCCTCTATGGACTTTTCATTTTAGAAAATCATTTCATTTTGTGAGATAATTATCTCTGAATATTACTGGAAATGAAGCAATGTCTGAGATTTTTTAAATTGTTTGACCTTTAAATATAAAGCAAAATTAAGTGTGGGGGGGGGGGGGGAGAGACTGCAAGTCCCAATAGAGAGAAAAAAACCCCACTTTTCATTATACCTTTAACGGAACAATTCCGTGAAAGAAAGAACATCTTACTGTTAAGGAGTAAGCGTAAAGAAAATCCACACCTGAGAAAATGCGTTAATTTAATCAAGAACGGACGTTTAACACCAATAAGCAACATCCAGAGTTTTGTTTCATGAAAATGTGCGCTTCACCTTTCCAGAACCAACTGTATTTCATACAAAATTACAAATCTTTAAATAATAACGGCAGAACATTTCCAAATAGTTTGCCATTTATTTTATTTTTTATATCCGAATTAAACAGTTTCAAGTCTAAGAGCACTTCAAAGAACGAAGACCGAAGTTCTATAATTTATCTGCCAATTTTAATACAGAATCATGGGGTTAAGGCTACGCCCTTAACTTTCAAGTATATTTAAGTTTTGCTATCAGGCGCACAATGCAAATGTCATTTTACTAAAAAGATTAATTGAAATGACATTTTGAAGAAAATAATAAAATTGTACACAGCCAGTATAATCATAAATATAAAAAGGTGGCATGAAACATTCAGAGCATAAAAGAAGTCAAAAAAAAGTACACATAAGAACAAGAGGCCCAAGTTTTCCCGAGATTGTTCACCTAGCTGAGAGGCCCAAGTTTTCCTGAGATTGTTCACCTAGCTGACATCTGCCTAAAAGCCAACTACAAAGAGTAGTTGCACAAGAAATCTGTGTCAGCAGGATCATTTCTCTAAAACAAATTGTCAAGGCTGTTTATTGCAAATGTTATGAAAACAACTGTCTCAAGATTTCTTTCTTTTTTTTTATATCTTCATCCATCGTTGATGCCTGATAAGCATGATTTGTCCAGTATTGAAAGGCCTTTGTGCAATTGATGATTTTTGACAATGTTCGTCAAATTCAGTTTAGCTGGGGTTTTTTTACAAACTTTTTTTTAAAAAAAGGTGTTGAATTGCTTTTCGATTTATAGTAACGGCGGCCATAGCTGCTGGCACACTGGCATCATTTGCATAAATCTCGAAGGCCTTCAAACTAGGACTCTTTCTATTAATTTTAACAAATGAGCGGGGTTTTTTTATTGAAGCTTTTAATGGTTTTTCTCTTTTTTAGTAACAGCAGCCATATCTGACAGCTGATGGATATCATTTGTAAAACTCAAAACCCCTTAAATCCTGGATGCTTTCTGACAAATCTGTAAAACTTCAGCTAAGTGTTTCTGAGAAGAAGTCGCTTAAAGGATTTTAAATTTTAAGTAATGGTGGCCATATTCGAAGATGAATCAGCATCACTTGTATAAATCTGAAAGCCCTTCATGTCAGGATGATTTCTGTCAAATATAGTCTAATTCTATTGATTGTTATTTGAGAAAACATTATATATATATATATATATATATATATATATATATATATATATATATATATATATATATATATATATATATAGAGAGAGAGAGAGAGAGAGAGAGAGAGAGAGAGAGAGAGAGAGAGAGAGAGAGAAACAGTGACCATATTTAATTGCGGATCAACATGATTTGTACAATTTCTGAAAGCCCTTAATGTCTGGATACTTCCTATCAAATTTCGTAAGATTCTGTTAAGCGTTTTTTTTAATAAGTTTTAAAATAGTTTCCATGCTTAGTAACGGCAGCCATATTTTAAGGCGGATAGGCATCACTGGTATAAATTTTGAAGCCCTCTTGGTGATGGTTCTTTCTGTCAAGTTCTTTTGACGATTTATGAGAAGGTGTCGTTTTAAAGGTTTTTCTCTTTTTAGTAACGGTGGCCATACTTGACGGTGGATCGGCATCATTTGTATAAACTTGAACCCTTCATGCTAGGATGCTCTCTGACAAATTTTTTAGTAACCGGTCCAGTGGTGTTTGATTGAAAAGTAGTTGCAAATATCAAATGTTGACAGACGCACGACAGGGTCATACCACAAGCACACTTGGCCTTACGGCCTCTGTGAGCAAAGAATTGATGGATAGAAACCTTTGCTGTAAATAACAGCACGCATTTCATGCTTCGAATTGCACGACAATTTGCTGAATCTGTTTTTAGAAAAATTCCTTCTTTTCTTAGGATAAATTCCTTGTTTAGTAGGCAAATCAAATTTCCCATATACAATTCTGAAGATCGTAAATGGAAATTGGAGTAGCAAGCAAAATCAAATCTTTCTTTATATTTCCCACACTTTAGCGAGAGATTTTGGGATCTATGTCCACGCCGTGATGCAAAAATAAGGCAAAAAACGTTATCCTCCTATTACCTTAATCGAAAGTATATACGCGACAATGTAACACATAACTTGCATCGTGAAAAGTGATGTAAAGATTGGTGCATAAGAGAATATTATCAGTTTATAGTCTAAATAAAGAACTAGAGTACAGTCAAACGACGAATGAACCGAAATGCAGGACTGTTGCAATACATTAAACTTGTATAAAAATTATCTTGTTTTCATAATACTTTCAGTTTCTCGACAGACACTGAAAACAAATATTCATGTCTAGGTGGCAGAATTAAAATTATCCGATTACTATTTTTTATACATTAAACAGCATACCGAGATTGTATTAAATCGCAAAAAGGGAATTTTCACACCTACATGACTAAGTGCAGATCAATAAGAAACTAATGTGTACAATTAGTACTAACTTTATCCTACTTTCTTGTGTAAATGAATGATTGATTATTTTTACCTGTGTGGGACCTGAAATGAATCTGAAGAGCGCTGTCACTTCCAAAAACTTTGTGACACAGTCGACACCTGTGTTTGAAAAATGGGTCCTCTGCGGCAATTTGGCTTCTATCATTTGCTGGAATGAAAAAAAAAGTCCCGAGCTATTTTGGGGCAAATGTATGAGTTTGAACTTTTAAAGAAAGAATGAGCGTAGTCCACAAAAGATAAACATGACTGGAATACATGTATATCAAAAAGGGAATCTTGGATTCGCATAATTGTCGTCGTAGGACCCAATCTGATGATGCTGTAGATGACGATTCGTTTCCTGATTATGACTAAAGATTTGTTGGAAAAGACCTTTTGAAGTTTAAACTTAGATCTATTTTGGAGTATATATGGATGGGATGTATCTCTTGTCAAATGACAGAAAGGTCTACTTCACGTTTTATGGTTTCGTCAAATCTATGAAAAGATTACAAGTTTTATCATGGAGTGCTCTTATAACAGATACTGAAAAGACCAATATGATGGATAATGTATATATGAACTTTGCCTGTATTGGGGTGAACAGAGATCAAGTAGATACCATTCGGACCACCTCGGCTATTTTTGCGAGACAAATTTGCCTCGGATGCAGGTCGGCACAGTAATTTACTGAAAAAATCCTACATTTTGTTCGCGGGAAATGTCTTCGAAAAAAAAAGCAACTGCAAGCTATTCGGACCATCTCGGCTATTTCTACGATTGGATTGACCGTATGATTGACCGAGAAGTTGCGACTGATAAAAACAGTTCGACGCATTCGCAACCTCTCGGTCAATCCTTGTCGTAAATAGCCGAGGTGGTCCGAATGCCGGCATACATTCGAGGTATGATACGTAGGATTGACCTCGATGATGCGAATGAGTCGATACATCACGGCATATGAATGAAAAGCATACAGTTTGGTGGTTATATATAATGCTCATCTTGTGATGGCTCATCGGATAGCTTTAAATGAGAAATGTATTATTATTATACGTATCGCATGACTACCTTGTCATCTAGTGTAATAAAGCCAAATCATATGTTTTAAATATTAAATAATGTAATTACATCCAGAACGTCACACATAACGCAATGGCTCCATGCACAAAAAAGGTGAAATGCCCGAGACATGCAAAAAAGATTCAGTCATTTCACTACTATAATACACTGCGTATTTTGTGGTCATATTGTGTGCGGTTGCATGTGTGTTTGTGTGTGTATATGTGTATATATATATATATATATATATATATATATATATATATATATATATATATATATATATATATATATATATTGCTAAGAACTAATTGTAGTAAACTAAACTTTGATGCTCTTTCTAATGATGTAAAACCTTCAGAAAATACTGTACCAATGATGCACTATCTGTTTTCCCCCTGACACTATTTCCAAGTGAGAAGTTAAAGAACAAATGTAACAATCCATCATACGCTTTGGTGTGGGAAATGGGAACCCACCCTCGGGATCAGAATTAATGGATAGGAACGAGGCTTTGCGGAGTTCCGGCCCACACATTTTGACTCCCGCGTGAGATTTGTCAGTGCATATGATGCATTCTATTATTCCGTATGATATAAGCGGTTGCGATTGAGAGATCAGCTCTGGTACATTTACATCTATCGTAGAAGACATGGTCATGGAAATAATGTGTACATTTACATCTATCGTAGAAGACATCATCATGGAAATAATGTAAGATGAGCACTCAGCATCTGATGGATTTTGTCAGGTAACGTTCCGATCATCTTTGACAATAACAGATAAATCTTCAAGTTCCAGTGTTCATGTCAGATTGTTTCATTTCTACCCTGTTATCAACATATCAAGATAATTCTAAGCGAGATTGAAGACGGCGAACAGAGGAAGAAAAAAGTGTTCCTATTTTTTTCATAATGCTGTTGGAAGAACTTAAACAAATAGCTAGGAAAAAAGCATGAAAATATGGTGCCTGGAATTTCACCAAATGAGTAATACTTTTGTATTACCATGCATTGCTCCTCAAGATGCATGCACTTATCGAGTTTCTTTATGTAAATAATAACTATAAAGTATATATTGATTATTTGATTTCATAATTTTTTTAAAAAAATGACTATGTCTCCTCAGATGCAGCACAACTTTAAAAACTAACAATGTTCCCGACTTCCATGACGACACTATATGAGGAGTCAAATTACCACATAATAATATCTATTACATGACCAAAACACGAGATGTCAACAAGTACCAACATTGCCGGGGTGGCGAGATCTATGTGTTTTATACCCCCCCCCCCCCCGCCCCCGCCCCCGCCTGCGAGCACCGTTTTATTACACGACATATCTGCCTGGCTTCTCAAAACAATTTTATGATAAAAATTTACACTATTTATAGATTTTACACATCTCTGGGAAAAAGCGATGATATGAGGAGTTTGCTTTTTTATGAGTTTCGTAATTTTCTCACAATCTTAGCCTAAATCGGTACTGGGTCTGCAATTCAATTTTCAATGTCTAATATGACATTTAATATCAGCAAGTTCGGGCTATTATCAGTTAAATAATTCCATTCAACGATCGTGTCAATTAATGCACTCTGCACAAAATAAACACCTCAAAAATAAACGAAATACAAAGACATATCTGATCTTGACGTCTTGCTGTTGATATATTCTCCACCTATCAAAATACACATGCTCAACATGCTTTTTGATAACAAACACGTGCAAATTGTAAAAACTGCAGACTCTATTTACTTATAATTTTTTTGCAATTCCATAACTTATGTATTTCTGATGGTGCCAGAAATGAATCATGACACAATTATTCCCCAAGAGTGTTTATCTATCAGTGACATAACTGATAAAGTCCGTGACTAACGTGTATTTATCTTTAAATGACTATCTTGAATGTTCAACGATGTCATTTATAATTTCGTCTTTTGCTCTGTTCGTTTATATTAAAGATGATGATGATGATGATAATGATGGACCCCTCCCATAACATCCAAAAGCGAGGCCACCTCCACCCTCCAAAAAAAACCCCGATAAGAAACAAACATGTACTTAATTACAAATAAACACACAAATATACATAAGTGTAACAGACACAAGCCGTGCTATCATCATAGTCTTTACAGAAGGCAAAATATTATTATTATTCAGAAAAATATAAATGATTGCATTATTCACATTATTAATACCTAAGAGGCATCCTATACATGTTACCTCTAATAATTTCCCCTCCCCCTCACAAGATTCATGATATTATTTAATGGTATCCAATACAAGTTACCTCCAATAACTGCCCTTCAATGAAAGATTGGGAGTTAGTTAAAATTGATGATTTTTTGTTTAAATGGTGTAGTTTTGTATCACACGACAACTCAGTTATTTAAGTCAATTCATATTTCCGAATCGCACGCCCAGACTGGAACCAATTTGGTGTTTTCAGTGGCATACGCGTGTCGATATTCTTAGATGAACTGAACGGCTTTGACATATCCCAACGCCATATAAAACCCATTCTTACCGCCAACTTAGAACAAAACATATGTAGTTATGTGTATATATGTAACACATATGACGTCACAGATTACATCTTGATGTCCTGTAAAGCAATGGTATAGTGACCTAGGATCTAGGTTTCCCAATGTATTTCAAAGTCATTTCACTAAACCAGTCTGCAGTTTTGTCAAGTAAAATCAGTAGTTTTCAGTATGTGATCAATAATAACTTGCATATGTGCTCATTCCAAATGAAACTTATAAAACACGTCAAATAAATATAAAAAAATCTTTTGCTCACCAAGGCAAGCAAAACGTGGAAATGATTCCACTTGTTCCATACAATTTCATTTGGAACGACCATTCGTGTAATGTCAATTATGTAATACATTGCAGATCAAACTCAAGAGCTATATGAAGAAACCGCGGTGGTTCAATGTTCAAGATGATGGACTCGTGACCGGAAGGATGCTGGTTTGATTTCCATCATCGATCAGCCCGAATCACTACCGTGGTGTGTTCTTCAACAAGGCACTTTACTCCACTTGTCTTGGCACGCATCACCCCCAACCCTCCAAAAAAGGAGTTGTATGATTGAAAGCAAGCATCAAGAGCTGAAGCATTACAAGAGTCATATTGGGTTTTGCTTTCTTTTTAAATTTTATATTCAACTAAATATTTCTGCTACGTCTGTAATATAATTTGTAGGAAATAGAAAGCATCGTGCTCAAGTGAATGCAATGGCTTCCTCTTAGTTGCATCACACCAGATAATTTTAAAACCGTTTAGGAGCGCACTGCAATATATATATATATATATATATGGGAAAATTAATAGTCTAACGGTACATTTAATCCAAAATTTAATCCATTATCACATAATTTTTCAAAAGTGTTGTTATTGATTTTCCACATCTTTATAAATATTTGCAAGCTGATAACAACCATGGAATGCATGTCAGAGTGTTGAAAGCTGTGCAATGAAATAAAAGTCATCAATACATGTTCTGTCGTACAAACTCGACTCCAAAAACAAAGATACAGTTAAAGACCAAAGATGAAATCCATAAAAAAAAAATTCAGCAAATTATACTTGATACAAAATATGATTACTGATTTTCGATGATTATTACATTTATCTTTCCTTTCCTTTCAGAAGCCATACTATTAATGAAGGCCTAATACTACCATAATTAAGTTAGATTGACAATTTTATCTCGTTCATCTGCTTTTTTGTGGAAATCAATATGGATGACATCAATCGACATGCAATTTTGAACAAAAAGTACCCCAAACTTTAGCACTATTACACACTATGTATATACATTGCTACAGTTAAGGACATATATACACTGAGGTCATCTCCTTACAGAGTCCCTAAAATAAACAAATGCAATTAAGGCAGCGACAAAGTTTTAAGCTGACGTTGACCATCTTGATTATTTTAGCTTTCACTTTATGAATTTTTTTTTTGAGTGTAATTTTGAAGAGGATGTTTTACTTTCACAAGTTAAATCTCTAATAGAACAAAAGATAAATTAGCGATCTTTTGCTATAAATAGCAAAATACTGCTGTTCTATCACAAATACTGCAGGGCTATATAAGACAAACATACTCCCAATTTATCCTCCTAAGTTTAAACACAGAAAACAATTCTTCTTTTTGTTTGTAATTGTATTTTTGTCTGTACAAATAATATCACTATTTCTTAAAGATTTTCAAAACTGAACTGTTTTCGCATAAGGATATGACGGGGACAAGAAAGGGAGCAAAGAGGGAGCTTAAGTCAAAACTAAAATTAGGTTAATGGCACGAAATAACATATTATTATGGAAAAATACTGTGCATCTTGGGGATTGTTGCATAAAGGCAGAATATATTTTGTGAAACTAGAAATGCGTTCGTGCAACACGGATGCCCCACCACAGTAGCTAATAGGACCTAAACGCAAAACTTAATTCAGGTGAGATGGACGGACGGACAGATGGACGAACAAGGGCAACACTATATGATCCAACCACTGTCGTGGTGGCGCATAAAAAGATAGCAAAATCTCATAATTGTCAGGAAAAAAAAAAAACGAGCAGACTTTTTCATTGTAACATAAATAAAAAACAAAAGACAACGAATGGTGTCTGGGTATTTGCTTCTTTTTAATTGGAATATTTGTCAATGGAAACCATATTTTCAATTTTTAAACTTCTATGTATCATCAAATACTCCATGAATACTATTTAATTATGGATTAATCTAATGCTATGGAAACAAAGGATTACTATCTTGGACAGAGTAGAACCACAGCTAATAGCTTCTGGCTGCTAAAACAGATCCGTTTCTAAAAACTTTCCAGATTTTCATGCCATCAAAGAATTTTTTTTTTCTTGAATTTTTTTTGTTTTTAACAAATACTTTAACTTTCTTTTAACTTGTACATTTCTGTCGTGAAAAATCTTGTTAGCATTGTTGTGCAAGACACTTGACGAAGACCAATTAACTTCTTGTACAAGGAAAGAGGCTTCTCTAGATGACATGATTAGCTTTTCATCCCATTAGAGCACTTTTCCATCTTTCTTTCAAATAACTTGGCGACATTTTTGGACTGAGACTTTTGGTGAAAACCTTGTTACCACCATTACACAACAACCGCTGGGGGTTGACAACTGAAATTGGGTAAGATTAATTGTATACATGTTGACGAGCAGGTTAGATTTTCATGTCATTTAAATAATTGTTTCTTTTATTTTTACTTTAGGGTGTACATTTCTTTATATGCATTGGGGGCATGTGCGTTTTACAAACCAAAATGTAGTTTAAACTTATACCAAACCACAGATAAAACATTTATTTCCAGAGCCACAAGTATGCAACTTAGCTCCCATTACTAGCCGGGAGACGGGAGGAGGATCGTTCACTGCAACTTGTATCATACGTCCTTGTAAACATTACTACCATGCCATGGATATGACAAATTACCAATTTGATGTTATTAATGAGAACTTTCAGGAGAAAGGAGAGAATATATCTGGAATCTGAAATAAAAACTGCCGAGTGCCAGATATGACAGCTCGGGAACAGAAGGTAGCCCCATAACTCTGTCAGATTTCATGATAAGGAAAACGGGGCCCAAATGGGATAGGATGCTACTTAAGATATAAAAGCTTTGTGAACACTTGTTGCTGCCATATACTTTACACACAGCTCGTCGTAAACTGTCGATAATTGCCCAGAGCTAGTAAATATATGGGTCAGCCAAGCAGACAGACAAACAGAGGTGTACCAAAGTCTACTCGTATAGTGAAATTCCATTTTTGTTTTTGAGTTTGCAATATTCCAGCTGAGAATATATCAACTGTCATTCACAACCAAAATCTGATCCTCACACAAATAAAATTTTATAAAACTGACAGAGTTTATAGAATCAAAATGTAATATTGAAACCAATTTATAGATGATTTTAGTCCAGGTGCAGCTATATCATTATATAAATAATTCTACATAAAATGAGCCATAACTATTTTAAAGGGCTTTCATTAGATTTCACATTCCACATGGTTGGCTCCATATAGCCATTAATGTACTGGCGTTCCGTTAACGCTAATACATATATACACACCTTCCACTGGACCTTTAGTAAGTGCTATAAACAGTTTGACAAAAATGAAGGAAGGACAATGGCAAAATCCACTTACTATTATGCATGATGATTTTCACTGGAAATAAAACAAGATTTACTCAGATATTACCCTTACACATAAAATAAGATTATATTATATTATATTATATTATATGTATCCCCCGTCCTTCAAGATCTTGCCTGAAATCATTAATCAGGGAAACCATTTTGCAGTCCCTCAGATTATATTACGGGTCCAAAATGTGGTGCACTGGGCCAATTGTGTCCATGTAACAAGTTGATTGAGACAACTTTCTTGCATATGAAGAAAATTGTGTGTGTGTGTATATATATATATATATATATATATATATATATATATATATATATATATATATATATACTTAACTGATATGATACAGGTAAGTGCGGAAAATTACAAAACCTCAACCTTAAACAAGGACCCAAGCATAACAGGGTACATAGTTCCGCTGAACGCTGTCTCATTGATAAACAGCGTTATGACGAGACAGGAAACCCAAGCATATCAGGGTACATAGTTCCGCTGAACGCTGTGTCTCATTGATAAACAGCGTTATAATGAGACAGGAAACCCAAGCATATCAAGATGCATAGTTTCAATGAACGTTGTATCTCATCGCTAAACAGCGTTATGACGAGACAGAAAACCCAAGCATAACAGGATGCATTATTCCGCTGAACGCAGTGTCTCATCGGCAAACAGCGTTATGATGAGACAGTAAACCCAAGCATATCAGGGTGCATAGTGTAACTGAACAATGTGTCTCACCGTAAACAGTGTAGTTTGGTTTTGTGGGGTTTAATGCCATTATTACATGGTGGCCAGTATATTTGGGTGGGGAAGAACCCGGAAAGAACCACTAACCTACGGGAAGCTACTGGCAAGATTTCTCATATATCCACTTTGGTCGGGCCGAGACGCGAACTCACGCGAACAGAGGTAAGATGTTTGAGTGATCTGTAAAGGCGAGCGTCTTAGACCACTCGGACATCCGGGGCCCCCTCACCGGTAAAAAGCGTCATGATGAAACAGGAAACACAAGCATATCAGGATGTATAGTTAGGGTATGTGTAACAATATTGAGCCAAAGTTTCAATTAAACAATGACTTTCAAAAGCTTTAATAAGTAATCGTAAAAATTATTGACGATGATGCCACCGCCGCAGCCATGTGGACGTCACCACCTGATTAGTGATAAGTAGGTCTCGCCTCTGACAGGCGAGACTGAAATCAGTAAAAGCTGCATTACTCAGCCTCATCGGGGAAATTAGAAAAGTAACCTCGTATACCAAAAAGCATTGGCTAGCAAAGATGATTTAGTTTATTTATAGTGATGACTGGTCTGTCTGAATGTCAAAACCTGTCGATTGTCAAGTGGAGTTAAGCTCACATTTTGGCCTTGACTGCAGTATAAAACGACCAAATAATCCACTGATTGCATTTATATATATATGGACTGAAATTGACCTAACCTACAAGTGATCCAAAATAATAAAGTAACATAAGTTCTAATTCAGATTCAGAAAGAACATTAGAACAGCATATTCCAAAGAAATTTGACCCGCCATTCATTTACTTTCAAGGGGAAAAATTTACAGGTTTTACCGTGTATGTACTATAACCTAATATCCAGTCAAATACCATTGTATTACATACTGTAGAAAAAGCTTGTAAGTTAATGTTGTTATTTCATATGAAATTCATAAAAACAAAACAAAAAAAATTATAAGCAAATGGGGGATGTTAATGTATTATTCAGAAATTAGAATTTACTCCATGAATGAAATCTTAGCGAAGCGAAATGATATATCTATAATCCATGAGACCTGTGTTTCCATGTCGACGAGGTGGACTGATCCCTGACTCACAAATGGAGTTGTTTGCATGAATGTTAAACTTTTTCATCTTACATTTTGATGCAAAGCAGAGAACTCTTGAAATTTTAATCAATCCATCCGAATCAAACATGCAAACTAAGCACAAAATAATTAGGCATCGGATGCATACCGGTACACATTATTCTTTACGATCTCGATTTCAATGAATCATGATAAACAATTTGGATGAACTCTAACAT
Organism: Margaritifera margaritifera; assembly: GCA_029931535.1. Taxonomy (NCBI): domain Eukaryota; kingdom Metazoa; phylum Mollusca; class Bivalvia; order Unionida; family Margaritiferidae; genus Margaritifera; species Margaritifera margaritifera. The sequence continues at coordinate 5,559,346 of JAQPZY010001666.1, read as the reverse complement.
ATGACATGCCAACATGAAAGCTAGGTCTTCCCATCTAAATCTCACTTGCATAAGCACATGGCTGAATATCAACAGACAATCGGTTTCTTCACGCGACAGATAAATGAGAGGGCTGCAATTTAAATCAAGAGGCTCATACGGGCCTTTGACTATTCACCAAGCTTGCACAGACTTGAAAGCCAAACGAGAGTCACTGGTCAGATAAACCACTATGATAAACTGCATTATCTTGATTAAGCCCTTTATTATTTATGTTAAGATGTTACCCCAAGTATGCAGTATGAGAGTTTATCTAAATGTTCTCTTAAATAAATAGAATCGACATCTTAATTAGCTTTTACGTCATGTCCAAATCAATGGAAATTACGTCCTTTCACAGAGTAAACAAAACTGTCAAATAAGTGTTTCACTATGTTGTACAAAATGTACATGCTTTGTATGTCTATTATATTAGTTATTGTAATAAATGTGATATTATACTACTTATATGTAGTCAGAGATGATTTGCATTGATAAAAAGTTATGTTCACTAATTTCTGAAACATGTATAAGGTAAATGCATGCATGAAGAGTTTATTTAAGTACCGATCACGAATGCCTTGCATCACTTTCACAACGGAGAGCAAGGTCTGCTCATATAATATTGCACAATGAACATTAACAGTGATTTATGCCACGAAAATCAAATCTGCCTTAATCATGAGTTGATCAAGGACGTACGCTTGGAATGAGCTGGGAGTTTAGATAAATTGTTTCATGCTACTAATTATTTTCCTGTAATAGTAACCTTGATATTATCTGTGAATGTGTGTGAAGCGTGCATGTCTAAAGCTCTTATATCCATGATAACCAGTACAATCAAGTTTTGAAAACTTATCCCGCTCAGAGATTTCTTTAATCTAAATAAATATTTAAAATATTTATGTGCCTAATGCGAATGTAATAATAATACAACTCCACATTTCTGCACCATAAACAAAGGCTCATTATGTGTTTTTTCTTCAGAAACAAAAGTACATGAACGGTACAGATGCACAAACAGCTATTACAAAGTGAATCAATGCTTCATACTGTCAATTTTTAGGCCGTACGTATATACTAGATTTGTGTTTGTTAAACAGATATCACGAACCAAACGCAGATAAAAACTTCAAAGTCCAAAGAGTAAAAAAAGAAAATGGAAAAAGCTTGGAAAAATCTTTTAAACGGCACCAAAATCTAAATATATCATCTATATATGCACATAAACATATATACCAATCTAGCATGTGTACCAATCTACATTTCTCAAGGTGAAGCGGCCTCTATGTAATAGTATACCAATGTTTTCATCAAAAACTTTCAAGTCAAAAAGTCGGAAATAAAACTCATTACAAATGCAAAAATTGTGACAATGGCGTGAAAATGGAACCAAGTCATCTACATAAGCATATATACATGCCTAGTGAATTGGAGTTACTCAGACCAAGCAGTTGTAGCATAACTATGCCAAAAAATCAAGCAGTTGTAGCATAACTATGCCAAAAAATCAAGCAGTTGTAGCATAACTAGGCCAAAAATCAAGCTGTTGTAGCGTAACTAGGCCAAAAATGTTTTCACGTAAACAAAAAAGTTTAAAAAAAAAAAAAAAAAAAAAATACAAGTTCAAAAAGTTAACAAACTTATACATTTAAGTCTGCAGCAAAGCAGTATTATCACTACCCTCCTTACACACACACACACATGAATAAGTAAATGTTCGAACCCCCTCTAGCGCCACATCCACCTAAATGTTCCACCCTCTCAAACGCCACATCCACTCCTTCCCACGCACAATTATACATGCACAAGTGTTTCCACCCCCTCTATCGCCATATCCACTTTTCACCATACACAATTATACCATACACGAATAAGTGTCCCAACTCCGTTTAGCGCCACATCCACTACATGGATCAACATTTCAAAACTGTTGTGAACATCTTTTACAGACCACCTCAGTTTATATCCATATCTGAGACAGTTTAGGTTGAGATGTGCGACATCACTCACAAATGCACGCACGGGCAGGATAATATGATCCCCATATGTTGTTCGAAACACGTGTGGGACAGGAAATCAAGAAAAAGCTTTACCAGTGTGGAAATCTAGTCAGGTCATTTTCCTATGAAAAGTGGTATTTGAGTGATCTTGCAAAGAAAAAAGAGCTTTCCGGTAAGGAGGGATGGACAGAAGGGTGGATGGACAGATAGTCAGACAGAACCAAATCAAGACGTTTCAGCTGTAAGCAGTGAGGTTATAAGAATGTTTTAACTGCATTTATAAAACACATATCAATAAAATGGTGAGCTGTAAATATGCTAAATCACAAGTTTAAATGATATTATAATTGCAGTCCGGTAATAACCACATCAATATGCTTAACGGTGGTGCTGGTGTTAGTAGTAGTGGTAGTAGTGACTATCTACATGGGGAAGTTTTTCTGACAGAAAAGTATCATAGGAAAGGTATTGGTGATACACGGTTGGCAATAGTGGCCTGAGTCAATCATGTACTACTGCATATAACATGCACAACGCAGTATTATGAAGAAAGCACGTTCTCCTTGTAGAGATTTCATGTCAGCCAGGTTGAGATTTAGTGGATTATAGTAGAGATTTTACCTTGATCACTACCACTTAATCAAATACTCTTCCCTCTACCTATATCAAACTCGTGTGAAATGTGTCCCATATGATCGATAATAGATCATTACCAACATGAATTTAAGGGACTCGCAACCCTAATTGACTCAGGTTTTACCTTTTATTAATTCTCTTAATGGGGAGGAAACTGCGATGGTTTTGTAATTAGCATCCCAACACTCACGATCAATGGGTTGCGGGTTCGAATCCTGCCCTCATTGGCTGCCGTGGTGTGTCTCTAGGCAAGGCACTCTACTCCCATTAACGCAGCACTAAAGTCTTTCATGTGTTGATGTGCCGTTAAATACCAACCAAACAATCGACGAAAGCATTGGCTGAGGTATGAAATTTCATGTTATACTTTACCATTTCAAATCTGACACTGCTGATACGAGACTAGTTCTTTATATTAAAATTTTTCGAACCTTACTTTTAATCGGCACTGTATAGCCAGTATTGTGCTGACGTGTCGTTAAACCCTACAACAACTACTACTACCGATAACGCATGTACAGTTATATTCAGAGACAGCTATCACCGTTTGGACAAAAGAGAAAAATATGTCTCCTCTGAGAGTAACGAAAAGTTTCAGCTGTTTGATATTACCGAGATCTGAATGGCTTCAAAACAGGTAATGATACTCTTCATATCAAGATTTATTTGCTCAGGTCAAATGGAAAAGAATGACACATAAAAGATCTTTTCACAGATGCATAATTTAACTTATCGAATCCAGTGAGCGGTAATTCAGACTTGTTACAATATCTGTTTGTTGCAAATAGGGAATAGAGCTATCAAATCTAGATAAATGGACCAATGTTTAAGATGATGTATTTTGATAATTCATTTTCTTACAACTTCAATTTTTCCAACCAACAAATGTCAAAATTAGTATACCCAGTGCAAGTTCAATTAAAACTGTCGCCAAAAACATGATTAATATCATCATGAATTCTATAACTAGACCCCCAGTTGTATTTGCGTCCCGTTATAAAATAATATTTTATCATATTCAGCCAACCTATGCTTCACTTTGATCTTTTATACTTCCGAAGATTTATATTTGTTGAACAATTATGCAAACAAATTGTGCTGATATAGAATAATAAAGTTATGTACAAACCATATTACCACGATAACACACTCACAGAACTATCTCAAAGGTTGTCCTATGCATGTTTACAAAATATTCAGAACTTTATCAAAGTTAGCTACTGACAACTTAAGTATATGGCTCAGATACAATGCAGCTCTAATACCAGGCGAAGGACCTTTTAAGCTCTGATTAAATGAGTGCCTCCCTTGAAAGGCCAGTCCTTGTATGATAATGTCATATATTGAATTTCGCGTCTATCTTTTGGAATCCAGCAACAATGTAAATGAAAAGATAAAATAAAAATATAAATTGTATCAATTTCAAAAATCTTTTATGCATGTGTGTGTAATCTCTGCATTATATATCATACATAGCTTCAAGTGATATGAGATTGAATTTCAAAGGGATTAGGGCTTTAGAAGCTCTGAGAAGTTTATTGAGTCTGGTTCAATGATAAAAAGAATTAAATGTCTCCCAGTTCATTAAATGCCTACTTTTGTTGGAAAAAAAGATGAATTAAGAAAAGAACTGACAATGTCTTACTTGCTTAATGTTTGAATAAGTATTATCTGTCATCTGAAATGACCTTGAAAATATCTAACATTCCACTTGTACTTCACAAAATAAATCAATGACGTGATTTGTTTGTTGGTTTTAACAACGCTTTCAACACAATAATGGATATATATCATGCAGAGGAAATGGGAGGTAAGTGCCTTTCCCAAGGATACACTGAGGCAGCCAACAAGGCTGGCATAGGCGGGTATCGAACCAGAGACCTTTGATTACGAGTTCGACGCTCTACCAAACGAGTTACCGCGGCTCCCTGAACAAATACAGTAAATTGGATCGTGTGTGTGTGCGTGTGTGTGTGTGTGCACAAAAACTTTTTTATGAACCTTTTATATTTTTCTCGATTTTGTTTTATTGCGGCATTTGCACGCTTGCAAAAAGCATACTTCAAGCTAGCTTTCTTTTACATACGCGAGACATGTACTTAACAAACATGAAAAATGAAGAAGACCCCCCCCCCCAAGTTTCTACTAATATATAAGAAAATGCTATTACGACTGCAGAGTTTCATCAACTTTGACAAAAAAAGCTTCTCAATCAGATAATATCTCTTGGATGTCATGCTATCCATATATATATGTTATCTCTTCACTATCAGCTACAAGAGGAGCCTGGGCGGCACAGTAGTTTGCGTGCCGGACTCACGACCAGAATGGTGCTAAGTTGCGTTGCAGTAAATTATACCCCCACCCACCCACCCACCCACCGCAAAACTTAATTCGGGTGCCCTCTCCCAATAAAAAAGTTATTTGATGGGACTTTTGGGCCCCCAATAGGCTTGCTACGCCAATGGGTTGCGCGTTCGAATCCTAACATCAGATCAACCCGTTGTTACAGCTACCGTGGTGCGTCACTGAGCAAGGCACTTTACTCCATGGCACGATATATAAACTTCATGTGTTGCTGTGTCATAAAACAACGAACCAAACCAGCCACAAGAAGGCAATGTCTGATTCATGTTTTGATTTTCTTCTTTAAAAAATAAAAACAAGTTCAGATGTGCAGGCTGCTGATAGCCTGGACACAACTACCTCTGTTCAGTGAAAGGTACGGTAATAGTGTACAAGGCGATTTAGAAGGCGACGACTTTCGAATAAGGTTGTCTGATCATATAACCTAAATTAATGAATTGTGTTTGGTAATTTGTACAAACTGTGAGACAATTCTACTTCTTTGTGAAATTCTAACAATCTACTAGTTTACTTTATTAATCTGGTTTATTCTGTGGTTGTAATAATACACCTTCTCACTAGGAAGTATGACAATTCAAAGAAGAATCTGTTAAAATATACCAGTGCTCTATTACTGGGCTGTAAAAAAAAAATGGTTTGGTCATATTTCTGTTTAGTTTGATGTTTTTAGGCAAAAATATCCCTTTTATGCAATTAATATTAATTCTCATTCCCCTGCTGTACCCCTGGGGCAAGTTTATTGAATTTACTCCCTTCAGTAAAAGCTTTCATGATTGTGACCTGACAAATCTGCCAAGACAAATGTTGCTGAACAGACCAGATTCATTATTGGGACCCTTCTGACAGCTGCCCTATAATCATATTTTCATCAATTTACAACCACGCGAGACAAATTTGATTCCCGTCAGGTTGTCCTTGTTTTCAGCCATCACTTTGTCTTTCTACATTTCAGTAATTTCTTGGAAATAACATAAGTTTATTTCTTAAGAATCTACAGAAAGCAGCCAAATATAACAAACTCTTAACTTGCGTCTTACGAAGGATTTATAGACCTTTGTCGAGTAAATCAATGAAGAGAACACCAGACTTTAGACTTTATGATTGTAATGCTCTTCATAAAAATAAAGTAGCTCAAACAGCTTTGAATCTTTCAACAAAAACATTTTTAAAAAATTTTAAAAAAATAAATAAAAAAATAATAATAATATAAGATACAGAAAGTTCAGTTGTATGAACAGAGCATACAAAACTATTTTAATGTACATGTGAGGCAATACCATCCGCTAAACATTTATATATATTTCCATATGAATGAAGCCTGTATGAACCAGATACTACTGTACTAACAATGGTTAAATGCATGGAATGGGCGGCAAATCAGACGTGATGATTTGAAGAAGAAAAAAAAAAAAACGAGGTTAATAAGTGAGGCAAACTATAAGCATCTTGCTGCGTGGCCTTGTGATTTAGCCACTAAACCACCGTAAGCGCCTGATCAAAAAATTTAGCTATAATTGATATTCCACACTGATTTTTAGCTATTTAAAAGAACTAATGGTACCGGCGGTCAGGAACAACACTAGGATGCTGTTCTTTGTACCCACAGTTCCTGTCAAATTACATATTCGTTTCAGGATCAAGACTGCCCTCTCTTTTGTCTATGCATAACTAAGAGTCTTGAAGGATCCTGAAATGGTGAGGGGGTGGGTGCTTTCCAATGACTAATTTGAAACAAAAAAGCTGGCCAAATCTTGCTATAAACAAAGGCAAGCTAGAACTGCTTGGGGTTTCATACGATTTGTGATGCCTGGTCGACATGGTAAATTACGAGAAGAAATCACATTTGTCCTCAGAACTGAAGTGTTAACCGTGTCTCGACTGCCTTTGTGTTAAAGCAGACCTCCCAGATATGTTATTTAAAATTACAGGGATTGTATACGACATTGGGTCTCAAACAAGAGTCAATCGAAGGGACTGACACTCTAGTGGAAAAAAAGAACGTCCAGGAGTGCACGAAAAGTCCTTTTTTTCCTGTACTTTTATTATTTTGAACAGCTGAGTATTGAAACCATCTCAGATACTCTTGAGAAACTCCAACATACCCAATTTGGTAACAACAAATATTTTTTTTATATGTTTTAGTTGACATGTTCACAAGATACCTGTAAGTGCAGTACAAAATTCTTTATTACGGCCCTGAACCTGATATCATGGATAAAAGATCACTGAACTTGACCATACACTGTCAAGATATGCTCAAGTGCTAAATTGATTAAATCTATAATTAATATCTTTAGAGAAGGAAAAAAATAAAAAGGTATTGAACTGTCAACACTCAGGGTATTCTTCAAAAATATCCACAAACTGACTTCATTCATGCTTATTTATAGTTTGCTCACATGCCAGAACAGCTAACAACCGAAGTAAAGACTTTGCCCTTAAAACCAATATCTGGGCGTTGACTATCAACTTGTTTATTGGAATGCAACTAAATACAAGATGGTCAGGTCAAAATTCATAAGTATATGTATATGTTCAAAAACTCAGTGAAGTACAAAAGTGTTGGCAATGACCTGACCCCATGAACAATTATGTCTGGATTTCAAAACCCTTCACAAAAGTGCGAACACGCTGGTGGTTAGATCAGCACCATTTTCTTTCTGAACTAATTTCATATTGTAATAAGAGTTTTAGTGAAAACCCAATGTCAATGTCACCATTCGTTCAGGAAGAGTAGAGATAACAAGATTTTCTATATGGCCACAACGCTGCTATGTTGGAAGTTAGATAAGCATCATTTTTTTTATTCAGAACCAGTTACATATTACTTTTGTGAAAACGTAATGTCGATACAACCATCCGTTCAGCAGAAGTAGAAATATCAAGATTTTATGGATAGACGTTAATACAGCCATTTTTTAAGGTTGGATCAGCGTCGGTTTAATAGGAACAACTACATATTGCTGGAAAGCTTGTTTTCGTCTATTTTAAAGAAGAAACGTATAACCATCCATTCTGGAGAATTACATGTAAGGGGATTTTTTTTTCACAACTACTGCTATGGCGGCTGTTTTGGTACGTCATATCGGCATCGATTTCATTCAGGAACAACTATATACATTGAGAAGTGTTTTTTTTTATATTGAAAACTCGATGTCGATATGGTAATCTCTTCAAAAGGAGTTGATATAGCAAGATTTTTAAGATTGCCGCCATGGATGCCATTTTGAAGGTGTCAAAATCTGATCGCCACCGTTTCCACTTAGGACTAACCACATATCATGAGAAATCTTCTAAGGAAAACTCCACGCTGATACGACCATACATTGAGGAGAAGTAGTGATACAATTTTCGAGAGGGCCACCATTGCGGCTATATTGGAGGTTTGAAATAGAATAGCTCAAGTGTTGACAAGCCCAGCTAATCATGCAAACTCACCTAATTTATTAATATGCATGGAGCTCGATCATAATTGTACTCCTCTGATATCTTGATAATTTTAGCCTATTTACCAAGATTGATCAGAATCGGATCAGAAATACAGTCTCTACAGTGAAAACAAGCCGGGCAAATCACACACATGATTACCTCATTATTATGCGTGAATCTTGCTCATCATCGAACTTAGGTAAGATCGTCATCATGCAAGCCTATATTCAAAGTTTGATCAAGATCATATAAATTATATGGCTACCAGAGTAGTAACAAGCTCGGCCAATCAGACGCAAGAACACCCCATTAATATGCGTGAATCTCGCTCATTATCGAACTTGTCCAATATCTTGATGATACAAGCCCATATTCCAAGTCTGATCAAAATCGATCAAAAATATGGCTTCCTGACGGGTAACAAACTCGGCCAATCTGATGCTAGATCACCTCATTAATATGTGTGTATGATGATATGAGAATATATTCCAAATCTGAGCAGTAACAAGCTCAACCAATAAGATGCAAGACCGACTCATTCATATGCGTGGATCTCACTCATTGTCGATTTCTTCCGAGATCTTGATGACGTAAGATTATATTCTAGGCTTTATCAAAATCATATCAGAAATATGGCCTCCAGAGTAGGAACAAGCTCAGTCACTCAGATACAAGATCACCTCATGATATGTAGATCTCACTTGTATTCAAATTCTACCGAATCTTGATGAGATATAAATCTATATTAAAAATTTAACCAAAACTGGATCAAAACAAAAACATGGCCTCAAGATCATACCATAAGCTCAGTTGCCTTTACGTCCAAGTGAGCAAAACAAAATCAGATAAAGGGCAATAATGATGTCAGAAAGGAAGACAATCATGAAACCTTTACTGGAACAAACGGCATAAAACATTGCGGAGTTGTTACGGACATCAAAAACGAACATTTAAGTGTACATGGTCTATGCCTTCATCAACCAGAACGCTGGTTTACAACACAACCAAATGTGAATATAAAAAGATGTGAATATTTACTGTATTCATAATGAAAGCAAATTAAGAAACGCTTCCTAGGACCCATCATTGTCTTCTTTAAGAAACACTTCATAGGACCCATCATTGTCTTCTTTAGGTGTTTTAAATTCAGAAAAGAAAAAAATGCTCCAGAATGCCAATCTGGAACCCTTTCCAAAATTTAACTCATACCGTGTCTTTTATTGCAAAGATGACCACTTTTACACTATACAACCTCACTTTGGGTTATAATTGTATGTGTATATTGCACCACTTCAATAGACTGGAAAGGGAAGTAATTCTTACAGTATATCCTCCGGCTACTTTAAGGCAATAACCAAGTCCCTTTGATGCCCGAAATCTGGATATATCCAGAAAATGTCATGTCCGATAATTGCATAAAAAATATGTCATTAGGTCACATTGCAATGCTGGTTTAAAAAAACAAAAAAAAAACTAACAGAAAGAAAGAAGTTGTTGGGTATATATCACACATGACAAACTTGATTACTTGAGGATACTTGCAGTTGAAAGCAACAAAAAGCTGCCATCCCTTCATACTTGAGTATCCATCCTTACTCTGTGATCACTTCACTAAAAGGCTTGTAATACCAGCTGATGGATCCATTGCAAACTCCATATCAAGAAAATAAATCATACTGGCTTGGGGCAATATTGTTAATAAGTGAATTATGAAAGTGAACATGACTAAGGGATATTGAGAGGATTAGAACAGCAGGAACCCATTAAGCAGAATTTGCAATTTGTCAGCCACCTCACACTTGGAACCATTTTTCTTCTGCTGTTAAGCTCCCACGGGTTGTAAGGTCACCCTTAAGATGAAGCTTACAAGAACCAAATGAAATATTGATTTCGATATTTTGCTGTAAATACAGACTTGATGTGGAAATTATTTCTCAACATGCGTTAGGCCAGCTAGATATCTCCTGGATAAAATATACCAGCAATGTCAGATTTGTGGCAACTGATCCTTCTGGTATCAAACCCAGAATCTCCAAAAACTAAGTGACTTAGATGGACCAAAGACAAAATCGCATTTTCCTCTTTGAGAGGGTGTGATATTTGTTGGGCTGTCAATAAATAATAAAACTGCAATAAGACTACTGAATACAAAAAACCAGAACGTCCATATCTTTTAACATAATACTGAAAAATGGAGGTCTTGAGTTGTTTCCTATGAATGATGCGATTTTTGTAAGTTTCCTGAATTATTCGAAATTTCATAAATATAAGTCCCACTACACACACACACACACACACAATTAAAAAATAAGTAAATCTAATTATCCCCACTGCAATACCATCATATTTAGTAACCTGGTAAAGTAAAAACAAAAATAATATAATTTCTTTTTACTAATATTATAGGTAATTATAACTTTTAACATGGTCTTTTTAACATACGATATCCTCTGGTAGGGTAGAGGTGCCATATATTTTATTAATCTGATGTGATAAGAATGTTATGTATTTTCAAATACTTGGAACAAGAACAGACCCACACAAAAACATTCACCGACTCCAAATCTGACCCTAAAATATGACAACATATTGGTCAGTGATTTGATATTAAATAATAAATTGTCAACTTTTTTAGTTGCGTCTGGGTTTTAGTATCACTGCTTGAATTTTAAATTAGAGCCTGAGTGGTAACGTCCTGTAGCACCTATGCAAATAAAAAGAATTAGACCTCAGATTTTACTTTTTTATCAAGCAGAGTACCATTTGAATCTCAATAGTGTATTTTATGTATTTCCCCAGTTAATATGAAATTGATATTTTAAGGAAATTATCTAAATAGTCACTAATGGTTATTAATAACCAAGTTCTTATAGTGATAACTAGTGACAGTGCAACTGAATACAAATGCATAAACATCATTAATAGTAAAACCAACTGTAATCTGTATGTTTCTATGACCTTCCAAGTCCCCTGATTCTGTAAAGAAACATGCACAATTCATGATTTCTTTCATGATTCACAATTATATATTTGACTACATACAGTCACTAAAGATAACGTAAATTTTACTATAATGGGCAATCAACTATGCAATTGTGTTGTGAATAGTCAGAGATTTGTAAGACATCTCCACACTGGGATTTTCATTGCATATTGATATAAAGTGATGAAATGAATCAAGAGCTATAACTGTTAGTGATGTATTTTAAGGAATAGAAATATTGTATGTATTTTTATTGATTATGGCTACATTTGTCACACAATCCACATAACCCTTCTCTGAATATCGACTACAGCCTGAAAATAATCAGTATTTTAAGAAAAGGTTTGATTGGTTTATTTTGGATTTTGTTTTAAGGCACAACAGTACAAGTAGGTTATTTAGTGCTGAGGTAACTGGAGTAAAGTGCATTGCCCAAGGCTAAGCCATAGTAGCCATGCCCAAGACTAAGCCATAGTAGCCATGCCCAAGACTAAGCCATAGTAGCCATGCCCAAGGCTAAGCCATAGTAGCCATGCCCAAGACTAAGCCATAGTAGCCATGCCCAAGACTAAGCCATAGTAGCCATGCCCAAGGCTAAGCCATAGTAGCCATGCCCAAGACTAAGCCATAGTAGCCATGCCCAAGACTAAGCCATAGTAGCCATGCCCAAGACTAAGCCATAGTAGCCAATCTGCGCTAATCTGATAGTAGGAACAGAATCCACGCCCTTTCGGTCACGAGACGCTAAACACAGTGCAACCACGGCTCCTGCCTCGCTCGATCAGTCCCCTGTTACGACGTGCAGGATGGTGAATCTGGCCTATTCTATATTCCAGAGCCTGCAAGGTAAGGTCTGAAAATGTTGTGAACCTTCATCATATTGACCAAATTTACTCGTATATAACATCAACTTTGAAGAACACTTCACTCATTCCCCTGTCACATAAATAATAATACGCTGGCAGATCAAGGTGGCTTGAAATCACAAGTAGGTTGTTTATAATGTTGTTCATGTGAGCCAAAAAAGAGACATGTTATAAGAGAAGGAACCTTATAATGAGGTAAGTTGCAACAAGACTGTCATATTTATTGTGTACAAAAACAAAAACATGAGATATTTATTCATAAAATAAATCACGGTATAATTGGTTCTCATTGGCCAAAACTTAAACTGAGTGAAATAAATTAAATAGCAATGATAAAACAAACTTTAACTAATTTAATTGGATCCATGACCATACCCACATTATAAGAGGTGCAGCAGTATACTGGGGGGAGGGGGTATATAACGTGGGACATCTGTACAACAAACAAACAGCGCAGACTCCGATCTCATCAGACATTATGAGCAATCAATAGGAGATCTGTGTTCCAAGTTCTAAATTTGAGTCCCAGGCCTCAGGCTTAAGGAAATTTCTGCCCCCGAGTCTGGGTTAACTTTGATTACGAAGTTATATATTAACAACTTGCAATCATATGTATGTGTGTGTGTGTGTATATATATATATATATATATATATATATATATATATATATATATATATATATATATAATTCTTTGGTACAAATTTTACTTTTAATCTAAACAAATATGAATCATATGTAACAAGAAAATGACGCCTACAGTAAATATGGTTTATGTTGATACTGATTCCTTATCTGACAAAACTGCAAATAATTGACAACTGTCTCACCCAAGCTTGTATCACATGTGTAATAACAAGCCCTCAGATCAAGACTTGCCCAGTGTGATGATTGATAATTTCACATTTGTGGCTAACAGTTATTAATTGCACATGTTTTTCAGAAAACGCAATAACTTCAACAATCCATCAAGTTTGACAGGTTGGAATTGATTATGACAGAGCTGAAATGTTTCCATATATTGATCTCATCCCATCAATCCACACAAAGGAAAATCATAACTGATTAATAACATAGTAAAGGCATAATTTAAGACACTTGTCATATTAATAAATTTTATTATGAACATAAAAATCTCAATAAATGTGAATATTTATCATTCTGAGTAGCTGAGACATTGTTTTTTTGCATCTGTTAGATCATGCATTTTCTTTTTTTTTTTTTTTTTTCTATAGATTGAACTATTCTTCTGATAAAATTTAAACATATTTAATTGATCCCCTTTTTTCTACCACACAAGAGATTTACTACACTGTCAACATGTCTACATTCCAAGCAAATCTGTCCCAAAATAAGTATCAAAAGATTCTAATATATTTATTATTTTCTCACCTAATAAATTTCATACAAGGATATAAAAGATAGAAAATCACATTAAACAAGTAGTTTTGAATCTAGTACAATTAGTTATGCTGACCTCATTATAACCTGCAACATATTTCCAGTTTTTGACATGATTTGCACCTATGCAGAAACAATGCGGTGTCAAGTGCAGTGCTGAAAGGTAAAACAACAACTAGCTGGCAAACTAGTTTTCCTAAATACAGTTTTGTAGGAATACTTAAGACACAAATGGCATGGAGAAAGAGTGTAGATTGATGTGGTATGGGGTTTTGCAGCACATCAACACATGCAAGGTTATACCATTTGAGACAATTGGAGTAAAGTTCAACACAGCTGCTGACCTGAGCTGATCGAATAGTAGGATCTAAAACTGCACCATTCTGGCTGTGACACTGGCATGCTAACCACTAAGCCACCATATCTCCAGCATTACCTTAACTTCATTTCAAAGGACACATTAGGATCTCAAGTATCTATTGCCAAAATTGATGATCCTAAAGTCTAAGAATGTCCAATATGGCCTACAGACTGTAACTAATGTCACCTCTTTATTGATGCAATAATGAGAATAACTGCAGTAAAAATACTTTTAATTTACTTGTATTTTAATTACTACCAACATTTTTTATTTGTGACAAATGCAGTAATATTTCTTGTGTTGAAAATAAGAAAACAAAAACATTTTACAAAGATGGTTTTACACACCTGTAAAAGGTGATTGTGATCCAGCTAACATCTGCAATTTCGGCCTTTAACATTTTGACCTCCACATTCCTAAGGATGTTCAATGTTGGAGTGATACCTGTCTTAAGAGACTGAATATGGGAACCAACTATATGGTCTCTTAATTAATTAAGGCATCTAAATGGAGTCCAATCAACTAAGCTATAATGCAAAAACATTAATAACATCAGTATATTGCATCATTAATAAAAACAATTTTACATTTGTATTCATTCCAAATAAAGTTTACGAAATACACACAGGCACACAAAATGTGAAATTATTTAACTCATTTTTATAAACTTCATGTGAAATAAACACTCATGTATAGGTCCTCTAAATAGATATAACACGGAAATAAACAGTTGTGTATAGGTACTCTAAATAGGTATAATACACTGTGAAATAAACACGTGTGTATAGGTACTCTAAATAGATATAACACTGCGAAATAAACACTTGTGCTGCATAGTTACTCTAAATAGGTATAATACACTGTGAAATAAACACTTGTGCATAGTTACTCTAAATAGGTATAATACACTGTGAAATAAACACTCATGTATAGGTCCTCTAAACAGATATAACACTGAAATAAACACTTATGTATAGGTACTCTAAATAGGTATAATATACTGTGAAATATACACTTGTGTAGAGGTGCTCTAAATAGGTATATTACACTGTGAAATAAACACTCATGTATATGTACTCTAAATAGGTATAATATACTGTGAAATATACACTTGTGTAGAGGTGCTCTAAATAGGTATATTACACTGTGAAATAAACACTCATGTATAGGTACTCTAAATAGGTATAATATACTGTGAAATATACACTTGTGTAGAGGTGCTCTAAATAGGTATATTACACTGTGAAATAAACACTCATGTATATGTACTCTAAATAGGTTTAATACTGTGAAATAAACACTTGTGTATAGGTACTCTAAATAGATATAACACTGAAATAAACACTCATGTATAGGTACTCTAAATAGATATAACACTGAAATAAACACTCATGTATAGGTACTCTAAATATGTAGAATACACTATGCAATCTTTTATAATAGAAACTGTCTTGAAAGACCACCCTTTCTGCCCAAAAATTCATGATCTCTCAAAACAGGTTGTCTCTCATGACAGGTCTTAACACTATACAATCAATAAATCTGTACATTGAGAATGTGGTCTCATAAGACAGGTGATTTCTAATGACTGGTCTTTCAAGACAGGTTTAACTGTATTTTCAATTGTATCAATTTTTAAGCTTTTGAAATTTTGTAGGTTCTTTCTTGGATTTGGGAAGGCCAGTTCCACTTCTTCCAAAGATGTATTACTGCTCATAAAGTCTTTAAATCTGTGGTTTGCAGTAACTATGAAATCCATGAAAATTTGCACTTCACAAAACAATTGTAAAAATCACTATATCTATCTATCTATCATTGTTTTGACAGATGACATGAGACTGGAATCAATCAAATTAATGAGAGCTATCAGTTAAAAAAATGTTAAAACCAGTTTTTAAAGCATCTTACGACTGATTTCATAGAAATGTCTCAATACTTCATTACAAATATTGATTACATACTGGTTTCTCATCAATCACATTTTAGATTCTTTAACATCAAAAAGGGCCTATCCCACATATTCTCAGTATAAATCAGCATAAAACCTAATCACAAACATACAAAATATGAAAAGGTTTACCACTTCAAACAGATATTCAAGGCATGGGAAATATCAATCAAAAGAAAATCAATTTCAACCAATCACTGAAGAAAACTTTACATGTTCATGCATGTGGCATCCAGAAAACCATGGTCCTATTTATCATCACTTAACATCTGTAACTGAATGAATTTTTGTGTATAAAAAAATCTAAACCAATTCAAACAATGTATGCCCCACTCCAACACCCATTCCCCACCCCCCAGCTATTTATTTTTAGTTAAGTCCAAAAAAACATCAATACAAAGGATGTTGGTGTAATGAGACCTCCCAATAATTATTGAATTGTCCATCAAAATCATCTTAGCTAAATTCGTGTCTTGGCTGCATCAGCAGACAGAGGATCAAAGGTATCAATCTAAGGCAGCCTCTGCAAAATCAGTCACTTTTTTAAGTGAGTTTTTTCTTTTCTGTCATGGAGCCATGGTAGCTCAGTTGGTAGAGTGTTGGACTGGTAATCCAGGTCGGCTACTTCGGTGTGTCCATGGAAAAGGCACTTAGCTCCCAATTCCTCTGCATGATATAGCCAATAATGTGTTAAAAGTGCTGTTAAAACCAACAACAGCAACAACATTTTAATAGCATGCATTACATTTGTGTCTACAGACAAGACCACTCTATTTGGGACCACAATACACTGGTCCCTAACCATAACACTGCACAGGGGAAACATAAAAGTATACTCTGTTGTAGACAATGCCTACTAATACTGGAATATATTACATGGAAAATACAGCAAAATAAGAGTCCCTTGAAGAAATGAATCTTTACAGGGCTAAAAAGAATTTCCACGATTCAAGACCATTTCTTTCAATCAACTGTCAAGTGTGAATGTATTGCTGATATTCTTCAGCAATGAAAAGATTTTCAAATTAGCTGCTGTGGTGGCCATTTTGGATGTCAGATTGACACCATTTTTATTTAGGACAGAACAGACATCATTATAAGTCTTTTGGTGAAAATCTCAAGTCAATATGACCATCCATTTAGGGGGAGTAGTGACAAATTTTTTTTCAAGATGGTCATTATGGCAGCCATATTGGATGTACGATTGGCACCATTTTCATTTAGGACTAACTAGGTATCATACTCATAATAAGTCTCCTCGTAAAAACCCCATGTTCATATGGCGATCCATTTGGGAGGAGAGATAACTATATTTTTAAGATGATCACCATGGTGGCCATACTGAGGGCCAGTTTGCTTCATTTTTATTTAGGACCAGCTAGATACTGTAAGAACTCATCTAATAGAAACCCCATGTCTAAATGTCTTTCCATTTAAGAGGAGCAGCAATAACAAGATTTCAAAATGGCCATCATGGTGGTCATACTGGATATCAGATCGACACCATTTTAATATAGGACCAACAAGACGTCTGAAGAAGTCTTCTTGTCATAACCTCATGCTAATATGACTTTCCATTCTGGCGGAGTAACAATAACAAGATTTTAAAGATGGCTGCCAGGGTGGCCATACTGGATATCAGATTGGCACCATTACCATTTAGGGCCAACTAGACATAATCAAAAGTCTTTTAGTGAAAGCACAGTGTCAATATGACCAGCCATCTAGGAGAAGCAGCACAAATAACCCAATTTTACTTTATAAACAATTAGATGTCAAAACAAGTCTTTCAGTACAATCCCCATGCTGATATGACCAGGTCTATGGTTTATGACCTGTGGAGCTAATAATACCAATATAATGAGATGCAGGAGAAGTAATGACAAGATTTTCAAGATGGCTGATGTGGTGGTGTTGATCAGGTGTCCAAAATTGCTGCCACTAAATACAGTGTATTATTTGGGTATGTGTTATACTGAGGCACATTATAGTAAGAGACCACTGAATGCACTGCGTTATATTATGAAACATAAAATATTGAGGTGCATTATATGAAAGGACCACTGAATGCACTGTTATATTATGGAACATACAATATTGAGGTGCATTATATGAAAGGACCACTGAATGCACTGTTATATTATGGAACATAAAATACTGAGGTGCATTATATGAAAGGACCACTGAATGCACTGTGTTATATTATGGAACATACAATATTGAGGTGCGTTATATGAAAGGACCACTGAATGCACTGTGTTATATTATGGAACATACAATATTGAGGTGCGTTATATGAAAGGACCACTGAATGCACTGTGTTATATTATGGAACATACAATATTGAGGTGCATTATATGAAAAGACCACTGAATGCATTGTTTGTAGTGATGACATGTACTGTGTAATGAAACCATAATATTACGCAAGATTAATGCATAAAGATCTTTATGACAGATATTGTGACACATAGATGAATGTCCAATTTGTCAAAGATATAGTGATTATTCCGTCAAACAATTAAAATGAAAATGGTTCTCAAATACCAGCTAGAAGATTTGTACATTAACTGTCAAATAATTTTGACCTTTTGCTAATAAAATATTTGTCTTTCCTCCAAAAACCTGACTGGTAGGAGGTTACATTTGTTGTCAATGCTATTGTCCTCATAAGCTGCATTACATCAGTTCTGAGGAAGCTGTGGTTGCACAGTAATAGTGTGAGAGACTTGCAACTCAAAGGTCATGGTTTCAAATATTGCCCAGATCAGCAAGGGTCGATGGCTGCTGTGTTGATGTGTCACTTTACTCCCATTGCCTCAGCACCATATTGCCTTTCATGTGTTGCTGTGTCATTAAACACCAAATGAATAAAACAAACACAAGTTCTGTCTAATTCTTTTGTGAACATGGTTTTGCAAAAGTGCTTTAGCCATGCTTTGTTTTTGCCAGTGGGATGCAATTTTGCAGCTATGATAAAATTTTGGTCTGGTGTAGGTATGAGTCATAATTCAGGCCCTACATAGGGGAATTCTTTCACACTTCATACTAGATTCCTTTGTAATAGATAACCCTCTTTCTATCTCAAACAGCTTATGACAACTTTGGCAACAGAGAGAATGATTAATGCATTGCTTAGACAAACATAATTTGATCAGGGGAAAAACTAAGGCTGGTCTAAACAAAGTTCTCCATTTCATATAACATTTACAAATCAACTACAACCTGACAACCAGACAAACAAGGATATGACAATCAAGTGCACATATAGCTTTCAAGCTGTAACCAAATTTAATATCCATCTACTTCTATTGACTATTGTGCCTCCTTGTTGTCCAATTCTATCCCTGCTTTGTTTACTCGCTGACAAATTTCCACTCTTTCAAACATATTAATGGCAAAGCATTCAAAATACAGAATTATTGCTCCTTCTTTCCGAGTTTATCTTAAATATAAATGCCACATATTAAAATTTTGTCTGATTTATAGCTGTCAAGTTAAGCTCGATATAAAAGTATAATGTTGCACTTTGAAAAGTCTAGCTTAATAAAACATTTTCTCTCCAGCACAACAATTTTAAATATAATGCAAAAGTCTCCAGGGATGAATCACCAAGACCAATAGATTCAAGAATCTGAAAGTCTAATTATGCACTAGATCACATCAAAGCTTTTGTTCAAGTTTTAAAACATCTAACTCTATTGTTATTCACTGTTCTCTTTATAAATCAATTTATTGTTAATGTTTACAAAGTCATAATAACCTTTCCATTAAAACAAGAGATTTGTTTACTTAAAAAACTTAAAATAATTGAAACTATCAGGTATGACCCTGACTTCTGCCATTTTGACTTTGAAATCCTATGAAAAAATAAATGTTCCATGGCAAACTTCTGTGAAATGTCTGATGTTGATTCATTCATGGAAACAAGAAACCCCATCCTTTTTTGTGTGCCCTGTGACCATGATCATTCACCTTATAAGCTTATTATATCTGGGAGTTCTTTCCCTCCTTGGATATCCTGTGGATACTTGTGATGGTGATGTAGATCATACCTTACACATGCATACCAAGTTTAATGACTGTAAATGCAACTGTGTCCAAGAAAGTGACCATGGCACAAAATGCAGAGTTAGTCTGAAGTGTAAAAAGGCAGTATCACTGACCTACTTTTTGTGTGGTTGTGTACATCTCCTGACAATGCATGCACATACATATATCAAGTTTGATGACTGTACAAGCAAGTGCTAGAGCCACTGACATAAACCGAAAATAAATTGACATACCAGTAGTTTATGAAGCATGAAAAATTGGCCAGAGTGACCTACTTTGTGTATGATAGTATAGTATGTCCTAGGATATATCCAAAACTTACATGATTGTGCAAACAACAGTCTAAGAACCTGACCTAAACATGAAAGGTGTACATTAACTAAAATTCGATCAATGGCACGCAACTGCATATCCTCGGGCTTCCAAGCTATACCACTAAGGGGTAGGGTCTGACCCAGGGGCTTATGTTGCAACCCTGTATTTGTCTCTTCATGTCCGGTTTGTTTACATATGGTTACAAGGTGGGGCAAGTCACCTACTCTAGATGCAGGGTCCATGTTGGATGCACAAGGGCATTTATCTCCTCATACCCATTAAATGCATACATAGTTATAAAGTGGGGATCTTAACAGCTTCCAAGTTATGATCTATGGACAAGTCCCTTACCTTTGTGGTATGACCCAGGGCTTGTACTGGATAAGTCTGACTTTGTATCCTCATGCAGGGTTCAATCTAGGATTTGGAGATATGGGGCCAATAGCACCTTGTTATTTATAAAGGGGCCAGGTCAGATTTTGATAGGCCAATATTTCGAGTGGTTTCTATTTTTTATTATAAAAATATGCATTTCCTTTTTTGGTAATTTCACACTATACAATTTATAATACTGAATATAAATAAATGAATGCTACAAACTATTTCTTCATTGGAGACAAATCTTTGTGTGATACATCATCTGCACTCTTCCCACATGCAATCCATTTAATTCACAGCAAAATCAGATATTTATGATGGATTGGCTGTGAAACATTAGTCAGGCCTAAAGCTGAAAAGTCAAAAGTTTCTCTGACAAGTCAAAACTTTCTCAAGTTTTTATACTGAATTAAACTTATTCAAGTTGATTTACTCTTGTGTCAGCCAGTATGCCGTTGTCATTACTCAATGCTGATGCGTTCTTTTACTTGAACAACTTGTTTTGAATAACAACCTGAATCCATTTTACAAAGCAAACATATAATGACATGAAATGGTTAGGGGTCTGTTGGTTTTAACGCACTTTTAACACATTATTGGCGATGAAATTACATCATGTGTATATATCTAAAGTGTGATCATTTTCAAAAATTGCCAATACTTCATTACACTATCATTATCCTGCTCAAGACACATGTACATAGTAAAACTTTGACAACATTCTTACCATATTCCATGCAAGCCATGATGACTATACTGCAGGCTTAAATACTACTCTAATTTCTTTCCAAAATTTCGTTTTTTTTTCTTCTTCAGTTCCAATGGTGTACTAGATGAGATGGAACCTTCTTTACATAATTTTAGTTGGATATTATCACTGTGATTTATTAATGTGGACCATTTTCCATGGACAACTTGTGAATATGTTTGTGAATTGCCTCTTTGTTTATATGTGGTGTCACTAGTGTTGTGACAATTAATCAAAATAATCAGAGATAGATAAAATAAAAAAAAAAGGAAAATGACCAAGCATTCGATTATGATTTTACATAACTGATTATCAACAATTACATTTTTTTAAAAATTTTTTTAATATAAACTGTTTGACTTTTTGGGATGATATCTTCCAGGAAAAGTAAAATATGTGAATAATAGCTTCCAGTTAAAATAGTCTTTCATTGTTTAGTAAATAACAATCATAAACTAAATGGCAGATAACAAATGTCCCAGTAAACAGTTTGACTTAACAGGATACATGCAACATAACCGTTACCATGTATGTGAAAATGACACTGTGCATGAAAGAATTATAGAAAATATTTTCCACCAATTAAAACTGATGATTGATCCCTAATGATGAGTCAATCATCTGTCTTTAAATTTCAAAATAATTCCCAAAACTAGGTGTGACTGATTATTGTTTTTTGCTGTGTTAAATATCAAGTTTATAGAAAAAATCAGTGTAACCAGTCTAGCTAAGCCATCAGTCTCTATCAGTCAAATGCTTACTTACACAATGCATGTTATGGGTGCTGGACAGAATTCATAACCTGAAACATGACACGTGTCAAGACATGCGAAAATTTGTGCCAATTATTTTGACACCATGCTGTGTGGACATGTATTTCATATCTGAGTGCATCATCAATAACTTTTTTGTATGATAGGCACAAAAAATGCAGCCTAGATTGAACCGTGCTCATGTCCTTTAAACCTATGTATGGTTATAGAGTGTGAGTCGCAACAAGTTATGTCCCAAGGGCAAATCTCCAACCCTAGGGGCATGACCCAGAGTCTGTATTTGAATTTACGTCAAATTTTGTCTCCTTATGTACTAAAAACCTACATATAGTTACAGAGTGGGGATCTCAACAGTTTAAAAGTTACGACCCAAGGGCAAGTCCTCTTGCTCATAGGAATGAACCAGGGTCTGTATTGGATACATATCCTTCAAAACTATGTATATAGGGTGGATTATCTAAACCATATGGCTACTCAGACCCTGAACTAGAAACCTTAGCTGTCAACAACTCTTAAGTATGTTTGTATTAGGGTTTAATGGCACATCAGGACAATGGCTACATGGTGCAGATTAAAAGTAAAACTCTAAACTTTAAGGCACAATGCCAAATATAAAATACCCTAACTCAATTTATTAACATATAATTCAGGTTGCAAGAAAAAATGACTGACAGTAAGTAACAGTAAAAGGTGATTAAAGAATTTTTTTGTAAAACCTTTGCCCCCCCCCCCCCCAATTATTAGTGACTAGATTATTTTGCCTTCAACATTTTTTGCATGCCAAGAATTTGCCTCCATGCAATCTTTTGTAACCTCCATTTAATCTACATATATTTCCTATAAATGTAACCAATGAAGAGAAAAAGTGAATTAAATGATTGATATATCATATATACTCATGTATAAGACGGATCCAACTGCCAACTGCACAGACCCAGATCTGTCTCTGCATGATGCGCTGGCTTATCTGGGTCTATACAGTTTGTTAGGGGTACTCAGTAGAACAAACAACAAAGACCCTGATCTGCTGGCACATTATGCAGTGGCATTTGCAGTTGGACCCAACTTATGTGAGTATAGATGGTAAGAAAAATTATATAATTCTATCCAATTTTAAGTAGAGAAAAACATTTTATAAATGTATACAAAATATTGGTATAATTTTTAAATAAATAAATAAATATCAGAATTGCCTATGCAAATACCCAAGATGTGAAAGTTATAAGATCTATGTCAATTTATATACTATAATTTAGTATAATTATATGTGCTTCCTGACTGCATAATTACTTTTTAACTTATTTCACTTATCTTTTGTTTTTGTAATAAAGAATAAACAAACTTTTAAGTTTAGTGCCAAATAATATCATTTTAAATGAAATTACTGAAAATTGTTTTTTTGCTGGATGATGAAAAATTAAACGACACCAAAAAGATCTTTTAATGGCAAAATTAGAGAGCCTGGTAGAATTCTAGTGCTGGCACTGTACCATAATTTAGCCTTGGTCACACTTGCTCTTCTGTGTTTTGGTGAATTTGAAATGGCAGTTTCTGGATGTTGTGTTCACTTTTGTGCTTTCCAACATAGTGTCATATATGCAAATATCCTGGGATTCACACACTGACAATAGATTTTGGAAAAAATATTCACTTACAAGCCAAGGTAGAATAACCATTGGATTGAGAAAGATAACTACACTGCTAGCTGAGTCTAAACCTGTTTTCAAATTCAGTACTCTGTTTACCAGACACGATGATGTCTGATTTTGCCAAGTAGACATATGTTTGAAAGAAACATTCATTACTCGAGGAATAAATTATGTTTATGGTTGTCACTTTTTTGTTTTATTTTAACTAACAAATTTGATATTGAGCAAATTGTTTCTAATGTGGCAATTCAAAGCAGTTTCTACAGTAATATTTACAATAAAATCAGGATAATGTGTTGGAATCATTTTGTCCTTTAAAAGGAAGTCCGAGATTTTCCAAGGTGGAACTTTAATAGCAATTTACATGTATATATTTTGTCAAGCAGATCACATGTATTTAAGGATCTGATTTCCTGTAAAGTCCATTTTGGATGGGAAGAAGGCTTTATTTAATCCAAATTGTTGTGTTGTTGTGTGGAGAAAAAAAAATGTGCAGCAAAGTTCGAACAGATTACTTGAAGCTGGGTTCAGTGGCCAAATGAATGCAAAGACCAAATGTGGTTGTGCCCATGGAGTCTTTGAAAAATATCAGCAGCATACTGGGTTCTATAGCAAAATGAATACAAATAGCAAATGTGGTTGCACCCATGGAGTCTTTGCAAAATATCTGCAGCAAATGCTTTCTTGCCTTTACACATTCATTCACCTTTGTGAAATGTTTCCAAGATAGTTGCAGCATACCATTCTAAATCTAAAGTGTGTAGAATATATACAGCAAATATTTGCGCAAAAGGTTGCAAAACATGTTGCAATTAATTTGGAAAGAGATGGAATATATTCTGCAAATATCCCATTAATGTGTGGCAATCTCAACAGTCTCCAAGTGATGATACTGAGGCAACATTCCTCTTCCTCTGGGGCAAGACACAAGTTGTAATCCAAAAACCCTGCAACATATGTTACAGCCCTGGTGTCAATGATGATACACACCAACTTTCAGATCTACATCGACAATATTTAAGAAATTGGTTCAGAGTTTTAAAAATCCTCCCCCACCCCACAAGCCTCACCCTCAATTTTAAAACCATTGTGCACATCTTAAGACTCCCCCCAATCATATCTCAAAATTTACATACATTACTAACAGAAGTATAGATGGCCAGGATGACATAATCACTCCCTTTTTCTTCCCCAAAAATGTGTGTGAATAATGTCAACAACAGCAATGATCAGCAGCATAAAATAAGCCATCCTGTGCTTTTGTACAGGGATGGTAGGCATTTTTTATTTATTATTTTTGCAATTGTAATTTGAGGAGGTTTGTTCATCTTTAGTATAGAAAGCTCACACTAATGGGATGTACAAATATTTCTCCAACTTCTTACAGTAATGGCCACTGATTTAACCCCTGGTTTGAATCTTGTTAACACAAATTTATCTTTTCATTTTAATATAAGAACTAACCTTTTGCTGTTCTGTTGAGCTCTGAAGATACAGATGTCTTCAAGGTTGCTGGTATTCCTCCCTGCAAGGAGAAGGTACTAGTGGTTGATGGTGTATGGGAGGTGGAGGACGAAGACAAGGAGGTCATATCCAAATCTTTCTTTGCTGTATTTGTTGCTATGGTAACTGCCCCTTTATCCCCTCCTTTGTCTTCTTCACTCAAGATGGTTGAGGGAGGGGTCGAGGTAACTTTGGAAGGAGGTAGTGAACCCTCACCTGAGGCAGGGAGGGAGGTGGCGTCCTGAGATGTGGGGGTAGTCTGGTTGGTTGGAGAGGTCATACCCTTCATTAGCTGCTGCTGAAGTTGGTGAATTAACTGTAGCTGCATAATCTGCTGTTGTTGAAGGTTGTATAATGTGGTGTGTAGCACTGTCAAGTCTGTTGATGGCAGATTATTCTCTGCAAACTGTGCCACAGCAGCTTTGGTAGCTGCAAGAGGTTCTATCATAACATTATTTGATCCAGGAATTAGGTTATTTAAATTTGCATCATGGAGAAAATTTGCAAAAGGAAGCATGTAAGGTGTCAATTGGCTGGAGCTTGCCTCCAATTTCATTTTTTGAAAAGAAACACTTCCACTGTCCTGTGTATCATCCTCATCTTTTAGATCCTCCTCTGCCTCTATTTCTCCATTGCTCATGGAATTGACCGACTTTAGATCCTCAAAGTTGTAAGCATCTTTGATATCATCAAGTCCACAATCTTCATAATCCTCATCCACTTCATCATTTTCTTCATCCAAATTCTCAAACTCTTGCTCCCCATCAGAGCCACCATTCTCGGACATTGCCTCTATATTGTCTACATCAGAAATTGGTGATGATTGAGAACTTGTCCCATTTAATACATCAGAATGGTTTTGTACTTTCCCTGATCCTTCTATCACAACATTGTCATATTTATCAATACACATTGTTTTATGCATGAGGAAGTCCTGAAAGTCCATGAATTCTTGCTGACACTTTCCACAAACATGATCATCTCTGTTTTCTACCAACTCAGCTGGGGACTCTGCCTGTTCTCCTGTAAGATACAAATCAGAATTACTGGCATAGCTCATGACAGGTAACTCCTGGTAACCTTATTTGTCTTTCTTAGATCAATAAACAAGTTTTGATGACAGACCAAGTTCTCTTGAAAGTATAAATCAGTTAACAGTGGTCACAATGGGAGTGGGGGTGAGAGAACTTACCTGCCATGAGATAATCAGTGACTGGCATGGAGGGATGAACACTATATATCCACTGCACATACTGTGGGAGGTCACTCTACCATGAAGTGAGAAGGTGCAGGGGAATTGTCTTCAGTGTGCTAATCAGAAGTCATTAAAGCACATACAAATATTCTTTACACTGCCTCAAAAGAAGATTTAAGGTTAACTTCTGTTTTATTTAAGATGTTATAGATATGTATATTTATGAAAATGCATAATCACGAAATTGCACTGATCAGGAATTAGAGAAGGGGTATAGATGGATCAATGAACATGTGAAATCTAAGCAACATATGTCTATATCATATTGCATAAATCTAATGTTTTTAAGTTTTATTATCTTTCATAAGACTGTTTATAATCTGTAGTAAACTATTATTAAACTTAAACGACACTGTAACAAGGATTCAGTAGCAGCCAGTACAGAAGTTTTCTTTCTAAAATAAAAGCAGCAGGATAAGATTATATATCGGTACGAACAGAGTAGAGTGTTTTCATTGGACAAGTACAGTAGAGTGTTTTCATTATACAAGTACAGTAGAGTGTTTTTATTGTACAAGTACAGCGGAGTGTTTTCACTGGACAAGTACAGTAGAGTGTTTTCATTGGACAAGAACAGCAGTGTTTTCGTTGGACAAGTACAGTAGAGTGTTTTCATTGGGCAAGTACAGTAGAGTGTTTCCACTGTCTTAATTTTAGTTACTTAACATTTTTTATTCACCCAAATTAATACTGTGGGAATGCAAACATTTCCAATATTATAAAATAACAGACCTTTGTTAAGGTAAATATGAAGTTGCAGGGGACCAATAAATCTAATACTGACAGATGTCAATTGGAGGTCAACATGATGGAATTTATTTGTTCATCAAACTTCGTTTACACCTCAACATAAAGGATCCTCAATTGTTTCATTGTGTGACATAACACCAAACTATGAAATTTTACTTATTTAATTACAAGATTTGTCCTCTCCTCACCCCCACCCATACCCGACCCCTGGCTCTGGAATGTAGAGTAGGCCTGATGCACCTTCCTGTATGTTATAAGGAGACCAACTGGATGAAAACCTTTTTGCCCTGGGATGCATCTGGTTAGAAGGAAAACTTTTTTGCCCTGGAAAGTGTCTATAGATGATGTTTCAGCTGAGAAGGTCTAGGACTTCTTAAAATCATGGAGTGTATATCAAGAATATAGCTTTGTATTTTAAGGATATTACTCATTTTGCCTGTATTTTTGTTTTGTATGTCTTTTGCTGGATAATTTAAAACTTCACTCCGCGCTATATTGCTAGGATTGTGCTGATGTGAAATTTTCACTACTTGCTATAAAAACAATGTCATTTTAACTGTTGGATACCACACATTTAATGTTATGAAGTCATGTCTAAATAGTAAATGATGTCATGAGTGCTATATGATGAATTATCACATATCGCATGATGTCATGTGATCCAATGAAAAAATATCTCACACAGAAATCATATATTAGCTACAAACACTGACACAATTATAAAAGCTCCCCCATTATTCATACACACCTTTCTCATATCCCCTGATGAGCTCAAATAATGGAGGTTACACTGTGTTTCAAAAGGAGAATAGTGAATTTATTGGCAATTGTATTTACTTACTGTACAGGTTGAAAATGTCAATATACTGCCAACATTATTTTTATCAAACCTGTTACTGAAACTGTTAAATTCTAAACTGCATATCTGACTATCACCAAGCTGTATCTCTCCATAAAGTTTGTATGTCCAAAGCCAAATTACAATGTAATATCTGCAGATACAATTCATTTTTATATGGCTTTATTGACAAGTTGATATGACAAATTGATTTAATATTCCAACTTGAATGCAAGTGAGAACCAGGCATGCCTTTGCAAATCTCATTTGTATCTGAGGCTTATGTTCCAGTCTAGCTGTACAAGTTTGAAGCAATATCTTTGATTATGAAGGAAATAATAATGCTGACAGAATAACAAGTCCAAGTCAACCTTATTGATCCCCATTCATATAGATCAGCGATTTCATTAATTCTTTATCATGTCTGTCACTCTGGTGCTGCTGGGCCAGTAAAGTCTTCCCTCTATGTATTTTAAGATGATTAATTTAATAATTCTCATATCAGAGGGCTCTATCGTTGATGGATGCCACACAGACTCACTACAAGATAGTGAAATCCAGCATCAATTATCATCAGTACAGATTTCATATGGAGTTCACTTCTAATGTCAAAAGCTTGAAATAAATTATTTTGACAGATCACAGTTACCGACAGATTGGGGCTAATACAGCTATATCATAAGGAGATTTTTCTGGCAGTAAATTTTACTTACCCGGTACTAGTATATCAAAGTACTAGAGGAACCCAGGGCTTGAAATCGGCAGTAGTCCGCTAGCCCAAGGCTGGTAAATTTGCTGTTGGACTAATAGTTTTTATAATTTCAGTAATATGATGGCTAGTAAAGTTTAAGTTGTCACTGGTCAGCTTGTGAAGAAGAACTAGGAGTAGTGAATTTCTCAATCTATCAGTCTGTCTGGCTACAAAGAAACTTAAATTATAGGCCTTGAACTGATGTTCAAATTAGCTTTTTAATGGACAATGAGTATGTGTAGATTTTATGACATCATACTTTAAAAGAATCCTGGAAGGTTGTGTTTTTTATACAGAAATTTCATCACGATTCCACTGAAAAAAATCTGTATTGCACGTGATGCATGGTATACGACTTTCAAATAATCTTGACAATATTGATAATGAGGATGAAATGGTCCATGGATAGAGATACCTATGTCTCGACATCTCCTAATGCAGCCGACATAAATAGATTTATTTGTCAAATTTCATTTGGAAATATCTCTTAACAATTATAAATATGGAGAATGGGTACAGCTAAATTCTGAGTTCATTATTACAAACATACAGTAATTCTCCCATAAGCCCACAACCAACTTTTGTCACATTTACATCCAAGAATGTTTATTTCATTTATTCAATCCACCCCCCCCTACTAGCTGATTGGCTTTGAAATACTGCATGTACACAGACACACATACACATACACACATATATATATATATATATATATATATAGAGAGAGAGAGAGAGAGAGAGATAGATATGTACATGTAACAACTGTCGAAGTCTTCTTTGCATGACACACAACTGCCTACTTTCCAACTAATTCTAAATCTTTAGTTTCCGTTAAACATTAATGTTGTATGATTTCCCTACAAAAACCTATTTTTATGTTCAAAAGTATACGTTCAACATTAGTTGTTTGTGACCCCTATACCCCTCAATAATTTCAATGAATGGCCAGTCGTCAAAGAAGGTTATTTTATTTGTTTTTGAAGCTATTATTTTGTGGTTTTGACAAAACCTGCATTTTCATAGGTACCTGCAATTGTAGAAGTGTCTCTTCCAAAATAAACATTCACAACAATTACATTTTTTGTTGGGTATTTGATTCTGTCATTGTAGCCACAGCCATGAAATCCATTAAATTTTTAAGGCCAATAATGTTTAGTAACTATAACATGCCCATAAATGTTATCTATTTGGCACCGCAAAATTTCTATCCCCACTAAATTTGTAGTTAATGGATGATGCAAATCTTTTAGAATCATCTCTTTGTAAAAGTCTACATTCATCATTTTAAATATACTAATATGCTGATACTGACTGATGCCCTACCACGGACTTGACTAAACTTATGAAGATTGCTTATGAAATGTTGAAGTATTTAACATTTAACAAGTTTACATTTTTACATAGCTAAAGATCCAAAAGCATTCCAAAATAACTAAATAAAAATTATAGGATGGTGTGCATTATTTTGAGCTCATCTTAGATGATTATCGATCCCCAAGTAATGGTCGTTACATAGAAAAGTATGCTGTCAATGATTCTTCATAACAAAAAAGCTGAATATGTTTTTAAAAACTGATACAGGTTGAAGATCATCAACTCCTCTTATTAAATTCCAAAAGAAATGAGTATGTTGTTGATTCGAGTGTTTCAGTATGACACTATTATTGAGATGACATTTATTTTCCGAAACCAAAAATCTTGACTGCTAATTTACATATATCACTAAAAATTTCCCAAGGTCTTGTCTACTTTTCATTGACTTTATCTTTTTCTTTCACAGGACTGTTATTGCAATTTGAAAACTGTATAAGCATTTTTCTTTTCCTTTTATGTCCAATCTCTCAAAGATGCTATAATACACCTAGCAAAAAAGTAACATCATATTGGCTAATGGGGACAGGAACCATGGTGGCTCAGTGGTTAGCACACCAGGCTTATTCAGATCCTACCATTGGATTATTCTGGGTTAGCTAACATGGTGTGTCCTTGGGCAAGACACTTTACTCCAATTGCCTCAGCACTAAATAACCTACTTGTGCTGCTGTGCTTGTAAAAGACTAAACCAAACAAAAACCAAAACCTTTTTTGAAAAGTAATTCTCGTTTAAAGTAATTACATCAAATATCTCAAAAACTTTATTTCATTCAAAAATGATTGAAATAAAAATTGATGACCTAACACAAATTATACAATTAAATTTCTTTTTTTTCTTCTTCAGAGTTTAAGGTAGATACCATACATATTTTGGCATATACAGACAGACAATGCCGAAGATATTTTGGGGGAAAAATAAACAGTTATTGTGTAATAAAACATTAAGATGCAGAAGAATAATTAAAATTAAGAGCAAGAAGATATTCAAAAGTCAAGACTTCCAAGATACAGATCATAAATGTAGAATAAGGTTTAAAAATGAAAGTTCACTGGATAAAATTACATATATTTTTATTCAAACATCATTTTTATTC
The DNA here is from genome assembly GCA_029931535.1 of Margaritifera margaritifera. Lineage (NCBI taxonomy): Eukaryota > Metazoa > Mollusca > Bivalvia > Unionida > Margaritiferidae > Margaritifera > Margaritifera margaritifera. The sequence goes on along the minus strand of JAQPZY010001666.1, from coordinate 5,527,856 downwards.
GACTGTATCTAAATTCATAACTTTTAAGAGTATATTAATTTATGTACAGCATCTTTAATAAGGATTCTGAAATTATTAGTTCTTTTCATTTTATTGCTTCATGCAAAAGCTACTTACCATTTATTCTGTAAGATTTATGCAAAGTATCTTTGATGAATTTGTGTTAATAAATTTCTTAATTAAAAACTGCATCATTTACTGGGCTAATTTAGAATAGCTTTGATAGTTATTTATGCATCATATTTAAATATTTAATTTGCTACAAAGAAATTTTAATATTTTAAAATACATTAAAAGTCACTACTGCACAGATTTAATACCTTGTCCAACATTTTATAATAACAACAATCCATATCAAGGACTGAGGCTCTACCAGACAAAAAGAATGTCCAGGAATTCAAGATAAGACCATTTATTCCTTTTAACTGGTAAGTGTTGAAACCATCACTGATATTCTTCAGTGATAACAAGATTTTCAAATTAGCTGCTGTGGTTCACATATTGGATGTTAGCTTGGCACCATTTTAATTTGGGACAAAGTAGACATCATTAGAAGTTGTTTGGTGAAACCCCCCCATGTCATAATGATCATCCTTTCAGGTGGAGTAGTGACAACAAAATTTTCAAGACAGACATAATGGCAGCCATAATGGATGTACGACTGGCACCATTTTCATTTAGGAGGACCAACTAGGTATCTTAAGAAGTCTATAGGTGAAAACACCATGTTGATATAGCCATCTATTTGGGATGAGTAGAGATAACTATTTTCAAGATAGCCGCCATGGTGGTCACATTGAGGGTTAGTCATTTTCATTTAGGACCAACTACACACCATAGGAACTCTTCTGATGAAAACCCCATGTCAAAATGTTTTTCCATTTAAGAAGAGCAGCAAAAACAAGATTTTCAAGATGGTCACATACTGGACATCAAATCAGCACCATTTTAATTTAGGATCAACAAAACATTATAAGAAGTCTTTTACTGAAAACCCCATGCTGATATGACTATTCATTCTGGAGAAATTGTGATAACAAGATTTTCAAGCTGATCACTGTGGCAGCCATATTAGCCATCACATTGGCACCATTTTCATTTAGGACTAACCAGACATTGTAAGAAGTCTTCTGGTGAAAACACTATGTCAATACACTTTCCATTCAGGAGGAGTAGTGATAAGATTTTCAAGATGGCCATTGTGGCAGCCATATTGAACCTCATATTGAAACCATTTTCATTTACAACCAACTAGACATCATAAGAAGTATCTTGGTGAAAACCCCATGTCAATACGAATTTCTGTTCAGGAGGAACAGTGATAACAAAAACAAGATTTTCAAGATGGCTGCTGTGGTGTCCATATTTGATGTCATATCACCGTCATTTTCGTCGGGGGACCAACTAGTCCATGGGATGAATGTGTGTGCTAAGTTTCATGATAATCCTCCAAGTAGTTTAGGAAGAGTAGTGATAACAAACTTGTGCTAACAGATGGATGGACGACGGACGGATGAAAGATCATCCCATAAGCTTTTCTGGTCCATGACCAGTAGAACTAACAATACACATTAATATTATAAAATTAATCCACAAAATCAACTTGCACCAAAAGCATAAAGGATGTCTGCTTCAGTTTTCTGATGCCAGGCATCTATACACATCACCCTGATAACAATTGTTTGATTTTAATACTGAGAACATTTGTAAGTTACACATTTCTACTGATTGAAAGATTAAAAGGATTCTCAAGAAATTTTCAGGTCTGACTAGGTGCTCTGAAAACCCAGGTCACTGCAAAAGCAAAAGTACAGTGTGTGTGCATGTGTGTGTGTGTGTGTGTGATACTGTTCAAGTAACACAGGTGATGGAGGTGCTTTACTTTTAGACTGATATTCAAATCCCTCATTGTGATATTAGCAGCTTATGATACACGTGTGAAGTTTACGATGCAGATGCGTGGTGGCTCAGTGGTTAACGTGCCGGGCTTGCGACCGAAAGGGTGCAGGTTAGAGTCCTACCATCGGACCAGACTAGGTCAGCTACCGTGGTATCTCCATGGGCAAGGCACTTTACTCCAATTGGCTCGGCACTAAATAACCTATGTGTTGCTGTGCCATAAAGCACCCAACTAAAACCAAAAGCATGCAGATGAAGTGTGAAATATAAGCTGTCTGGCATATCTGAGGGGTATTAGAGTCCTGTATTTGAGGAGCTGCAGTGGCTCAATGGTTAGCATGCTGGACTCGCATCTGAAAAGGTACAGATTTGAATTCTACGATAAGACTAGTCCGGGTATGCGACTGTGGTGTGTCCTAGGGTATGGCACTTAACCCCAACTGACTCAGCACTAAATAACCTACTTGTGTTGCTGTGCCATAAAACACCAAACCAAACAAAGCCTGTATTTGTTAAGTGGGCCCAGGGTGCCCAAGTGGTCTAAGGCGCTCATCTGTGTGGAATCGAGTCTTGGCTTGGCCAACGTGAGTATGTGAGAAAGCTTGCCAGTAGCTTCCCACGGGTTTGTGGTTCTTCCTTGGTTTTCCTGGGTTCTTTTTCCACCAAATATACTGGCTGCCATGTATAACATATCATGTGCTGAAAAACGGCATTAAACCAACAAAACAAACAAACTGTATTTGTTAAGATGCATATGCTCCTATGTTTCCTAACTGTGGCACACACAGTAATGAAAATATATTGTATAGGGACTGTATGAAATGTCTAACCCTGGTTTAATGCTGTATATATGCATGAATGTATGTATACATTTATGTACACTTGCCTGCCTCTCTGACGAATGTAAGGGCATAGTTATTGAAAATTTGAAGTTCGCAAAGAATCAAAAATAACTCCACTCTTAAATTTATATAAGGACTGAAGTCTTCATTCAACCCTTTTATGAATCCTATTTCCTGCTAGGAATGACACAAGATCCCTATATTTTGTCAAAAACAAGCATGATCAAGAAATCAGAATGATTTTATACAGCATCTGTGGCAATAGCAGCAACACTAGGTTTCCATAGCATCTGCAGCAACATTAGGTTGCTTCAGCATCTGTGGCAATAGCAGCAACACTTGGCTGCTTCAGCATCTGTGGCAATAACAGCAACACTAGACTGCTTCATCATCTGTGGCAACAGCAGCAACACTAGGTTTCTTCAGTACCTATGGCAATAGCAGCAACACTTGGTTGTTTCTGCATCTGTGGCACTAGCAGCAACAGAAGGATGTGTTTGCTTTAACCTGATAATAACAAAGTTGATACAGGTGCTTCCCAGGCTTTGCTGTTTTCCGTTTTACAGAATACTTATTTAATGCAATAAGTATTCCCAACTGTGAAATATCAATTTCATTTAATCTCTTTTGTTTAACTGAAGCATCTCCCATTTTAGTTCTTCTTTTGCTCCATCAGCCATTATGTCAATTTTATTTTAAATTTACCACCTGTGTAAACATATTAGAGTAATGGACAAGGCTAGGCTGAGATCAGAAAATATATAATGTAAACTCCTTGAAACCACTGCCAAAATGAGACCCCTCCCTAAATACAGCAATATATATTTTCAATCCAATTTATTTTGTACAATTGCTAATTTATCCTCTGCAATCAGAACACCTCATCATACAGAGCACTGTATCTCATTCTAATTAATGGACTTGATCTGACAAAGTCTGTTATAACACTGATTCATGGTCAAATATTTACTTTTCTTCCCCTCATCTTCCATCATAACATACTTTGTCACACCATGATATGTACTATGCTACTGTTGATCTTTTAAGAGACTGGGCTGCATTTCACAGCCTTAAAATCAGATCTATGTCTACCCATTCCAATATGGCAACATCCTACAACTGAGGAGATAATGTACTTCTTTAGATTAAGGTTTGTATGAATCATATGACTATAACATATGATATGCTTATGGGGAAGATTTTCAGACATAAATAATTTATATGCCTGGTGCAGGGGTTGAACATCAAACACATTGTCCAAAGATCAAAAGAAAAATAAAAGGAACTTCTAAAGCAAAGCTGTGATCTGGAGTTAACACACAACAAGGGAAATAGTCATAAAATCAGCTTGTATGAAGGTACAAAACAGACTACAAATGAAAAATTAGGGCGATTATAGAAAATGTGCATAGTTTCTAGTGTACTGCTTGAAAATATGGGTTATGTGAAATGCCTTCAATGTGAAGACATGATCAAAATATTACAAACACAAGTCAAAAAAAAAAAAAAAGAATAAAAAAAGCAGTCCATTGTTGTTTTATATGACAGGTATCGTATCAGGGTACCTGCTTATTAAATTTCACAAATCTTCAATAGATAAATGGAAGCTTTGTTAGGGGTCACATCATTTTCATATTACTCTAGACTGAATGCCCAAGAAGATCAAGTGAATGTCATTTTGACAGACTTAAATATGCCTTTTAGTCACAAAACCACACTACTGGTTACAGTTTCCCAACTCCATATACAGAAGTATATTTAGACTGTACATTGTTCTAGCAGTAATACACCAGTTGTAAAAGACGCATCTGCCAAAAAATGCTTTTATAAACAAAGGGAATGATGAAAATAAAGTAAAACTTAGCTCCATCTGTGATAAACACATTAAAGCCTATATATATATATATATATATGTAACACAGTGAAATGAGAGGTCACACTTTCTTCTACAGGACTACAGGTCAGTGAGAAGTTCCTTGTCTGAAGGGGTCTTTTGGAAGCTTTGTATTTCCACATGCTCTGTGCAAAGTAGAAATTTCCGATTAAATAATTCACACTTGCCATGTTGTAACAAGATCGTTTAATGGAGCGAGATGGGATATTTTGATCCAATATAAACTTCTCTATCAACGTTATACATAGGGCATGAGATGGAAAATTTTGGACTAATAAAAGGTTCGCCGAGATGGGAAATTTTGGACCAATAAAAGTTTCTCCGAGATCGGAAATTTTGGACCAATAATAGGTTCTCGGACATGGGAAATTTTGGACCAATAATAGGTTCTCGGACATGGGAAATTTTGGACCAATAATAGGTTCTCTGAGATGGGAAATTTCGGACCAATATAAAGTTTCTCTTTCGATGTTATTCATACAGGACAATATCGTACAATTAAAAATTAGTTTCACTCAAATTCCTGAAAGTGAACCTATGACCACATGTTCTTTACTGCAAACAGGCATCATTTAGGACAAAGGTCTCATCATATCTACCCTTAAATTTATCTAGGAACTTTATTTTTTCAAGGACTCTATAGGGATACCTGTATTTAGGCATGACTGAACACAAATGAGAATTTTAAAAAATTAAAAAAATTCAGATGAAATAGTATCACTTTAAAAATCTGTGGTAATATGAAACATATTTAGTACTTGTTAGTTTGGAGAATTATAAACAATTTCAATCCCCATTATTAAATCTCCAACATAGCACACCTGGACAACTCTGTACTGGAACCCTTCAATCTGAGTCACAATGTTTTAATGTCAAGACTTAAGCAAACTATAATTTTCTTTCAACAAAATGAATTAAAGATGAAAACTGATAGCTGACATTGTAGATTGACCTGACAGCAACCTCCATGGTTGGATTTAATACCTACCTGTGTGAGACATTGTCATAAATTTTCCATGCACCTTGAGTGATAGATGTAAGGACATCAGTCATATCTGGCTAAGAAATTATAGTGTGGCAGCTTTTACGATGCACAGATTAGTATTACATGAGAAAAAGAAATATAAATTACTCCTAATTAATCATTTGGAAATTGTATCAAAAGAAAGGTGTTACTGGGGACAAAGAACACAGTAATGTACAGGGATTCTTAAAAAAGTTCCATAAGAATGAACGTTGGCCCAAATAACACTAGAAGGAATTTGTTCTTGAAAGCAAAAACATGTCTACCCCCTCCCCACAATGCCAATTGGTACTTGACTTAAGGCAATGAAAAATACAGCAAGGTGAATACAATTCAATTTTGATACGAGTTCATATATTGTCGTTTACAAGTGGGATCCAACTGAAACTGCATAGATCCAGATCTGTCATCGCAAAATGCATCAGCAAATCTGGGTCTATGCAGTTTGTTAGGATTAATAAGTAGAACAAACAACATAGACCCTGATCTGCCGGTGCATTATGCAATGACAGATCAGGATCTGTGTTGTTTGCAGTTGGAAAAGACTTACAGGCAAATATATACGGCAGAATATAGAAAGCCCCTGATTTTTGCAGTCTGGATTTTAGTTTTCATAACAGAAACAGTTCCATCAATTTAATTACCATACAGAATGCTTCAGCTTTGCAAAAAATAGATCAAGTCTGCTAGTTGTCCAACAGAGTGGTTAAAAGGTTCAAATCTTGGACACAATATAAAAGATTTGTGTTTGTAAAACACCGAAGACCAAAAAGTGCAAACAAAGAAAAAACAATTATAAATTCAGTCAAATTTTAGAAGTTGCTATAATGGTATCACAGTCAAACCATGTCATCTAAATATCCCTGCAAATAATAATGCCAAATTTTACCTGTCTACCTCAAACAGTTTTTCTAAATTGTTCCAACAAGGTTTTGGTATAAAGTTAAAAAATGTGTATTAAAAAAAATATGAAAAAATTGCTGTAATAGCCTGAGAGTCTAATCAGGATACATACATACAAGTACAAATTATGTTTACCAAATTTAATTTGTCAACTTCAAGCGATTCTTGCTTAATTTTGCTTAAATAGTTTTTGTCCCAAAAGGGTCAAAGTCAAAATAGTGTTAAAATCTGTTTAAAAAATGGAGAAACTGCTAAAACGGCAGAAAATCTAATGGTTTTTTCTTCTTAATAATATAAATAAGCCCAATAAATTTTGTTATAAATGGGCTCTTAGTCCTAATTGTGAAATATGTACAATTAAAAATCTTTCATAATTTCTTATTTTAGCAACTTGCCCTTGAGCATTCTGTTTTCAAATATGCTTATTTTTAAGCTATGGGTTCAGTTCAGTTGTCTCTTACAGACCAAAATTTCAAAATTTTGGATTTCTCTAACTTGGGTGAATGTCTAGAGTCAAGCTAACCATGTTCTTGGCTAAATAGTGTTTTATTGATTTTCAAAATGAATTAAGATTTTTCTTTATAAATACCTATAGCCATTTGTTCAGTCAGAGGGTAGTAAATTCTGGCTCAAATTGTTCACAATGTACTTGGGGCAATCCAACGGACACCAATTTGTCCATCAACAATTGGCAAGCTACCAAGGTGCAAATCAACAAATAAAAGAATAATTTAAAGGGCAGAGGTGGAGGGTCGAATTAACTTCAGAATTGTTAACAATGAACTGGACACGGTTTCCGTTGTGACATAAAGTGTGTGGGGGCTGTGAGTGCTACGCAGACACAACTGAAATATTTGCCCAAGACTGTGACATCATCTTTGATATTAATATCACAATAGAGCCTGAATCAAGTTATAGCATATCTGTGAACTTTTGACTCCCTAGTGAAGGGTATTATCTATGTTAAAAAGTAACAAACTTAAGGTGACCATCCCAAAACTGCTATGAAAATGATTTTTAGAGGAGCCTACCCTTTCCATGGTATCTGAGTAATCTAAGCACAATTATTAAACACCTGCAGCATTTAAACTATTTATGGAGCGTGAGACAACTCATATATAGGAAGTATCATATTTAATTGCTAAAAAAGTTTAAGAATAATCTGACACTGATTGATATTCACTTATCCTAATGAGAAACAAAGGATAAAAAAAAAATATAATGATCAATTTTGCATTGAGAAAACAGCAAAAAATATACGAAATCCAATCACTGAAATGAACAAAAAAGAATATAGTAACATTTCTCTCTATCCACCTAGTCTTTATCGATTTTATTTAGATGCTATATAGGAAAAATGTATACACATTTTCTATATTTTTATTACAACATAAACCCTATGAAAGCCAATACACTGACTACTCTCTGAAGAGAAAACAATCATTATTAGATCCAGATGTCTTGTTGCCCATCTGTAGGAAAGAACTGTATTTTATGGAATCTACTTTTATACCATTATCTTTTATTTTATGTAATTTTTAGACAATTTCTTACATCTGTACCTGTTTAACTTTATCTTATAGGAATATATATTTATGTTTATTTGGAATGGTTTATCTTCATAAAGAATTTTATACATTTTTTTACCTTAGCCATTTTTTTCTAATTAACTTGTGCTTTGCCTCATCTGGCCAGAATTTAGATGACGTACCCTTAAATCCTACATATGCATACATACATACCACATGAATGACAATATACAGATACTCACAAAAATAATGCTTAATTTTGTTGTAACGAGGGGTTAAATTGGAGTTTGTGCATAAAAGTTTTCACGAGTACAATAGTAGAATACTAGTATAGTCAAATATACATACGTTATTTGAATTAATCTAGAAGTGGTCTGCAAGAGCAGGTGGTCTTTATATAATGACAAATATGTAATATTTATAAATAGGAAATGTGTGATTCAACTTTTATACAATGGTGGTCATTATATACAGGTGGTTGCTGAAGTAGGTTTAACTGTATATCACAACCAATTCCACAGACAGCTAGGTTTACTCATGTTATATTGGAGGTTATACGTGTATTCAGACATAGGTTTAAACCTGGGACTAGCAAACTTTGTGACTGATAAATCAGCCATTAGCCCTGTACAAAACATTCAGAGGTGACAATTTTGTTATTCATTTCCACTTGACTGCCCCTCTTTAGGACAGATTAGGTATGCTAGGTCATGAAAATGGTTCACTTTGTCATGGATAAAGAGGAAAATTATAAACATTGTGGTCGTTCCACGCTCAAAACTCTGGTAAGAAGCCAGGTATAATCGAGAGATAAGATCTTTATGACAGAATGCCCTATTAAACTTTCGACTGACTAATATCATTCATAATCTTTATATTTGAATGTTGCTTGTGAAAATGATTTAAAGGAATCCATTATAATTTAATTTGTTACTGTACCAAGTACTTCCTGCCAAGATTAGGAAAAGGTGACTATTGGAATGTGACCAGGGTGAAATTTGACTTGTATCAGTGTATCTGGCATTAAACACTAATTACTTTTTATTACAGGAGTTCAGAAATAACAGAACAATTCAGATGGTTTTTTTCAATTTCACAGTAGAAAGGTCACAGTATCCTAAATTGCAAGTAACTATTGCCAAACTTTCTACCTGCATTATGTGTAAAGAATATGGGGTGGAGGTAGGGTGGGGATGAGGAAAAGGAAGGAAATTCAAATTTGTATATGTGAAATGGAGAGGGTACTAAACTATAAAATTATCAGCATATGATTTCCTGATCTTTTTTTTCCTTTGTTTTGCTAGTCTTGAATATGCAAAATATTCCAACTTTTGGCCACACAATTTTAATCCTGGGAGTTTTACTAAAGTAGTACTTCTTACAAAGCTTGCTGTTTTCAGCCAGATTTCTGACAGTGTAATCTGACAAGTTAGAACTCACAAAATATAGTCATTTTACAAATTTCAAGAGGACTGAAATTTAAACAATACTTTTTAAGCTTAAAAATCCTAAAAGCAAGATGGGTTCATAAAATTTATAATAAATATTAAAATGAAGCAGATGTTAAAAATCTAATAGTTTGTTATTTACTAAGGATTAAATTTCTACCTTCTAGATATTTTTGACAAGTACTGAACACAGATAATATTTTTTATTCGACATGAAGTCCTCAACTTTACATGAATTTTGCATTAATATTTCATGAGGTAATTATACTGGCATATTAATTTCAACTCTCACAGTTTAATAGTGTTAGGTACCGTCTGTATTCATGTATAATCAGATACCAACTGCAAAGTGCATAGACCCAGATCTGCCATTGCATAATGCGCCGGCAGATCTGGGTCTATGCAGTTTGTAAGGACTAATCAGTAGAACAAACAACACAGACCCTGATCTGCCGGCGCATTATGCGACGGCAGATCAGGGTCTACATTGTTTGCATTTGGACCCGGCTTATACATTAGTATATACGGTACCTTCTCATGAATGATATGCATACTGGCAGAAATAAATTTCAGAATTAATAAATTTTTGATTTGTAAAATAATACTGCAGACCAGTCTAGCATTAAGGCTTGCGGAAGAATAGTGTTGGATTACCATGTATCAATTACAACATATAAAATGATGCATTAGATTTACAGCAACTCTAAACATATAACTTGAAAATCAGTGAATTACATTGTATTTCTTGATATGATATATGGGTTCATAAATTCTTTTGACATATCTTATTGCTTTTTGTGAACAAATTGTTTGTTTTGTTTGGAGGGGGGGAGTTGTGTGTGTGGATGAATATTTGCAAAGTTAGTATGCAGAATCCATTATATTAAATATTTTGAATGTTTTTTACCCCACCCCCACACTCTTTATCAATGTTCCAAATTTTTGTCAATACTTACACACGGACAGTAATGAGAACAGTCTGAATTACAAATTTTTTTTGCAGATTTGTTTTTGAAAAAAAATTATTTTATTATTGACCTCAAAACCTCAACATCTCAGCCAATTTACAGATTTATCTATTTACCTTATGTACAATTTTCCCTAATTTCATCAGTTTTATGCTAGTCAGTGTTTCATTATCTTGCAAAATAGCAGTTCTTTTTTTAGATGGCTTGTATATATATATATATATATATATATATGTATATATATATATATATATATATATATACAGTGATCCATTACTAACCCACCCCTCACATATATCATTAAATTGGTTCAATTCTGTTTTATCATGGCTACTTAATTTATTTCACTTTATTTTAGTGCTCCGCCCATGAGAACCAATTATAATGTGATTTCACATCATTAAATACTCTACTGGAATATTTTGATGCACTAACAGGACACATTATTAAATAATCTATTAGAATATTTTGATGCACTAACAGGACACATCATTAAATACTCTATTGGAATATTTGGATGCACTAACTGGACACATTATTAAATACTCTATTGGAATATTTTGGTGCACTAACTGGACACATCATTGTTAGAACATTTCTCAGTAGAAGACTCAGCTCTTTATGACACAGGTGAATTGTATGGCTTCCATGAACAGTGTTTCAAACAGGGTGCACTATATATATATATATATATACACACACACACAGACAGACAGAAAATTAATATTTTCCTGACAATTATTTCTAAACTTTACATCTGAATTCTGATTGAATTGACTTTAAATTCACAAATTCTGCATATTTCAAATTGATTTTATAGTGCTTTTTCCAAGTGTGCATAAGAAAAAGATTTACCTAAAATTAAAATATATTTGTTCTGTGCTGTGATGGAGTTTATTTTAACAGCACATAATTATTAAAACTAGACCCAGACAAATTCAATCCAAATCGAATCCACTTCTATGGGTCAAATGCTTCCAAAAGGGAAAATTGGGAAAAGCAAGTACAGTGATGACCCACAAAGTGATGGGGTTTATACATAAGGGTGTCTTTTACTAAGGGAGTCATAAAAGTGACCTGTCTTATAAGTGCGGGTGTCTATTACTAATGGGGTCATAACAGTGGCCTGCCTTATAAGTGAATGTGTCTTATACTAAGGGAGTCATAAAAGTGACCTGCTTTATAAGTGGAGCACCTTATACTGAGGGAGTCATAAAAGTGTCCCACCTTATAAGTGAGGGTACCAAAGATGGAGGGAGTCATAAAAGTTACATTCATTGTAAGTGAGAGTGCCTTATACAGAGGGAGCCATAAAAGTGACCTGCCTTATAACTGAGGTTGCTTTAAGTGAGGGTACCAAATACAGATGGAGTCATAAAGGTGACCTGCCTTATAATTGAGATTGCTTTACACTGAGACATGTTCCAAGAAGTTTGTGTACTGAGAGTACTTTCAAACACAAAAATATAGATTTTACAGTATGTAAAATTTCATTATAATTGGTTTTCATGAGCCAAGAACTAACATAAAAGTGAAATAAACAAAGTGGTATTGATAAAACAAAATATGACCAATTTAAAGGGATCCATAACCATACCCTCATTAAAAGAGTGACAGTGGTATACAAAAAGGTATTACTGTGACAGACCACTGCAGCCACAACAAGAGTATGAATTTCTTCTAACACTAGAAGCATCCATGACTGAATTCTTGAAGGTATAACCTGGTTATGTTCAAATCAAACGACTATAGGTTCAACTTCAAGCTTACAAAGAGGTCAAGATTTTATCTAAACCTTATGGAAAACTAGAGCTCTATGCTCCACACTAAGAACAACAACCACCAGCACCATCGGGTCCCATACACATTCCAGGAAAACAGGTAAAAATACTGAAGGTAGAAAATGAGTCATACTATGGGAGACATGGACTGGATAACAGGATGTTCAAAATAGAACTCCATGGATCTGGCATTCAGCTGCCAAAATGGGACTCCATGGATCTGGCATTCAGCTGCGTCAAGTTGGACTGCTTCAGGTGTTGAGGCAAGAGACTCTTTGGGTTCAAATTATTTGGGAATAATTTTCCATTACATTTCCGTATTTTCTGGAAAAATTTCCCATGAGAAGTCCAATGGCTAAATTCATAATGAACAAAGTTGCCTTTCTAATACTACAAAGGGTTCATATTGCAGTTCTGGAGCCTGTCGGTGTTGTTCCTTCCTTTTCTTTCAGTTTGAAAAACAAATAAAAAGTGGTTGTCATCTCTCAGTTGTACTTAAAACTACCAAATTACTTTGCAAATGACTTGAGGCAAAATATTGTGGCTATTATTGCTTGACACAGATACATTTATCTAATTCCACGATTCTTCCACAACATTTCAGGATCGGTTCTATTCTCAGGACGTTTCCCACAAATGTAAAGGTTTTCCCAATGATTTTCCATGACTCTGGGAAGCCTAGTTTTGATTAGATAATGATTTGATGATAGCCCTAATGCTGATGAGGCATGTACAGAATCTGTCTCTGGGAGTTCTTCACATTATTACAAGCAGTAATGAGGCATGGAAGGTATTCTCACTTAGATGGTAGGTAAATTATCCCCCAAAAATTGGGAAACCTTAATTTATGGCCAGGCAACTTCAACAGGAATTAATTATACAAGACAATATAATATGGAAATTTATAACAAGGAAAAAGCAATTTTGGAGATTTGTGTATGTACATGTACCAGCAAAGTTTGTTGAAGTTATAATTAATTTTTAAACAAAAGCAAAAGTGCTGAAGTTTCATTTTAATTCTAGTAATAGACTAAAAAGAGGCTAAAGGCGATCAAAAGAAGCAGTCTCCATAAATCTTCTCAATCTTATATATATATATATATATATATATATATATATATATATATATATATATATATATATATATATATATATATATATATATAACTGCATCTTTCAGTATGCAAGTATTTGAATTTCTATAATGTTAGATCAAAAGCACTGAGGATTTTTTAATTACTTTAGTATATGCCTGTCCTTCAACTTTCCAATAAAGTTTGCCAAATTAATTTTTTGAAGACTTGCACTTACATAGGGTGATGAAGCATTAATTTAGAGAAAGAAAAAAAAAACTATAAAAAAAAAAAAAAAATATCCATTTACTTTCAAAAGAAAGAACTGACCAAAAAATAAAATAAATATCCTATGGAAATTTAATTTTGCAACATTGTAACTACACAGGACCTCACAGAGGCACCTTATTCTTCAAAGTTCCCAATATCTGACCGTGTATTTGATAACCTTTGCAAGGTCAACCCATTCAAATAATGGGGCTAAAAAAATGTGTACAATAAATCCATGCATTTGCCAAGCTTAGCCTTGATCATTTCTTTTAGAAAAAATAATTTTATGTCGATCAAAAGATTTGCTCATAAGATCTATGGCCCTGAATAAGTGGCTGCGATATAAATTTTGATATCTATTCTTTGTCCCTACTTGAGTATTAAAAATAAAAATCAATATCATTGCAGGATATTTAGTGCAAGTTCACCTGCCTGGAGTACTTATCTTCAGGTTATAGAAACTAATGATATATGACTTGTGACAGATGTTAAAATATCCTGATCAGCTCTTTCCGAAAATTCAGAGAAGCACTTAACTAGATTAAAAGATGTTTTTGAACCTATCCCCACCCTGACCCCCTCCTGCTTTACTGACCATGACCCATGGGTCATAACCCACAATTCATTACCTATATCGACTTGTGTATCATCCTGTTATGACTGTGTGCATAAATATTTGCAAATTTCAATGTAAATTCAAATGTAATATACTTGACTTCTGACGGTTTACCAGGAACACCTGGGCAGAAGCCCAAAAATTATACCCATCTCACAGATGACTACCACATGGACAATCTAAGTACCTAGTTAGGTGAATTTCCACCCAGCGCTTTGGGCTAAAGGAGACAGAATTCAGGACACATCAATAGACAGACAGACATATGGATGGTATCACAATATATAGCCAACCCTCACAAGCATGTGTATAATAAATTAAATTTGAATTGTAAAAGAAAACTTTTGCTATTAGTCTAAGTGATAGACTTGTCACAAATATGTGCTTTTTAAAATCTGAATGGTAATGATCATAAAATAAATTCAATCAGATTTTTTAAACGATTCTCTCCTCACCACAAAGAATTTATTTTTTCTTGCTTCTTATAAAAAAAGAGCATTTATTTTTCACAAATCAAGTTAGAAAACTGCACTGCAGAATACTTAAAACAGAAAATTTAAAATAACAAGAAGTTTTAATACTTTTTTTTACTTTGTTCTGGGAAGAAACAAGTTCAAAAATGTAAAATCCTAACAGTCCTTGACTAAATTCCTTTGCAATACTCCCCTATCAAATATGTCTGTGCATATCTCTCATATATATATATATATATATATATATATATATATCACCAGGCTCTAACAAGAGTGAGTGAAGGCACTATCAGAAATCTAGCCAACCCCAGAGCTATGTGAGATAACAGGCACTACTCATTTATAAAACCATCTCCAATATGGAAGCTGTCAGGTATGAAAATCACAACTATCATCTAGTATTGTGGGCAATAACTGCATTATTTTTCTCCCCTGACCTATCATTGATAGAAGATGCAAACACCCCTGTATGTTTCTCAACATGTGCAGGCCTGAATTTGATAAACATAACAGAATTTGATAACTGATGGAGAAATGAATGTGATAAAAGGGCTGGAGCCCTGATAAGATGTTGATGAAATTTTCCAGAATCACTACAATGCTCCATAGCTGTATATCATACCGAGGCCAACTGGGTCTCAGCAGTTTAACAGCAGGAAACCATGGGCTGGCTAGGGGTTTGACAAATTTGTTTATTAACCTGCTGTGATGTTCACAGATTCCAACATAAATTGATGAAATCACTAAGCCTGCTCAAATAGCACTGGTAGAGATGGAAAAAGACATGAAAAAAATAACAAGATAGTTAAGTAAAGATTGATGAAAAGCTAACAAATCTTCAGGAAAGATAGGTTCCAGACTTAGAATGCTCTAGCTGTGTGGTACATACATTTAAGCTTTGAGACTGGCAATAATAGACAACTAAACCTGGCTGATGGGTAAGGTTTTCTTACACTAATAATTGTAAAAAAAAAGAAGGATAAAATCATGCTATGAGGATATCCTTAAACAAACAATTTCAGTGAATTTTTTTCCCTACCAAAATTGAAATCTTGTAATTACCTTTAAGTCAAAGCTGGGCAGACATCATTAAGTAATTAAGTTTCATTTCCCTATCTCCATAGTAGATGAAAGTGCAGAAAAGGGGTAACAAAACTGATCAGTGACCTTAACCTTGAAGATAAAACCTTGACTGTGATATATGAGACGCAATCAAACTAAGAAGCATCCTTGTGCCTCAAACAACTTTTATGATATAAAGCTGAAAGAAAAGAAACCTTAAAATATTGTCCTGTGACTTTACAAGAAGGCCTCAAAAATGCAATGCAACAAAACTTCTAGAGACAATACACAAGTTTACCAAACTTCATCCATTTACCATGAACTGATGTTAAGTTGTAAAAGCAGTTGGGCAAATGTGACTGAAACATAAAATATGTATCTTTGACCTTGACTTTGATGATAGGATCCCCAATATGGTATGCAACACACCTTTTAATGATGATATGTAGTTAGAAAAATTTCTATTTTTTCATCTCAAATGACTCTAAAATTATAGGAAAACCTCTCTCCAGCATGGTACACAACACTCCTGGTAATGGTGACATATATGTATACCAAGTTGCATCGCATAATTTCAAACAGCTCTAAAAGTTACCAAGTGGAAAAGAAAGTGTGATGGAAAACATAAAAATTCAGCCGTCACCTTTACCTTGAAAAAAAGACCCCAAATGTGGTACACAACAAACCTTCTAGTGATGATGTACAAGTATATCAAGTTTCATTCCTTAATCTCAAATGACTTACAAGTTATAAAGCAGAGAGGAAAGTATCATATAAAGGTAAAATCTTAAGCCATGACCTTCATCTTGAAGACAGAACCTCCAATGTCATATGCAACATATCTTCTAATGATAATGTTACGTATACCAAGTTTCATCCCTTTATCTCAAATAACTTCAAAATTATTGAGCAGAAATGAAAGTGTGCTGAAAATGTAAAATACTGACCTATGACCATGACCTCATAGATAGAATCCCCAATATGGTATGTGACATACCTTCTACTGATAATGTATACCAAGTTTCATCCCTTAATCTCAAACAGCTTTACAGTTGTAGAGCAGATGGGGAAAGTGTGATAAAAACATAAAATATGAATCCTAGACATGTGACATACCTTCTACTGATAATGTATACCAAGTTTCATCCCTTAATCTCAAACAGCTTTACAGTTGTAGAGCAGATGGGGAAAGTGTGATAAAAACATAAAATATGAATCCTAGACCTTGACCTTGAAGAGAGGATCTCCAATGTCGTAAGTGATACACCTTGAAGCAATCATGTGTGAGCATAATAAGTGCTCCCACAATCTCAAATGGCTTTAAGTTTATGCTACGAAGGTAAAGTGTGATGAAAACATAACATATTGAGTCATTATCTTGACCTTGAAGAGAGGAATCCCAATGAAGTACATGACAAACCTTCTGTGACGATGTATAAGTATACCATGTTTCAGTCCTTAATCTCAAACGGCTTTCAAATTTTAGTATGTGTGTATGTATGTAGTAGCATTTAACTGCACCACAGAACAATAGTGGCTAAATGGTGCCAACCAACAGAAAAGCTTAAAAAATGTAAGACTGAATTGTACAAAAACTTGGGAAGATAAACCCGTGCAAATAAATTTAAACCTAAGTCAAACAAGATAAAATATAGAAGGTAAATATTGTAAGATTCTGTAAAAGGTATACAAAATAAAAGATAAAGGCAAAAGTGAAATGAAATGTCTGATGAAAATGAAAAAGAGTTGTGACCTTGACCTTGTATATAAGACACCCAATGTGGTACGCGACACACCTTCTTGTGATGATGTAAAAGTATACCAAGTTTTATCCCTTAATCCCAAATGACCTTCAAGTTATAGATCAGAAGGGATTGTGTGATGAAAAAAAAATATTTAGCCTTGATCTTGACCCTGAAGATAAGACCCCCAAGTTTTATACCTCAATCTCAAATGGCTATAAAGTTACAGAATGGAAGGGAAAGTGTGATGGAAAAAATTTAATTCTGCACAATGACCTTGATGACAGGACCCCCATGTGACATGCGACTCACCTTCTAGTGATGAAGTATAAGTATACCAAGTTTTCATCCCTTAATCCCAGATGGCATTTAAGTTATACTGAGGAAGGGTGTGTTATGATCACACGGATGACTGGACGAGTGGCAGAAGTGCAGGCACTGTGTCCCCCATCCCCCACTTTTCTTTGAACAGGCAGGCGAATGACAAGAACTCTTACAGGAGTATGTACTGAAGTGACCCTTTGCTAAAGCCAGGAGGGAAAATTGAATTACCTGTTTCAGCTTAAGTATAAAAAAAAAAATCAGTGTCAAAGCACTTCATTACATGTATATTAGAACCGATAAATATTTATTATTTTTCTTGATTTAGCAATTAAAGGGTGAGGTAATAATATTGATATGATAAGCCATCCATCCGAAAGGTTGAGAGCCCTAGCTGTGAAAATAGGCTTGTAAAACCTGCAAGAGGTCACCAGTTACAAAAGTTGAACTATATACATCTAGCTATGGGCTTACTATATACTGGATATAGTTACTCCTAAGAATATGACCACCTGTGAGAGAAGGCCACATTCTCTCACAGGGTAAAACATCACAATGGGGCAATCCCTGCACCTTTGACAGGGCCACCTATAATACAGTCCTGCATGCATATGCTGGTTAAATATACAAAAGATACCTTTAAAACAGTACAACCTATGTAGCAGACTATCCAAAAATACAGGATCAATTTCCATCATTCATCGATTCATTTTTAACAGCACAACAACACATAAAAGACTAATGCATCATGCCATGCAATATGAGTAAAGTGATATTGCACAGAGAATTATGGCTGCCGAGCCAGCCTGGCCTAGGCAGGATGCAAACCTGCACCCTTCTAGTCTCAAGTTTTGGCATGCTAACCCCATAGTCACCACAGCTCCCACTTGGTCAGATTAAAGACTAAAGATAAAAGACAACACAATATACTTTTTGTTCAAATAATTTTGCAACCTTTCATTCTGATGTGATATTGAAATGATGTAATAATTTCCAAGGGTTTATTTCCCTATCTTTGTGTGTGCATTTGTGTGTGTGTACACACACACATAATTTCAACAGCAAAATAAAATCAAGGCTGCATGCTAAATATACAGTTTGATAGGAATGCCATCAGACAAGTTTGTTGGTTGATTTTTAACAGCACTTTCCCCAGATCACTGGATATATCAAACAGTCAAAAAGGGGGGTAAGTGCCTTTACCAAGGACACACTGAGGCAGCTGACCCGTGATGACCTAGGCAGGTATCAATCCACTGACCCATAGATTATGAGTCAGAGACCCTACCAAGATAACTTGTTAGAAAAACCTATACATTTATGGAGAGAGAGAGAGAGAGAGAGAGACAGAGAGAGACAGAGACAGAGAGAGAGAGAGGGGACTGCTATCTGCATATATGCAGAAAAAAATAACCTCCAAATTAAAACAAATTAAGGTCTTCCATTTTAAACTATATGAATGGAATGCATATATAGCACAGATAACACTTATGACACTTCTCTTTTCCTTTGAATCTACTGCTCACTTCCATCAGACCAGAATTGAGCTGTTTAAAAACATTTACGGGTCATTTTATCCCTGTCTTGCCCTCCAGTTTAGTAAAACCTGATAATAAACTTTCCCATCAACTCTGAGCAGACAGATATTTTGGAATTTTAATGCACACCAACTTGAAGTTTCTTTCCAATTTTCAATACATCAAAACAATTTCCTGTTTAAGCAATTTATCAGATTTCAAAGCCAGTTTAGACAAGTGTACCAGAGTTACTTTGTTAGATATGAAGGTATTCCAAATGTTTAACTTCCTATGTTAAAAAGGACCACCCAGACAATTTGTAAACTCTGTAATCTATATACATCTATATTTAAGGCTTATCTTTAATATTATACAAGCAGCATACCCTAATCCACCTTAAACACTTGTAAATCATTACAAATATTACTTCAGTCTCTTTTCACAGTGAGATGTATTGGAATCATTTGAATATATTGTCAACAAATTTATATGTATGAATTTATTTTATTTCTAAATGAGTGTATATTCTTAATCTTCAACAGAAACTTTGGGAACATGTGTACATGCCCTCAGGATAAAATATTGTGTAAATGACAACATTTTTAGCAATCCTCTGAGGCCAAAAAAGCCCAAGATTCTAGTATAAAATGGTTTCTGTTCCACTGAGAAATTTATGTATTTTACAAGAGAGATTCTCTTTTTTGTCCAACCTACCTTTTATTTAGCAATCCTCTGAGGCCAAAAAAGCCCAAGATTCTAGTATAAAATGGTTTCTGTTCCACTGAGAAATTTATGTATTTTACAAGAGAGATTCTCTTTTTTGTCCAACCTACCTTTTATTTAGCTATAGTTAAAAACTATAATTTTTAATTTAATAATAATTTTAAAAAAAACAAGGCTTAATGCTTGGTGTGGATGGATGTATGGACAGATGGATGTACAGGCACACAGACACCAAAGTAATCACTAACAGCTTCCACTAATGCAGGTTCGACAAAAATCATGCTAATTATAAAATGTTATTAATGTTCTCTATACGATTTTAATTCCAATACAAAAATACAAAATTAACCATAATTATTCCACAAAATGATGGGCCCTAGACCTCAATCCCCATCATCTCAGAAAAAAAAAAAATATTTAAGATTCATTGAAAAATTGGATGTATAACATGCAAAAAATTCCAGGAAGCAATATCCCCTGCTTTTCATTGGAAGTAGGGAAGTGTGATAGGTGACAGTGGTGATACAATAAATGTGTAATGGTGTATTTGTAATGGAAGACACTACTGATGACCCACAACACTAACAATGGAACCCTGGTGAGGTCTGAACAATATAATATTGCATACAGTCCAACATTCAGTGGCCATAACTCCACTAAATGATGATACAGGAAGCTGATAATGTACTTTCACTTAAGTTATATACAGAGCTGCAAATACAATTTTCTTCAATTCCAAATAATTAAATGGATTATTTGTGTGGTAACAAAAGTGGGTGGGTCTAACAATCAGGGGCTACAATTCTGCTAAATGATCATGCAGATCAAATGCTCAAAAATCAAACTCCGCCAATGTGTCATGAAGATAGTTACATACCAACAGAGTTATTACGCAGGAAGGAAAGTTGGCAAGTTCCACAAACAACAAATAACAATCTGGCACCTAAGTGAGAATGACAACCAAACACAACTGAGAAGTATCATTGATTAATTAAGCTGCCTACTAAATGTGTTCAGAAACCAAAAAGGGAGTCATTTATGTGATGAAACATAGTCCGTGGGTCTAACAATCAGTGGTCCATACCCCGGCCAAATAACATAGAATAATGACAACAGAATTCATCCAAAGTCTCATCAATATCAAACTGCACACCAAATTTAGTTGAAATCCAATTAAAACTGAGTTATTGTGTAGAAATTAAAATGAATGATTCCAACAGCCAGGGGCAATAACTCCACTAAGCTATGAAATAAAACGCATACAGGGTCCTATCAATATCAAGCTGTCTACCAAATATGGATGCAATCCAATCATAAATAAAGTTGTCCACCAGTCAGGGGCTATGAATACAAGGAGTTGTCTGCCCATCATTGAGTTATTGTGCAGAAACCAAAGTGGGTGGGTCTGAAAATCAGGGGCCAAGTCTGCTAAACAATACAGAATGCTGACAATACAACTCATCCAAAGTCTCATGAAAACCAAGCAAAATACCAAATTGTTTGAAATCCAATAATTAAGAGTGTTATGATGGTGAAAAAAAGGTGGTGGATGTGACAATCAGTAGTTATAACTGTGCTAAATGACGATAAAGAACACTGATAATCAAACTTGACAAAGGTGTCATAAAATTCAAGCAGCATACCAAATTTGGCTTGACATCCAATAATAATTATGAGATATTGTGCAGAGGCAAAAGTGGGTGGGTCTGAGAGTAAATGGATATAACTCCACTAAATGATGATGCAAAAAGTTAATGATCAAACTTGACCAGGATTTCTTCAATATGAAGTTACTAGTCAAATTTGGTTAAAATGCACAAATAATTAATGAAATTATTCTGCATTAATGAAAGTGGGTGTCAGTATTCAAAATTAACATCAGCCCATATGCATGGCACTAATGTATTTATCACAAGACCCATACATTTGGCAAAACGTCAGTCCTTCTGTCCGACGGTTAATATTGTGTTTAAATACTATATTTTAACTAACTCTTGTTGCTGTCATGGTGTGGTCTACTGCTCTCATGAAGGTCCTGCAGCTTCTAGTTGCTTTGGGCCCTCTAGCAAACATTATTTTTAGCAGAGTTTCGAACACTAGTCAGTGGGTCCAACAGTGAGGGCTATAACTCATATAAATGATACTACAGAAAGCTGACAATCTAACTCAGGCAAGATCTCCTCAGTAGCAAGCTGGATACCAAATCTGGTTGATACCCAATAATAAACTAGAGGAAACTTGAGCAATTCACTCACATTAATATACACCTCTCCTGAATCTTAAAGATCCATTCAGGCGGAGTAACAATAAAAAGATTTTCAAGATGGCTACTGTGGCAGCCATATTGGATCTGCAAGCAGCACCATTTTCATCTAAGACCAACTTAACTTTAACTATACCATGGGATGAATGTGTGTGTAAAGTTGCATGGCAATCCTCTAAGTAGTTTAGGAATAGTAGCAATAACAAACTTGTGCTAATGGACAGACGGACGACAGGCAATAGACCATCTCATAAGCTCTTCTGGTCTATGACCAGTTGAGTTACAAATCTGTCTCACAGTGCTGAAGTTTATACACTTGACAAGAATGTGTTCCACTGTCTGTGTACACTGCCAAGGTGTGCACTCTGGTCTAGATTCACCCATCTGGAGGCATGCATGGGTATGTGTGTTCTAAATGCAAGCTGCACAATATCACCTATCTCTGATTTGTTCTATATGATGAATGTCACTCTCCAATAATGGTTTGTGTGGTGAAGCTTATTTGTGGAGTTTGTCTGCTAAGTGTGTAAAACATGCCAATGTATATACTGTATTTCTTGAAATTTTTTGTACAAGACAAAATTAATGTTATGTAGGTAAATATTATATAAAATAACTCATATGAAACCTATGTAATGTATAATTGTAAACTTTAATAACTGTAATTACTATCGTGATAAACACACAATAACCCCTTTTTTACAATTTAAAAAAATCAGCAGAATTGACTACATTTAGTCACTATATTTAATAAAAGAAAGATATATCTATTAGGCAGAAGTGCAAAAATACATACTACACTGACATCTGTTAACTGTTATGACATAAAAGGTTTACAGTTTTTTTTTGGTGTTTTTTTTAAAGCAACCCCCTTTACTTCAAGCTGTCTAGTAATTCCTGAAAGATTCTCAATCAATTAGTATATAAATTGCATACAAGAATTATTTACTTATTACCCAGACACTTGTTTTTAAGTTTTATGCACAATCCCTACCAACAAGAAAAATGGTATCACAAAATGTATTAATCTAAACAGAATAAGTAAATAACTGAAGACATATAAATGTGGTATCAAATAACATATCTAATTAACCATCTTACCCCAACAAGAGCCCAGGTGACCCTTAACCCCTTCTGGTCCCTTATTTCCTGCCATGCCAACTGGGAACTTGAACCTAACTGGCCCAACTGCTGGAGGAAACTATGTCAATCCCAAAATTGATTTATAGAGAGTAATTTTCCAGCCCATTTCCATTGATAAACCCCTTATTTTCATCTACCTGTTCCTGTTATCAATTACACTACATTGTATTTTCTTCCCATGACAGAGGCCACCCAGGCCTTAAGGTCAAAGGTCACAGATGAAGGCTGGGAGATGTTTAATCTATATCTATTTTGTATTTGGTTATTTTCATTCTTGACCAGAATATGGACATGTTTAATGCTAGGATTGGGTTACTAAAATGTGTCAGTGTGGGAAGTTTTTGACCAAACTTTACTCCATCAGCACTGGACAAGAAGAATGAGGTTACCAGGGGGAAATGGGAAATTCTTGAAAATACTAAAAATTAATATAGTACTTCAGTTTGTTTTATTCAGAATGTTACCTGTATACTTGATTGGCTGGTCGGTTGTTACTGTTGCTGTTGTTGTTGTTGTTTCTGTTGCTGTTGTTGTTAACAATGCACCTAATAATGAAAATAAAGTTATTCCTCAAAAAGTAAGGGTTGCAAGATCAATGGATACAGAACTTACAGTAAAACTCTACTAAAGTATAAAATATGAAGACACTTAATGACCTTTTCTAAAATGTATTGGACCATATTGTTAAATTTCATGAAATGTGCACAAATTAAACTTCATGTTTCTTTTCAAAATGTGCAATATTGTTCCAAAGATTGGTATTTTCAAACGTATAACAGTTAAGAATGGGATCTGTTTAAATAAGATGACAAGGATGAAAACCATATTGAAACAGATCTTAAATTTGAATAATTTCTTGCATGTCAATAACTGGTGCTTGGTACTTATGCAATGGTTTGCCCAGCACCTACAAATAAGACTGGCCTTGTGATGTGGGGGATCATATTTAACAAGGCAATTGGAAGTTTAGAAATATTAAATGTAAATATTGTTCAACAATAAGTTTCTTGTTTGCCCTGTTCTAAGCCAATTTATCTTAATATATGAAATTCAAGTCAAACATATCCTTCTAATATAGTGTCACTTGAACGTGGTATAAAATATTTACATATTTGCTATGAAAACTCACCAAAGGGACTGCCAAATTCTCCCCCTTATTTACCCACTCCCTTTTATTTCAATACAAGTTATTATAACATTGCTGGGATGAAAATTCTAGTTTAGCTGTGGGCTATATATCAGAAGGCACCATTTCTTTGCCCTATCCAAACAAATGAAAGGACTCTTTTGTCCTCTTTTGATATCCACAGTCAAAGATTTATCAACTCTCCAGTAGTAATTGGCCACTCATTTATGGTGATTATGTAACAAAAATGGTTTACAATGAGTGAGTTTTATGATTACTAATTTCAGCAAGCAGGGGTTACAAAAATAAAAGGCCTAACATTTTCTGTCCAATTTACAGGAAATTAACTTTTCTTTGTGTTCAGAACTTTTGGAATGTAGAT
This sequence comes from Margaritifera margaritifera, assembly GCA_029931535.1. Classification (NCBI taxonomy): domain Eukaryota; kingdom Metazoa; phylum Mollusca; class Bivalvia; order Unionida; family Margaritiferidae; genus Margaritifera; species Margaritifera margaritifera. The sequence goes on along the minus strand of JAQPZY010001666.1, from coordinate 5,502,857 downwards.
ATCAAGTGTGGAAGATAAGCTCCTTTTCTCTGGGTTATGTCAGACTTGTATTAACACATGTAAGAACTTTCGCTTGGTTGTATTTACAGTATTGTAACAACCCAGATTATCAAGTCGGACTTTTCAGAACAAATATAAAAATTCAGTTTTATTAACAAAATTTGTATTGATCTCAAATGTAAACTGATAACAAGTTTAATCGTTCCCTATTTGGCATGAAATGAAACTGTTATTCAATTACAAATATATAATTAACCATAGTTAATCCAAATAGCAATGTACAAGATGAGTTAGTCTGTGAAACTGAAGTATTTTGAATAAAGAATAATACCTCAATTTTTTTTCCTTGAATGACTCAATAAAATCAACAATCTAAAATAAAAATATACATATATGAATTACACACTAGACAAAATGAAAAAAATTATAGTTTCATGTACTATTCAAGTTGAATTTTTTGGCATGTACATTTTAATCTATGAATCAAATCAGAATGTAATTAACTAAGTGAATTAAATATGTTTTTAAAGGAAACAGAAAGAAACTTTTACCTGCCAAAAAAAAAAGTTACAGGAAAAAAGTCATAATCAATCATTTTGGAAGAGATGGGTCACAAATGATACTATGACAAATATTCAATGGACAAACAGTTGCAATTTGATGAATATACAATTCAAGCGATTCTTGTTAAATTATAAACAAGCAACTTCTTTATTTGCAGATAACAATTACAATGGCAGGAGTTTTTACACATTATAGAAAAGCAAATATATAACAAGTTAAGCCATATCACGTGTGCATTTTCTTTTGTATTACTCAAAAAGTCATTGCAGGGCAGACATTGTAGATTCCCATAAGTTTTAATTTTGATTATGATATTAGCACAAAGACAATCATTAATTTATAAAATATAACTGATCAAGCAACTGTTTTTATTTGATGTTTTTTTTTAATAAATAATGATATCAATTTAATCATGCCGAGTAATGATAAAAGCAAGTTTTTCAACATTTTTTAGTTTGCGAAATAATGTTTCTGCAAAAAATGCTACTAAAGCACAAGAACAAATTCATTTTTAACTTATATTAAAGAAAAATAATATAATTGTATTTTTAATATTTAATATACTTTTTCTGATTATTTTCCTCCCATGATTTTTGGTGCCTGTGACAATCCTTCCTGGATTTGTTTTTTAATGCAGATATCAAATCAAAGCCTACACTCTCAAAATTTGCCTTTCATAAATAATCTGAAAGACGGTCTAATGGGAAAATTAGTCAAGAAATATTAGCTGATGTGAATAGAAGAGATATTTTTTCCACTAGTCTGAACTTGCAATTGGCTGCTGTCAGTCTAATAAGATTACAACCACTTTTCAATGCAAACTCCATTGTCATGTCAAAGTTAAACAATCTCTGTTTTGCAAACAAGAAAAAGTCATGGTTATCCCACTGCATTTGCAAGCAATAAATTTAGGATATATGTCATCTTGTTGAATTGTTCCCAATGCAATCCACAGAACTGGAATTTAGAAATAGGTGTTCCAGTGGAGATTGAAGAGGGGGGGTGGGTAGGGTTAGAATGGTAATGTGTGAAGTGACACCAAGTTTAATAATAGTTCTCGTTTCTTAAATTATCAGATACACCAGTGGGATACAATTTCAAATCATATGATCATTAATAAAATCTAAATTCATCACTTATGATACCCTAGTCTAATTAAGCCTTAGTTGGGGCGAGAGTGTGGAATCTTGTATCTCCAATCATGTATATAACATGACTATTCCCCATTGAAAGGCATTTCTCATTGTAAACTACATACACTCAAATTTCAAACATGTCAACTGCTAATGAAGAACATTAAGAATTACAGCTGATCCAACGAGTTAGTAGGGGTAAAACGATTTACGAATATATCGATAATTTTGCTGTTCTAATACACATATTGATAATAAAGGTGGAGAATCAATACTAAAGAAGGTTTGCCTTATAAATATATCAACTTTACTATTAATCTTCAATGACCATGAATATGTTTTAGTCATTTGCCTCTTTGTTCATTACATGTAATGATATGTATCATCGTAGATTGTGGATTGCATTACATATCAATATGTGACACAGGCATATGGTTTCACCCCTGTAAGTTAGGCATGTGCAGAAACTTTCCCTTTAGATGGATTCAGACCCTAATAATATACCCCTTGGTGCTTGTGCAATTTATTAGTAATCAGCTTGGTGCAATACGTTGAAAACTGCCCATATTATATTAAGTCAAAGCACATAACCATATCATATGACCCTGTATTAGGTCCCATAAAACCCCCTATACACAGGGTTTATAGAACCATATAGGCCCTGTATAAGGCCCCATAAAGCCTGCTATATACTGGGCCTATATGACTCCTTCTAAAACAGTAAATAGAACCATATAGGCCCTGTATAAGGCCCCATAAAACCCCTTATATACTGGGCCTATCAGACTCTAAAAGCCCCATACAAAGCCCGCTATACAAGGGGTATATATGACTCTTTCTAAAACAGCAGATAGAACCATACAGGCCTTGTACAAGGCCCCATAAAGCCCCCTATATACAGGGCCTATATGACTCTTTCTAAAACAGACAGTAGATAGAGCCATATAGGCCCTGATTAAGGCCCAATATAAAGCCCTGTATAAGGACTGCCTTGCCAAACATACCTGTTTTACATTTCATTACAATAAAATAGAATTTTAGTTTTGTAACACTCCACAAAATTCAGAAATACAAATTTCATTAAATGGATGTCTTTCTACTTAATAATATTCATCACGTCATGCCTTTTTCTAACCCAGACTTGGAGATTTATGAATAATATGCATAGAAATATTAATGTTCACACTGGCAAACACAAACATATACTATACAACTACCACCTTTCTCTATCCATTTTCCTAAATGATCATTAAAAATCTTGAATTCAATAGTTACAAGAAAAAGGATGATGGTATTGACGCATTATATCGAGCTGATGTTATTTGAGGCAGTATAGGAAGATGAAAGTTAATTAATAAAAATGTCATGAAATGGGTGTTTTCACGTTGACCTTGTTATAGGTCCTCATTCAATCATTGTGGCCCATGTCTGGTTGTATATAGGCCCTTGTCTCTGCCTTGGGCCAATACAGCCAGACTTTAGCCAATATGACTGATCTTGGACCATTAACAAGGTGGATATGAAAATACCCATTTAATAACATAATGTTCTTAATTCCTCTAAATCCATGGTTAAAAAACATCCCAGCTAGCATTCATTTTTCATTTTCCGCTGACTGTCTTATGATGATCCCAGATAAAGCAAAGAATAATTTCCAGAAACATGCCTAATTTTCTTCCTATTTTTCACATAAAATTGACTGTATATAAGACCTAAAAACAGCCATTATAGGGTGCGAAACATACATCACTTCAATCCAAATAATCCATATCAGGCCAGCCATTATATTTAATCTGGACATTTATATTTCTTAAAGCTAAATTGACAACTTGCAAACCATAGATCAAACCTTGTAAGTCTGGTGGTCCAAATCAAATCAAATATATCAATTTCTTTTGTGTCTTTGACAACTTCAAAAATACATTTGCAAAGCAAGGAAAAATCCCAAATGCCAAAGCCTCATTGTTCCTAGCTACAGAGCTATTTCTAGTCTCTCCCCTACGGGGCCCATGAAACTGACAATTGTCTTTTTTTTAAATATATATATCTTTGAGTACATAAAAAAAACCTCATCAGTTGTTTGTGTCAGCAATGGGGTTACAGCCATCATAAGACAAGAATGTACACAAATTTTGAAAGTTCTTTTTAAAATAAAAAAGCCATCAAGAAGAAAACAACAAATTGCTTTTCATTATGTTGGTTTTAACATCATTTTTGACACATTATTGGCTATACCATGCCAAGGAAATGAGAGCTGAGTGCTTTTCCCAAGGATACACAGAGGAAACTCACCAAGGCTGGCATGGGTGGGTATCGAACCCACAACCCTTGAATTACAAATCTGACTTTCTACCAACTGAGCTGCCATGGCCCCCAATAATACATTAGATATTCATAAGATTATATCAATTTACACAGTTAATCGGTGCTCCCCACCCACCCCATGAGGAAGCGAGTGAAATATTACATGAAACATAATTTCAAACCAACTGGAGCATTTTTATCTTCTTTCATGCTTATAATTTGATACAAAATTGAAGGCCTGTGCTAAGAAGGAAGCAACAGGAAATTGTGCTGAATGATGTCTTGCCTGCTTCACCTGTATATTACATAATCCCAAAACTTGTCATAGCCAGTTTAGCAAGAAAAGTATGTCATTACAATTACGATTTACTTTTATGGGTATTAACATAAGATATATATAACATTATAGTGTAACAAATTCAATGACTCCCATGATCCCATTACACAACAAATGACTTGCTTTATCTATTGCTCTAAAAACTGCAGATCAAAAATTAAAATGATTTCATCCCATCATCAACAGTAGTATATAGTGTTCTGCTACCACAGAAATTAATGTGAAAGCATCTCGAGATCTACCTGCTATTTGCAACCCCGAATATACACTAAGGTGTCATATGACTGTATTTACTTACAGTCATGCTCTATTTTCAGATGGAGAAACCCGTACATACGAATACACTTGTCGATTTTTTCAATGCAATTTTCAACCTTTTTACATTGAAAACCATCTTAGTTTCATTATCTTTTGACATTTTTAATCTAAAAAACGTAAAATTATAAAATATAAAAAGCTGTCAAAGTGTCACCCCTAACTTTAGCTGCTAACATTATAAATTAAAATTTGCACAAATCTAGTTTTTCAGCCGACCCTGTCAAGTGTCCAATGTATTTATGCAGACACTATAAAATTCATGTCTGACTGAAGAAGGATGTGCATGAAACAAATAAGATCAATCTATTTGAAGTATTGTTAGTCTCCTTTTGCAGCAGAAAAAAAGGGGCATGATATCATTAAAAAATATTACTTTTTTTGTCATATACACTACTGTTTTTTACTTTGTTAGAGATAGGTACACTATTCTGGTATTACAACATAACTTTATTTTGCATCAATTGTGAAAGACAGTCCAATATTGTTCGGCACACTATTCTATTTACAGTCTATGTGCCTGATACACCATTCTGTTATTATGTAGTGTACCTTTCTTTTATGCAAGCGAGATAGACAGTCCAATAAGGAAGTACTCTTTTAGTTCAGGAAATAAAAAACAGCCCAAAAATACCCATATGTTAAAAAAACAATCTAATAAAAAGGATGCGCTAGTGTCCTCTAATGACACAACAAGTCAAGGTTTACTGGAATCACAACACTGATCATTGTAAAGTCTATAACATCAACCATAATCAAACAGCCAAAAGAAAAACGTGGTTCTAGGTGCTTGTGTCTGCTGGATGGCACTATAATAATTGCCAGCCCTTTACCCTTTTTATTTAAAACCTTTATACCCATATTTTTATTTTATGAAGATATAATAATCTTAAAATACATTGTTGTAATCCATAAAGCAGATAATTCTAAATAACTTTTTACTACTAACAATACTCAATACTTATTGTAAGTTAGAGATTGAGACCACATGTTGCATAATTCTGTCATTGTTAACTATATCTCGAGTAATATTACTTTTATCTTTTATCTACCATTTGTTTTGTTTTTTCGTTTCTGACTATATATCATCCTGGCTACAACCGATAAAATGTTTTTTCTCAGGAGATAAAACTGATTATGAGCTTCAATATATTTGTCATGTCTAACAGATACATGTGATAGAGGTTATGTGTAATAGAGGTACATGTGATATGGGTAAATGTGTAATAGAGCTACCTGTGATATGGGTAAATGTGTAAATGAGGTACCTGTGATATGGGTAAATGTGTAAATGAGGTACCTGTGATAGAGGTACATGTGTAAATGAGGTACCTGTGATTGAGATTTGATCAAATATGGTTCATCTCTATCAGACAATTTTAAGGTCTTCTAAGTTACAATCACTTTTGACGTGTGTCTTTATAGCTTTCTGGTGTAAAATAAAAAGTAATTGATCATCCACCATGTATGCATTTGTAATATTCTACACTTAGAAGATATTATGCTAAGACATGATTGGGATACCAATTTGCTTCACTTCATTTCTTGGAACAAAGTTTAAGCCCTGTATCATTTTCTGGTTTACATATACAAGAAGGTCATCTACATCTAAAACACATTTTTCTTTCTTCGTTTCCACATAATTTTAGCCAAAATATACCACTAAAAACCTTTTGACTGGAATGATATGGAAAACAAAACATCTAGGAAAATCCATGTGGATTAATGAAAATTCCAGTAATGAGGCATAAACTGCATGTTTACGCCAATCATTCATGACACTGTTCGTCTCATGTACATATTTCTCACTCACTTTGCACTTTCAGACATTCATAATTTCAATTTATGCCTGCTAAGATATTACATATTATCATGCAATTTATTTTGTATCCCTATCAAAATATTTATACAGAATGATTACAAATATTTATTAGTCCATACACTGTACCGATTTAATGTTCACAGAGTGGTAGCAAAAATAACGAGCATTAAAATTCAACATGTATTGTATTTTAACCTTTTAAAATCGCTAAAATATAACAAGTCAAAATTTAAATCTCAGTTTGTAACAAAATTGACAAATTTTACATCCACAAAATATACCTGCTAAATGTTAGCTTATACCATTCCCTGGGGTCGATTTAACTGCTAGCCCGCCGTCCCATGGCTTCTGAAGAGGGCAAGTTAATACTGACAGCCACAGGCCCACAGGGCCAGTTAAATTTTCTGAAGTCATTATTAAATTTGATTGGGAGGGCCAGTTGATTTTCTGCAGGGCCATTTGATCAACATGTGAGCTGACACTGCCGGCCAATGGAGAAATCTGTGTCAAGTCGACCCCTGATTTCTTTTCTATGATGCCAAAAAATATCAAATGTTATTCCATTATCATTAAAATTAATACAGCAAGATGCATGTCATATTAGTCAATCTTCAACATGCTGCCCCTTTAAACCACAAGATCTTAAAATAGGCTACATAAATGAATAATTTCATTTAGTGTAAAATAAGTCCTTTACCAGAAATTTAAAAGTCATTCATTTTGCCTGCTTGACAGATTGACTGTCTTTCAAATCACAGCTGATATATAGATTACCATAAAAAAGGGCAATAATATATTATATATATGCTTTCTCCATGACACATTAAGACCCATTCACATACAGGTTCAAACTCTTTGTTTCAAAATATGAATGATGATCTCCAACTTTCCTTGAAAAAGACAACAACAAAACTAAATATCAAAAAGCAACTTTTAAAACTGCAAAATTTTCTTACCATATTAAAGTCTAATTCAGTAGATCAGAGATGACATATGAACAATGTCACCTTGAATTTCCTTATAATTTCAATTAAATCAGTGCAGTTTATAACCTTATCTCCATATTTGTTAATTTTTCACAACTGATGAGAAAAAATGAAAACAGTATATAAGCCAGGTTGGCATTATTGTTTTTTTCCTTCTCAATATTTATGTCTGAAAGGTTACGGGGATGCTAAAAAGTTGATCAATCTGATTCATAATAGGAAATATCATGGTTATCATTATCACCTTTACAATCCATCATCCTGCACAATATTAAAGTAGTTAACATAGATACATAAAATATGACATCAATATGACAGTTTTCATTCATGCTATGGTACTAATGTCTCATTTTTATTCAAATATGTAAAATGTCTCATAGCAATGCAATTTATTATTTTGCTGAAGCCATGCTCAAAGTGTCAAATCAATGATGCTTAAATTACCTGCAAGTTCAATACAGTGCATTCATGCCATTAAAGCACATACAATAAATAGAGACAAGGTCTGAAACTAGTTTAAAATGCAATCGTGAGAATGCTGGACTAAAAAAAGATACAAGACAAAAAAAAACTGTTATATGCCATAAATTATTTATCAAAATTGATGCACATGTTTTAAAATTTACACACACACACAAAGAGAGTATTCACGATACTTTCAGTTATTCTTTTTCTCTTGTTGTTGCTATATGATTGTTTGTGAAGAAACAGAGAAGCACAATCACACGGATTACTTTTGCCAACTCCCTTAGGCATCTACACTGTCGTCTTTTCGCGCGAGTTTTACTGCATTCCGAAGGTAGTTGGCATAGTACAGTGTGGTACGTTATATCGTGCTATAATGTATTTGTGGAATTTTGTGACCAAAACTTGTATAAAAATATCTGGTCAAGGCTTATATCCTTCAAAATAGCATCAAATCTGTCCGCAGGTGACGGACTCGAGCAAAATGCTCAGATCACTGGTATGACCCGCTCTGACAATGTACCCTGTCTATAATAGACTATTACATACGAGACAGTGTCTTCTCTTATTACAAATGAGGTCCAGCCTATTTCTTTTTTTTTTTTTTTTTTTTTCAACATTAAAATTGCGTCCGGTACCTGTGATCTCTCGTGATACATATTCTCGTCTACATAGACCCTTTCTTCACACCACTACAACTTTCAAGATTAGTCTCTAATTCTAAACAGTAATTTAACTGATCTTGCAACAAAGACATCCCTTCTGGAGTAATTTCGAAAGTATTCCCTTTTATTCTGTTTGTCTTCTTGGGCTGATGTCTACAGACGACAATTGCATCTGCACATAACACTATGCACGTGACACCTTAGTAGCAGTGCATAGTGTAAAACAGCACACCAAAATTTTATCCGTGACCTGAATATCCGTCCAATTTATACTCACCGACTGGAAATGTTAACTGAAATTGGGGGGGGGGGGGGGGGGGGACAGAGTTTGCTACAGAGAATAAATGCACAGGACTATTCATCTCTCCAAATTACCAGTATTATGTATGGGTTCGATTTTTATATATGTATATAAACAAATATCACTCTGGTTTACAAGCATATTGAAATATGTCAGTAACAAAAGCTTGTATCAGGAAAATAATATTAAAAATTTCTCTGCCGATTTTTTCATAAGTTAATAGATACTATAGTAAGTTCTTGAGCTGAAAATCGAAAACCTGATATCAGTATCACCTGCCACAAGTAATTACCTGCAATTAGTGCTTGAATACTAGAGGATAGTAATGACTAATAACTGAGTAGCTAAGCTGATGAATAAACAGCTATGGTTTACGTGGTTTTGAATAAAAAAAAAGGCTTTGATATGCCCACTGTTGAGGTGGCTTCAAAGTGAGAGAAACCTCTTAAAATAAATCATATTGGACAGAAAGGTCACGAGAAGAAAGTAAATGATAAATATTATATGATTATCTGATGTTGGTAAGGGGATACATTTAGCTTATGATTCCAAGCTTGTTCACATTCCAATACATATGTTATGAGAAGTAATCCCCTGGGGACCTGTGACTAACACTTCTTTGTTACAAATATGATTATTAATAACAAGAAAGGTAATGACACACCTTCAAGCCTTGAAAGTTATACATCAGTCTCAAAGAAATTATATTACCCTATATATATATATATATATATATATATATATATATATATATATATATATATATATATATATATATATATATATTAATTGAAACTTATGTTTACCAGCCCAATCGCTAATGCCATAATATACATAACACTTGTACCATTCCAAATACATATGCAAATGTAAGAAAAACATTGTTCAAGCCAAAGTAACGATGCTTTAATATATAATCACCTGCCCTATGTATGTAAACAGTTTATATTTAAAACTTACGTTATTATTACTGTTGTTAAAAACCAGATATAGAACAATTAGCTGTATGACTAATGAACAAAATTTTTTAATGTTTGTTATTTTATAACATAAATCTTAAAAATAACGATAATAGTGTACGTGTTGATGAAAATCAGATGAAAATCTGTAAAGAAAAGAAGTGCACATTAAAAGTTAGCCATCAGTAATTGTAGTGTACTGACCGTAATTTTCTTATGAAATGAGTGTAATGAATACTCATCTTGCCATGAATCCTCATTTTCCCATGAATACTCATCTTTCTATGAATACTCATTTTACCATAAATACTCATTTTACCATGATTACTCATTTTAACATAAATAATCATTTTACCATGAATACTCATCTTGCCATAAATACTCATTTTACCAGGAATTCTAATTTTACCAGGAATACTCATCTTACCATGAACACAAATTTTGCCATGAATACTCATTTTACCATGAATACTCATCTTGCCATGAATACTTATTTTGCCATGAATACTCATCTTGCCATAAATATTCATTTCGCCATGAATAATTATCTTGTCATGAATACTCATTTTACCATAAAAACTAATTTTGCCATGAATACTCATCTTGCCATTAATACTCATTTTGCGATGAATAATCATCATGTCATTGAACACTCATTGTTGTAAAACTTCCAAATAAAGGAATTTGAAAATGCAAACTTCCCTAAACCAGCTACTCTTGTAACTTACATATTTTGGTCCCAATAAGGCAGTTTTATACTATTTAAACCTGTATATTATGGTCACCTCTGTAAAGTGGACAAATATTGGTCCAAACAGTATCCAAATATTTCTAGTTTACTGTTTGAACAAGGAACATCTTGAAATAGCACTAACACATGTACATGTTTGTCAACATTAGCAATGACATCTGTTCTTTGGACTGTGTCTATATCTCACTTAATATCTCTCATCAGTGTCTAAAACACAAAAAGTGCTCCCAACTCTGCAACCATTTGAATTTGCTTAAGTTGATGCAACTCCCATCCTGTTTCCATCTGGGAGGAAATATTACATAGCCTGAGTGTTCAAATTAATCACATTTAATTTACACATAAATCTAGTGCCAGCATTGAAGTTGGTTCCCTTATCAGCTGTCTATGGGATTCATTTGTTTATCATGAACCACAACACAGGAAATACTATGCATTTTTAATGATGGATTAAAACTTGAAAGGAAAGGCTGTTCAGTAAAGGAGATCCTTCCCTGTAAACACAATAACTTGACACAGACCAGGTCTTTTTAACATCAATTCTGTGATAATTAGTGATCTAAAACCAAGCAATAAAGCAATGATTCAGCATCAAAATTTAATTCACCATTAGACATAAAACAATACTGTAACACAATTGTCTAAGTCAAATAGTCAACTAAGTTGTGAATTTACCTAAGTTAGGTTGCTAGATTATCACAGTTTGAAATAAACTTAATAATAATAATAATAATAATAATAATAATAATAATAATAATAATAATAATAAATATTATTATTATTATTATTATTATAGTAAAATCAAAGTTGAAAGACCGATGTGGTGACAGCCCAGATGTCATGAAAGATGACATTTTTAATGCATGAATCAACTGTTCGGTATAATGAGATGACCTCTAGTGGGAGACCATATGTCATGAGACCACATTTGTTAGCAGAAGGGTGGTCTCTCAAGACAGGTTTTATTGTTTTACTGTTATTGTTTTTATTTTTATGCCACACATGAGTGGCCTGAGAAATGTTACATAAATAAAGTTGTGCTCTGCTCCAAATTTTATTATTATTATATTATATTATATTATATTATATTATATTATATTATATTATATTATATTATATTATATTATATTATATTATATTATATTATATTATATTATATTATATTATATTGTTGTTGTTGTTGTTGTTGTAGACATAGCTCTTCAGTTCAAAAGAAATGCATAAAAGTCACATAGTTTGTACCATTGGCAAACCTTGAAGTAAGTTCCATACACAACACTTCCACTTACAAAATCCTGGGTGTAGATCTGATCAATCTATATTGGCATCAAACACTTGCCTCTGTACAAACTCCTTGTGCACAGATTAATTAATAATGCTGCAAAAGTCGGTACAATCACAAAACATATTGCAAATTGGATACATTTTTCTTGAAAAACCAATCTGGCTTGTTTATTCTGGATCCCTAAAGATTATAATTATGATATTTCCCAGAAATCCCTTCCCCTTAATTACCTTGGAAACTAAAGTAGCATGCCTGATTTTTCATATAATCAACTAAATTGTATAAACACTTCAACCCATCTGCAGCCAAAATCCAATTTGTTATTTGCAGGACTTAAGAACATCCAATTATAAAATATAAACAAATCCCTGACAAACACAGCTGAGCAGTAAATATCAAAGAAATGAATAACTGAAAAAAACCTGAAATGGTACAGAAATATTCCATTATAGTAATAAAATACACAGAACACTGTAAAATAAAAGTCCCTTTATGTGTCTTATTACCCATAAGTTACTTTTATATAGGATCTAAGATTTTTGCTTTTATAACAAAAATCCATACAGTGCTTCTTGAAAAGCAAGTTTTTTTCAGGGTCAGTTTCAATTACACCATGCATGAATGTCAAAATAATGTATATACTTGCTTATTAGTCGGGTCCAAACGCAAACAACATTGACCCTGATCTGCCATGCACCATCAGACCAGGGCCAAAGTTGTTTGTTCTACTGATTACTCATAACAAACTGCATGGATCCAGATCTGCCAGCACATTATGTGATTATATCTAAATCTATGCAGTTTGCAGTTGGATTGGATGTACATGTATATACATCAAATTGATGATCTAACAGATTCAAAAGGTTTGCACCGGCTCCTTCTGAGGACAAACATGCTATTACAATATATCGTACATACACAAAAAAGTCTTGCTTCTTTAACAAAAATATATATCCAAGCCAACTGCATGAACACTAATTATTACTCTCAAATTACTCATTAAACAGTAGGAGGATTTATGCAATATGTCAAAGTTATCACCATTTATATAATATATTTTATCTAGTCTGTAGGAAGCTAATTGATAAAATATTATTCATTGTATATATATTTAGTTCCAATATTTTATGTAGTCTGTACAAAGATAATTGATACAATATTATTCATTGTATATATATATTTGGTTCCAATTGCTCATACAAAATATGCATGGATGTCATGGTTGGTGATATTAGATCTTGCAAAGAGAATCTGACACTTACAATGTAAGAAGTTTTGTTTACAATATCTACAAGAGACAGGAAATTTGACACTTGTTTATATTAAATGTAAATTAATGCCACTTGCTACAAAAATTGGGCAGTTTGAATAAATACTACTGTACAAAGAGTGGCTCAGCTTTATGTAACACATGTCCTCTTACTGTTACCATAGCTACCAACATTTAAAACCCTATGATAACAGTTTTCTTAATGCATTTATATAATATATATGTAAAAGCATTATGGGGATGTTAAACTTCCAATTGAACCATATCAGTATTTTATGACATAAAAAGGCTCTATTCCTTAAAATAGTGTTAACTGATTCAGCAGAAATGGATTAATACCCTTTAATCAAATACTGCATGGAGGGGAGGAAACTCCAACGTTTTGTAGTCAATAAAGTGAAAGTATGTTTGACCTCATTTTTCTGATATATGCTTATTAACTGAAAAATCAATAAACAGTGATTCATAAAAGATATGGACTTATAATTATTAATATTAACCTATATTGTCATATTTTTGGTACTGTATATCAGTTGCTATTTTATACAATATAATTAACTCTCTATATACAGAAGATATTGGTGTGACATTAGTTCTGGTAGAGTCCTATTATGGTAGATTTTAGGTGTGACATTAGTTTCGGTAGAGTCCTAGTATGGTAGCTCACTGGTATGACAGTAGTTCCAGTAGAGTCCTAGTATGGCTGCTCATTAGTGTGACATTAGTTCCAGTAGAGTCCAAGTATGGTAGCCAATTGGTATGACATTAGTTCCAGTAGAGTCCTAATATGGCAGCTTATTGGTGTGACATTAGTTCAGTAGAGTCCAAGTATGGTAGCCAATTGGTGTGACATTAGTTCCAGTAGAGTCCTAGTTTGGCAACTTATTGGTGTGACATTAGTTCAGTAGAGTCCAAGTATGACAGCTAATTGGTGTGACATTAGTTCCAGTAGAGTCCAAGCATGACAGCTTATTGTTGTGATATTAGTTCCAGTAGAGTTCAAGTATGACAGCTTATTGGTGTGACATTAGTTCCAGTAGAGTCCAAGTATGACAGCTTATTGGTTATACATTGTAATTCTTAGGCAATGATATGACCTTCAGGGTCAAGGCAGGAGTTGATGGTCAACAGATGAGAGATCACGATGACTAAAATAACAAATACAATGACTCTTGCAGTGAATCTTTTTAAGTTGTCCTCACATCTCTAATCTTAACTGTAATTCAAGAGACTGAAAGGTGTATATCAATGTTTTTTTAATTGATTAACAAATATCTGACACTTAATTCACCAATTTCCACTTATGGTCTAAAATGTATTTCTTTATTTCATGGTGACCCCACCCTTTCCCATCCCAAGAGCAAGGCCATGATTTATATACATTTTCCATGTAAGATGGTTTAGTCATGATGTAACCTGAGGGTGTAAAAAGAGACTGCAGATGCCTTTGTATGACCATTTAATAAATTAGGCATTCTGAAATATGCAGATGCCTTTGTATGACCATTTAATAAATTAGGCATTCTGAAATATGCAGATGCCTTTGTATGACCATTTAATAAATTAGGCATTCTGAAATATGCAGGTGCCTTTGTATGACCATTTAATAAATTAGGCATTCTAAAATATGCAGATGCCTTTGTATGACCATTTAATAATTAGGCATTCTGAAATATGCAGATATAATGTACATTTAACTCTGTAACTTCAGGCACATGTCAAAGCTGGAACCTTGTTCTGTATCCTCAGGTAAAAAAATCAATTTATATTTCTGAACTGTCTTGGCTTGCTATAATACTAAACTATATATCATCTCAGTATCTCAAAACTGGAGATAGTTTTGATTAAATCTGGCAATTTATCTTCCTGAACAGATATTTATCATCCTTGTTGATTATAAATACACCTTACAAAATGTGGATAATTGGAATTTCATCTCTGTTATTTTATTTATTCTTTTCTAACTATCCTTGGAAGTGGAAGCTTGAAGAAATGAATGTGTCACATCATATTCTTCAGTCTGAAAATACTGATTATTAGCCAAAAAATATAATAAGAAACGGCTAAGAATGGTCTATCAAATGCATCAGTAGTTAGAGTCTCAGATTACGGTTGATATAAAAGCTGGAAATTCCATTTTACCGTTCAGGTTCTAAATCTAACAAAACTACTAACTATCAAATCATAAAACATCTGGATATTTTTGTCAGGAACTAGGGAGGAAAATATAAACAGCAATCATTTGTCAAAAATTGATGTCCTTTCCACTTATCATTTGATTAATACTGCATGCAAAGAAAATCAGACACATCTGGGCTATAATGGAAATCACATCAATAATGGCATATTCCTTCTGGTTTGTGTTTTTCGTTCATATACAGTCAAATGAATTAAAATTCATTTTCCTTTACACTCAATAACAATGATAACAGAGCCATTTCTAAAGTTCTGTTATTTACTTTGAAGTTTATTTTCAAGTTATCATAAGAATGCTGAGAAATACAGAACAGTGGATAAAGCTCCTGAATATAAATAAGATCTTTTCCAGGTTTTGCTGAATGGATGCCAGAATTTTCACTAGATGTAAAAGAAAAAACTGCTTTCTGACTTGGACCAACAGAGATAAACCTTTTCAAATTTGTATTTTTGTTTATGACTGATTATTGCTTTCTTCTAGAGCCTGAAGTAATAGAAATATACATGTGCCAAAGAATTGTCAAAATTCCTTGTTTTGTCTTGAATTAAAGCCATGTTTTTTATGCATCTCACATTCTCTTGTACATAAACCATCCTAACATTTCCCCTTGATACATCATCAAATGAAATTATAAAATTGCCTCTGACATTTGGAGCTCCTTGGAAATAGAATCTGTCAAAATTTTTCAAATTTCTATAGCTAGAACAGCTGTTAGCATTTTCTTTTGCAGAGACTGAAGACTATTCCCTTCATACATCATAATGCTATCTCTCTTTTTATCTCTCGGAGTCTTTATGTCTCCTTCTGGCATTCCCATTTTCCATCTACAGTAGTTTGATATGAGAAACAATGACAGCCAACAACAACAACAACAACAACCCAACCATACCCCCCCCCCCATGCCATTCAGCAGCCTCTATTAGGCAGTGACTATAAGTAAGAAGTGCCTGTTCTTGTTAACTCCTTCCAGGGATATTTTAAATATCTACTTACCCATGCACCCCCAGTTTATATCTGCCTAGCTTCTTATCAACCTACCTACCTCAGTAATATATATATATATATATATATATATATATATATATATATATATATATATATATATATATATATATATATATATAAAATACATACAGGCAAGCAGACAGAGGGCACAAAACATCTGTGTCTGTGACAAATATTTTTTTATGTGAAACAATTCAAAACAAAAAATGAATTATGTATATTTACAAGCTACATCATTCAGAGAAATGTGTGATTTAATAAAATAATTTAGAAAGCTGGGAATTTCTTAAGGCAAACACATGCCCATCTAGATACATGTATATGCAGGAAGGAGAAAAATAGTAGAGATTACATTTATATACTCCAAATTTTACTAAGAATTTAATCTTTCAACCATACAATATAAATTATATACATGTATATTACTGGCAAAATCAGCTGAGCATGGGTTGGGGTATGATTTAAAAAAAAAAAAATAACAATTTATCTTGATCAGTTACATAAACTGCCATTCATGTATACAATTCACTTTCTACTTTTAAACCAAGCCAATATTAATGATTGATTTACAATTAATGATTGATTTGCAATTAGCTGTATGTAAGGGTATATTTAACTTGATAATTCAATATACCTCATTTATTTATTTTTATTACAACTGGGATAGAATTTAACTTTAAAGATAACTGTGAAAATATGTATATTTAAAAATGTTCAGCCACTTCATAAAGTTATTCATTAGTTATGTATAATTTGATTCTGTGATCTTGCATTTGTTTGATTTTATAATCATTCCCTACTTTGTATTTAATAATTATTTTTGAGTATACAAGTTTAGATGTAAATATGTATGTCATTACTTTGTCATTCAATCTAAATCTGTAAGCAAACATTTTCTGTAACAGACTTTTTTTTACGATCTGACAAGATACTGTATGCATATATATATATATATATATATATATATATATATATATATATAATTAATTCTGTACACATACATATAACACTTTGTAAAGAGGAACTGAACAAGAGAACACAGCTTCAAAAGTTACAAAAAAGGGCAAAATCATTTACTGATTATAGATAAACATATACTAAGGATGAGTTTTTGTGTAAATAAAAAAAAATGTACTGCATATTTAAATACAGTAGAAATGAAAGGCAACATATATTTATATATATCTATCTATCTATATATATATATATATATATATATATATATATATATATATATATATATCTGTGTGTGTGTGAACAGCAACAGAATTTGTCAAAGAAAGTCTTTATTTACTATAGCTTACAACATTTATAACCTTTAAATTTTATTTTATTTCTATTCATAACAGTTCTATTTATAAAGAGTTCACATATATAATTTGTATACCTAAAAATGAAAATAAATTAACATTCGGATCTCTGAAAATAAAAACTGCAATATTTAAAATAAATTCTACCTCATGTTTCCCTATGAAATCTGAGAGTCCATAGGCCAGAATCAAAGAATTAATTGTATCTGTCCTTAGGGCTGGTTAGTCATGTGTGTCACTGACTGACAGGTAGTGAAACTGATCTCATCAAAGTTCTTTAAGCAAATGAAAGGTATTGGAAATGCATCTATTCCCAGGTGAATGTTTCACTTTTTTTGAAAACCTCAGCAAATATTTAAGTTGTCCTGCTATTTAACAGATAAAACGTGTGTGAAAATTCAGAAGCAAAACGTGCCTTCCCTCATGTAAAAGCTTGTGGGTTGTTTTTGTTCTCTCCTGAACCCTATCCCCCCAAAAAATAAAACCGGAAAAAGTATACCAAGACATTGTCAACTTGTCATGTAAGTTTTAACTACAAAAAGCACAAATGTATACACATACCAATCTTACTAAGCTGAAATATTCCAATTTTTTTTATTAAAAAAAAATCATCTTAGTGAAAAGAAATTAATACTGGGGTAAATAAACATTTACGTAATTTAAGTTTACTATTACAAATGTAAAAATATAAAATCTCACTTGATAACAAAACTTTCAGGCTATTTTAATGGGGCATTTACCTATTGTGCCAGACTCATATAAAAAAAATACATATAAATCAGCAATCATTGTTGTTTAAACCTAGAAAATAATACTTGTGTGTCAAATTTGACACTGAGATTGTAGTTTAGTATTCAATGTTTCTCTAAGTTACCTCTGGGATTTCTCAATATTAAAATTTCATCCCCTAAGAACAGGTAGCAACAATATCCCGGGGGCATGTATCCCCTCTACCCCGATATCAATAATCCTAGTAGAAAAGATGTTTGTTTAGTTAGGAGTCACATGGGGGAAAACAAGACAATGGTTGTAATACCGTGTAGCTTGATCCTATAGTCCCTGAACAAACAGCCCTGCTTTTATCAAGTAAGTTAGAGATATTCTCCTGGCTAACTACCAAACAAAGGAATAGAAAATTGGCTCAATGGCCAGCTTTGACTTTTTAATTATACCTAGCTGTTGTAAACGTCTCTCAATTAGCTAAAAATCGTGGAATGTGGATAATGTTGCATTCCTTCAATGAGCATAAGGGTGGAAATGGAATTAGGATTTTAATAATAATGATAATAATAATAATAGTATAACCTCCAAATAAGATAATCTACGTAAATAGGAAAAGACTGAGATTTTGAAGGGGGTATGAAAAGTCAGAGGTAGTCCAATTCAATTGATATATTTGGATATTCATGCCTAAGTGTGATTCTTATGTCATGTGGTCCTGTTTCATGGGTGGTCCAAAAAGGAGAATTTCAAATAATAATAATCGTTATTAATAATTACTTAATATCTAGGCATGAAGTTAAGTTGCTTCATTTCTGTTATATAATTGTAGCCAGCACACACACACACACGTGTGTGTGTGTGCGCGCGTCAAATATAAATATCACTAAGCAATTGGAACTAAATAATGTTTGTAACACATCATTTTCACCGATATCTATTTTGACACATTTAACATAATCCCCAAGTGAAAATAAGTTCCTTATCAATACTGCCACTACAGGTAAAACCTAACTCTTACCATTAATTTTTTTTTCGGTTTCATTCTTAAAACGTCTGTCACGTGCTAGTGTCAGAGTTGTTCAAATCACGCACACAAATCTATCAGGAAATGTACAAAGTGAAACGAACAAGCATGCAGTGTTGTGGATAGTGCTACTTCAGGTATCTTGGAGTGTTTAAACTGTCCGATTGGAACACTTCAGTCTGAATAGTCCTTTGATAAAAATGGAATCAAATGTTTTACTAAAACTACTGTCGCTCCGAGAGAAAATCGATATTATTGAAGAGATAATTTGCTCATTGAGAATATGAAGAAAAAATGCCACAAAAGTCATGTTTTACTGCGAAAATATTTATCCCGTCTACATTCCTATGTAATATCTGGAAGTATAAATCAATATCGAAAATAGGTAAGTGGTTTCGACGTGTGTGTGATTATGTTATACATGTATTGAATACGATTCATCACTGACGAGCCTACCTTATCACAGTTGATTTTCAATACATTCCGATACCCACCTCCGAAAATATTCCCAATTACTGTTTACTTCTCGGGTAAATTCCAAACTAAATCCAAACCCATCCTCGGTACGGTGTGTTTACATTAAGAGAACTTCCACATAATGTTTCCACAACTTGTCAAATTCCGCCGTACCCACCACTGTTAAAAAAAGTAGCACATCTCCCATAGCGAAGTATTACTTTCACTTTATTGGTGAGGTTAAACCTACTTACCATTATGAAGTGAAGAAGTAAGATCATTTTCTGCATCCAAATGTCTGGGCCGTGCTTGTTTTCGCCGAGACATCCTTATGAAAAGTGTGTATATACAATGACACAAGTTCGCGAGAAGCAAATTTCTGATTTATTCACTCCGTGCCCCTCTGCGCATGTCACAAATATGATTATCAATAATGCTGCTTGATTATCATAATCAAATTGTAACAAGCGTTCTGATTGGGTTTGATCCAATGTGCCAATTAGGGCCCTGAATGCCTGTGTCAGCTGACAGCTAGAGGGATGAAATAGCTCCGCGATTTCAACTCACTGCCTTGGCTATTCATACAGAATAAAAACATATTGTAATGTGTTCCTATATCAAATATGAGCGGTCCAGCGCGCTGTAGTTATAGTGAAGGATAGTACGGCTTTGATAGCAGGGTATAACCCCTCATACCGCCGTTACGTAACTCTCTTGGATGAAAATGGCCCTGTGCTCAACCAAGTGTGCAAACACTATCAATAACTACAGATATTACATCTAGATTTAGGGTTTAGATGGAAAGAAGCTAATCGCCTCGCGGGCTGAATTTTTATAAATGATTTTCTATCCCGACTTAAAACGAGCACTCGCAACACGATATGTGAGCCAAGTTTATCGCCTGAGTCATCTAGGAAAGAAAAAGAAAATATGAAATATGTATCCAATCTTTTGAAGACTCTGTGCAGCGAATTTGTCAAAGCTTCGCCTCCGCCAGTCACCTGGAAACGTTTGTCATAATTAAAATACAATTTATGTGAGTTCTTGTCGAGTGATGTGGGTCCGCCGCCAGAGATTTGGGGTAGAGTATAAACCGCTTTTGTATGCAATGTAACTGAGAATACAAGCTTATTGAATGGAAACGGCGCAAAGATGTATTTAGTGAAACAATTGAGAAAGATGCTCGAAATTAGATCAAAAGCGGCAGTGGTGTGAAACAGTGTAAAACAAATTCTTTAAACATCCTGGGCAATTTGAGAAAATATAATCTACAATTGATCAGTGTTTTAAAGACTTTAAAAATGGGACTGTTCAGTACATACTAGCATATTTGTAAAAATGAACTATCGAGTTTTTCCTAACAGGTTATCTCTTTAAATTGATATGTACGATGAGAAGAAGTACATATATATTTTTTTTTTAAGAATTTTTAAAAGAATGATAGTATTATTTACATCCATCTTTCATATGTCAAAAAGCGATGATGACGGCGATGAGTATGATAATAATGATGACGACGATGAGGATATTATTATTGTTATTATTATTATTATTATTATTATTACGGTTAATGTCTTTAGACATATAGTTTAACTAAGTTCCCATCACTTGTCTATGATATTGGTCTAATTTTAGGAACTCGGTACGATACGGGCGGAACTATATAATTATCTACCTATCATACGGCGGTCAGAAATTCTAGTACCTATTCATTTCCACCGGGATGAATTTTCTTTATTATATACCAGGATTTCGCTATCTATTTCTCTCCGTCTTCAGTCAAAGGATTCCTCTAAGCCTGGGGGAATAAAAGGTATTAAAAGGAGAAATTATTATGGCTGTGACATGAGCCCAGGGCAGAATGAGTGTTAAACTATTGTCCGTCTCACCCGTCTTGTGGCGAATAAATGGTTACTCATGTACATCGTATCTAAACTCTTATGTAAGATACTTTCTAAAGGTGCGAAGCAAAACGCATAACAGACACATTAAAAAGCTCTGGGCATTTATTCATTAATTTTTCAATGTCATTAAAATGACGTATTTGCTTGATTGGACAGAGAAGTGGATGGGGAAAAAAACAGAGTAAATTAAACACCTTTGAAGTCCATATTTGCTTGGGTGTCCTGGGGGAAAATTTTGATATAAAAACAGCTGAACATAAGAAAGATTCTTTGATATAATTTGCGTGATATGGTATGATATATCGTGATATGGTATGATATATCGTGATGTGATATGAGATGAAAGGAGATGTTATAATTCCTTAAAAGAAATATTAACTCAATAAAAGTCTGAAATCTCCAAATACGTGAGATGTGATGAGATAATATGATAAATACAATTTCGGAAGTAAATTATTTGTAAAAAAAATAATAAAGCCCAAAACATTATAATTTAATTAATCAAGACCTTTTTTTAACACGCAAATAGTAAATAGTGACAAATACACTATGCACTATTTGTGAAGGCAATAGTAACAAAGACACTATACACTATCTGTGAATTCAATAATAACGAAGGCATTAAGTACTATCTGTGGAGGCAATAGTAGCAAAGACACTGCACTATTTGTGGAGGCAATAGTAGCAAAGACACTATATGCTATATGTGGAGGCAATAGTAGCAACGACACTATACACTATCCGTGGAGGCAATAGTAACAAAGACCCTATACAATTTCTGTGGAAGCAATAGTAACAAAGACCCTATACAATATCTGTGGAAGCAATAGTAACATAGATACTATACACTATCTGTAGAGGCAATAGTAACATAGATACTATACACTATCTGTGGAAGCAGTAGTAGCATGGACAGTGTACACTATCTGTGGAGGCAATAGTAACATAGATAATATACACTATCTGTGGATGTAATAGTAACAAAGATACTATACACTATCTGTGGAGGCAAAAGTAACTTAGACACTATACACTATCTTTGAAGGTAATAGTAACAAAGACACTATACACTCTCTGTGGATGCAGCAGTAACATAGATACTATACACTATCTGTGGAGGCAATAGTAACATAGATACTATACACTATCTGTGGAGGCTATATTAAGCATCAGAAATAAGATGACTAGTTTCGGTTTCGTTTGGTGTTTTACGGCACAGCAACTCAATTAAAGTTATTTAATGCTGACGTGAGTGGAGCAAAGTGTCTTGCCCAACGACACACCATGTTTGCTGACCCGGGCTGATCAGATAGTAGGATTAAAACCCGCACCCTTTCTGTCGCGAGTCTGTCACCGAAACTACTAAGCCAACTCGGCTCTTGTCTCCATTAGTCGCCTCTTACGACATGCAGAAGAGCGCATCGGGCATATTCTACACACCAAGCCCACAGGGCGAAAAAAATTACTCGAGGCGGGGTGGGAGTGGGGGCTGGGGGAGGGGGGGATACTTCTGTCAAACTCAAATCGCCAGTTGTTTCTTTCCCGTGTATGCATTTAAAAGAAAACAAAATGGCTTCTGTAGTTTTTTCTTTCCTTTTCTTAATCTATTACATGTCTCTATTTGTTTATTTTTATTTTTTTAAAGTTACATTGTTTTATCAATCGTTATTTTACGATATTGCATTAATTTCTATTGTTATTACTTTCTACTGACATAGTATAATTGTCCGCATGTTTAGTATACTGGGATTATTACTAAGCATGTGCTAATGAAGCAAGGCATGATAGATGTGCCCCCCTCCCACCTCCCCTCCCCTGCGGCATTTATTTCCTCCTGTGGGTTTGGGGATGTATAATAAATACTAAATAACTTTCTTATCATGCACGACACACACCCATCCATTCATCCACTCATCCATACTGACAGACAGACAGACATACTGACTGATTGACATGAACATATCAATAATTATATCGTTTGAGTATTATCAATGTGCAGAAGTCATACTGTTCTGTATCTATACGTGTAGTCTATGTTTTATACTGGTAAATATGTGCTCAAGGGCATTCATACTTTACATAGCATCGAAATAAATTTAAAAAAAAAAAATTCATCGTTAGAAAGTTGCTAATGTTTATTTTCAGGGTCAGTTACCGGTAGGATGGGGAAAGGTACAATAAACACATCTGAATAATTCAGATTTAATCAGCTGATAGCACTTATAAGTTTTCCCAAATTCTATTTAATATAAATGTGGCGTGATATGGAACGTGTTTAGGAAAACAAAGTAGAGAAATGGAGATTTATAATTGCCAAAAGCTGTTCATTGTTTCTGAATTAATTTAAAATATATGATAAAAGTAATATATCCCTTTAAGTTCTACGAGAACAACTCACAAATTACGTTATAAATAAAAATGTTAAAAAAGACCAGGTGTATATGTATTTATTTCAGAAAGTATATGGTTTGGACGACGACGACGATGATGATGATGACAATGATGATGATGACGATGGTGGTGGTGGATGCAGAAAATGAAAACTTGGGGGTTGGGGTGGGGATGTAAGTATTATGACCAAGTGAGTATATCACGAACTTTACATTTTTTGAATTTTATACAAATCGAAGAGACACAAAGAAGGAATGCATGAACTTAACGTAAATTAGTTGAATATGTGCTGCTTGTAAAATGTAATGTGTATTTAAAATAGTTCGTGATCTTTTGTTACTTTTACCGTCTTTCTATATGAGCGCACGTGCTTCTTAGCTTTTTTTAATGTCGAAGTCACGTGCACAAGGGACGCATCACGCAGGGATACGAAACAAAGGGCAATAACATAATTTCATTATTTCCTGTTAATTTGATAACTCGGATGTCACGAAATATTTGCTGAATTATTAATAACAGCTTAATTGTAAAGCGAATCAATACATCATAATTTGGCGCCTTCCTTTTTGATGAGAATTTTTTTCTGACGGTGATTAGCTATATTCAATGCTGTTCTGAATGGCTGCTCTCATCATCATCATCATCATCATCATCATCATCATCATCATCATCATCATCATTTATTTATTTATTTATTTATTTATTTATTTATTTATTTATTTATTTATTTATTTATTACTGTTGCAGTATTAGTTGTAGTAGCAGTAGTAGTAGTGGTTGTGGATTGCGGTGTGTGGTGGTAGGCAGTAGCAGAAGGACCAGTTGGAGTACGAGTAGTAGTAGTAGTAGTTGTAGTAGAAGTAGTAGTTTGAGTACGAGTAGTAGTAGTTGTAGTAGAAGTAGTAGTTTGAGTACGAGTAGTAGTAGTATCAGTTTGTATTATTGAATGCTTGTTGTTATTGTTGTTGTTGCAGGTCCTACGACCACCACCACCAACAACATTGTTGCTACTACTACTGGAGAGAGAGAGAGAGAGAGAGAGAGAGAGAGAGAGAGAGAGAGAGAGAGAGAGAGAGAGAGAGAGAGAGAGAGAGATGTATGTCAGGGGAGAATACTCGTTTTGGGGTTTTAGAAACATGATGATACTGAATTGCAAAATGACAATTACAGAGAGAACTTTTATGTCCAGCTCAGTAAATTCCACATTTATATATTATAAATGTAACACTGTGGCACGTAGTCATATTATTTCACTGGACGTTTTTATTGAATAAAATATGTAATTCAAAGAAACATTTATGCACATAACAAATATTAATAATTTCATCCACATAAACATTAATTTTCTTGATAAAGGTATTAATTTTATTAAAGAAAACAATCGGTTTGTCTTCTTATTCCCCAGAAGCTAATTTTTATTATGAAGGCATTATGAAGGGTTATGAAAAAGGAAAAAAAAAATTTTATTATGAAGGCATATAATGGTAAAAAAGTTCATACAGTTGTGAATGTTGTTAATTCATACTATCCACGATTTATAAAACCTCAGACAGACAGACAAACAGCGATTACTGTACTAATATTTGAATTGCCAAATTTCTCTCAATGTGTTGATGTATTTATTAAATTGGTAGCGAAATTTAAGTAGAAATTTAACACATGAATTAGATTTACCATCAGCTGCGTCAAGTAAATATGTCTCATTTCTATTTCAAGCAATATTATACGTCATTGTGTTTCCATTTTTTATTATGCATAACTGATCAAAACAATACATTTTTTTAAAGCTTTAGCTAGGCTTGTTAGATTTATGACATATTTCAAGAAATCAAGAAATTCCTTTAGAAAAATCGATAAACAGACGATAAATTTCATTTTGTTTTTCCCATTTATTTGCACGTATGTACGATGGAATTTTGTTGAGAAAAATTATTATACAGGGAAATATTTCATATTCACAACCAAAGTATGTGGTATATAAATTTTTGTAAATAGGACTAAATTCCTATTGTCTTAAATATTCCTTATTATGGATGGACCAGGACAGATCTCTAAAACTTGGAAAATGTTAAATCCCTAAGATAAGACAAGGATCTAGACGGTGTGTTATAACGCGCTCAATTGCATCCATGCGGACCCGGGTTCGATTCTGGGTTCCAGTACACCTAAGGATGTGTTAACAACTATCCCAGCTTGAATGTTTTCATCCCGGTTCTCCGTTTCGTTTTCTGACCCTCTACATTTTTTAAAGCCAACGTCTGAGCCGTCAAGAATACATATACAAGTTTTTAGAACTTCCTGTAAAACCTACACAAGATTCCAATAAAAAGTATCACCCATGAGTTTAATTGTAACGGAAATCGCGTATTATATATATATATATACACACACATACATACATACATACATACATACATACATACATACATACATACATACATACATACATACATACATACATAGATACATAGATACATACATACATACATACATACATACTTTGACTTAAAATTCATAGCACATATTGTTAACATTTGGCGATAAGTAACATCGTGCAACTATTTCACACGATATTTGCAGACTCGATTTCAAAGGAGACTGTATTCTATCAAATGTAAACGTATGTTATCATCATTATATTATGTCTCGTTCCAACCTCCAAAAATAAATCATGCTATACTTGGTCTCTTAAAAGTTCAAATGCCTCTCATCCCCCCCCACACACACCTCTCTCTCTCTCTCTCTCTCTCTCTCTCTCTCTCTCTCTCTCTCTCTCTCTCTCTCTCTCTCTCATAAATTGATTTTAACGTAATTGTGTCTGTAGGGAATTTTAAGAGAGTTCGGATAGGAGTTACAAGTACCAAGAGAAACCGTGTATACAAACCAGCAGGCTGCAGCACATGACCTGCACACCCCATATTCATTTTTTTGTATTTGTTCAGTTTAATTTTGTTTTATTTAAGCTGATGGTTAAGATGGGTGGAGGGGAGAGTGCAAATTTGATCAGCTTGTCTACACGTTAACTCCCACCCCATCCCCGTTCACTTCATCCCTGGGCCCATACCACTGTAGTCGGCAACAGGGCAAGTTACAAAGTGGAGCAATGTAAGGCCATCACAAGCGTTACCTGGCACTCATACCTGAGATCACATGTAACAAGTTTGCGGTTTGAAATGAAAACCGGTCCAATACGAATACAAGTGTGTGGTTTATGAGCCTTGTAAACTCGAATGGAATTAGATCAACCTAAATTATGCTTGTAACGATTTTTTGTTTTCTAAAACTCTGCCATTATTTACTTCCTAACTGTCCACATTGTAAATGAGAAAAGTTCGGCTATTGTTCTGAATGTCTAACAAGATCTGGCTTGGGTTAATCTTAAGTCAATTAATTTATTTCAAAGGATGATGATGATGGTGATGAGGAGGAAAGCGATTATTATTAGTATTAATATTACTTAAGATTAATCATTCTTTTAATCATATCATGCTTTGAAAGATTTCAACTGCTAATTTGTTGGAAGAAGAATTAGAAGAAAAGGGAGGAGTAGGAAAAAAAAAACATTGTGACGATACGACAGATGATAATGACACTAATAATGTTTACTACTACAGTGATCTAATGATGAGAGTTGAGATAACACCTGTCATCACAAGTATCAACATTATCACCAATGTTATCGACCTTATAAACGAGATATTGTGCTAGTACTTCACAAAAAGCAAACACTAAGAACAAACAACAGTTTACAGCACGTCTTTTATTGTTTACAAATTGACACAGTTATCATCATCATCATTATCATCATCGTCGTCGTCATCATTATCATCATCTGTATTATTATTATTAGTAGTAGTAGTAGTAGTAAAAAATGAATGCTATGAACTCGACGCAATTTGATAATGGAGCCAATTAGTATATGTACATTTGCGCTCAAGAAACATCTGCATATATATATATATATATATATATATATATATATATATATATATATATATATATATATATGTATGTATAGATAGATAGATATATAGCATAGGGCGAATAAAGGGGGCTCGGATTTTACTATTTTACTTACAACCACTATTACTGACACAGAACTTGAGAACTATCTGGCGTTTTAACTTCATATTTTCTGTTTAGATTACCCTGTCGGGACTTGTTATTGATACATATTGAATATTATCTAAGAACCTTGTAGATATCGTGCCCGGCGTGCCTTAGAGAAAAGCTAGTTTACTCGAGCAATTATAACTCAATGTCAAACCAGTGCGCCCATAATTTGTCATTTTCCTACCCCTGTGGTCTTTTTATTACGATTGCGTAAAGTCTCAGAGAGACGTTTAAATGTTTACTTTCAATATTAATACACGGAGCCTATTGTTGACTCAAACTAAATGGCCAAAATTCTTAAGAATAATGTGCAATTTATTGTTACAAATGTATTTATACCATAGCTAGACGGCATTTGTTACAACTTGCATAATCCAGTTTATGAATGTTTAGTTATATAGGACTTGATGAAACCTCACGTAGTAATGATATTGCGGGAGTTTCTGCTCAAAAGGAAGACGAAAAGTAAACATTTACTTGAATGCTTAAATAATACCTTGAGGAATAAATCAGCATTGCGCTTTGTTACTCAAATCTTTGGTAATTCTCTGTAACCAAGTGAACACATATTTATGATCCGGACTGAAGTGCATGATTTATTTAATCTTTTCTTGAGAGCAAAAACAATTGTGAAATGTAAAGGACAGCTATAATGTATGGAAATTATTTCTGTCCTTTGCACCTGAACAAGCAATTTAGACATGCCGACGGGTAATACAACTGACACGCTTCAGCCTGAACATTTAGGATTCGGAAAAAATTTTCGTATTCAAATTTACCTATATGTTTATGTGTAACGCATACCAGTCAAAATATATGTCAATTTTCTATCTCTATTTTTTATGATGATTAGGGACAGTCGACAAAGTTTTCTAACCTTGGCGTCCCTTTCCATAAAAAACAAAATATCAACAGCACAGCACTGAGAGAGAGAGAGAGAGAGAGAGAGAGAGAGAGAGAGAGAGAGAGAGAGAGAGAGAGAGAGAGAGAGAGAGAGAGTAGGGGTGGGGGTGGGGGTGCGAAGGGGGCAGTGCATAGGATCTAGGGTCAGCTTATACCATATTTCTCATAGTCATGGAATTTTACATGATTTATGATGGTTATATGTAGATGTCCTGATTACATTTTGACATGTATGGCCCTATTTTTTAAATTGTATTTTCAAGCCATTACAAATAATTTTATCTCTTTATATATATATATATATATATATATATATATATATATATATAACTTTTGGGACTTTATGACGATTTTTTTAGAACGATTAAACAAAAATCACTTGATTTAGACAAATGAAATTTGGTAGGCAGGTTTGTATGCATATTACATGACCTAATTTTTTCTTTTTTTTTTTTTTTTTTTGCATTACAGCATATTTTCAATTTTGTTATCATTATCTTTACGTTTCGGACTTAGAATGTTTGGTCTGGTCTGCCATGGGGCCATACGTATTTTACAAACAAAAATCATTTTTAAGCATTTGTGGCGAGACTAGGTTTATTGCACCACGCTTGATCACAACTTATTTTACATATATGTCTTAAGAGATCACAACTTATTTTACATATATGTCTTAAGAGATCACTCCATTGTTTTTTTTTTTTTTTTTTTGTTTGTTTTTTTCTTGTAAGTAATACTAATTTCAAGTACAAACACGGGGAACTTAAACGCACTTCCTTCAAAGTTCTAATTTTGTTATGTGATACACAGAAGAAGGCGTATTGAAATACCCCTGTATATGAACGCAAGACGAATAGGAACAGTTTTTCAATGTATTTAAAATGCAACAGTATATAGAGAAGCGAGGGCAATGAAAATCCAACATTTCTCAAATTTCTTTCATTGAGAGTAAAGTTATCAAATATCAATAACTGGACAGAATATTTTTCACCTTTAGCACAATATGCTAATGAGCAACATAGATGCAGAATATTATATTCTTATCTAATTTAATTCCTGTTTGTTTTGTCTTTATCACAATTCCCAGACGGACAGTTAGGTTACAGTCCGCATTGCACGTGCCTGATCGCGGTTCAGGGGTCAAGAGAAGGAGATAGTCCCTATGAAGAGTTCCCTGCGCTAATTGGAAAGCAGTCGATGAAAGACCTCTACGCTGCATGATATACTGAGAGAGAGATACATTTTAATGAAGCCGTGTCAGGAAAAGCTTAGCAGTAATTAATGTCGGTCATGGCAGACATGTTGGGTTTTGAAAGGATCTCTGCATTTCCGAGTATATTCTGACAGGGTGTGGAATTTTAACTAACGATGATGACGACAATGATGATGATGACGAAGAAGACAACGACGACGACAGGGAATATGACGATGTCGATGATTATAATACGACAACGACGATGATGGTTGTTGCTGTTGTTACTGTGCCTAAAATAATACCGCAACCAACGATGACGGCGATTATAATTTTATCGGTACTAAGGTGGAAGTTATATTTTCTCTTTGTTGCAGTTGTGGAATTATTTTATTTACCATGCTTTATGTGTGTAAGATGTTTCTTGCAACTAATTTCGTTGTTCATGACCTAATGTCTTTAAGGATGAAAGCGATAAGAGAACGATAACCATGTATATAAAATAATACAAGAACGATAACCATGTATATCACATAATACAGACACCTGCGAGATGAGTCATTTTTGTAAATTAATGTTTAAACAAACGTGTAGTGTCTTTCCAATTGAATATGTGAAAAGCCTGTACCTGTATCTATTTCATGAGAGTTTGCCGGTTTCATTTTGACACCGGTGTGAATCCTTCAACTTTAGCCAAGCATATAGGTGAGAGATTTCCAGGCCAACTGTGAGAGTGTCGGGCGACAACAAATATATACATGAGAGAGAGAGAGAGAGAGAGAGAGAGAGAGAGAGAGAGAGAGAGAGAGAGAGAGAGAGAGAGAGAGTTTCATTTATAGTTAACTTTAAATCTTGCCAGCACATAATGTGTCGCTATGTCTGTCTGTCTGTTTGAATATGCATATGTCGATCTGTCTGTCTGCTTGCTTGTCTGTCTGTCTGTCTGTATTTATGCGTGTGTATGGATAGATGGATAGATCTATGCAGATATCTGTTTGCATGTCTGTATGTGTCTGTCTATTTTCCTATTGTCTTTCTATCTGTCTGTACATTGCATCAGATCAAGGTTTATTAATCCCTACACTGCATCAGATCAAGGTCTATTCATCCCTACCTATCTTGATTTTAGTTGGATATGGGTAGCTCTTGACTTCCAGAATCCTTGTGCATACAGCGCCTTGACCAACTACCAGTATAAGACGGACGAAGGTTGAGGTAAAATGATACGGCCCACATTAACGAGCTGAGGCGAGATCTTAATAACCAAAATAATTTATGTAGCAAGCCTGCATTTGTAATTGTAACTGATCCCTCAGGTACATCGGAAAGCCCGCTATTATAGCTGTCGAAAACTGGGAAAAATCTCCCCCTCGAGTCCCTACCCAGGATATGGGATGGGCCAAACTAGAGATCAAAACTGCCATCTTACGATTTATGACTTTCCTACAGATTGAAAAAGTTCAGCCCATAGTTTATACGAAGGGGATAGCGTATATATGTTATAATGTATGGGATGTAAGTGTCAAAACTGACATATATTTATAACTGTAATGATTAAGACAGATTTAGGAAAAGGTATTACATTTACACTAGACGAGGGCATAGAATCAGAAGAAGAAAAAAACCCCCACAACAACAATAAAGAAATACACGAATCAGATCTGATGCCAAAATAGGATTTTGAAAATATGAAAATAGTTAAATATTTTTTGTTAATCAATATACAGGTAAAGTTGGTTTTTTATTTGTTTGGTTTAAACCACTAACTCAATACATTAACGTTAACATCTCTGTTTTGGACACCCAGGTAGATTTTTGTTCAACCCTTATAACGTAACATAAAGTTGATTGTAGCATTGTGATGCTGGCTGGGTACGTTCGTCCGTTCGTCCGTATACGTTCGAAGTCTGAGTACTTTTGCTTCAACAACGCCTGGCAATATCCACAAAAATGTCTAAATATCCACAAAAATGTCTAAATATCATGATTAATTTAAAGACACTACATGGAACACGTGACTTCAATATAACATCAATGTATTGAAGAAAAATTATACCTTTTCAAACAGATTTGAAATTAAATATTAAGTTCAAACTGTCTGAACCTTTCTCACATTGGAAAGAATAAGCTTTCATATTTCGCATGCAGTGTCGATGGTCGTGCAACATATGTATGTGGTTTTCTATTGCCATACTATTGACTGCACGGTTGACACTACCCCATATTAATCGAAGCTCATTCACAAGATTTTGATACGAGATCTGACATTAAAACAAGCATTGAAAGCTAGATAAACACGCTTGAAACTCTATAAATCTTTTGGCACAGTACTAGGGCAGTCTCGATGATAAAAGCCTAAAGTTATCTCCCTTGTCTAACAACGGTTTAGATCAGGGGTGTCAAACATACGGCCCGCCAGACTCATTATTTATTATTATTATTATTTATTATTATTTATATCAAATCTGGCCCGCCATAGCAAATGAGTCTGACACCCCTGCTTTAGGTCTTCAGTGCACACAGTTAGCATGTGCAAAAAGGTACATGTATCTCTGGATCGGGACTCAGGAAAAAAACAATCATATGCAGATTCGAATACAAATCCATATACTGTATACAACGAAGAAAAAGAGAAAAAAAGATGAATTTTGTTCACTGTTTCAACGGATGGATGTAAAAACAAACACTGTCTACTGTTTACGAAACAGGGCCGGAGAGTCCCGTACATAACTGCCTGTTTATGGCGTTACCAGTCATTTGGATCAGATAAATGGCACTTTCGCTAACAGTTTAACTTTATTTTTCAAAGAGAGGCCATCCACACAGATTATTGTCCGGAAAACTTTCTGTCCTCTCTCTTCTTTGAGCTTTTTCTTTTTCACGTCTAACAAACAAACAACCTACTAAGTACATTTGTGTCATCATGTACAAAGATGAATTTATAAAACAGGATCCATCGACAGTTGCGTCCAAAATCTTCTTTCTGATGCCATGCAACATTTTATAAATTTTATATGTAGACTCTTCTTACTGTAGTATTGGATCCGCTAAAAGGCATAAAAAGGAAAGAAAAAAAAATAAAGAAAACAAAGACTCAAAGCCAAAGTACAAACGAAGACAGTCACGACGGGGAAACTGATTACAGTGTAAAAAAGTAATGACATCACGCAGTTTTCACGTCTTGATTCTAGAGTATTTAGCATTATTGTATGCTTCTATCGAAATACATATGTCCTTGTAACTCGGAACAGGATATCTAAATTCTTCTTTCAAGTAATGAAGCAGAGGGAGGAGGGTTGAAGAAACAAAAATTCTGACAATCTGTTTAAATGCAAATGTCTCCAATCTAGATTTGCCCGTCTCATTGATACAGAGTATTATCCGATCCTTATAGAACCACGGCGCCGTGGATACGAATTAATGACATGACTGCAGTCTCCATACATTTACATGAGGTTAATTTCTAAACAATAACAACAAGACCTTTCCTAATAACATCTACAGCCTAATAGCAAAAGGTTCACACCCATACTGTTTAATTTTTGTGACAGGTCAGTCATTTTGAATAATGGGATAGTTGTTCTCCCATTAGCATTTAGATTTAGAGCTATGTGTTTGATATTGGACCATTCTCGCATTATTTGTATTACCAATGATATTGGACCATTCTCGCATTATTTGTATTACCATTGATATTGGACCATTCGCGCATTATTTGTATTACCAGTTAATTACTTTCGTCATAAGTACCACTGTTTGGAATACTTTTACTGCAATGGTTGGCAGATTTTATTTTGTAGTGGTCACAATAGGAAATTCTGAATAGTGAACTGACTTGTACTAATTCACAAATACTTTCTAGCTAGCAGGTAACATACATTCATACATATATACACATAGTGCATTAGTGTATTTGAGGCCGAAACCCAAGACCACTAGGCCGCGGCCGAACATTATAGTGGAAAAAACTTTAGTACTCCTACTCTGGCCCAATGTGTTTCACGCATTGTGTTTTACAGCTGTTGAAGGAAAGAGAAGTATTTTCCTTTGTAACGCTGATTGACATTTGCATATTTTAAAAAACAAGCATATAGATATCCTAGTCCCACTAATCTAAGTAAATAAAATATTAACCTGGTCAACATATACAATTTCAAGTCCTAAATACAGTATTAACCTGGTCAACATATAAAATTTCAAGTGATTAATAAAATATTAACCTGGTCAACATATACAATTTCAAGTCCTAAATAAAATATTAACCTGTTCAACATATACAATTTCAAGTCCTAAATAAAATATTAACCTGGTCAACATATACAATTTCAAGTCCTAAATAAAATATTAACCTGGTCAACATATAAAAGTTCAAGTCAGATATGTTCAAACACCACGGCAAAAATAAGTGTTAAAACTTGGACAATATTATCGTCCAAATTTATTGCGTTTCACGTAGAAATCTTTTCAAATTGCATGATAGATATTAATGAAACTTGTTAGTCATACATCATAACGGATTGTTCAGCTCAGCAAAACCTGGCACATTTGGAATCCTTTGTTTCTTTTGTTTGTAATAACGAATAACTATTTCTGTCGATATGATTTGTTTCTTTTTTTGGGTGGGAGGTGGGGGGTGGGATCTAAGCACCATTCCACACCCCATCCGTTCTTTCCGAATAAAATGATTAGTCATTTGAAATATTTTTTCGTTTAATCTCAAGAAAAACAAGCATTATAACCAGGAAAAAAGTGCAAATTTGAGGAAAATCAGGATGTTAATTTGAGAGCAATCAGGATGTTTAATTGAGGGAAGTCAGGATGTTTAATTTTTACAAAATCAGTCTATCTGTGTGTTTATATTTAAATGAATATTCTCTTCTACAAAATATTATATTTGTATATAGGCTGACGTCGTCAGATGCACATAATTCCCACTATTATTCATACGCGACTGATCCTGCTCTGTACAAAAAAGAAGAATATGGAATCACCATTTATAAATACATTTTCGTGTTTTCAGAAAATCCAAATAATTGTATCGTTGCAGCTTCAGCAAATCGG
Source organism: Margaritifera margaritifera (assembly GCA_029931535.1). Lineage (NCBI taxonomy): Eukaryota > Metazoa > Mollusca > Bivalvia > Unionida > Margaritiferidae > Margaritifera > Margaritifera margaritifera. The sequence goes on along the minus strand of JAQPZY010001666.1, from coordinate 5,467,421 downwards.
TTTAAAACAGGATCACAAAAATAAAGAAAATAGAAATGCGATATATTTGCTTGGCTTTATGAATACCGCAGAAACTAACTAATTATATATATATATATATATATATATATATATATATATATATATATACTTTGTTAGTTTCTATGGTATTCATAAAGCCAAGCCAGTTTGTATATCATTTTTATTATCTTGATTTTATATGTATGTAATTCATCTCATAAGTTCTTTCTTCTTTTACGCCGTCTTCTTTTTAATTAATCCATCTACTTGAGCGGATGGACGTCAATGCATGATAATTGCCGATTTTATTCTTGATTTTCTGTATATGAAATAACTGGAATCTAAATTATTTACTGGACGAATTAAATGTTTTGCGTTGGCTTTTACCGGAAGGACGACAGAGCTGCAATCAGGCGCGGAATGGCTATAATGGCACGAATTCATAAAAGTAAAAATCTGTCCTATGCATGATCAAAGACAATTGTCTTGGAAAAAGAACGAAAGATAGGTTTTATTATTGTAGAACGATGCCTAAAATGTGTGTTATAACAGATCAAGCAATGGAGACAGTTTTATAATTAAAACAACAGAGAAATAATTCAAGAGATCGGCATGTTTGCGTGTTAAGGAAACGTGATTTATATCTCCTGTCATTATGGAAGGAAAATTATTTCTTGAATGGTCAAAATACATCACCCTCTCGACTCTTGAATGCTATTCTGGACAGTTTATAGGGAAGCCAGGGTTGCGCCTTCTGTCGTATTAAGTAGAAAATACAGAGGCATAAAACTACATTTTGTGATTTATCCTCGTCAAAACCGGTAGGGGGATGGGAAGTAATGAGAAATATAGGTAGGGTTTTACTTGTATTTTCTGTCTAAATTGCCGACCTCTCTGCAAGACAGAAAAGCTAATTAACAGATTTTATTGCACAGGACATGTTCCTGTCGATGGCACTATTGTGGGGGTAATTGACACATCCATTAAGGTCTTGTAGCAAAAGTGATAAACAGGCAATCAACATCCTATAGATATCTTACGACTTGCATTTACTTGCTTAAACACACTTGCTGTTTATCTATCCTACATACATACATACATACATACATACATACATACATACATACATACATACATACATACATACATACATACATACATACATACACACATACACACACACATACACACACACACACATACATACATACATACATACATACATACATACATACATACATACATACATACATACATACATACATACATACATACATACATACATTGGATTTAAAACCTTTGATACATTGTTTCACTCATGTGTTCAACAATTCTGGATTATGGTTCGTCGCTTTGTGGACATAAACCGTATAAGGATATAGAAGTGCAAAAAAGCTACTCGGTACCACCTCGGTGTGCAGAGATTTACCTCACTTCTGTCTATCAACTGCGACATTGGCTGGGTATGTGGCATGCAGTGGTGTACTAAGGGTAAATGCCGCCCGGGGTGACGATGATAGCCCAAAGGGCTAGAATACGAGGCCCGAATTTTTACCAGCTGTTTTGGCGCCCCAGACCTCTGGCGCCCCCCCCCCCCCTTTAGTACGCTACGTGTAGTGTGCAGCCAAAGTAGATTTCGATGGTCCTTTAATGGACAATCGCAAACTCACTAAGCGAGCTTTATACAGGACTATGCTATATAGTACAATATACTACAATAATTGGTCAGCTGAGATTACATACTCGAGAGGATTGATATGAACACACAGCCGAGATTACATACTCGAGAGGATTTATATGAACACACAGTCGAGATTACACAATCGAGAGGATTGATATGAACGCACAGCCGAGATTACACACTCGAAAGGATTGATATGAACACACAGTCGAGATTACATACTTGAGAGGATTGATACGAACACACATTTTCAAAATCAAATGAATTGTTACATGAACCATATTAAAAACACTGTTTGATCCAAATAAATAGACTCGGCCTAAGATAATACAAAATGTTGCAAATAATTACGAAATACCGCAAATTTAAAGTAATATGTTCTACTAAAGTTAGAGGATAGATTTTATAAGTTTTGTGATGCTTACAAAATTGAAGCTGAAATACATTTTCTACTAAATCGAAGCATGTATGGATATATATGTAGGCCTTCCTTTGATATAATAAGCCCCTAAGACAATTAATTTTTAAGCTTGATGCCAATTGAAACACTGATAACAATTTTAAGATTTTACCTTAGAAAAACTGCACAATTTCTATTGAAATCTTTTATGATTAGAAGAGACAAACTGTAGAAAAGATAACGAATAAAGCTCGTAGATAAATGTGTAACATACCGTACAATATATTATTCACTGTATATATATGTGTAACATACCGTACATTATATTATTCATTGTATATATATGTATAACATACCGTACATTATATTATTCATTGTATATATATGTGTAACATACCGTACATTATATTATTCATTGTACATATATGTTAACATACCGTACATTATATTATTCATTGTACATATATGTGTAACATACCGTACATTATATTATTCATTGTACATATATGTGTAACATACCGTACATTATATTATTCATTGTACATATATGTGTAACATACTGTACATTATATTATTCATTGTAGATATATGTGTAACATACCGTACATTATATTATTCATTGTATTCACAGCATATTAACCATATCATGTGTATAGAAAGCATTACTTTATTTACACTGTTAAGTAATAAACAGACCATTTCATTTTCGAGAGTTGGGTGGTGCTGGAATCTATTTGAAGAAAAATAAATCCGCCCCTACCCCTTCAAATATCGTGAAAAACTACACTTGCTCTGACCTGTGAAATAAAATGTACAAATTCTATCGATCATATCAGCTGAATTTGTTTTTACTGAGATAAAAGAAAGAAAAAAAGTATCCTGGTTGGAAAAAAACTCAGCTTCCCCTCACCCCTAAAAAAATGAAGTGGTCGTTCCATAAATGGTTACATCACTGTCAAAGCAACATAATGTTTTGTCTTAAGAAAACGTTTGAACTCTTGCGACACACACACACAGACACAGACACAGACACACACATATATATATATATATTGACTTGTAGGAAAATGGGGCCGGGTGCTACTTTTAATTTGTGATGTGTATTGTATTTAATATAGTGTATGTACATGCCACTATAATAGAAATCTTACATACATACATAAATTCATACATACATACATACATACATACATACATACATACATACATACATACATACATACACGCATGCATGCATATGTGATTTGATGTATAAAGACTATTAAAAGTGAAATATCTTTTACGTGACTTTAACTATTTTTTCATATAGTCAAATTGGTAAGTTGAATAAAATCATTTAATTCAGTGAATGCTTGTTTTTCACGACAGTGACTTCAATCCAATATAAATCACTATTATAATCTGATGAACACAATGTTTAAGTTAAAACGATTACTCTTCGTAGATGAATGAATATATAAACCTTTAAGACAACACCAGAGAGAAGAAGTACACAACTAGGATATAATAAAATGGTAAGTATAAACTACCTTATTCTTACATCTAAATGTTTATCTCTATAAAGTCATATATCTATCCTTAGATGAGTCATTTGCATGAGATTTCACGTAATATCAGCATGCGGAGAATTTTTACCATTGAAAAACCGCTGAAAAACGAAGAAAGGAAAATGTTTAAAAAAAATAAAAATGGGAAAGGTACCTTTGTCACAATTTCTATAGTCCATTTCAGCACAATCTAATAGGTATACCCTTCCGTTTTTCTGAAATAGTTCAGCAAATCAAAAATTATAACAACAATCTTTGACAACGAGAGAGCAGTTATTTTGAGCAGGTGAATGAATTTAGTAACAATACTCTCACCCCCTCTGTGTTGGCTGATTTTCTTTCCATTTTTAATTTTTCTTTTATTTTTTATTGCTATTATTATTATTATTATTATTATTATTATTATTATTATTATTATTATTATTATTATTATCATCAATGTTTATATTCTACTTCTTCTTCCTCTTCTTCTTCTTCTTCTTCTTCTTCTTCTTCTTCTTCTTCTTATTATTATTATTATTATTATTATTATTATTATTATTATTATTATTATTATCAATGTTTATATTCTTCTTCTTCTTCTTATTATTATTATTATTAATATTAATGTTTATATTCTACTTCTTCTTCTTTTTCTTCTTCTTCTTCTTATTATTATTATTATTAAAAAGAACAACTGTGATTCCAAATTTTGAAAAAGGGACTAGATCTTCCCATTTAATGGCTTTGCCGATACCGTCTCAATTTTCCATGGAAGGAGGCCAATACGCACTTAAACCAGGGGGCCCTGTATATTGGCATATCCCAAGTATTCATCCCCTTTCATTGATCATCCTTAAGACATTCCCATCAATCTAAATGCCAAAATAAAACTGACCTGAGCAGACGAGTCTTATTATATGACCGGATAGAAAACAATAAACAATAAGGAAGTGCTTAGAAAACATGGGAAAATTGTACATGTGCTGGATGAAATATAAAACCATTAATAGATCGTAATTCGTCTCTCTCTCTCTTTGTCTATCTCTCTGTAAGTCTATCTATCTGTATGTGTGCCCATTTCCTGTCTGTCTGAATGCAAATACAATTTATACAACCTATTCAAGAATAGGGAGGTATATTTAAAATGAAAACACAATCCTCTTGTTGTGAACAACATCAGTTTTGTTTATATGGTAATTGTTAACATAGTTATTTACAATGTAAGCTTTATCACAGACAATGTTTTTTACACAATGGATTCTTACATTTAAATCTTATATTTTACAACTCATAACCAAGATAGATATTTTTGATATCCTCCCTGGCCAAGTGTACATTCAACATAGCTGTTGTACATAGTTAAAATTAGCGTAAGTGCCTAAATTTTGCGTAAGTGCCTAAATTTTGTGGTAATATAAAGTACTCTTAATCTTTAGCGGAACGAATATCTTATTACCATTAAAATGGGAAGGCAGGACAGCATACCACATTTATAAGAAACACTTTTTTAAAGATCTTCTTAATTACTTTTTTTTACATCGATGCGCTTGTGGTGAGAGAGAGAGAGAAATGGACTAATTATCACATTACCACATGAAGCAATAAAAATAGTGAAATATTTAAAGATATAACTGCAACGCTAATGACAGAGGAAAAGATTGTGCCAGTAGTAATATCAGGCCAATGTTTTCAAGTACCCACAATTTGCCTAAAATTTTCGCAGAAACAAATAATTCAAAAAAAGATAAGCAAACCCAAAATAACGTGATGTCTCCTTCTGAAAGTGGAAGTTTTCAAAACATTTGATGATTTCTACGATTGTTTTTTTTTTCTTTCTAGGAATTAAATGACTCTTATGCGTAGTTCAGAAATCAAACGATTCCTGTCTGTTTTTTTTTTTTAAATGGTAATAATTCTGACAAACATGATATTGTTGTATAGAGTATTCGGTGTAAGATACAATACAATCACAATCTGAGTAAAGAAAAAAGATAATCCCCGTGTTTGTTAACTCGAGGATCACACAAGTATATCACCCTTGGTCTAAGTACGTATTTTCAGAGAGGTACATAAAGACAAATCACACAATTATTCATGCGCATTTCCGATGCGCAACGTAAAGTGACGTCATGTCACGCGCCACTATGTCACGATGTCATATACAAAGGTGTTTCGAGCAAAAAGTCGCATCTAAAGAAAGCACCAATATGGCCAGTGAGGTGCTTAATTTTAAGCTTTGTGTTACTAAACGAAGTAACAGGGAGGCAAATGTACAACAAAAGGGTAGATCGCAGTAGAAAAACAACAAAGCAAAAAAAAAAAACAATAAAAAACCCCACCAGGTCATCACTTATTTAAAAACTTCATCCATGGAAAGGTGAGGAGTTACGAATCATCGGGCTATTTTAATAATTCGAGAGAATTGATGAATTGGTATGAAAATGAGAATTATTGAAAGGAAACTGGGTTGCATATAAATGAGGGTACCGGGTACGAAATGGCGAAAAAAATAAACACTGCACGAGAGAGAGAGAGAGAGAGAGAGAGAGAGAGAGAGAATTGACGTAATCTAATAAATGCAAGGACAAGGTTATTAGCTATGTCGTTATATATATATATATATATATATATATATATATATATATATATATATATATATATATATATATATATATATATATATATATATTACATGGATATCTTATTAGAATTAACAGAAATGAATATAAGGCCCAACTTATCCATATTCACACGTGTATGACAGTTATAAAAATGACATCCAAAAGATTTCAGATGTCAGAAATTCTTTATGGTAAAATATATTTTCCACATCATGTGATTTTGGACATGGAATGAACAAGATAAAATGAAGTTTTTATTTCACTTACTCACTCAATATATTTAATTCAAAAGAAACAATTGACCCTTTTATCTTGTTTGGGCGTTTGATTTTGTTCAAATATAGTTTACAGATAAAGAATTTCTCAAATAAATCTGCTGATAATTGGCAAAACATACAACAGCTACTACTACTCCTACTACCAACCTTGAGCTAGCACTTTTTATTGTACTTGTTTGGTGTGACAACAAATTCATGATTCACTGGAAACCGAAAGTCTGATTAGCGTAGTTATAAAAGTTACAAATACAAAATAAAATAAAAAGATACAGAGTACTAAATAAAGCATGTCTGAAATACACACAATTAAATAAACTTATTACAATTTAAGCATGAAGAAAAGACGTCATTACACAAGAATATCTTTCTATTGCTTTTGATAGGGATTAGTTTTTACTTTCTTGCATCATTTGCAACCGGAGACATTTCGTACTTTATCCTATTAATGTATCCATTATCCTAGTTTAAATTGAATGTTGGATGTAAATTTTATCGCTTAGATTGTGCGTAAGCTCTCAGCGTAAAAGTCATAATAGAGACGACGTTAACGTCTGTATGCAAGAGGAGATAACTCTGAACTAAAAGAATTACGGTTAATTATATTATCGCTCCCGTGTTTTTCTGGAAGGCTTGCGACATACCAAAATGTCCTAGTTTATTTTAATTAAGTTATCATTATGTAACTTAGCCTAACCTTTCGAGGCATACAAAGTGTCTCTCTACGTCTCTCTCACAATCCACAAGCAGAAAGAAGATAACATTAAAAAAAAAACTTTTAATAACTATATAATTAAAATAATTTTCATTAAACAAACAAACAACTTTCACTTTATCGTGTGTAAACAAAATCTGTTTGAAAATACCGATATGTATTTGAGTTTATGCTTCATTTATTAATCTATCACGATCCCAGACTGTCACTCTATCCATCATGTATTGCGCTACTGTATATCTAAAAGGGCATCAGTGCCATAATACATTATTCTCTTCTTTTCAATGAAGTTCGATTTGTAACACATGCAAAGTTTAAAGAAAATTGAAATTGAAGAACTGAATACTGTGATTTGTCTTAATACGATTGAAATATTTTAAATTTATAAGTGAGTTATTTATGCTTTAAAAGCAACATATATTGATTCGACCAAAATGCTTCTTTCATTTGTATTAAAAGAAGTACATATTAACGCGAACATGGACGAAAATAACTCCTTTTCACATTTTTACACTTTTCCTGAAGCTGCAGAATACTTAGCGCAAACAATTGTTTGACTGTTCCTCAAGTTCTCTGCGAACAAATCATTGTCATTGCTGTGGACGCCAAAGAGTTCATTGTCATTGCTGTGGATGCCAAAGAGTTCATTGTCATTTGTAGACCCTGAGGAATTCATTGTCATTGCTGTGGACGCCAAAGAGTTTATTCTCATTTGTAGATCCTAAAGAGTTCATTGTCATTGCTGTGGACGCCAAAGAGTTCATTGCCATTGCTGTGGACGCCAAAGAGTTCATTGTCGTTGCTGTGGACTCCAACGCGTTGAGTGTCATTTGTAGATCCTAAAGAATTCATATCATTGATGCGGACTCCAAAGAGTTCATTGTCGTTGCTGGTAATGTCAAAGAGTTCATTGTCATTGTTGTGGACGCCAAAGAGCTCATTGTCATTGTTGTGGACGCCAACGAGTTAATTGTCATTGATATGGACGCTAACGAGTTCATTGTCATTGCTGTGGACTCTAAAGAGTTCGTTGTCATTGTTGTGGACGCCAAAGAATTCATATCATTGATGCGGACTCCTGGACTCCAAAGAGTTCATTGCCATTGCTGTTAATGTCAAAGAGTTCATTGTCATTGTTGTGGACGCCAAAGAGCTCATTGTCATTGTTGTTGACGCCAACGAGTTCCTTGTCATTGCTATGGACGCCGACGAGATCATTGTCATTGTTTTGGACTCTAAAGAATTCATTGTCATTGCTGGGGACGCCAAAGAGTTCATTGTCATTTGTAGACACTAGACAGTTCATTGTCATTGCTGTGGACGCCAAAACTTTAATTGTTATTGCTGTTAACGCCAAAGAATTCATTGTCATTGCTGTGGACGCAAGAAATTCATTGTCAGTTGTAGACACTACAGAGTTCATTGTCATTGCTGTGGACGCTAAAGAGTTCATTACGATTCATGTGGACCCCAAAGAGTTCATTGTCATTTAATGACCCCAAAGAGCGTATTGTCATTGCTGTGGACGCCAACGACTTCATTGTCATTGCTGTGGACGCCAACGAGTTCATTGTCATTGCTGTAGACCTCAAAGAGTTCATTGTCATTGATTGTCATGTATAGACCCTAAAGAGTTCATTGTCATTGATGTGGACCCCGAAGAGTTCATTGTCATTGCTGTGGACGCCAACGAGTTCATTGTCATTGCTGTGGACGCCAACGAGTTCATTGTCATTGCTGTAGACCTCAAAGGGTTCATTGTCATTGATTGTCATTTATAGACCCTAAAGAGTTCATTGTCATTGCTGTAGACCCCAACGAGTGTATTATCATTGCTGTGGACGTCAAATAGTTCATTGTCATTGCTGCTGACCACAATGAGTTAACTATCATCGCTGTGAACGCCAAAGAGTTCATTGTCATAATAAGATGCAGCACAACAAAATTATGTGACAGCTCGAATAAATCTTTCAGCCATTGAACTGGAATTCGTGCGCGGCCCTTTCTCTACATGGGAAAATCAGATTATTAAACATAGCATTCTATTACGTTTCATCCTAAATGCAATAAAATCCTGAACACTTTTCTCTTTGTTGTGTGAATCACTGTTTTTCTGTATGGGTATTATTTGAATAAATTGTGAAGTTTCCACTCTGGGGTGACATTTCTTATTCATACCCTAATAACGTAGTGAGCGTAAACTTGGGCTGATTACTAGACTTATATTACACAAAGTTTAAGCTCGATAATATGTTTCTCATTTAAATAAGATATAATTCTGACATTGCCGAATACTCAATGTTATAAAAAGAGTATCAAATTCCCATTCAATGACTTACAGAAAGAAATTAATAACGAAGATAAGAAACGTAAGATTTTGTTTATTAACCAACAGGTGTTTTTTCAGTATCTTTTCTCTGTAATGCAAACCACAAGGGAAGATAGTTCAGAACCTTCCAATATTAGAAAGTTATACAAAACCACATAAATTCACAGACATATTAAACGAAGAGATACGTCTGCCAACATATATAAAATATTTGACGGATTGAATTGATGATATAATTCAATGGATAAAGGTTAATATGGCCAAAATTCATAAAATCCACGTGTAATTGTCACATAGGCATAGAGAAGAACGATTCTTTACAAAATGGTCAATCAAGGTGTAGACTGTATAAGATGTAAATACTGAGTTACAATCAAGCGATGTATTGGGTCTTTAGACTTTATTGTATTTCAGACTGGGTCGGCTTAAGTTGTATTAGTCAGTCAAAAATAGATGCTTTTCTTTCTTATAAAGACGTTTTATGTTAGAGTAACTTAGAGTGCAGTTAGGACAATTTGGCAGATGATGTTTGAAGTGAATCGAGACCTTCCAACGCGTCTGCAGGAGAATTACTATCCTGTAATTCACCAAGAAGTACATTATGCAAGGGAGATAATGCATGTGAGAGAATATTTTCTCTTCTTTTTATCCAGTGTTTGGATACTGCATTTATACGTTGTTAAATTTTGTTGTAGGTAAATGCATTTGACGTGAAGAACACTTAGTTGAGAGCTACTGAGTGATGTATTAATACCGTTTCTTAAACAACTCAAACTTTTTTTTTTTATCTAATCTTCAGATTTGATAAAAAAAAAAAAAAAAAAAAAATGCTCAGGACAAAGGTTTGCAAACATATATGAAAGTCTAGTTAAACAAGGTACCCTTCCTGATAAATCATTTGTATGCCTTTTAATATAGTGTTTGTTCCAAAAATCTCTGCATCCAAATAAATGAACCTTGATATCTCTATTGTGACTGTGAGGTGCAATACAAATAATAAAGTAACAGTCCGAATAAATCTTTTCGCTTGTCCAAATGATATTCAGATGCGGTGCCTTTCTCTGCATGGGAAAATAAGATTAATACACGTAGCTTTCTATTACGTTCATTCTAAATGCAATAAATTCCTAAGCACTTTTCTCTTTGTTGTGCGAATCACTACCTGTCGGTTAGGGTATAATTTGAATAATTGTACAGTTTTGAGTCAAGACATTACAGTTTCTGATTCATATCCAAATAACGTGGCGAGATTAAGCTGAGGTAATTGCTAGAATTATATTACACAAAGTGTAAGCTTAATAAAATGTTTCTCATTTAAATAAGGTTCAATTCTGACATCGCTGAATTCCTAAAGCTGCAAGAAGGGTGTTTCTAAGCCATGACGAACACCAACTTATTGAAGGAGAAGATTTTCTTTTTAACCAGCAGGTGTTAGTTATGGATACATTTTTTGAAAGGCACTACACTGTAAACTTGCTTCAGGAGCTTCCCATCGTTTCGTTGAAATAAATTCCTTAGATGTTCATACTAAGCTCTTCTAACGAAGACCTTTAAATGAAAAAAAATATAGTTTAATTCTTAAAAATTGTGTTAGTTCCCAAGCTCTCTGTTGCATGATCAATGGACTTTGAAATCACTATTTTTTGTAAGAAATTCCACACAGAATAATAATGTGACAGGCTAAATAATTTGTTGTCTTTAAAGTGTAATTTAGATGTGGCGCCTTTCTCTTCATCGAAAATTAGAATGTTAAACATAGCTTTTAATTACGTTTCATCTTGCTGTAGTAGAATCATTATTATCTTTAAAAATGTATGTGGATTATTCTCTAATGTAAGTGGAATGTGGATCACCATCTAATGTAACTGCAATGTCGATCACTGTCTGAAAGAACTAGAATGTGGCCCAATATTGAATGTAACTGGAATGTAGCTCATCATATCATGTAACTGGAATGTGGATCACGATATGATGTAACTGGATTGTGGATCACGATATGATGTCACTGGATTGTGGATCACTACCTAAAGTAACTGGAACGAGAACAACTATCTATTGCAACTGGAATAAATTATGAAGATTAGATACAACACACAAAAAAAAGATAAACATATTGTTTTCTTATCATAACAATATGTAAATTTTATATTCTTTAATATGTAAGATAAATGAGTTGTATTTAATTTCAGTAAGATGTAATCGTAAAACTTTACAACAATGTCTCAAACGGTTTATGACTTAACTTAAACCAAAAGCGAGTATAAAAGTAAACTTATTCGATCTATCAGCAAATGTGTGTTGCAGGTCTTCGCTTTCTAGTCCAAACCAAACAGAAATATAGCTTTTTGATCTTCAGTTCCGTGAAAGAAATGACGATCCAAAGAAATTTACATACATCTAAACATGAAGATACGACTGCCAAAATAGCTCTGGAGATCTCACAGGTCAAACATGGAGGTTTCGTTTTTTACATTTTATTTTAATCTTCCATACATGAAAACCGCATATTCGTTGATATTATAAAAATGTATATGACATCGTCTACTAATTTGGTGCAGGTATTACCTGCCCCTGAGATGTATCCGGAAGTCACGTATCACTAGAACAAAAGAAATCCCAAAGGCAGCGATTGTTGTGTAGGGAATTTACGATAGGTTATGAAATAAACAGTAATCATGTGGAGATTTAAGAAACTGAAAAAGCCAATTTTACACCTACTATCAATATGGTCATTGATACATAATGAGGAAAAATCAATCACACACAGAGACATACAGACAGACAGACAGACAAACACAAACACACACAAATAAAACAAGAAATGATGACAATTATTGGAAAGTGTGATCTTGCCGCATTCTCTGACTTTATATAATATAAGCCACAGTGAGAAAATAAATACAGCAAGTCCCTATTTTTAGTCAGGATTATCAACAATAACTTTTCGTAAATAAAATGCGGGTTTTGAAATAATGGTACATAGGGGACTCCGCCCGATTTAAATGTAACGCTGTATATCCTACCACTATATTTCGCCATGTTCTACTTGATATTTGCTGCTCTTTATTTCTCCTCATACTTCTATAAAACATAGGTTTAATGAACATATGTGTTTAACTTCATGGCTACATTTATTTGGAAGTTTTTGTTTCGTAAGATTTTTGTGCAATTCTTAATTTTTTCTTCTTCTTCTTCTCTCTCTCTCTCTCTCTCTCTCTCTCTCTCTCTCTCTCTCTCTCTCTCTCTCTCTCTCTCTCTCATTTCCCCAGAGGATTGCCTAAATGATGTGTCTAAATCAATTTTAAAACGTTTACAAGGATTTGTTATGATTAGAGTGAGCAGTAGAGACTACTCGGAAAGCTCTTCATAAGTAGAGACTACTCGGAAAGCTCTTCATAATACCTCCCATTCTGACACAGTATACTCGGTACATCCCTATGTTTGCCTCTCTCTTCATTTAGACAAATAAGAAAACAATAAACCTTTTTCTGTTTTCATCAAACTTTGTGACCGTATACTGTACAAGATACGCCATTTTCACCTTAAGTTACCTTATACTATACAAGATACGTCATTTTCACTTGAAGTGACCGTGGGATCAATACACTTTGACATTAGTGGTTGGTCGACCTGTTCTAGAATGACGTCACACATAACAACAAACAGAGCCTTAGTCGAGGTCGGAAATGCACACGATAAGTTTGAACACTCGAACTATTCGTTAATTTTAATGGTAAATTTCTGGAATTCGGTTGGAGTAAATGTAAATGACTTTTAGCCTCCACAAATTGTTCTACAAACGCATGAGAGCTATACATTTCGAAGATTTTCTCCATAATTGACCTTTAAGCAGGATTTTACTAAGCGGGAGAACTCATCAAGCAAGGGTAAATACAGCAGAAATGCTTTCACAATCAACCTTAAATTGTGACAGTAAATAATAGAAAGGAGGCAAGATTTATACATGTCAGGAATCATTCAATTAGCAAAATTGGGTTCAAAGTCAGCAATATTTAGGAACTTATAAAACTACATCTTAGTTTTAGTAGGTCATGTCGGTCTGAGTTGTTTTAACAAAGAATTGTTTGCTCTCTATATATTTTATGTTAGTGGCATTTAGTGCACACAATACGTCATTGCAACGACTGGCGTTTGGAGCGGAACCAAGACTTTCCAAAACTTTATTCGGAATAGATCGGTCGCCAGGAAAGAAACACTGCGTTCTCCGTGTAAGGATAGTATCCGAAAAAAGTAATTGTTTCTTTCCTTTTTTGTTTTCGATCAGTGAAGAGAAGTTGCATTTTTTAAAATAATGTTGCAGAGCTTTCAAGGATAGGAAAAACGTGAAAGTGAATATTTGTTCTTATTTCGAATCAAATATGTCGATTGGGCAAAAAGAAATAAGGGATGTAGAATTTTACAGGTACAAATAGATGCTAACTTAGAAAATGGAGGACTTTACCAAACAACTGTATCTTTCGTAACCTTTTACTAAAATCCTAAAATGTATTCGTTTGTGTCTAAACTTTGTGAATAGGAATTTAATGCTCTTGAAAGTCATCGTTTCAAATGTGAGTTGCAACATAGGATAAAGATGTGACAATCCATATAACTCTTTACTTGTTGAATTCGCATTAAAAATGCGGTGCCTTTCTCTATATGGGAAATACAGATTGTTAAACATAGCTTACTATATTGTTTCACGCTTTACGAAAACAAATTTGGGGATTTATTGAAAATTTGACTAGTGAATCAATTGTGTGATGGGGTTATCATTTGATGGAAATGTAATATTTTGAGATAAGACATTAACTTGGAGGGGGTGGTCATTGTCTTGTTTATATTCTGATAACGTAGTAAACCCAAATTTGAGACAGTTGCCAATGTTATTTTTCAAAATGTGTAAGCTTGATAAAATAATTCTACTACATTTAAGAATTTTGTCATCGTTGAATTCCTGAAGCTAACGTTTTCTTTTTGACCAGCAGGTGTTTGTAACAGTACTTTTCTCAATAATGTAACACATACAATATATTGTTTTTAGATCTCTTCTAAATTTGTGCAGCAAATACAAAAAGTTTAAGCAAGCATATATCTCTGCCAACAAAGGTGATTACATCTCAGCCATCTGAAAGGATTCTATTTAGGATGAAATTAATTGGGAAAATGCTACTTGAACATCCAGGAGTCATATTGACTTGTAATTGTTGTAGGGAACGCATGGGATAGACGGATGCAATTCATTAGGGTCATCCTGTATCGAGAAACTCGAGATATGAAATTACGTTTCGTTCATATCTGTGCATCTTTAAATTCTGTCTTAATATAGGTTTACGTTATTCTGGACGGACACGGACAAGTCATCTTTGTTCCAGACATGCCAGAGCTACTGAGACTAATCACTTCTGTCGCCAAGGATAGCATCAATGCGTTCATTCTATAAAATGGTAACTTTAATAATACTAGTTTCAATTATCCTTTAATCACTCAATGTATGCAGTCATTCGCAATAATGTTGTAGAGTTTTCACATGAAATATTGTCAACACAAGGGAAAGTTTCATTAATGTTGTTTTAATTTCAATTCTGATTGGACCAACACGAGTAGAAGATACAGTTTAAAAAAAAAAAGATGAACGTTCGTTTGTTCTATTTGTAGCATTTATATATTTCTTTTGAGCTAGTAAAATGTTTAGGCGAGTTTCCTACCTCTCTGCAGCAAAATCAAGGAGACACAAAATCAAAATGAGATGAAACACATACTAATAACATGACAAACCTGAATATTTTTTTTAGTTAAACTGCAATTCAGATGAGGTCACATTCTCTTCCTGAGAAAATAAGTCTTTTTAGACCTGGCATTCCTTGCTGCAATAAAATCGTCAGAATTTTATTATAATCATCGTCTGTTTGTAGAAGTGTAATTTGAATGAATTGCAACCTTTTGAATCAATTCCTAAACTTGGCAATAAATATTTTCTTATTCATTCCAAATAATGTAGGAACTTTAAACTTGGCGTAATTGCTAGAATTATATTCACACAATGTGGGAACAATAAAACTTTCCTTTTTGAGATAAGATATAATTTTGACATCGCTGAATTCCCGAACGATTACGAAGGGTATCACTTTCTCGTACCATAAATCAGAGCAAAATTAATGACGAAGTAAAGGTGTAAGACTTTCTTATTTACCAGCAGGTGTTTGTTACGGGACTTTGTTCAGTAATCCAAACCACACGGACAAATTGTATTAAGATCTTGTATAATTTATCATGTCTGTGAGAAAAATCCATAGAAATTGACGCAAATCTCAAGCAGGGAGATGCTTTGCCATCATAGGTAAAAGGATCTCATTTAAATTTGAGAGGTTTGTATTAAATAGGAATAATTTATTGGATAAAGGTGTACTACAGCCATAAGTCATATAAATAGTTCTGTAATTATCAATGGGGAAAATTAGAAGAAGGAATGAATCTTTACAGACTAGTAATCACCTGTCAAGAAGGTCGCGAAATAAAGGTACACTTCAGAGATATTTATGAACCTTCTGCAAAAGTACTAAATAGAGTAGTTATCGTCATGTTAGATTGATCCCATTAAAAAGTAGGAACTCAAAATTGTTTCTTGAGATGTTATATTTCAGAGCTGCTCAGAATGAGTAAATAAAGGGTGTTAAAGAGCTCAACATGTCCAGCGGAATCGAGATCTTCTAATAAAGGCAAGGTAAACGCATCTTGCGCAAAGAAAAACAAAATACAAAATAACATTTCTTATGCAAGGGAGGTAATTCTGTAACTAAATACTGTAAATTCAATTTCAAATGAAATCCGATATAACGAAATATCTGGGGTTTTACGAACCTTGTTATACAATATATACACATGAAACAAATTGATAACACACAGTACAAGACTAGTGTCAACGAGCCATAGCGCTTTCCGGACACACACATGAAACAAATTGATAACACACAGTACAAGACTAGTGTCAACGAGCCATAGCGCTTTCCGGACACACACATAAAACAAATTGATAACACACAGTACAAGACTAGTGTCAACGAGCCATAGCGCTTTCCGGACACACACATAAAACAAATTGATAACACACAGTACAAGACTAGTGTCAACGAGCCATAGCGCTTTCCGGACACACACATGAAACAAATTTATAACACACAGTACAAGACTAGTGTAAACAAGCCATAGCGCTTTCCGGACACACATATGAAACAAACTGATAACACACAGTACAAGACTAATATAAACTATCCATAGCACTTTCCGGACAAACACAAAACACAACAATCAACACTGAGAAAATAAAAATAAATAAAAAATAGGAAATCAACATGTTCCATCTTTTTATTTTTTAGTTATGTACAAAATAAATTCACATACTTATGAAAGGACTTCAGGTTTCTATGTGAAATGCTTGATAGGCCTTAATCGATTGTTCGAACTGTAAATAATGAAATGGTTTTGTTAGTTTGGTATGTATGTATGTATGTCAGTATGTATGTATGTAAATGTGTATATATATATATATATATATATATATATATATATATATATATATATATATATATATATATATATATATATATATATATATAATTCAGTTCTTTTATATACTGTTTTCAATTTGTAATTTTGAAACTCGGATATATGATATGATTTGGGGGGTCCTTTGGGTTTCACTTTATCAGTATTTTGCTGTGTCTTTCTATTTGT
This sequence comes from Margaritifera margaritifera, assembly GCA_029931535.1. Classification (NCBI taxonomy): domain Eukaryota; kingdom Metazoa; phylum Mollusca; class Bivalvia; order Unionida; family Margaritiferidae; genus Margaritifera; species Margaritifera margaritifera. Next base: position 5,450,137 of record JAQPZY010001666.1, on the reverse strand, counting down.
CCATCAGTGAAAGGATGCTGCAGCATTTAGTAAAACTGTAGAATTTTTATGCTGAATAATTGGGATGGATAGGAAAATAAATTGAGAGCTATGTATTTCCAAATAATAATCTTTATTCTTGTAACATAGGCCACTGGCCAGATTATATCCATGTATGAAAAATATGGTACAACCATATTAACATAAGAATTCTAGGACTTACCCACTGACTCTCTAACTTTTAAAGATTTTCCAAAATAAAGAGAAAAATTATGTAAGAGATTAATATTATTGCCGATTATCAACATAAAGTTACGGAACTTAATGTAATTTGTATTACAATAAATGTTCGAAGGTAAAAAAGCATTTCTCGAGTTATTATACATGGGGCATTGAACAACAAAGTCAAATTCATCTTCTATATCTGCATACAAACGGCACAGTCTTTCAACATAAGGGATATTTTTAAATATACCTACACTTACAATTATAGGGAAGTTTGCATTAATGAACATACAAGAATCTATATAATACTGACAACTCGAGTTGTTTGTTATCTTATTATAAAATTGTGATCTATCCATTGAATTTAAATCTCCATTTAGTTCTTGTAGAAAAAATATCTTTACATCGTTGTTTAAATCAAGTGAAAAAGAGGTTCTCATCAGTCACCCCTTGATTTACCAAAACTTCTCCCATTCCATGTGAAAACAATAGATTTTTAAAAAACTTTATTCGCCCAAGATTTACAGTGTTCGCCCCATGTCAACCGTAGATTATCACTTTGTTTTGGGAATCTATCATCAGTCATGTTTAATACTTGGAAACAGTACTTAAGAATTCTACTACATCTTACTACTTACATTGACATTCTATCTAATTCATTATAAATAGAAGCATTTGGTGAGTATTTCGTAATGCCAATAACATATTTACAAAATGACGTATGTACAGTTTCTGTCATTTGCTTTGTAGAAACACCAAACTTCTGACCCATAATTTAAATTCGGCACTATTTTAGTATCAAATATTTGGAATAGGGTTTTTGTAGACAGTTTACCAAAACGACTTAGTCTAGTCTTCAAACTATAAAGTGCCTTTGCTACTTGTGCTGCTAGCGTTTTTTGACACATATACCGCGAAATTTTAGAAGAGAATACACAACCAAAATAGTTATAATAAAATGATGTTTCTATCAGGCTATCACCAAATTGCCAATTTTCATATCCTCTCGAATATCCCCCTTCTCGAAATAACTATGATTTAAAACTTCTCCAGGTTTATCTTGAGTTTCCAGATATTGCAGTATTCTTTAATTTATTTAGAATTCTTTGAAGTTGAATAGCAGTTTATGCAAAGACAACCAAGTCATCTGCATACGAAAACGCAAATAACTGAGCAAATTCTGATGTTATAACGCTATGATCATAAGATAGGTGTGTTTTAAAGTCATTTACAAACAATGAAAATGAAATGGGTGATAAAACACAACCTTGCCTTACCCCAACCGGGCAGTTAATGTTTCTGTGAAGCGATTTGGCGTTTTCACACATGCTTTGCCATATGCTTATATGGCTTTCAATGTCGTAAGCATTTTACTGCTTATATAAAGTAAGCTCCGATCTATACGGTCAAACGCTTTTTCATAATCAACAAAATGAACATAAGATATACCTCATTCTTTCTTCAAACATTTACATATCAAGATGCTTAGAGTAGATATATTTTCCACAGTGGAGTACCCACTTCTAAAACCAGCTTGTTTTTCACCTAAAATATCATTTTCATTGATCCAGTTGACTAACCTTTCATTTAAAATAGAAGTAAATATTTTGTTGAAGACTGGTAAAAGGCTCATCATCCCTCCATAATTTTCAGGCTGATTTATATTCAGCGGTGCAAGTAAGCCGGTAAGGTCAGGTACGCCGTACCATTAAGACATTAATTGTCGGTACGGCCGTACCGTAAAGACGGGTCGGGGTGGGGGTGGGTGGGTGGGGTTGGTACCGTACCGGATAGATTTAAAATCTACTTGCACCACTGTTTATATTCCCTTGTTATGCATGGGTGAAAAACAACTGTTGTCCAGCACTTCGGAAAGTATCGGAGATCAAATAATTTATTGAAATTAGACACTAAAATTGTGGCCGTGATATTTACAGTTGCCTTGATACAAATCACTCGAAAGGTCATCAATACCACCGTATTTTCCAGACTTTAATTCTTGTATAACGTGTTGTGTCTCTTCTTCAGTTATTTTACCGTCCAAATTTTCATGGAGAGGGTTAGTTGCTTTGGTTTAACCTGAAATTTGGATCCATCTCATGATGTATATCAAATAATTCTAAAAGTACTGGTACAATCCTGTGCGATTAATTTTTTTCCATTCAACTTGTGGACATTTTAAAAGTCTCCAGAAGCGTTTCGAATCTTTCTCTGGAAGTGCTTTTTCAAGACTTTACTGTTCCTTTGTTTTGGATAGGTTGTATTTGTTCCTGGTTACGTTTTTGTACATATTTCTATGGTGCTTGTATAAAGGCAAGTTATCTATCGTATTATTATTTCGGAAGTTTCTAAGTGCATCAAGTGCACGATGTTTTGCTGCTTATAGCCTCCATCATACCAGGGTTGTTTATTGACCGAAACCCGATCACTTCTTTTTTCAAATTATTTGTATCTACTTTCATCGTCTATGCTGATTCAGAAATACTCTCCATGAAAGAATTTAATGCAGCGTCGATCTGATTATGCTCTAACATTGTGAGTATAGTAACAGAGTTTTCTGAAAGTGAAGAACTGACGTTTTGGACAAATATATTTCTTTGTGTCTCATTCCAAATTGATCTATTTCTTGGAGAAATATTTTCATTATTTTCAGCTGTGAGGGTAATGGGATCAGCTAGACCCAAGTGAAATATTATTGGTTGGTGAATAGATTCAATATAATTACTAATCCTGAAGATGGTTATACATGCAAATAATGATTCATCTAAAAGTAAGTATTCTATGGTTGCAGCTGAGTTGTCCTGTATAGACCTTTCCAGTGGACAATTCTTCCATATTTACCTCCTCCTGTTCACTACGTGTCACTTCACGCGTCCGTCATTAAGGTACTGATTACAGGTACTGATTCTAATTATTCCTGACACGAGGAAGACTAAATAAAACAGGATACGCCACAACACTCCCATATTTCTTTACTGTAAATCTTCAAATATGTATTCCAAAACACTAGAGTAAACAGTTACATCAGAATGTAAGTAAAAAAAAATAAAATCAAAAATACACATTAATCAGACACTTGTGTTCACAAAATGAAGGTCCTTATTTCTGAAAAATTATCGCGCAGGAAAATTGAGTAATTACTGTCCATTTAATTTCAACGGAACAAGAAATTTAATTAAAAAAAGAAGTTGTCAAAATTTTAACTTACAGAGAAATTCTGAAATTTGACAAATTATTATGTAAAAGAAAAGGAGAGCGTAATGCCCAAGTAATTGGAAAATCACCCATTTCATACATTTGGTGGTTTCGTTGTTTACCTCTTTTAAACGTATCACCCACTAGAAGAAGAAGAATATATATATATATATAATTATATATATATATATATATATATATATATATATATATATATATATATATATATGTATATACATCCATGGGCATTGTGATTAATTTTCTCCTTTTCTTGAAAATTGAAAAATTGAAAAAACAGTTACTATAATAGAACATTTCCACTCAAAAAATAAATTAATAAATATTTGAAATGTTGATATATTTCTACGATTTTGTAATATAAGTAGTTTATGGGAAGAAATAATATTTTTCTTTCATACTGTTTTTATAAGTAAATAAGTAAATAATCACCTTTATAATTACTAATTAAATACATATATTTGATTAAAAAATGAGAGAAAGGATGGTACAGATTTAACTGAAGTCTTTGGAATGGCAAAATTGTTTATAGCTTAAAGTCTTCAGTGCATTTATAAATTTGACATTCATCAATATAATGAATGGAATTGTATTTATTAATCGATTACTTAATGCAATTATTTGCTGAAATTAATAATTATTTAAAGAATTAATTTGTTTCGTTATTTTTTGATGTATATAATTCAATTATGTAATTACAAATGTGATATTCTCAACAACAACAAAAAAAATAAAAAATTAAGAGAATTAGTGAACGCAAAAATAAAAATATGCGAACGAAAGTAAAGGTACGAAACTATTTAAGCTGGTGCGATTGATAAGGGCAAAAAGAAAATGAAATAAAAATGTATTTTTGAGCCAATTTGATAAAATTAGTTAAATAAGTCAAACTTTAAAACCTTTAAAGAAATAACTAAGGAAAATAAGAATTATTCCACAAATTACAGCCTCGGGATACAAAATGAACTAGTTATAAAAAATTAAACGTTTAAATTAAAACAACAATTACATGAGCAAAGGTCTAAATTAAAAAACCAATGAAACTTTAGGGTAATCAGTTCACCACATTTTGTTTTACAACGATGCACTGTTTGTCTAAATGCTTGTGCAAATAAATTATATTTACAGTAAATATGTACGAATATAGCTTCCACAGTACCAAGCACTGGTCAATATCAGTACCGTAATGTCGAAATGTCATGTGATACAAATATGGCCGGGCCCATTAAAACCGTAATGGAAAGGTCTATACATGTAAAGTTTCCAGTGCCTTCATCACCCCGCACATCTACCATTTGCAATCATCATTCCAGAAAGCTGACAAAATTTCAGTAAATTCTCACCACAGTGATTTAGCTCCATTATGTCCTTGTTAGTCCTTCCCCCTATATCTACATCCTCGACAGGTCAGGTCAGGTCAGGCATTGCCTGCTGCCGCAAGTAACAGTAGACGGTATTACCTGTGACTGTTGATCCAGAGTGGACAGCTACTCGTGGCTTCCTCTGGAAAGTCCCTTTTGGTGGATCAGGCGGCCGAGCAGATATGCTCATCCCCCGACTTTGAGGGCAGATGGCAAGAACTGTGTGGACAGCGCAGGACATCAGCTCAGGTGCAGTAGGAACTGGTGACCATACACTGCATCCAGACGTGTCTCCGGACGCATCGACATTGTCTTGCCACTGGATTCAGACAGGCTTGGACGAGAGAGTAAATGCGACTCTGCACAACTTTCCCTAACTTAAATCAAACTCACGCGCAAGTCATGACATCATTCTCTTCCCCTCCCGCCCCCCCCCCCCCCCCATCAGATACCTTCAAATACTGTGGCGATGGGCGAGCGGCAAAGCAGCAGGTGTGGATACACTGGGAGCTGTAACTGCAGACCTGCACACAGGCGACTCAAGACATAGGGTCGTTTTTCACTCGACCGAAGCAGCAGTGGAAATCTGCAGCCCATGGGTGACTGAACGGCCCTTTTTAGGCTCACACTGCTTACCTCCGTAACATGAGGAAGGGAATATAAAAGGTGCCCAAAACATTGCCTGCTTCACCTTAACCCTGGTCATCACACCGTAGCTAACGGGGATCCCACTTTAGCTGTCGAAAACCTAACAAGAAGACAAAGCTGACGCAACTCACCATCGGTGTCTGGAACCTACGCACACTAATGGACAGTACATCAGCAGATAGACAGCTCTAGTTAGTAGAGAACTGGCCAGATTCAACATCCAGATAGCAGCCCTGAGTGAAGCTCGCCTAGTTGAGGAATGACAACTCACCGAAGTGGGAGCCGACTACACCTTGTTCTGGAGTGGCCGAAGTACAGAAGAGCGACGTGAAGCTGGTGTTGGGTTTGCCATCAAATCACAGCTAGATAGCAAGCTCACATATCTCCCAAAGGGCGTGAATAACCGACTAATGCAAATGAGGCTCCTACTGTCGGGAAAAAGACATGCAACTATCATGAGCGTCTATGCACCCACCATGACCAACCCAGATGAAATCAAGGACATATTTTACCTGGAGTATCTTATTGCAGAAGTACCAAAGGCAGAGAAACTCATCATCCTTGGTGATTTCAACGCTAGTGTTGGCACAGATCACCAGACATGGTCAGGTGTCATTGGAAACAATGTATTTGGCAAATGCAACAACAACGGACTCCTCCTCCTGAGAAAATGCGCTGAACACGACCTCCTAATCACTAACACAGTATTCAACCTGCCAAACCGCAAAAAGACGTCTTGGATGCGCCCACGCTCCAAGCACTGGCATCTTATTGACTATGTCATCGTAAGGAGAAGAGACAGGCAGGATGTCCGAGTGACGAAGGCCATGAGAAGTGCAGAATGCTGGACTTACCACAGCTCATAGTCTCCAAGTTCAATATCCTGATTCAGCCTAGCAGACAAAGCCAAAAAAGTGCCCAAAAAGCTCATTGTCGCCAAATTGAAACAGGAGAATGTGAAACAGGCATTTGTCGAAGAGCTGTGCAGCCAACTGGATACAATCGATACAAACTCCGAGAATGTCGAGGAAAACTGGGCATCCTTCAGAGACTCTGTGTACTCAACTGCATCCAAAACCCTCGGTCCCACCACACGTAAACATAAAGGTTGGTATGATGAGAACGATGCTGCCAGGCGGAGACTTCCGAATGAGAAACATCAGCTACAGAAGTCCTATAGAAGACAACACTTCATCATCTAAGAAGGCAGATCTTCAACAACATCAAGAGGACTGTTCAATGCAAACTCAGAGAATTGCAAGACTCGTGGCTGAGCAATAAGGCAGATGAGATTCAGTGCTACGCAGACAGGAATGATATGAAGAACTTCTATGATACTTTGAAGACAATCTACGGGCCACATATATCAGGAACATCTCCAATACCGAGTGCTGACAGAGCAACGCTGCTCACTGATAAGGAAAAGATACTTCAAAGATGGACAGAACACTTCAACAATATCCTCAATCAACAGTCATATATCAGTCAGGAGGCAATTGATCGACTGCCCCAAGTAGAAATCAACATATCACTTGCTGATCTTCCAAAGCTGACTGAAAATGTGAAAGCAATCGACCTGCTGTCAAATGGCAAAGCACCTGGAGCAGATGCTATACCAGCAGAAGTCTACAAAGCCGAAGGCTTGCACATGGCACAGAAACTGACTGAACTCTTCCAGTCATTGTGGACTCAGGGAACTATTCACCGGGAGTACAAGGATGCGTCCATCATCCACTTGTACAAGCGGAAAGGCAACAGACAATCTTGCGACAACCCTCAGGGCATCTTCTTGCTGTCAACAGTGCGCAAAACCTTGGCCAGAACTCTGCTGAATCGTCTTGTGCATCACATCTATCAAGGGCTCCTGCTAGAGAGTCAGTATGGACCATTTCTCTTCAGCTTGTGACAATTTCGGTCTCACAGTCAATGCCAAGAAGACAGAGGTGATGCACCAATCTGCACCAGGATAGCCTTACGTAGAGCCTACCATCACAGTAAATGACCAAACCCTCCTTGCAGTGAACAAGTTCAATTTTCTCGGCAGCACACTGTCACGTGCAGTCTACATCGATGATGAAACCGACATCAGAATTGCTAGAGCAATTGTGACCTTTGGCAGACTACGTGTAAATGTGTGGGAGCGCAGAAGCATCAGTCTGCAAAAAAAAAAAAAAAAAAAAATTAAGGTCTACAAAACCATTATGTTGCCGATCCTGCATTATGGTTGCGAAACCTGCATGGTATACAGACGCCATGCCAAGAAGCTGAACCATATGCACATGGGCGGCTTGAGGAAACTGATGAGGATAAGATGACAGGACATGATCCCAGATACTGAGGGTCTCACACGGGCAGGCATTCCAAGCATCCATACTCTGCTTATAAAATCACAGTTGAGATGGGCAGGCCACGTCACCAAGATGTCAGAAGAGCGACTTACCAAAGAAGAGCTACGGCGAGCTCAAGGAGGGAAAGCGATCTCATGGTGGTCAAAAGAAACGCTTCAACGATTCCCTCAAGTCATCCTTGAAACACTTCAATATTGACCCTGAGTCTTGATAAGATCTCACACAGGATCTTTCCACCTGGCGGAGTCTCATCCATACTGGAACTACAGACTTTTAACGGAGAACTGTAGAGGCAGTGCAGAAGCGTGATCAACGTAAATCTCAGAACTACAACACGTCCTCTATTGTTCAAGCAAACCCAAGAGGCATCTCTTGTCAAGTGTGCCACAGACAGTTCAGAGCACAAGTTGGCCTGATCAGCCACCCATGTCATCACAGAAACCAAACCAGTAAATGATGTAATGGTCATCTTCGAACTCGAAGGACGAACAACAACAACGTCCTTGACATAGGCCATATTCTTATCAATGATATTATTACTATGATGTATAATAAAATCAGGTTCTTTGGAGGTATAGGCATTGAAATCTGCACCAATAATAAATTTGTGATTTGGATGCATAACACTATAATGTGCCGATTCATTTTCAGTACTGGTAAATAAGTCTTCTTCTGCGTGTATTGACGAGTTTTCACGTGACATTATTACTACAGCAAAACTTAGGTTTTGTTGAAGGGTTTTGTATATAAGAGGAAAATTTCAGCCAGACAATATCTTTTCACTTACTGTCAAGTTGATAAATATTTAAATTATACCTTACATGCTCTTTTTACATAGACAGCAATACCCCAGAATAACGTTTTGGATTAAGTTGTTTATCTCTGACACTTATGAAACTCGTGAAACCATTTATATCAATTCTATCACAATTTGAAGTCTCGACCAATGCAAAAATAAAAAAATAAAAATATCAAAATCACGCAAAAAAACTAATAAACTCAATGCAATCCACATCAGACTATGCATTACAGAAGAATTGTGAAAGTAAAATGTGTCATATGCATTACAGAAGTATTGTGAAAGTAAAATGTGTCATATGCATTACAGAAGTATTGTGAAAGTAAAATGTGTCATATGCACAACCGAAATATTGTGAAAGTAAAATGTGGCATATGCACAACCGAAATATTGTGAAAGTAAAATGTGGCATATGCTCTACAGAAATATTGTGAAAGTAAAATGTGACATATGCATTACCGAAATATTGTGAAAGTAAAATGTGGCATATGCATTACAGAAATATTGTGAAAGTAAAATGTGTCATATGCACTACAGAAATATTGTGAAAGTAAAATGTGGCATATGAACTACAGAAATATTGTGAAAGTAAAATGTGGCATATACACTACAGAAATATTGTGAAAGTAAAATGTGGCATATAGACTACAGAAATATTGGGAAAGTAAAATGTGGCATATACACTACAGAAATATTGTGAAAGTAAAAATGTGGCTTATACACTACAGAAATATTGTGAAAGTAAAATGTGTCATATGCACTACAGAAATATTGTGAAAGTAAAATGTGGCATATGCACTACAGAAATATTGTGAAAGTAAAATGTGGCATATGCATTACAGAAATATTGTGAAAGTAAAATGTGGCATATGCATTACAGAAATATTGTGAAAGTAAAATGTCATATAGGATACTGATATTAATAAAGTTAAACACTTATATTTGATGAGAAACGTGTCATCCAACATACAACCATTATAGAAAGATTAACATTGGAAAGACTATTTTTAGCCTCTTGAAGCAAATGTAAATGAATATGAAGTCTTCATTTTTATTGATAGATACCGCACAGAAGAATACTACGATAAACTGAAAAAAGTTTTTATTTTTATTTTTGTCTTTTTGAATCTCTTTCTGTGTTTGACAAAATCAGAATAACAGTCACCGGTTTCTACTTTATTTCATACTTGATGCAATATAATCCTCGACACTTCTATCTTCTGATGTGTGGATTTTATCCAAAGTGACATGGTAAAAATTAGACCTAAAGAGTGACCTGACAGATAAAATATTTTCGTCTCAGATTTTAATAATGTGCAAGTTTGATGTAACTGCATGGATTGTATTGCAAAAATACACACGCAATAAAGTGATTATCATTTAAATGAGATGTAATTGTAATGAACTGAAGTTGAAATTACAAGAAGGCCCTAAGATGCTTATTCATTCAGTCAGCTAATGTAAATAACGTGTAAGACTGTATAATATAAAAAAGGGTGTTTTGTTCGAAGTTTCGCTTTGATATGCGAACCACACTCGCATGTTTTTATTTAAATAATCTGTACATCAATGACAAAAACAATAAAATAAAAACAAAATAAAAAATAGATATAGAAACAGATCCAATGTTTGACAACATTTATATGCGATGGCTTGTACAAAACACCCCCTCCCCCTCCCCCAAAACCCCAAAACAAAACAATGATGTAGAATTTCCTTAATTTCCATGAAGTGTTTGTTACATTACGTTGTTTTGTAATGCAAATCTCACGAGAAAATTGCATTAAACTCATCCAATTATTGATACTCATTACGCTGTAAAGAAATCCACTCATTCTCCACCAAGACGATACCTCTGCCAATATCGGGAAGATGATCCCTCACTCAGATTTGCTACGTTTTTTGTAAAGGTAATACTCCACTGGACCAGAGTAATAAACCATATTAAAGATGATAATCCAGCCCAAAGTAATGGTCACAAATTGCTCATAAACTAATAACTGTGTATTTAAAAATTCATCAAATTGGCACAGATTGAAGACCATATACTCCTCGAATCATATACACAAAGAAAGTGTACCGTATATTAGAGTGTATTGGTATATTGGTGAGTGACTATTTTTATTATAGGGGGTGCTCTACAGATAATACGTGCTTCTGAGAGAGTGACAGGTGTAAGATGAAGTTGTTTGCATTTGCAACATGCACAATGGAGAGAATATTGGCGTACCTCTCTGCTACTTTCATGTACTGTGGCTGAAATTTCTTTACATATTGTACTTGTGGAAACTGGACATGATCTAAGCACACAGCAGACAGAAATGGCCGCTCCAAAGTACTCGAAAAATCAGCTTGAATTAGTCAAAAGTGCACTATTTTCAGCAGTTATTAAAATAGGGAAACGAATTTTGCCAGAGCAGACAATACCAGCCTCTGAAAGTACTATGAATGAATTACAAAATGTATAAAAAGTAAAAAAAGTTAATGGCTCTTTCTTTTTTTATTTACCTTTGAAGTCCAGGAAGTGAAAATCACCAAGCGGAGTTAGCAGTTTTTTGAGAGGTGCACCTCTTAAGCAAGACCAAGCTGTATACTCAATAACCAAAATTGCACCCATCAATCATACACGAACATAAAGGGAATTCAAAGTTCTTTTAACAATACATACTATATACAAGGTATTTTTGAAATAGCTAGGACAACCAGTGAGGAAATCCTGGGTAATTCTTTTTCTTTCAAAATCTAACCCTATGCAAAGTACGAAACTGGAGAGTGCCACCTTAATCACAAGTATTTTGATTACATCAATTTTCCACAACAGAAAGGCTGTGCAAACGCTTAACGGCAGGTAGTAAATCGATACAGCCGATTGACGGCAGGTAGTAAATCGATACAGATTTTCAAAGGTCTCGTATGCTTTTCGTTGACTTTTCCGTTTTTTTTTCTTCACATGACTGTTTTTGCAATCATTAAAATCGAATTTTTTTTTCAGTCTTTAATAAGACGCATCGTTGAGGATATGAGATAGCATGTAAATAGGCTAGAGTGGTTTCCTGTGCGTTGTTCGTTGCTTGTCACGTACGCTAAATCAAACCGACGAAAAGGTTAGCGTGGCACGTGCGATATACACAGCCCACCAATAATTGACGGTTGGCAAAACAAATTGTAGAGCATGTGTTCTCATTGTCTCAGAGTGTCGGTATCAGATAATTTGTGCCCGACCTAGAACCTGTTTTACCTCAGAACCTATAATAGATTCAACCAAAAACCATAACCATCATCTGGACACAGTGCATCTTTACAATCCTTGTAAAATTAGTCTCGTACAAATCTCCAGGTCACTAAATATAATCAATACTATTTTTAGTAACTTCGGGATTGCTCTAAAATTAAACAAGCTGTACTGGACGATATATGTAGAATTTGGTGGTGAGACAATACGTTAAGAATGGTGGATTTCTTAGGATGATTCGCGTAACAAACGACATTTAACTTGTGACAATGGTAAAAATGTGTGTCTGGAGCCTTTGTAACTCGGACTACAAAGACCAACATGATGTTGGTGTGAAATTTTTTCCTTTCCTCAAACGTCGTCGAACTTTGCAGAAATCCCTGATGCGGATCAAAGCTTGCGGACATTCCCATGATCATCTCTGAAGATCAAAATAATGGATGGAAATTACCATCTATTTGTGTGTACGAATAGTGCATTCAAACAACAGAGAGAAATGTCCTTAAATGAATCTTTAAACATGGATTTTTGACCTAATAAATTAGGGTTATTTTACCCATTAGATCATATGGTGTTTACAATAAACTGACGAATCAACACATTAAAAAAGAGATGGAAATCCACAATTTGATCATTAATAATAAGAACTATCAAATCACGGATACTATTTCCCAAAAGAGGATTGACAAAATCAATATCGGACAGAAAATTTAGGTATCTGTAAACATGAAAACCGAATTTATCAATAATATGGCACCAAACCTTTGAGAGAGAGAGAGAGAGAGAGAGAGAGAGAGAGAGAGAGAGAGAGAGAGAGAGAGAGAGAGAGAGAGAGAGAGAGAGAGAGAAGGGTGTTGGATCTCTTCCAATGTGGAATCACACGAATCTAATCCCAGATTTCAATACGTTTTAGAATTAAAGATCGAGATATATATATATATATAGAAGCTTCTATGATTTTTGCTGCTCGATGTTTGCATGGTCATGTGTACTCGGAGGTTCCTAGGATTTGCGCTGACTTCCGAAATATTCTGGCAGAAATGTCGACCTTATTATCTCCAACTTTAGAAACTTTCACAGGCTTTACATATCCATCTTTTCTAAAACCTCTTGCTACCTGGCGCTGGTAAAGGGTTGCTATGGCTGGTAAAGGGTTGATATGGCTGGTAAAGGGTTGATATGTAAGGTAGAAAATTGTCGGATTAATAGTTGGGAAGATAGTCTAGTCCTGATAGTGTCGTAATGTTTGTCCAGTAGTTTGTTAGAGTTTGCTTTCGTTTTGCGTCTTGTCAATTGTTTTGCCGACTGGACAAAAGCTCATAAATGATGCAAACCTTTACATGCACACATAATGTTTATTTTGGAGAAAACAGACGCTCATTTATAATTGGTCTTTTTAATTGTTTTTGTTTATACAAATCTCCATAGTAAAACGCTTGGTGAAGTTTAGATATGAAGCAAAAGGGTGCCGGCGGATTTCGCTTACATTCACAACGAGACTGGCATTTTTAATTCTGAAAATTATTAGTTACTCTGAAGATAATCATTTATTATACATGTATTATATATTATTTGTCGTTAATACCGTGATATAGCTATACAGTCTTTGTAAGATACTAACAAATCATCCTTCCTTATGTAAGTCCCAGTACATGCAAGGTGGTTAAGTGAGTCTTGGTCAGAACCATTTTCGTAATGTACAGATCGATATTATTTAATTCAAAATGTTCATTTTATAATAGCAAAGAAGGTTACAATTCATGTTTCATATTTCTGTGTAAACATTCTTTTGAATATTTCACCCGTTTTTATAAAGATTCTCAGCTTCAGTTCTTTCTGCGTTATCATACGTTTTTATCAAGATTCTCAGCGTCAGTTATTTCTGCGTTATCATATGTTTCGTTATATGGCTCTAACTTTCACCCTAGTTATCTTTCGTTCCTTGATTTAGAAGAATGTTTAAGAAACGCATTTATGTGTGTGAAAGGGATCCACATTCTTGATCAATTGTTTATTTAAATAATTCTTACCCATCGCCATCAACGTATATTATTGATCTCTCTACACGTGGAAAATCGCGAGATTTAAAGTGTGACGTCATCGCCATACTTTTTGATAATGACCATACCAAATTATGGAGATAAACACACACACACACACACACACACATATGTATGGATGTATGTACGTACGTATCTATGTATGGATGTATGGATCTCTCTCTCGCTCTCTCTCTCTCTCTCTCTCTCTCTCTCTCTCTCTCTCTATATATATATATATATATATATATATATATATATATATATATATATATATATATATATATATATATATATATATATATCACATAATGTTATGACGAGGTATAATTTGATGTAATTGCTATAAATCTATTATACAAGGTATATGCTATGTAAAATGTGTCTTATTCAGATAGGATGTATTACTTTGGACATCACTATTTCCCAAAGCAAGAAGGAGGTATCACATTCCCATACCATGATTTACTGAAAAATTAACGACGAAGTAAAGCAGATATAAGATTTTCTTATTTACCAGCAGGTGTTTGTAATAGGATTTGGGCTGTGTAATGCAAGACACACGCAGAAATTGTCTTAAGATCTTTCAATAGTTTATAGTAATAAAAATCCAGAGTGATTCACACAAATCTCAACTTAGAAGATGCTTCTGCCAACGTAGGTAAAAGGATCTCACTGAAATTTGACAGGGTTGTATTAAAGAGGAATAATTTATTGGACAAAGGTTAATAGAGCCATAAGTCATATAAAATTGTTCTGTTGTGGATAGATATTGAATGGATGGGGAGAGTATTCTTTACAAATCCGTCATTTAGGACAAAAGTCGAAAAATAGAGTTACAAACTCAGTAATATTTATGGATTGGTCTTGCTGGTTAAAATTGTTCTTCTCAGCGAAAGATACGAGCTAACCTTTCCACCTCAAATGTTTTATGTTAGAGCCACTTAGAATAAGTACACACAGGGCAAAATGGCAGCAAGCCTTTTCCTGCGTATTCGGGATCTTCAAAAACACCAGTTTGAATACCTTAATGATGTGCCGAGAGTTTTGCTATTCAAGGGAGATAATCATTAAACAATATGGATGGTCTAGTTCAGCAAATATACCCAAATAAAAATTTCGAGTGAAGCTCAAAAAGTCAGAAAGTCTACACAGTCTAGCGTAGTAATAGCGGTTAAGATTAAATGAAAGAATTACTTTATTAGTTCAAACTATGGCTCGTTTTTAATCATTCTCCTTGTTCATCAATAATGACATTTTTATAAATAAAATCTACACCTACCTTTTTTCTCACAAAAATATGCATTTGAAGCAAATAGGAATCTCCAATTTCAGTCACAATAGTATGTTGTAACGATATTTTTTGTCGCTTAGCATCGTGTTGTACAAAGGGGTATGTTTATGCTAAACAAATATGTTCCTATTGAAAATTACGACGAGTTTAAAATGAGTTAATGAATCTTAATTAAAAGAGAATTTTCAGAACTTTTCTTTCGACATTTTAATTATTAAAGAGATAGCAGGTGTACTTTTCCCACTGTATACACATTATCATAGATAATACAAATTTACACAAAAATCAATCAATCAATCAATAAATCGAACCGCGCATGTGAAACTAAAGTACTTATTCATAAGAAAAGATTAAAAATTTACTTTCAATAACGTATTTCTTCCCTTGAGGCGCCCGGTGGAAAGGTTCTTTAGTGGCGCCCCAACTTTGCTACAGAGAACAGTTTTTATGTCAATTGTCAACCACTCTCCTCCTCCCGCCTCCTCTTAAATATAAGTTTTGTGAAGAATTGGCCTCGTTACACTAAGGTGAAAGTGAAATACTATGAAAATTTCTGCTGCAAAAATAAATAAATAAATAAATAAATAAAAGTAAACAAACAAACAAACAAACAAAAAAAAAAAATCCCGACGGCGCCCCTTTTGTCTATCGCCCTGGGACAGTTGTTCCCTCTTAGCCAATCCAAAGCCCCTCTCTCCGCCACTGATTTGAAGTAAAATACCGTTGGCACCAAAAAGCTGTGAGTAGGAGAATAATGACAAGTCTGTAGCACTAGTTAAATTTATAATAGTAGGGCACAGGAACAACAAATACAACAAAAAAGAATTACTAATTTATTCAAAAGCTATAACTGTCATTAGCACCCTACTCTAACGAACGCACAATCGTGCTACATAAACCTTACTACTGGTAAAAAAAACTATAAACTACTGCATAAAACAAACAATTATAGCTGGCGCACTTTCCTTGCTACTGATAAAAACTAAACAAAACAAAGAAACCAAAAAAGAAAAACAACAGATAAAAAACCAAAACAAAAGCAACAACGCCGTCCTCTAAAAAATCCAGCCTCATAGATGGTGCACTTTCCTTACTACTGCATACTCCCCCTCCCACCTCACCGCGCGTCCCCCTCCCCTCCCAATGTTCTTAAACATTACTTCTGGTGCACTTTTCTTACTACTGTTTTTTCGAGGATGTTGTACAGAACCCTCACATACTTTACTATTGAAAATACTCAAATACTGTTTTAAATATTACTACTTATTCAAATGGAGCTGATGAAATGCTATAGTAGTGGTACTTAAAAATCAATAAGCGAGATGGAATTACAAATACTCGTTACTAACGACGAAAAGACTGTTCATCAAGAAAGCTGCTTGGTGGAGATCAAAAACATATTTTTACATCCTTGCAGAGTTTGATGATTACACATTTATTTGTTTAGGTGGTAGGACCATTAAATACATATATTTCCACAAGCAACCTAAAAGATAAATACACACACAATAAAGAGAAATATACTTTAAACCGTACGTCGTCAGTACCAGTGTTTTGAGCATTAGCTGCTCCTCATTTCAACATGTTCAATTTTTCACTTATGATACCTTGCTTAATGCTGTCTTTCGTAACCAAATACGGGTAACCACACATTTCTGTATGTCGTGAACAGGTTGTAGTCATTTAACCTGTGATATGGTGATCTCTTTCTCGAATTCTACCTATATTGTTTACCATAGCACAGTTACTTCGCCTCAAAGGACATGAAAAAACTAAAAGGGTACAATCATGATATTTGGGCTGAGTTTTGGTATATAAACTTGCAAAATTTGCTTTGACTTAAAGCAGATGGGAGTGTGTGTGATACAGTGATGTGTTGGATTGAGAGATTTAACTCCCTGAGGTATTTTCTCTTGCTTGTTAAGAGTTATGTATTTACCGTACATTGACATTTATTATGCTACCCGGGGCCACACATGTATTACTGACCACTTCACGATTAACGTATTCTTTTGTATCCATTTTGGCTTGAACATCAGCATTCAAATATTTTTGTTGGTAAAATTCAGTGATTTTAACATTATTTATCGTGGGTTTTTTTTTCCTTCTCTCAAATCTGAAATGGTTAAGTCGTCATTTGTTGTCATCGATCAAATCATGCTTTCATTAACATTCATTGTGCTTTTAACGTCATGTAACTTTTTTCTAACTCCGCCAAATCATGTTTTTCTCTGCATTGCTGAGAGTGCATTAATTTTAGTTAAGATCGTGTAATTTTTGACTGTAATTTGTCTGACAAAATCATGAATGAGCTTTTTAATCGCTTGATCATTTGTTGGATTTCTTTATTCAAGTCTCTCTATAATTGTTCAAGTTGTGATTGTAAAGCACCATAGTTCTCCAGAGGTGTTTTAATTTTCTCCATGTCACTCTCCAATGTATCTATTTTACTATTTATTCTCTGCATGATTGACTACAAATATTGTCTAACGTTAGGTAAATCATCTGCTTTGTTTCCCTTATTGATTATTGGGCTTGTAAGCAGTGGGTAAAGTATTGATAAAGTATTGACCTTCCAAAACTTTTTTCTGTTCTCATCAATCAGTTTTTGTAACTGAGATTTTGCCACCTCTTTCATTGCCACCTCATTCAATAACAGTTAACTTAGCGTCAACCCTTCACATCTTGATGCCTTTTTAATTGTTATCCTCTAAAGTTTTACCTAATTAGGTATCAACTCGTATGTTTAGAAATGTTTCATTTTGCCGTATCAAATTTTGGCTAACGTAAACAAATGAACTCCGTTGATCTTGTTATCACTGACCACTTTGCCTGTCAATTCATCGACACTGCTTAACTTAGCGATGGATAATGTTACAATGTCATCATATTTAAACTTTATTGCAAATCAATTTTTTAATTTAAAGCCTTTGAAACAATTCCAATAACTGCTATGCTAAATCATGTAAATGTTAGCGGGGCAGATATGCCAGTAGTAATTCCAGATAAACATAATCCAGCTGTTGCAATACGTACACCAGGTGAAACTGTTTTCGTACCTGCCTGTACCATTTCAAGCTCTTGTGTACCGTTTGTATTTCTGTCTGATGCATTTGTAATGTTCAATATCCTTGATCAAATCAATTCTAACTTATGTAACGTGTCCAAGTTGTTGCGTTGTTGTTTCACTCATCTCGTTTTACAGATGCTATTGATTGTGTAGTAGTTTTGTCAGATAAATGTTCATTCGCTATCAGGTAGTCTATTGTGAACTAGCTTAGTAAAACTGGAATGATCGGCTTGACCACAGCTGATGGTGGACCATTTTTAAACCTCAACAGCTTCTTTAAATGCATGCTGTGGACAATAGTAAGGGCAGAACTTAATGTCGCGCGGTAAATTGTGTTGATAACATTTTTTGTTTCGCCAACGTTGTTATTTTTCTAGCTAAAAAGCCTATTTTAAATATGCTAGCATGATTGTGCAGTCAATTGTGTGTTGTTAACAATGTTGTCAGATAACAGTCCACTCGATATCGGACAGTTGATTGTAAACTGGCTAAGTGAAAATGGAATGATTAACTTCACAATTTCTCAAATGTCTACGCTTGATGGTGGACCTATTGACACTTGAAATAGCTTCTTTAAAAGCATGCTGTCGGCAACTACGAGAACTGATTTAAGTGCTGCATGATATATTGTGTTGATGATGATATTTATTTTGCTATATATGTTCCTATTTATTAAGCGTAACAGTTAGACCATTGAAGACAGACTTAAAATCATGTTAAAGCATTTATGATATTTGGCTGGACAAAGATCAGGCCACGCCGTTGTGCAAAGCACAAGTTTTATCTTGTTTTGTAGTTTGATTAATTGTTTACCTTCAACATATTTTACCACTGACTGTTGTGAAGCGACTTTACGTTTTGTTCAAATCAAAAGATACCTAAAGCAGCTGCACCATCACCTATCGTGTAGATTGTGTTCTTTCAACTCGTTTTATTTCTGTCACGTAGTGTTATTTGACTTAGTTTTCAAGAATCTTGAACCTTCTTCAAACGTTCAGCGTTGGCTGTTTGTAATGCCTATGAACGTTCACCAAGTTGCCTAACCATTTAAACTTTATGTGGATCTTTTTGGCCTTTGCGAAGTTACCTTGTCAGGTACTGTTTCAACCTTGTTTTCATGTTGCCTTTTGGTTGGTCACATTCCATTTAATTGAAAGTAATTTTGGAAGATAACTAACACTATTTCAATACGAAAACAAGGGTAATTACATAATGATTTCTCATTTTACAATGTGTTGTTAAACTAATCTGAAATATAGTTCGGTAAATAAAATATCACTAAAAGGTTTTGTCCAAAGTGTGCCGAAGAAAAAGACATAACTGAATCTGGCAAACACAGTTACTGCAAATCTTATAACAGAACATATGACAAAGTATTGAGCGATTCCAACAAGAATCACTATAATGATACACAAAATCATACAGCAATAAGTACATACAGGTAAGATACCACAATGATGCTTATTGCGGATAATTAGCATGATAAGAAGTAGAATTGTGAATGCATTAAGAGACAACATTAATTTAGATACAACTTTGAAGACACTTCGTGTAATATCAATAACCTTTTATAAAAGATGGCTACATTTCACAATACCTCGGTTGTTAATGGAGATGACCTTCATATTGATCATGTCATTCCTATTGCTTCGTTTCACTTGTCAGATCCTGATCAACAGCGAAAATGTTCTCATTGGACCAATACTTGTTACACGAGGGCCATTGAAAGCATATCCAGACATCCTAAAATGTCGTTTGAGTATGAAACAGCAAATCACCAGAAAAAAGTTAAATCATTTAAGATCGATAACATCATAATTGAGCAAATCATGGGCAGTATTCAACTATTGTAACGTGTGATTAAAGGCATATATGCATCAACAACAAAGCAACCAGTACTAATTTATACGTCAATCATTTTTCAACATCGTCCCCCCCCCCCCCCCCATCGATATCTGATTCCTTGTTCAATTCCATATGCTTAAATGTTATCAGACTACCACTCAGGGCAGACAGAGGCAAACCAAGTTTGTATGACAGAAATCCAGTGAAATGCCTAATTCTATTGGATGTCATGTAGTTGTCAATTGGAATCATTTTGCTTATCAAAGCTGTCAAAGAGTAAATCACGACATCTGATAATGTCTTTGCAGCCCTAGCACTGAGAGAGATTTCATATGTCATTTTTTGTCTCGTTTGTCGTCTATGTTCTTCAACTATTTTTCACCCAAGTTTTTACTGGTTACCTCTTTCTATGTCCCATTTGCTATTTCTGGTTTCAATTCCTGTTTGAATTCTTTAGTTCCATGAACTGATCCAAGTACTGTTCCAGAATAAATGCATCTAGTTGTCTCTTTGAATATTCGAATAATCACCAATTCTTTTTCCAGCTGTGAGGGATCCATTTTCTCAGTAGTTTTGATAGGCAAAAAAAAAAAAAAAAATAACAGGTAGATTGGAAAGCTGAGATGTTTTGATAAACACAAGGAAAATAATCAAAATTGAACTTCAAATAAACGAAGATTAATAGGACTTGATTTACAATAATTTGAAAATAAAAGCTACACTCTCTTTTATGAAAAACGTGATGGTAGACTTGTTCGAATTTCAAAGAAAGGTAACATTAAAAGGTGCCGACTCCTAGAACTGTACCTGATACCACAGGGGCTGATCTTTTTTTGACCCATGTTAGGTTGGACATGGCAGAGCAGGAAATGGGCATTAGCTAGTGAGGAATCAGTTGATGATGAGACACAACCAAAAGATCCCAGTGAACTATCAGTTATTATCAGGTAACCAATATAAGTGCATAAGAACATGAAGATGCAAACAATATACACAAATGAACCATTTAATGAAAAGGTCAGGAAAGCAAAGGCCAGCTTTACTACAGTAGCTGGAAAAGATTAGTCACTACTCATGAGGAACGAGAATTAAGATTTTATGTAAATGCTGTTGTCAAATCAACACTAGAGTTTATCAAACTTGATGCTTTAACGTATGTAAAACTCAGTGAAAATCTTAAAATGAACACCAACAAAGAAAAGGACCCAAACATAAAGGCTGTATTCCAGGAACAGTTGCAAAGGGCTAAACTAACCAAATTAGTTGGTCATTTAATGCCTTCTGAGAATCCATTATAAAAATCAATTAAAAGATTAGGGAAAATACTATTACCCATACGGTAGTTGAGAGGCTAAAACAACTGTTTAAGGAGCAGGTTATAACAATAGCTGCTTAAGCCACACCTATTACAACGGCAATATCAACAATTTCACTGTCCATAGTAAATTTGGTAAAAGGTGCTGTCTTGGATACGCCTACTCCACTTTCTCCTACTCTTCCAACTCCGCCACTTACTCAAACAACTCCACCTCCACATACTCCTACTCCAAATGAATCATTTGTTGACATGATCAAAAAAGGCTTGAAATATTTAGCCAATTATTTGTTTTAGATGTCAAAAAAGCAGAAGCAACATCGCTTGGAATTATTGAAGTGTGAAGCTAACGTGACTAGCACGATAGTACTTTCAACACGCACTGCCTTTGACATGATTAAAGGTTAGAAACCTATTTCAAAATGTAAACCCTACCAGCGACCACAACCAAGAGCATTAAAATAAATGATTGCTTGCTTATTTCTTAATAAAATGTTGTTTTTGACGCTTCTAAATTGCCATACGTCATCGTGTCAGAGACAACTTGTGCTTGAGACAAAATAGACCTGACGTCGCTCCGTTGAGAGGCTTGTTCCATAAGGATTACGACGTTGCTCTCTGCGGCAATGCTAGCACCGGAGGCACAACTACATTTGGAACGGCGGAACCTGTGTTAAGCACAACATCATCATAGTTCTTCTTCTCTACATATTATTTACTCACTTTGCCTGTATGTTTGTCCAGTACAGTTTTTTATGTCTTACTGTTATGGGTTGTTTATGAGCCATTGTTATATCTCTCATGGTTACCTTGGTATTAATGGGTTTAAGTTTAAAAGTTCAAACGAGTCACAGGATTTCTGCAATGTTGTTGTATCCAACGACACTACTCAGTTTCATAACCATGTCATTCGGTAACAAAAAGATACCGTCACCTCCAATAGCATATTCCAATTTCATGTTTAAATCTGTTATGTTAATCTGGAATGTTACCATAATACTTTCCTCAGTGGCATGAACTTGTTCACCAAGTATTAGACTCTATCCACGTTTTAACGGTGTCTGCTACTGTCGAAACAGACTGCGTAATAGATATTCCTCATCTGTCGGACTATTACTATCCTGCAGAAAGAAGTGTGTCCAACCTTTTGGCTCGGCTTTGTCTGTCGACGTCCCTGGGGGATGAAACTTGCCGCAGTGCGGCAACGTCAACGAATTAATTTCGTCAGCTGGAAGTGTTCTCCAATATTCAACTTTACACGCAGCATGGATGTATTTACGTTTGTAAGCGGCTTGATGTGTGGAATGTCACGATGTGTGGAATTTTGACATTGTTGCAGACTAAATTAATTTTGTTTCAAATCTATGTTGTTGTTATTCGATTTAAATACACCGTCATCAGTCAGAGGTAGTTTACATTTAGATAGAAATGTTTGCATCTGAAAATAAGCGTAAAATTTGTATACTGATTTGACCAACTCTGGAATATTTATTTCAATCAAATGCCAGTACGAAATACCGCAGCCAGGTGGTGCCATCCACACTGCCCAATTTAACTGATTCTGTCAAAAGTTTATGTCACACTGTGATTTGTATCATTTTATTGATTAGTCATTGTCAAAGTTTAGAGTGCAGTTTTGTATTTCCAAACTTGAGATTCAGTTAAAATGTACTGATGACTGTATCAATGTCGGTGTGGATTTCGTTGCCATTTATGTTGTTCAAAATGTCGTAGATTAACTTGTAGTCTTGTATGTTGTATTTGTTTTTCAACTTTTTTCAAATGTTGTTTGAATCAACTTAATATGTTTCAATGTTACTTCTTTGCATTCCTATGTGATGTCATATATTACCCAGTTATGACATTGCCTATATTGTCGTCGTCTTATCACATTTTTCATATGTACCATTTTGTTTTTTAACGGCAATGTTTTTGGACCTAGTATTTCCACTATGGTATCATGAACAACAAAAATTCTCATGACGTGCAGGTTTTAACTCCCTCATTTTCCAATGCATTGTTTTTACCACATCTGTGACATTCTCGAAACTCGTTATCTTTCCAAAAGATTTCATGCTGCATGATACTGCTTGCAGTGTATTGAACTTCTACCATTTATGGTAATAGAATAAAATGTTCTTTGCTGGTTCCAAACTGTTAAACAATTCATTGTATCCCTCCATTTCATGAGTACATGATTTTGTCTTTTCATTCTCTTTGTCTTCAAAATGTCTTCAACTTTGTTAATGTCATCCCGTTAGTCGTATGATGACAACTCTTAAAAATATTCCATCTGTATCCTCTACCTTTAAGTCTTCCAGCTTGTAAACAACCGGATCACCTATTATTACTTGCCTGATTTTGAACATTTTCTCAATGAACTTAGGAAGGTGGCCCTCAACAAATATTGTTTTGTATATTGAAATTCTGACTATTTCACCAATTTTGAAAATTTTAGAGTTCCGTGAGCATCAGTTGTCAGATAACCGAATAGATTGATCCATACTTTTGACTTATTTTTTTTTTCTTTGGTCGCTTCAACTAGATTAGCATTATTGCATCCCTCAATTCGCTTTGATAAAACGTCCACCCATTTTCCGGTTTCGTTTTGAGTGAAATATTTTCCACATTCTAGTCTTCAGAGTTCAGCTAAACCTTTTTACTACTGACGCCTTTTTGCCTTAGAGAGTTGAAAAGTACTCGCTGTTTTCCTTGTCCTACAAATCCTTGACTTTTTTGTAGTCAAGCTATTTACCTTCATCAAACTGTATCTGTATGAATATTTTGAAAAGGCATCTAACACTGTAAATATGTATTTGTATCCATCGTTGTATGTTCGATATACTTGTATGTCAACAATATCTGCCTGCCACTGGTCATCCACGTAAGTAACATAGACACTTCTGTAAGGAACTCTTTTCCTAGCTTGTTTGAAACAGTTGACGTAGATTGTTCGGTTTACTATTCTCTCAATTCAGCATATTGTGTCGGTCTATGTCGGTACTTCACTGTGCCCTCTTTGTCACGTTAAATTTGTTTCGACAATTGATTTATGCCTGTGTTAGCTACTGAATTTTAAGATAGTAGTAACGATGTCTAAAATAATGTTGTTTCACTTGCTCTGCAAAATCGACGAAGTTAGCAATTTAAAACAGTATGAAGCATCCAGAAAGTATTTTTCTCTCGACTAATAGTCTTATGTAGTGATTAACAAGCCAACAGTACACCCATCAACAACTGGAACTTTTATTTTCAACAATTTGCAACATGTATTTAGTCATTTTCAACGTATGAATGATTTCAGATCGATGTCAAAGTTTATCATTCCAATGGTTGATTAAGAAATAGTTCATTCATATATTCATTCGCAATGTGCTGATTTAAATCTAACTTTGTTTTTCCACAAATTATTTCTCTGTTTTTGATAAATCGTTGCATTTATGACCTGGTAAATTTAATGCGATCATCGAGTTGTGCCGTAAATTCAGCTGAATACAAAGTTATGTATTTATCAACATCAAATACGTAATTCAATCCCCCTACACACTTAACAGTTTTTGTCATCTTGCTATTTGGATTGATGATGGTGCTTATATGAATGTTTTCATCACTGAAGGCAATATGTAAATTGGCATCTTTCCTGAACCATTGCAGTGCATATTTTTTATGTTAGAAACGACTAATATATGAAAGATACTTGTATATGCATGTATGTGTGGATGACTTGCAGGCTGGATGGATGTATATATACACACATATCATTCAACGTAATTTGGAGGCTCCCTTAACATTTACAAGCTGTCGACTCCTTCTTTCTTTTACAATATATTTACAATTTGAACTGCATGATAGATTATCAAACTATATATCTGAAATATTTGAAAGATCAAGTGTGCACAAAATAAGCCTCCGTTGTAAGGGGATTTATTCTTGCAATAGTTGTCTGTTTTACGGATATCCACCGTTACACATCTGCCTTTAGGATTTCCACCCTTACACATCTGCCTTTAGGATTTCCACCCTAACACATATGCCTTTAGGATATCCACCCTTACACATCTGCCTTAAGGATATCCATCCTTACACATATGCCTTTAGGATATCCACCCTTATACATATGCCTTTAGGATATCAATCCTTACACATATGTCTTTAGGATATCAACCCTTACACAAATGCCTTTAGGATATCCACCCTTACACATATGCCTTTAGGATATCCACCCTTATAAATATGCCTTTAGGATATCCATCCTTACACATATGCCTTTAGGATATCCACCCTTACAAATATGCCTTTAGGAGATCCACCCTTACATATCTGCCTTTAGGAAATCAATCAAGGAGGACAACACATCTCTATATTTAATGCGAGTGCTCTCACCAATTTAGCATCAATATACAATCCTAATAATTTTATAATACCAATCAAATATTATTTATGCAATGTATATAAATTATAAATGAAAAGCTAAGAGACATATGCAAAATAGATTAAACGATGCAGTTCCTAATTAGGTAGGAACGAAAGATTTAATATGATAGACAGACATGTAGAAAATTACAAAGATTTTTTTTTTTAAATCAAGCGATAAATATTCAAATTGAAAACACAATAGCATAAGAATGTACCTTCTTGAAAGGCATTAAATAATTCATTTGACTAGTCACTTTTAGGTTTTCTGCAAGTTAGTTCGTAAGGCAGTATGCTTTCAGCATAGTTCACATAAAAACAAATCTCCATTCTAAATGCCCCATAGCTCACATAAAAACAAATCTCCATTATAAATTCCCGAAACAAATTCATTTGATGAAGTGGGTTTTTTTTGTATTTCTTTCCTAACCAATTCTTTCAGACAAAGATCTGGTTGGGTTGTCTTGGAATTGTCTTATCTTGGAATCTCATTATCTTATGAAACGTGGAAAAGCCAAAGAAGCTAACGGTAATGGTTTCCTATATCGGCGTAGAACGATTCTCACGAACATCATTATTTCTACCATACAGGCGCAAAGAAATTGCTAATGTCAACACAAATGACAGAGTTTTCTTGTCTTCAGAGCCACTTTGTCTGTCTAATAATTGCATTGGCAATATTATGCTCTCTGTGTCAAAAAACCCCCAACAATTGTTAGGATGGCACTAAGCCATAGTAGTATATGTGACCAGAGGTGTGGACAATTGCCTCACAGTCCAAAATGCAAATAGTTTTACATCTTGGGAGAACAGAAACGGTGAAACATGGTGAATAAACATATATCATAGTCACACTGCGCCTTTTTCTATATTAGTTCATGTTAAATGTGCAATTTACACGACACGATGAGTTCATCAGTTGTTAAGTGTAGATTTAAAATATTTAGTCTTATCATAGTGATGAAATGTAACAATAATGTAGAATATTGTGAATGTGGAAAAATAGCCATGTTAAAGACATATCATTGTTTGCTTCCTTTGATTTAGATAAATATCAAAGCTCTCAAACAATATGCTGAATTTTTTAATCCACCAATAGAATAATAGTTTTACTGTAACGATATATGAAGCTATTGTTCAAGCCGGCAACTAACAATCAGAAAGATTTTTTTCTTGTTTTTTTTTCTTTCATTCCATGGACACATATAACTGTCATATCTTCAATTTGAAAGTAATATTTTAAAATGGAACACGGGCCCAATAACATTTATCGTAAATAAACTGCAATTTGTGTACGTTTGTATCACTGTCTGTTCGTCTGTCTTCTGTATGTCTGCCTGCTTTCCCACCTTCCTCCCTGTATGTCTGTATGTATGTATGTATGTATGTATGTATGTATGTATGTATGTATGTATGTATGTATTTATGTATGTATGTATGTATGTATGTATGTATGTATGTATGTATGTATGTATGTATGTCATGTATGTTTGTATGTATATATGTATTCATGCATGTACGATCATACAAACAGAGATGAAAAATGCTTTTTTCCAGATAAAAATCTTGCCACTTTTGAATTCCAAAACTACGGTTTTGTCTTGTCTCAATTTCCAAGCTTATACGGTGCCATATAAAAAGCCTAAACAAGTCAACCATACAATCCGCCGTATTGATTACGTCCGTACATCTTTTAATGTCAGGTACACAGTATGGTCATATTACTTATAACATCAGCAATATTATCAAAATCGACGAAAGGGAGCATATAAATGTAATTTTGCACTTTTAAGCATCATATTTGGTAAAAGTTATTCGGACCATGTTGTTGTAAAGTAGTATATATTTTCATTTCTTTCATCGAATTGTACCCAATGACACTAAATCATGCGATTATGTTTTTTAAATTTCCAATACATTCTAAATAAAAATCTTTGTCAATGATTTATGACACGTTTTACATGCAGAGTTTATGCAAAGTCAGGTACAGCCTTTGCATCAACCCAGGAGTCCCTGTGTCAAGTTTAAATATGCAGAAAACATGACAAAGTTGTATTATTTATTCGTTATACTATGTTTGAACACTTAGAATGATATTAGTGCGTTCAAATTATATTATATGTATAGTCATACATACAAGTATATTATATTTATAGTCATACGTGCAGTTATATTATACGTACAGTCATACATACAATTAAATGTCAAAACAGAATGAGACGGGTGAAGATTGTCAGTAGAATTTGACATACAGACAATTTAAAAAAGATAAATCACATTAATTTGGTACACCACTTCACCTCTGTCTAATCAGGCAACCAAATGCATTAATACGCGGCATTTCAGAGTAGATTACAAGCTTTATTGGCAAATATGCGTTGTACACTTTCACCTTCGGCTATACAAATAAGTGTATGTATGTATGTATGTATGTATGTATGTATGTATGTATGTATGTATGTATGTATGTATGTATGTATGTATGTATGTATGTATGTATGTATGTATGTATGTATGTATGTATGTATGCATGCATGCATGCATGCATGCATGCGTGTGTATGTATGTATGTATGTATGTATGTATGTATGTATGTATGTATGTATGCATGCATGCATGCATGCATGCATGCATGCGTGTGTATGTATGTATGTATGTATGTATGTATGTATGTATGTATGTATGTATGTATGTATGTATGTATGTATGTATTGATGTATGTATTGATGTATGTATGTATGTATGTATGTATGTATTGATGTATGTATGTATGTATTGATGGATGGATAAATAAATGAATGGATTGGTCGGTGCATGGAAAGACTGATAGCTGGCTGGCCGTCTGGGTCAAAAATATATACGTTTGTTTGTTTTTGTCTGCATATAATGATACTTAGCTCTCTCTCTCTCTCTTTACACACACACACACACACACACACACACACACATATATATATATATATATATATATATATATATATATATATATATATATATATATATACATATATGAACTTAAATGTGTGCATTTATATGTGTGTGCATGGTTTTATCAATTCGTGTGATTGTGTATTGCATTCACAGACAGTATAGGTTAACATAGATCCCTTTTTAGTAAGGTATCTTACATTAGCAATGCGTGTGATTGTGTATTGCATTTACAGACAGTATAGGTTAACATAGATCCCTTTTAGTAAGGTATTTTACATTAGCAATGCGTGTGATTGTGTATTGCATTCACAGACAGTATAGGTTAACAAAGATCACTTTTTAGTAAGGTATCTTACATTAGCAAAATCCTTTTGAGTCTTAACTAAATTAATAAATCAAGACCTAAAATTACGATAGATTTACAAGTTAGCTCCTAATTGTATATTTTTTTTTAAAAAAGCATATGAAATGTTTGTAATTCTTAATTTATAACAAATTCAGGTATAAAATAAGGAAATTTGTCAATATTTAGGCCAAATTTTACAGGTTTTTTTCAATCAGGAAAGGGTGTGACTATTGAATCTTTTTGTATCAGTGTATGCATACTAACAATACCATATTGTAGAGTAATTTGCATAATATTTGTTGTTAATATAAAATGGTACCAGGTGGAGTATTGCACGCCATAGCGCGGTCGGCTATGAGATGACCTGGCGATGACTTCATTTAAATATGAATCTATAGATAATCAGAGGGTGTATTTACATGCATATCCTTTCACAATCAGGTCTTATATCACGTTTCATATTCTAATTACAGATTGTAAGACTGACAAGGGACGGAGCCTAAGGAAATTTATACATGCTGTAATGTGTGCATTTTGTACAATTACTTGTCTCAGCTTATTAATTTGCTTCCATATTTATATCACAGTTGGTTTGAGCAATGATTAAAAGAATAAATCCAAGCGTGTAAAGGACTGCAAAATAAGACACAGTTTGAATATCAGTTTCAGTGTTGTAGTGGTTTTGTATCGTAGATATAACATCACTGACTTGATGTGGATTGTTCAAATGATTTCCCCACCATATCGTCATTATGGTTTTAGTGGTGCAGGAGGTGGCGCGTGCAGTGTCCTGTTTGAGATTTTGGAGACAGGAAATACCTATAAAAAATAACATTGCCCATGTAAGGTTGAACACTTATCCATGCATTCACGGGCTACAGGAATCGAGCCCAGGACAGAATCGAGTGTGCTACCAATGCGTTATCGGGATTGTCTGTTGTTTCCAGTGTAAAAGGCCTGATTCATTTATCTTGATTCAGTTCTTAAAATTGGCACAATCTATGAAATCCTAATTTGATAGGTGAAAGTAAAATAGATTGTTCAGGTATATTGTAACGTAGCTACACACGACTGCTCTCTGTGTGTGTGTGTGTGTGTGTGTGTGTGTGTGTGTGTGTGTGTGTGTGTGTGTGTGTGTGTGTGTGTTAGATGGATGTGGTTTTTAGAACTCGACTATACCTCGTATTCTTAATCTTGGTTGAATAAGTTTTAAATATTCAAGAAAGTTTGATGGTGATAGAATAGAATATAACAATATACTTGGCAGAATTACTAATACATGAATATTACACATAAACATTATGAATCGTGAATATCGCTTAATCCAAAGCCATTTTTTGCATAACTAAGTATAGCCAGTGATAAAAAAACCTCACCTTGAATGAATTTAATAGGAAATGAATTACATCCTTTTTTGGAGAATATTCAAGAGTTTAAAAATCCCGAAAATAATTGCAATGCGTACAACATAAATATATGACCTTACATGACAACGTATTTCAAATGAAAATTGTCAAATGATTTGATTGGTTTCTATCATTTGAACCTTGATTATCAAAATATTGAAATCATTCAACAGTTTTCATAAATTTCGTATTAAATGAGCACATAGGAAAAATTCTATTTACCACATGATGGAGCAACCGTTTTTTTTTTTCTTCTTCTAAAATGAAAACTTTTGAAAATTGCATAGGTTAAGGCAGAAATTTAATCAAGCGTTGCTAACGCTCACGCTAACTTACAATGACACATATATATATTTTATTATATATTTCATAATGAGATACTGAAATATATCAGTGGGAGAAAAAATATATCGCCACAGTGGCGATACCACTTTTATCGCCACAGTGGTGATATCACTTTTGGAACTACTTTCGTTTCCCATCTAGGAAATATATCTATATATCTGCCCTTATGTATGTTATTCAAATCTGTATTTCCATATTTAGGCCTATTTCATTTTTCTTCTTCTGTTCCTTCTCTCTCTCTCTCTCTCTCTCTCTCTCTCTCTCTCTCTCTCTCTCTCTCTCTCTCTCTCCATCAGGATGAACGGATCAAGCGTTGCTAACGTTCACGCTACCTTGCAATGACGCATATATCTATAATATACGATATTTCAAACGTTAAGATACTATAAATCTGAAATGATCAAAACAACGTCATACAGACGTAATGTAAAATACCAATAATCAACGTCATATGGACGTATTGTAAAATACCAATAATCAACGTCATATGGACGTAATGTAAAATACAAATAATCAACCTCATATGGACGTAATGTAAAATACCAATAAGCAACGTTATATGGACGTAATGTAAAATACCAATAAGCAACGTCATATGGACGTAATGTAAAATACAATAAGCAACGTCATATGGACGTAATGTAAAATACAATAAGCAACGTCATATGGACGTAATGTAAAATACCAATAAGCAACGTCATATTGACGTAATGTAAAATACAATAAGCAACGTCATATGGACGTAATGTAAAATACCAATAAGTAATGTCATATTGACGTAATGTAAAATACCAATAAGCAACGTCATATAGACGTAGTGTAAAATACCAATAAGTAACTCAAGTTGAAACATGGTAATGACATCCACTAACAGCAAATTTAACCGTTCAGCAAACGCATCCATGTATCATTGCTCTATTCACAACATTTCTCGTGTATAACAAATAGGCTAGTAACTTCGCACTATTTCTTAAAATGCCAGGTAATTACAATCAATGTGTACTTTTTTACTCTAAGACTGAATTTCAAAACGAACCGGTTGGTATGAAGTAATGTTTTACGATACCTTGACACAAAATTGGCTGTGTAGTGCCTTTTGGGCTAGAAAGGGAAGGTATTAAATATTTCATACGAGTTGTGCTTCTTCAAGGATGTACAGCTTTTGATATTGAAACGTATCAATCAAGGTCTGAAAAACCTAGCACAGACTGACCATGCACACACATAGTTATGCACAGAGTTGTAGGGAATTAGGTATCACAACTACCACCACCATCAACACCACCACCACCACCACCACCATCAACACCACCACCACCACCACCACCACCACCGCCGCCCCCTAACACATTAAAACTGATAGGTGATGAAATCAGGTGGTCATGCGTCACTTGCCATTCACTGTGTCAGAATGAAGCCTAGGGCAATCAGCCAATCAGATTGTAGTAAGAAGCAACTTTCCTCGATGACAGCTACAATCAAAATGAGCTTAGGTAAGATTACTCCCACGCCTTTATAAAGTGCTCTCTCGGTATACTTGAGTAATGATTAGCTATACATCTCTAAGATGAGAGATGCACTATTCGAATAGTTACGAGTGTGTCAATAGCACAAAAAGTCATACTTGTTATTTGTGGAAAATAAAAAATGAAAAGTAACAGTTACAGCTTTCAAGTAACTCTCTTCCAAAATTAAAAAATAAAGGGAATGTACAAATGTTTAAGTAAGTAAGTAAATAAGTAAGTAAGTAAACAAACGAATATACTTTTAGTGGAGCGTGTCATGGATAGATTCATATAGTTGTTGTCTCTGACAACGTAGAAAGACCATCAGGAATTTCAGAGTATATATAGGCCATACAATGACCACGACTGACATCTAAATTAAGTAAAACTGGAAGTATGGGATGATTTGACAGACTATTCGTTGAATACTGATATAGGGCTCAGGTGATGAGACTTTCCGGGAGGAGGTACAGCTGAATTAAGGGTCCCTATGGGGCGGTTTCTTTTGCACAGACATACCAGACAATTTTCTCGTGTTCACCACATGCCTTGCTTAACTTAATTTACTTCACCTCGTAATATATAAAATAGCCAGTTACTGACATTCATTGAGACAAATTTTCTGTGCTTACGAGTAAAAGAAAAGATTGTTTTACAGTATCCTTGACGGAAATTGGACGAAAAAGCATCAAAAATTGTTATCTTCAGTTTGCAATTATATAGTGATAAAATAGGGTAGCTTGGTTTAACATGTAATATTAATTTTTGGTAGAAAATAAATTTAAAACTTGTACATGTATTTTGGTGAACATGCTTACAGAATTACCATACATTTCATGTCAGTTAATTAGTTATTATGTAACTCATATCAACGTAACGACTATAATAAAATCTTAATGATTGCACTGTTTAAAGCAGCAGCAACAACAACAACAACAACAACAAACAGGCAGATTGAGATTTCACGCGTGCTTAAGTAAATGCGAGTCTTGTTTGTTTCAACAACAATGTTTGAAACGCAGCAACGGCTATCAGTACACATTCAAACAGCTGAAAATAATGACCAAGTCTTATATCAGTACACATTCATACAGCTGAAACTGATGACCAAGTCTTATATCAGCACACATTCAAACAGCTGAAACAGATGACCAAGTCCTATATCAGTACACATTCAAATAGCTGAAACTGATGACCAAGTCCTATATCAGTACACGTTGAAACAGCTGGAACAGATGACCAAGTCCTATATCAGCACACATTCAAACAGCTGAAACTGATGACCAAATCTTATATCAGTACACGCTGAAACAGATGACCAAGTCTTATATCAGTACACGTTGAAACAGCTGAAACTGATGACCAAGTCTTATATCAGTACACATTCAAACAGCTGAAACTGATGACTAAGTCTTATATCAGTACATATTCAAACAGCTGAAACTGATGACCAAGTCCTAGTGACAATTTTGACATAACGTCACAAGACAAGAAAACCGTTGCCTTTAATTTCACAGGTTTACTACAGGCTTTCAGTTGTATTTCCCACAGCCTTATTGCAAATAATTTGAGCACGACAGATCCTTTCGATTAGGTTATATTATTTCTTCAAAAGATCAACAACAACAAAAGGCCATATCTTTTCAGAAGATACAAACCAGATCTGGATGTGACTTGTGCCAAAATTTACAAGTGAAACAAAAAAAAAAAAAAAAAAAAAAATAACGGCTATTATCAAGCCAAAGAACAAACGGCGCAGGTATTGCATGCTACGCTGAAAATGAATTATAGTAAATGAATTATAGCAAATTCAGATAATGACTTTTTCCCGAACATTTTATCCAACGGCAAATTTTGCTCGTGTTTAGAGGCAGCTCAACACTGTTTTTCTGTAGCGTACTAGCGTACTAACCGGGGGAGGGGGGGGGGCGGGGTGGTTGCCCCGGGCGCCAGTGGTCTTGGGGCGCGCCAAAACAGTTGATACAATTTGGGCCTCGTATTCTGGCCCTTCGGGCCATCATCGTTGCCCCGGGAGCCATTTACCCTTAATACGCCACTGCTGTTTTTGTCTTAGAATGCCCGAAAGATTCGTCTGTAAGAGATCACAGTCTTCATACGTTGTCTTTTATCCTTAAAATTAACACTGATTTATCTGGCAACTCGGCGTACTTGTACAATGTAAGAAACATTGTTTACAATGGACAATGTAATAAACATTGTTTACAATGGACAATGTAATAAACATTGTTTACAATATACAATGTAATAAACATTGTTTACAATGCAAAACTTTGCGATTCTGAAATAAGTTTTATGTAGTTTGTAAAAAGAATCAAAACTTCGTGGTGTTATTGAATTTATATAATATTACGCCAGTGGCTAAACTGTAAGACTACACACATTACTTACATCTAGAAATTGTTCATTTTGAACTAACCTGAAGATAGGATTGTAAGTAAGTCAAAATGACATAGGTTGGGGGTCAAGAAACTAGTTTTCTCACTAGATACATAACTATAATAGAACCTCGTGATTAGATTATATATAGTAATCAATGGAGAATTTTGGGACGTAATGAAACGTTTATGTAAACTCTTATATATTTCTTAAATCCAGATTATTTTTTTTATAGATACTTTGCAGAAATATCTTGAATGATATCAACTTTAAAAAGAATAAATAATATTCATAGGCCATAATTCACTCTTCTTGAAATGAACCAACAATAACATTATCGTATGTCGAATGTTAGAATCTGAATAAAATCATCCTGAACGTTACGAAGTTAACACGACGCAGGTCTGTATAATTTGGTAATTGTATCAGTAAAACGTGACCCGATGTGTCATTTTATTTTCAAACGAATTCATTTAGTGAACAAATTCACAACTTCCCTGAATCTCATTGCAGAAAGAAAGCATTTTCCATAAAAACTGACATGCTAGTCTGAAACTCGTTCTCACCTTATTCCAATTTACGGCATATCGCAAAATGAATTTCGTAACGTCAATCACGTTTAATAGTGGTAAGTATGCAATTTAATTAATTTGTTTCTGTACTGAAATATATTCTGTCAACACATTCTAGGTTAAAATATGTTGTTGTCCATTTTATTAATATTGTCAAAACTGCCGTAAAACTGGTTCTAAATATTATAAATATACTTCTGCTTTAGAATAATCATCGTACTAATTTTATCGGCGTGACAATTTTTACCTTGTTTTGTGTCCACATGTGTCAGCAAACAAACTGTATGCTGCTGTCACTTTATTCCACATTTGGGAAGATAGCAATTTACCACCTTTTTTAATTTCATTTCTGAATCCCGTGATTTCATTTATCATGAATAAAATCATGAATAAAACACAGTTACAACTAAAATGTAAATTGTAACTTTTTTACAAGTATTTTTGTTATTTATCTGCTTGAATACATTTTATTTCTCAACATAATGTAGCCTGCAGGAAAATATATATTCTCGTTTGCTTGCATGTTTTAGGCTTACCTAGGTGAATGGGTGCGTACATAAACAACTGCCAGGCATAACAAAATCTATGGATTTATACGAGACTGGTAGTATTTTGATATTCAAAATACGCCACAAAACTCCGACAGAAAAGAAACTGGTTACTTAAGAACGTACAAGACAGCATACGAAAAGCAACAGCAAGATATAATGCGAGACTAATATTTTTCATGGCAATCCACGCAACCTCTCTTATAATTATAGCTTGTAAAATACCCAAATAAAATTCTCTGATAAAATATGATTCAATTAAACAAATCGTTTACTACATCAATAATTCATAAATGTGGAAATATGGATTAAAAATTAAATAAGATTTATGTTTTCTTCCAAACTCCATGATATTTTTTATACTGAATGAAAACTTCGATAATACACAACTACAACTAAAGTGCAATTTTAATTTGCTTCAATACATTTGATATTTCTATATAATGTAACCTGCGAGAAAAGCGCCTATTGCTCTTAACTTGCACGTTTTGTGCCTCATAAGGTGAATGGCTGCATACATAGATAGAAAATGGTGGTAACATTCTTGTTCAATACAGTTTCACGGGTAAAATCTGTGGATTTAAAACAAAATTGTAGTTTCTTTTGACGTTCAGAAAACACCACATAATCCTAACACAAAGGGAACATGTTACTTCATAACGTACAAGGCAGCATATAAAATGCATGACAAGGATAGAATGCGAGATCAATATTAATCATACTAATTTATATACCCTCTATTACGAGCATGTACATTGCCTTCAGGAATTCTCAGGTAATATATTCTTTCCGTGCAAAAGCATGGTAAAATTCAATCACATTCAAATTTTAAAAAATCATATCTAAAAGCAAAAGTTATTAATACTAAACTTAAAAATATTGAAATGTGGATAGAGAATTCTGCAATAATCGAAGACATCCCTTCGAACAATTTGACGTCACCAGAGAGAAAAACTAACGTCACATAGAGAAATTTGCAATACCATTACTTCAATATAGGTATGCATACAATTATTGTATTTTAAATACTACTTATGATATTTGCATACAATTTATTTCATTATATTTATGAAAAAAGGCCTTTCCAAAACACACAAAAATGTCAAAATGTCAGATTTTGACTCGAAGGAACGTTTTCTCGCCTCGTGGCTCATATTTTTCACAGTGGTTCCCTTTCTCTCTGTCTACGTTGCATATTGGTGTACATAATATATATATATATATATATATATATATATATATATATATATATATATATATATATATATGTGTGTGTGTGTGTGTGTGCATATATGTATATATATATATGTATGTATGTATATATATATATATATATATATATATATATATATATATATATATGTGTGTGTGTGTGTGTGTGCGAGAAAGACAGAGAGACAGAGAGAAAGATAGAGGAAACAATTAAACAAATTATGGTAAAATTGCCTTTTTAGAAATTAAATTTTGTCACAGAAATTGACTCATTTCAATATTTCATACATAAGGATCTATAGACTTGACATCATTGAATACAAACCTCCATTTCATACCTTCGTGAATATTAAAATATTTTGAAGAAAATCGCTTCGGTTCTAAAACACCGCGAGTCTTTATCCAATAACAAGCTTTATTTTTGTTTCTTTTCAGCAAGCCGTTGCCGCATGACAGCACGGTTTAATAACAAAAACGCCCACCCATTTCTTCGCAGAGTCATTTGGTTTGTAGAATAGCCGTCAGACCGGTATGCAATAATACACCAGTATAATAACTTGTGTCTATTTCTATTTTTGCCCACGGGACTATCGAGCCTGTTCAACTTATGATAGGCATAATGTATTAGCATGTAGCGTCCCTCCCCCTTTAGTCAAATACTGACGAATCATATACTCACCTCCTTGTTTCATATCGCAGCCGTCCATAATTCATATTCATAGTTACGTGATTCCGTCACAAGCGAAGAGCGGCAGCAGCAGCAGTACTAAATCCAATAAGCGAGAGTCTCTGATCGAACAGAACTTGCTGGGATGAGAAGAAGCGCTGCACATTGAAACGAGGATAGCTAATCCAGTGTAGAGAGTGGAGGAAAAACGCAAGAAAATCGAAGACGGCGATTTAAGCGGCGTTCGCCTGAAGGATCAACGACATTAAAACAGTTGTGTTACTCCTCTTACAGCATTGGATTCGCCTGGGAATGGGGTTGCATAATTATATGTACATGCACAGAAATACGACTTGGGTCTCTCCTTTTCCCCGGCTACATTGTTCTGTCATGAATTGTATGTTAATAGATTCGTATTTTTCCGTGACCCTCAAGCAAGTTGTCTGGCTGAAAACAAAAGAGAAAGCACGAGTTTAATACAAGATTATGTGGACTTTACAAGCCTCTTTTAATCCAATGAACATGAATTGAGTCAAGATAGGGTTAGAGGTCATAATGTAAACTCTAAGCGCTACTAAATTCGTTTGATCTTGCGCGTTATTTTCGTCTCTGTGTATTGCATTCAAGTGAAATCAAAGAAACAAGAAAAGATTGTAAATAAAAGTGAAAGAATGAAAATGAAACAAATACTGGTTGTAATTGTCAATTTCTACAGGGTATGGAGACCTAAGTTTTTTTCTTTTTCTAAATTTAGTTGACTTTTTTTTTTGGGGAGGGGGGAAGGGGCTAGGTGGAGGGAAAATTTACTTAAACAAGAATTAATTAAAAAAATAGTGCAAGTTAATTTGCATATATTTTGCATTATAATTAAAATTTTTCTGTCAATGAATCAATAAATCAATCAATAGGTCAGTCAGTGGTTTATTCATTCACTTATTGATTCATAATCTAATTTCCTTTACTGCATATCACAATGTTAGATACTTATTAGATACTTATTTTCCGCTCACTACTAAGTCAAATGCCGACATTTAATTCAAATGTTTAATTTTACAGTATTTTGTCAACCTGCATTATTCGTAAAAATTTATTTAACTTCATTACATTTAGCCATGCATACAGTTAAATAATCACTGAAATGGATTTGTGAATATATCTGTTTATTTAGAGATTATTGCGTTATTTGTACTAATTTATGATGTTTTTTTGTTTTTTTTTTTTTTTTTTTTTTTTTTTTCTCGTGCCATTAGATGGCAAATTACCCAGAGTATTGATATCTTCTCATCAGTGGCGGTGTGAGGGGGGGGGGCGGCAATTGCCCCCAGGAGCCAGGCGAGGGCGGGGGGGGGGGGGGCGCCGTCGAATGTTTTTGGTTTTAGTTTGCAGCTGTAACCGGGGGGTAGATGGGGGGTTAGGGGCTTGGAGCTTGGCAATTTACATAAAAACTTCTCTGTGGCAAAGTAGGGGCGCCACTAAAGAACATTGCCACCGGGCGTCTCGGTAGGAGCGCCACTAAAGAACACTACCCCCGGGCGCCTCGAACCCTCGCGCCACCACCGCTTCTCATTATTTACTAACAGCAGCATATTTTAAATTTAAGAGTACTGCAAATTCAAACAAAAGTATTGACCATAGATCACGTGATATATCACCTGATGAGTTATTTTACAGAAACTTGAAGTACAGCAAAGATAGGAATACTCCATATCGTTAGAAAGTAGCATTTGTGTATATGTCAGTAAGTGTATTTAGAAAAAGGCCCAAGAACCGACTAAATATTATGCAAATATAATTAGTTATCAAAGATACGTTGAGAAAGATTGGAAAATAGAGAAGGTGAATATAACACTTTTACAATTTAGGGATAAATATATAAATATCTACCATGATATATCATATTCATAAATGGACAACAGGTTGAGTGAAAATAGGTTATATAAAAAAATAAGTTTTATATATTAATGACACGGGGAACAATGCGAACATTAACTTTTATACATTTATTATTTATTAATACAAATTTCTTGTGTACAAATATTGCTAACTTTTGTACCAATATATAGATTTATGCACAAAGGTGTGTATGGATACATGATCGAATGGACGGAGAACTGTACATCCATAAAAGCGTGCATGGATACATGATCGAAAGGCCGAATAACTGTACATCCACAAAGGCGTATATGGATACATGATCGAAAGGACGGATAACAGTAAATCCATAAAGGTAGGTATGGATACATAATCGAAAGGACGGATAACTGTAAATCCATAAATGCCAAAACTATAAGAATATAAAAATACGATAAGAATGTTTTTAAAGGTATTCGTAATGAAAGTGAATAGTAACTTCTTTTGATATCCATATTTCCATCGTAAAATGTAGATGGATAGCTAGGCAGTAGATACATAGATTCAGAGATAGATATACATAAAAAGAAATATATTTTCATGTACTAATGGCTGATCATGAAAATATGAAAATGTTTTATGAAGTTGTGGCTTATATCTTTATATTGTTATGGTTTTATCTTTATATCTATATCCCACACTTTATATCTATATCCCAAACTTTATATCTATATCCCACACTTTATATCTATATCTCAAACTTTATATCTATATCCCACACATTATATCTATATCCCACACTTTATATCTATATCCCACACTTTATATCTATATCCCACACTTTATATCTATATCCCACACTTTATACCTATATCCCAAACTTTATATCTATATCCCACAACATATCTATATCCCACACTTTATATCTATATATCCCACACTTTATATCTATATCCCACAATATATCTATATCCCACACTTTATATCTATATCCCACACTTTATATCTATAACCCACACTTTATATCTATAACCCACACTTTATATCTATATCCCACACTTTATATCTATATCCACAATATATCTATATCCCACACTTTATATCTATATCCCACACTTTATATCTATATCTCAAACTTTATATCTATATCCCACAACATATCTATATCCCACACTTTATATCTATATCTCACACTTTATATCGATATCCCAAACTTTATATCTATATCCCAAACTTTATATCTATATCCCACAATATACCCATATCCCACACTTTTTATCTATATCCCAAACTTTATATCTATATCCCACAACCTATCTATATCCCACAATATACTATAACCTTAGATTATATTTGTATCCGTTTCTGTCCTTATCTCTATCTCCGTCCCATTATGTAGCTATATATCTATCTCTCTATTTATCCATATATAAATATATACACACCACTTTTCTCTCTCTATTTATCCATCTATAAATATATACACACCACTTTTCTCTCTTTATTTATCCATATATAAATATATACGCACCACTTTTCTCTCTCTATTTATCCATATATAAATATATACACACCACTTTTCTCTCTCACTCTCTCCCAAAAACTACGGGCGCATTAATAAAGAGTTTATATACTATAGCTTTAATTTAACCTGGAAGTTTCGATACAATACTATGAATTCTTTATACTGACTTATAAATTGTTAACGGTGAGCCCAAGGCCCCAACATTGGCACCGTAGTGTGTCTGGGACCCCCCCCCCCCTTAAAAAAAACCAAAAAACGTTTGTACTATTTACTTTTTATCTATAAACAGATTAAATGAGGGCATCATCATTACGCCCCCACCACCGCCAAAAACACCATCATAATCATGGTTGTCGTCATCATTATCATCATCATCATCACAAAAAAGAACACAGAATAACATCAGGACAAAGAAGAACAACAACAATAATAGCGCCAACCAAAAATAAACACCTGATCTTAAAGTCAAATATTTAACAACAACAACATCAACAATAATAATAATAATAATAATAATAATAATAAATCGAGTAACTTCGCTTGCATGCCATCGTAAATCCCACGCTTTATACTGCATATTCTAAATATATAATAATAATAATAATAATAATAATAATAATAATAATAATAATAATAACTTGAGTAACTACACGTGTACGTCATCGCAAATCCCCAAGCTTTATACTGCATATTCCAAATAAGTCCAATGTTTAATAATAGTAATAATAATAATAATAATAATACGGTTATCACAGGGACAACATAACAGCAAATCGTGCTGAAATTCCACCCAGCGGTTTAAAAAGCTTGGAAATGACGACGATGATCTATTTGCATATTAATTTATTTTGTAGATCTATTTTATCTGTATATTTATGTCTATTTTTATTTAATGCTGGGTTTTATCTTTATATCTATATTCCACAATATATTAGAACCTTAGATTATATCTGTATCCGTTTCTGTATTTATCTCTAGCTCCCTCCCTTTATGTATGTATGTATGTATGTATGTATGTATGTATGTATGTATGTATGTATGTATGTATGTATGTATGTATGTATGTATGTATGTATGTATGTATGTATGTATGTATGTATGTTTCTTTCTGGTATGACTGTATGTAAAATAATAAATAGAGAAAAGAAGCTAATAAGGAAAAAATAAATAAAAAATAAGGAAAGAAGAAACGAAGTACACAAATAAAACCAACAAGCCACTATGTAAGGTTATCAATATTCACATGAATGAAATGAAAAACAAATGATGATAAAAAATGTGAAAAAATGTGAAACAATGACATTCTATAAATAGGAAATATTTCAAGACGACCAATACAAATTTGCATACATCTGTGTATGTTTTATTTAGTGTATGGCTCGTTCTATTTTTATGCATTTTCAAATTCCATTTTGAATCCCAAAAGTAACAGAATTATAATTATACATTAAGAGACATAGATTTTATTATTACACATTTGAAACATTTCTGTAAAGTGCAGTCAATAACTGTGACAATAAGTAACTACATGTGATACTATTGACCATTATTACCTATATGACTTTTGAGTAAAAGGTTTCTTTTTCTTTACTTATCGGTTGAAAAGTAATGTTCTGTCATTTTTCTAGACGAGGCATTATTTTCTCTTTTCCAATTTACAGGATGTAACAGAAGGTCTCTGGCGATAAGTCAAGTTGGGACAGATACTATTAGTTAAAATGTACTTAAGAGTTACTGCCTACACCTACAAAATTGTACTAGATTGTGTTTATTGGATTTACTGAATTTAACCATTTATCTTGTCTGGAAAATCTAGTCTCAATGAATCAGTCTCTCTCAGATGCATATCACCATTTGTTTATTCAGAAAACTAAAAGTTTTGCTCTCTATTCAGTAGTTTGAATGAGTCTTAGACTCTGTTCAGTAGTTTGAATGAGTCTTAGTCTCTATTCAGTAGTTGAATGAGTCTTACTCTCTATTCAGTAGTTTGAATGAGTCTTACTCTCTATTCAGTAGTTTGAATAAGTCTTAGTCTCTATTCAGTAGTTTGAATGAGTCTTACACTCTATTCAGTAGTTTCAATGAGTCTTAGACTCTATTCAGTAGTTTGAATGAGTCTTAGACTCTATTCAGTAGTTTGAATGAGTCTTACTCTCTATCCAGTAGTTTGAATGAGTCTTACTCTCTATTCAGTAGTTTGAATGAGTCTTACTCTCTATTCAGTAGTTTGAATGAGTCTTAGAGTCTATTCAGTAGTTTGAATGAGTCTTACTCTCTATTCAGTAGTTTGAATGAGTCTTAGAGTCTATTCAGTAGTTTGAATGAGTCTTACTCTCTATTCAGTAGTTTGAATGAGTCTTACTCTCTATTCAGTAGTTTGAATGAGTCTTACTCTCTATTCAGTAGTTTGAATGAGTCTTACTCTCTATTCTGTAGTTTGAATGAGTCTTAGACTCTATTCAGTAGTTTGAATGAGTCTTAGACTCTATTCAGTAGTTTGAATGAGTCTTAGACTCTATTCAGTAGTTTGAATGAGTCTTACTCTCTATTCAGTAGTTTGAATGAGTCTTAGACTCTATTCAGTAGTTTGAATTAGTCTTAGACTATATTCAGTAGTTTGAATGAGTCTTACTCTCTATTCAGTAGTTTGAATGAGTCTTAGACTCTATTCAGTAGTTTGAATGAGTCTTAGACTCTATTCAGTAGTTTGAATGAGTCTTACTCTCTATTCAGTAGTTTGAATGAGTCTTACTCTCTATTCAGTAGTTTGAATGAGTCTTACTCTCTATTCAGTAGTTTGAATGAGTCTTACTCTCTATTCAGTAGTTTGAATGAGTCTTAGTTTTCCATAATATCATTCTTTCCTTTTTGGGTTTATACTGATCTTGAACTGTATTTATTATGGGTTTATACTGATCTTGAACTGTATTTATTATGGGTTTATACTGATCTTGAACTGTATTTATTATGGATTTATACTGATTGAACTGTATTTATTATGGGTTTATACTGATCTTGAACTGTATTTATTATGGGTTTATACTGATCTTGAACTGTATTTATTATGGATTTATACTGATTGAACTGTATTTATTATGGGTTTATACTGATCTTTAACTGTATTTATTATGGGTTTATACTGATCTTTAACTGTATTTATTATGGTTGGAAAATAACACGGTTTAACAAACAAGAGAAAGTAATTTATCAACTTTTTTAGG
Source organism: Margaritifera margaritifera (assembly GCA_029931535.1). Taxonomy (NCBI): domain Eukaryota; kingdom Metazoa; phylum Mollusca; class Bivalvia; order Unionida; family Margaritiferidae; genus Margaritifera; species Margaritifera margaritifera. The sequence goes on along the minus strand of JAQPZY010001666.1, from coordinate 5,405,830 downwards.
AAGATCATTATTTTCTTTTCTTGAATTTACTCTTTTTATATATCATTTTTCAACTAATATAATGGATATAATTATTTTTTCTTTTCTACAAATCAGAGCAAGGAAATTTTTTCAAGTGATTTGAGGGCCGGAAATGTAAAAGAAAACAAAACGGACTTCGTCCCCACCCCACACTCCAGAAAATTAAATGGTCGGTCCCATATGAGCTTCTGATTAGAAAAAGATCAAAATCGTTAAATTTGTAGTCGAAAGTTGTTGAGGTTAAATTTGTAGTCGAAAGTTGTTGATGTTAAATTTGTAGTCGAAAGTTGTTGATGTTAAATTTGTAGTCGAAAGTTGTTGAGGTTAAATTTGTAGTCGAAAGTTGTTGAGGTTAAATTTGTAGTCGAAAGTTGTTGATGTTAAATTTGTAGTCGAAAGTTGTTGAGGTTAAATTTGTAGTCGAAAGTTGTTGAGGTTAAATTTGTAGTCGAAAGTTGTTGAGGTTAAATTTGTAGTCGAAAGTTGTTGATGTTAATTAGGAAGAGGAACCTCAGGTATAGTTCAAACCACCAGCATGAGTCCAGATTCAAATGAATATGTTTAACAAAATTAGAGGTCAAAATACAAACCTTCTGTATTTATTATTACATCAGTCATTAGATGCAGCATTCTTCTAGCTGTGTCTAACACATGGGATCTTACATAAACAACAGTGGACACATGTACTTGAATCTTTAGTACATGTGCGAAATAGATGAGAGAGAGAGAGAGAGTTCCGTTCTGTTCTGTTCTGTTCTGCTCTGTTCGTAACAGCAAAACGTACACATCAACAACTTCAATCACTGGTCAAGACTTTCACACTGAAATATTTAAGTGAGAGCAAGTTTTCATTCCATGGAGTTGACTAACTTTTGTCTCAATTGAACTCTAAGAAACACGGAGTCAACCTTCACCGAAAAATTAACATTTTCTTAGTGACCCTGATACAGTGAACATATCCAATGAATTCATCATTTATTGTTCACTTAATTAGTAAAAAGAAAAGATTTTATATCTTTGGAATTTTTTTTAAAATAACTGAAGAAATATTCATTTTCTGCATTTATATGTATGCACAAGAATTATTCATTTTAGGCATTTAGATGCATGCACAAGACCAATTCATTTTAGGCATTTAGATGTATGCACAAGAACTATTCATTTTAGGCATTTAGATGTATGCACAAGAACTATTCTTTTTTAGGCATTTCGATGTATGCACAAGAAATATTCATTTGAGGCATTTAGATGCATGCACAAGAAATATTTATTTGAGGCATTTAGATGCATGCACAAGAACTATTTATTTTATTAATTTAGATGCATGCACAAGAAATATTCATTTTAGGCATTTGTATGTATGCACGAGAACTATTTATTTTAGGCATTTAGATGTATGCACAAGAACTATTTATTTTAGGCATTTAGATGTATGCACAAGAACTATTTATTTTAGGCATTTAGATGTATGCACAAGAACTATTTATTTTAGGCATTTAGATGCATGCACAAGAACTATTTATTTTAGGCATTTAGATGTATGTACCTACTATCTCTGTTCGTGGAGAACTTCTAATTAAATCAGCTCTCAAGCTATTTATAGATATAGCAATTACACCAAAATTGAAGCAGAAAATCGTACTATAACCCAACATTTCATGGCTAAATATTGTAATCCAAGGCATAATTACACAATTTCACACGGATTTAAGCGAGAAATGGAAACCCATCTGTGGCAATAATGATCTCAATTGACTAGTTTGTCGTTTTGCTTCCACAAGTCAGACGAGACTGACACTCACATAGTGTCGGGCTGATCTTTTAGAGAGAAAACACTATTTTTTTTCTTAGATTCTGTTCCACATTCTGAGAGTATTGGTGGCTTTCAAACACTAATATCTCATCTCCTACAGGGCTGTATAAAACGCAGCCCATATACTCTCAATATTGAAACCTAGGCAAACAATGAGGGTACAATAATATATGAGACAGGTCCCCGTTTTTATGGCCTCACTGAAAGTTACAGCTAATCTCCACAAATGACTTGTCGCTGGATGCGGAATAAAGGGATTAGGAAAACTTAAATGATCTGTCAAGAAGCACTACTAGAAGTCATAAACTGTTTAAAACAACACCTGTGTAGATGGCGCTATGTGTACCCCTGCTTTTGTACGGACTTGATTTTGTAATAAGGATTAATATAGCATGCATGCAAACGGTGTCAGCAACTTTACAGTTGACTGATTTTCGTTTGCAATACAAAATCACTATACTGTAAAACTTAGACTGAAAACTATGCTAAAGAAAATAAATCGTCAAATACCTGCTTCTTATAATAATAATAATAATAATAATAATAATAATAATAATAATAATAATAATAATAATAATAATATTATTATTATTATTATTATTATTATTATTATTATTATTATTATTATTGATTCTGCCTTAATCTTGGAAATACATTAAGATTCGTTGTCTTCATTTCTTTTCCATTCACACTAAACTGTTACATCGAGTAGAGATACAGGATTGTATATACATGTCATGTGGGTTTACATCGCCGAATAACAAGACTATGGTTATGTGATATTTCTTTTATACCATTTACTTCTGGACAGATCAAAAGACTCAGATATCAAAATATAAAATTAACAAGGTGATGTTGCTTCGCCGCAAGGTATGGCGGCAAGATGAAAGACCGGTCATGTCGCACGGAGGACACAAAACAAGGTAATTGGATGAGTGACACGACTGAAATTGACATAACAAATTTCTCATAATCATTATGACAACAACATGACAAAACTTTGGTATCATCTTTTCTGTAAAAGTTTAGTTTCCAGCGCCCACTGTCAAGATTTATCAGAAATGAATGCAAGTTACAAGACAAACACGATGGGCACCTGTAAGGTACATTTTCTAATCAATTTCCCAAGTCGGATATTACACTAATCAAGATATATGATTCCACAAATTTTCCAGTAAACAAAATTGAAATTCCCGATAGGGTTGGGAACCATATAGCCTCGTATGCATTTACGGAGGACAGCAAGCTAGGAAGACCACAAACCATACACACAAGCCAGTTGAGTTTGGCCGTTGGTATCTGATCTACTTATCTCTTCTTAGCTTGTTCCTTTTCAATTCTTCCACATGTCATCATTCTTTTCCCTTCGCTTAAATTACCATCGCTTCCTTTAGCTAATTTATTAGTCTGTGATCACTAAGTCAAGACCAATGGTTCTGCAGTGCAATATCGAAAGGCTAAATTGGCAACGACAATTCCTGGAAAACGCATCCCTCTCCCCGTATATATATATATATATATATATATATATATATATATATATATATATATATATATATATATATATATATATATATATATAACGCATCAAAAGTGTGATATCTGATTATGTTAAAGCACATTATTAGAGGACGCTAGTGTTCTCTTTATTAGATTGGATTTTAACATACGGATATTTTGAAGCTAATTTTATTTCTTAAAGTAAAAGAGTACTTCCGTTTTGGACTGTCTTTCTCAGCATAATAAAAGGTTTAGAAGAATATCAGAATGGTGTACCCGGCACGTACGATGTAAATAAAATGGTGTGCCCGACAATATTGAACTGTCTTTCCCACCGATGTAAAAGACAAAATGATATTATAATAGGAAATGGTATATCTTACGAAGTGAAATAAACAGTGTATACGACAAGGATATATTTTTGTATCGATTATATCATGTCCCCTTTCCTCTTTTTGTGCGTGCGTAGAGGGGAGGGCGAGAGGTTTAACATAGAAAGCAGCCGTTTTAAAGCAAAATGAATGCTGTAAAAGGAAACTAACAAAAATTTACTTTAAAAAAAAGATTTATCTTATTTGCTCTATGGAATCCTTCTTAAGTCCGACACAGAATTTATAGTGTCTGCGCAAATATATCAGACACTTTAGAGGGTCGGCTCAAAACCGATTTGTGCAAATTTTCATCAATAATGTTAGCAGCTAAATTTATGGACGAAACTTTAAGGAGCACTGCTCTGTAAATTTTCATAAATGTTACTTTGTATTTGTTTTTTTCTGTTTGATTCAGAATGTCGACAAATCGTGAAATTAGGATTGGTTTACATGTAAAAAGACCGAACATCGCGTTGAAAGAAGGCCAAGCTTAGACTTACGTAGGGATTTCGTAGTCTAAAAGTAGAGCTTGACCACCAGTAATATGGTTACATAACGCCTCAAAGTGCTGCATGAGTCGCAAATAGCAGGTAGATCTCAAGAGAGTGTATTTTGATGCTCTCACTTTAATTTCTGTGATAATAAAAGACTATTTACTGCTGTCGTCGATGGCATGAAATAGTGTTAATGCATACTACTGTATTCTCATAGGAATAAAGCAGTTTTGATTCGCTATGTTAGAGCAATAGATTAAGTAAGTCATCTGTTGTTGAATGGGATCGTGTGGATCATCTCAATGTGATACTGAATGAAAGTTACTCTCTCTCTCTCTCTCTCTCTCTCTCTCTCTCTCTCTCTCTCTCTCTCTCTCTCTCTCTCTCTCTCATATATGTTGTAGTTAGATATATCCAGCGATCATTACTGCTTTTCCCAAAGTACGACAGATACTGTTTATTGCTTATTGCTCCTTTCCTACACGCTGTTGCATTATGGTCATGAAATTTCATGTGTACACTGACATTTATGTTTACATCAATAATAGGTAAATTGAGGTTGCAATGATCTACTTTTCTTGCCAAACTGGCTATGTCAAGATTTCGGATTAAATACTGTACAGGCGAAGCAGGCGAGACATCAGTCGACGTAATTTCCTTTTGTTTCATTCTTAGCACAGACCTTCAAATTTGTATCAAATTTCAAGCGTGAAAGGCGAGACAAATCTTTCATTTGGATTGATTTAATAAAAGTGTTTCATGCCATATTTTACTAACGTCCTCTTTGGTACTTTTCTAAAATGCTAATTTTATTCTTGTATGAGTATACATTTAGTGTGGAGGTGATTATCCTCGCTATTTACGAACAGACATAGTGATGACACGAAAACTCGTTAATTACGGACAGACATAGTGATGACACGAAAAGTCAACTTTTTTGTATACATTTAGTGTGGTGATTATCCTCGCTATTTACGGACAGACATAGTGATGTCTAACGAAAATTCGCTATTTACGGACAGACATAGTGATGACACGAAAAGTCAACTCTTTTGTATACATTTAGTGTGGTGATTATCCTCGCTATTTACGGACAGACATAGTGATAACATGAAAAAGTCAACTCTTTTGTACGATATAGCATCATTGCGGGGACTGTTTCCGAAAATCACCCTAAAGTTAAATGCAACTTGCAAAATTCAATGGTTTAAGAAGGGCAAAAATTAGAGTTTAATTCATATTATTTTAGACATTTTCAGTCAGTTCATCCGCTCTGTGTTTCAGTAAACGGTATAAAACTGTATTATTGTAAGTAAAATATCTACTTTTTTACCATTAGTTATAAGTATCATTATTAAACATCTAATCTAATGAAAATTATTTTAAAAAAATAAATAAATAAATAAACAAATAAGGAATAATAACGAAATTGAACAAAAATGAGCGAAAAGAATAAAAATAAACCCTAAAGTGTACACAAACAAGTTTTTATTATCGCTAATTCAACTTTTAATAGTTGAAAATTACTAAGATATGTCAGTTGCAAAATCGGGGATTTGAAAACTTATCATACATCCTTTAATAATGTTATTTTGTTTTTCCTTCTTTGACTGCTTCGGTTCTATTTACAATCATGAAATCAAGTTTAAAACGATTAAAGAATGGATTTATGCCTTTGCCCCTCATTGGATACCTGGGTATGATTGACCAGTATTATTCGGGAGGCTGGAGATTTTATTTCTAAAATGATTTTCAATTGCACCCACCCCCACCCCCACTCGCAAAAATAAAGTTATTGATTCTGTCTTATTTTGTTATGTCCCATACAATTTTAAAAAAATATTTATACTGTCTCGCAGTAAAGTAGCAGTTGCATTGCCAACTATGCCAACAGCTTCGCAGTAAAGTAGTAGTTGCATTGCCAACTATGCCAACAGCTTCGCAGTAAATTATAGACGATTTAAAAAACAACATATAATAATAGAGAACTGGATCATTGGGGCCTCCGCAATAAAGTTAAATACAAGAAACATTTGTTTATGTTTCGGACTGTTGCGTTAACTATATGTGCGTTATGGGAAAAGGCAAGCAGTGTTTCCATTGATACGGGATATAATCTCAAATAAAAGGAAAAACTAAAATTCGCCCCAACATTAAATAAAAACATCTGAAGCGTAAAGGCGACAATTATGTCTATTAAACACAGTTATGTCTATTAAACACAATTATGTCTATTAAACACAGTTATGTCTATTAAACACAGTTATGTCTATTAAACACAATTATGTCTATTAAACACAGTTATGTCTATTAAACACAGTTATGTCTATTAAACACAATTATGTCTATTAAACACAGTTATGTCTATAAAACACAGTATGTCTATTAAACACAATTATGTCTATTAAACACAGTTATGTCTATTAAACACAGTTATGTCTATTAAACACAGTTATGTAGCACTGGTGTACTGGCCATTGGGCATACCGGGACAATTATGTCTATTAAACACAGTTATGTAGCACTGGTGTACTGGCCATTGGGCATACCGGGACAATTATGTCTATTAAACATAGTTATGTAGCACTGGTGTACTGGCCATTGGGCATACCGGGACAATTATGTCTATTCAACACAGTTATGTAGCACTGGTGTACTGGCTATTGGGCATACCGGGACAATTATGTCTATTGAACATAGTTATGTAGCACTGGTGTACTGGCCATTGGGCATACCGGGACAATTATGTCTATTAAACATAGTTATGTAGCACTGGTGTACTGGCCATTGGGCATACCGAGACAATTATGTCTATTAAACACAGTTATGTAGCACTGGTGTACTGGCCATTGGGAATACCGGGACAATTATGTCTATTCAACACAGTTATGTAGCAGTGGTGTACTGGCCATTGGGCATACCGGGACAATTATGTCTATTAAACATAGTTATGTAGCATTGGTGTACTGGCCATTGGGCATACCGGGACAACTATGTCTATTAAACACAGTTATGTAGCACTGGTGTACTGGCCATTGGGCATACCGGGACAAATCCCGGTGGGCCGCCGCAAAAAAATCCGTTTTTACCTGTGTTTTACTGGTGTCAGCGAAACCCCGGGCCTGTCCCGGCAGATAAGTCCAGGGCCGAGATGAGTTGCTTACCCAGTACACTCCTGTAATTTAGTAGCAACAGAACAAGCAGACCATGCCGATTTAAATAGTATAAATGTTGTCAGAATATTAAAAATGTAAAACATGCAGAGATATTATTGATTGTATCTTTGCTTAGGAATTAAAATAATTCTCTTCTTACCTGCTATAAATTTCCTTCTGTACGGATACACTTTCATTCCTTAAGAAGCAACAATCATATATTTATGTAAAAAGTTTGTTAGCACAAAAATATTTGGACATTTTTATATACATCAATGATGAAATGCTGAAAAATAAAAGGACAGCAACAAACCAACTGCAATTATAAAAGTCATTTGGCTTGGGATTCTGATTCTTGGAGGAACTAAATATGAATGGACAACTCATTGTTACTTAGTTGTTGTAAGGATTAACTAATCCACATCATGTAAAAAATAGAGCGGGAAAAAAAGACTCATTAAATATATTACCGGCGATTGTTTTATAAGGTATATTTAAAGAGATTGTTCATCATATGTGATGCTAGAAAATTAATTGGACAATTTCACACCATGTAATTATTAACAAAAGATATTATTTATGGATTTGATTGACTTTTCTACATAATTTAGAGAAAAATTGAGTTTCGTTTATTATGTAATTATTTCAGTTTAACAAATTTAATAACTTATCTAGCTCTGTTACTGACGTTTCTATATAATTTACAGAAAAATTGAGTTTCTATTATTATTTAATTATTTCAGTTTCACCGATTTAATAACCTACCTAGCTCTTTATGTGTCTACAAGTATATATCTCTGTACATGTCTATGTGGTTTGGGTGCCTGGCAAGTGATCGAAAGGCTGCGGGTACGAATCCAACCATCGGAACAGCCCGGTTCGGCTACCGCTGTGTGTCCTTTGCCAAGGCACTTTACTCCAATTTCCTCGGCACTAGATACTTTACTTGTGTTGCTGTACCCTAAAACAGAAAACTCAACGAAACTTGTCTATTTATCTGTCTTTCTATTTTATAGAGATGTATATATGTATGTTATATATATATATATATATATATATATATATATATATATATATATATATATATATATATATATATATATATAAATATATATATATATATATATATATATATATATATATATATATATATCCATTCGCGTACCATGTGTTTACTTTTCAAAATAATTTATCTCGGTGTGGGCATACTTGAATTTAATAAATGAGGACATATGATACGGGTTGTTATTGATAATTGAAGCTCTGTTTGTGAATGAAATGATATTATAAGTTGTAAATGAAGATATCATATTTAAACATTTAACTACTCCTTAGATGTTTCGGATTAGAGGCTCTAGTGGGAACATTTGAGGCTCTAGTGGGAATATTAGAGGCTCTAGTGGGAACATTAAACTTTAGACAAGTTTATTCAGTGTGTTATGCATTATATTTGTCTGGTTTCTAAATTCTCAGGCTAATTTGAAGTTAAATATGCAGAACAGCTGATTTGAATTAATTTACTGATTTTGAAAGGAATATACTTTGTATTGTAAAAGCCATTATCTTAACCTTAAAATTTCGTTGGAGGGAGGGGTGGGTGGGACTATGATAAACTTAATTTAAGGCTTGAAACTTTTTTTGGTATGTCAGCATCATTAGAGATTTTAAAAAATAAAAGAAAACTCATATGGATATACCATGGTGCAAAATGTTTTCAACTGACCAGACAACATAGTCTAAAGAAGCCAGAATGTGACTGTTTCATATTTAAATACATGTTTGCACTTTCTCATATAAACCTCAAAGAACTGGACTAAAATCATTAAAACTTTCAGAAATCGAGAATAATTCTCACATTTGGAACTCAGACTCCTGAAATTATAATACCATTTAAGCTTCATCCTTGAAATATCTTATATTAACATTGTAAGTAGTAGTGATCAATATTAGCATTGTAAATATTCAAGTCCAAATTCACGGACTCTTTCCCGTTTCAGACTTGAAAAGGGTTATAAATTCAAGACCTAGTAATTTACTTAATTTCCTGTATTTATAAGCAAGATGTAAACAGAACGGTAAGCGCGATGTTTTGTGTGCCTATCTGTTTGCCTGTCTTTATGTAGGTATGTATAAATGGATGACTGAATGGATGAATAAAAGAAAGGAAAGGTAAAGGATGGATGGTTGAAAGGATGTGCTATATATATACATATATATATATATATATATATATATATATATATATATATATATATATATATATATAGAGAGAGAGAGAGAGAGAGAGAGAGAGAGAGAGAGAGAGAGAGAGAGAGAGAGAGATATGCATGGATGGATATAAAGATGGATGGACGTCCATGAAATAAATATTTTTAGTTTCATTATTAAAATGTTTTCCTGTCGAACACCCCATACCACCTGAGGACTTGCACGAAATATGAAGGTATATAATAACAGTTTAAACATGACACATGACCGAGAACATTACCCACCACGTAGATGTGATATAAAGTATATGCTAACACCTGCATAACGCCCGGGGTGGGATTGTAGTTCTGAGTGAAATTTGAGCAAATATATATGTAGAGCTTCGCATATGGGATCGGCAAGCCTAAAGTAAAGACACAAATAGGTTCAGATTTGGGGGCAAAGATGGATAATTTGTTTTTGTGTTTAACTCTCCTTGTATTCACCTCTTACTGTTATTTTGGGTCAGTCAATTAGTCGGCTAGTTCTACTGAAACTCCCGTCTGTTTCGTTTCGAATGTTCAGGTTGTGAGGGTTCGCTCATAAGTTTTATCTCTAAATTACAAAAGTAATGATGATAATTTTGTAGCAATTTTAGATATACATGTGACCATGTTAGATATACACGTGAACAATCTATGTATATTTTCAGTCAGATTGCTTTTAGATTTGGTTTTTCTGGGGTTTAATGCCATTTGTCAGCACATGATACGCAATATTTGGCGGAGGAAGAACCACCGACCCACAGGAAGCTACTGGCAAGCTTTCTCACATGCCCACGCTGGTCGAACCGAGACTGGGCAGAGGTGAGATTTGTGAATGCTCTGTAAAGGAGGGCGCCTTAGACCACTCGGCCACCCGGTGCCCCCATATTCAGTAAGAAGCACTAAGCAGGAGATTTCTATCATTGCAATCCCTTGCTTACTCAGTCAGTTCGTTTTACCTTCTCAGAATTTCGTGAGCGGCTATCCCATAGCAGGTATAAGTCTTAGGTTATGAGTTAGGGTTAGGATTATTTAACACCCCCCCCCCCCCCCAACATTTTAGATGTTCATATATATCTTATATCGTTATCTCAATGTTTCTAAAATCAAAATCTCTCGCTCTCTCTCTCTCTCTCTCTCTCTCTCTCTCTTGAGGATATCTACGTTTTTTGAGCAGAAATAAGGAAATATTTCACGAGTAAAGTGAAAATTTTGTAGTGTTACGAGTGGTGATGTCACGGTGACAGTAGAAAATGTTTGCCCTTCACGAGTGAAATATTTCTTTATATCTACTAAAAAAAAGAAAAACGTAGATTTTCTTTGCATTATATATATTTTTAAGGCAAAAACCTTCGATTTACATGGATTTTGTCTCCATTCTGTGTCAATGCGATTAACGGCTGCATTACTACATCAATAAAAAGAAGTTGCAATAATTTTAGTACAGCAACTATTACAAATTTAGATTTTAATACACTTTGTGTATTTTGTCAAATTAATGAATGCTTTCATACGAAAATGTAGAGATTTTTTTATTTTTGTTAACACATTTCTTGCGCGGATGGATACAGTGAATTGCTGGAGTGGGGATGCTGTAGCAACATGACAGAACGGCCCAACAGACTTCAGAACGTAACGTCATTAAAAAACGGATTTTAATGATTGTGAATTTACTTGTAAGGAGTTTGGTTTCTATTTTTGTTTATTTCTGCATTCAGAATTGAATTTTTGTGTGTTGGTAAGCTTGCAGTCTATTTCGGTAATGGACGTTGCACCCAAATTTCGATTGTCACATAATTTCGGTTTGCAATAGACACTAATCAATGCCTGATTTCTCCATCGTTTTCAGACATGATTATGATTTTAATTGCATTTAAAATCGCTACTTAAACAATTTTATTACTTTATTTAATCAAGAGTTATTCTTCAAACTGTGTACCATTTGTCGTAGAGTGTAACAATATACGATACCGTAGGGGTTAAACAGAATATTGAATAGCAACCGGTCATGTAAGTTCAGTCACTGACATTTTGCATGATTCATGTGGAAAACTAATTATAAAAAGGTTAATACCTGAAGCCTGTTTTTTTATTGTTTTGGGTTCACTTTTAGTAATTTTTGATGGCGCCTTCCCATTGATTACATAAATGTTTACGAGAGGGTCAACAGTCTTGGCACATTTTAAGATCTATTAATCCTGATGGGGAGAGAGACAGAGGAAGGGTTGGAGGGAGATGGAAGGAAAAGAAGAAGAAAAAATGAAATAGGCCTTAGTATGGAAATACAGGACGATAACATACATAAAGGCAGATATAACTTCCTAAATATAGAAAGAAAGTAGTTCCAAAAGTGATATCGCCACTGTGGCGATATCATATTTCTCCCACTGATACATTTCAGTATCTCATTATGAAATATATAATAAATATAAGTATGTGACGATTTAATTAACGTCTGAAATTATTCTTTCTAGAATGTCCTTTGATTAAAACATTGCAAAGTTCATTTTGTAGCCGCTGTGTTTGTTGATGTTGTCATTATTTATTTGTGCTACTTTTCATTATTGGTTTATCTACTGAATAGGTTCGAGACCAAAACACCAACAAGTCTGTTAATGATGCCAGAAAAAAATTGGATGCTACTGAAGAAAACAAAATATTTCTCTTTTGAAAGGTTTCACCTATTTCTGATATTTCAAATAGTGCCGCACTCTAGAGTAAGACCTGAACTATTTATTAGAATTCACATTGTGCCGCTCTCTAGAGTAAGTATGAACTATTTCTGATAAATCAAATAGTGCCGCACTCTAGAGTACGGCTTGAACTATTTCTGATAATTCAAATAGTGCCGCACTCTAGAGTACGGCTTGAACTATTTCTGATAATTCAAATAGTGCCGCACTCTAGAGTAAAGCCAGAACTATTTCTGATAATTCAAATAGTGCCGCACTCTAGAGTAAAGCCAGAACTATTTCTGATAATTCAAATAGTGCCGCACTCTAGAGTAAGACCTGAACTATTTATTAGAATTCACATTGTGCCGCTCTCTAGAGTAAGGTATGAACTATTTCTGATAAATCAAATAGTGCCGTACTCTAGAGTACGGCTTGAACTATTTCTGGTAATTCAAATAGTGCCGCACTCTAGAGTAAGGCATGAACTATTTATGATAATTCATATAGTGCCGTACTCTAAGGGAAATCCGGAACTATTTCTGATAATTCAAATAGTGCCGCACTCTAAAGTAAGGCCTGAACTATTTACGATAATTAAAATAGTGCTGCACTCTATAGTAAGGCCTGAGCTATTTCTGATAATTCAAATAGTGCTGCACTCTAGAGTAAGGCCTAAACTATTTCTTTAGAAAAGCAAGCATCAAGACTAAAACATTTATAAAACGAAATGTCCTTTGGACAAACTGGCTTTTAAATCTTTATAAGCTGTATGTAGGTTTGCTCTATATCTTCTGATATTTTTTTGTTTTTCTTCACCCAGAAGAAAAATTCCCAGCCAGAGTCTAATTTATCAGTTATCATATTCTTTCGCATTCTTTGTTTCAGTTTTGGCTAAAAAGTGGATGTTTAATTTTAAGATGGTTCTTCTTGTCCGCCTTCTTCACAACATATTTGTCACTTATATTGATAATACTCTTTTGAGCATGACGCTTGAGTGTTTGCAATGTGGGATGAGATGATATTAAGTGACCGAGGGTGCCCTTTGCAGATAATTGACATCCAGATATGCAATTATCATATCTTAATGGACCAAATAACATGTGCTAATATTCATTGGAAATATAAGGCGTCTATATTGCCCTAAAATGGATATTATAAGTACTATTCTCGGACATACTATTTCATGGATTTTAACACCAATTGTTTCCCTACCCTTAAAGAGAAGAGCAAATGCTTCACATTATATCGCTCTATCTCCATATAAATTAATTTAAAATGTAATTTCCAAGCAAAGGGTCATTTGTTTGCCCGCATATTGATATTAAATATGATTTGTGCCACACAGGGGTGATAATTTTACACCTCGTCTATGAGGAGATATATTTGTATTGATTCCTGTCTGGGTCACGTGTTGAGAACGAATATTTCCGCTCTAGACCAGGGCTAATGTTTCTTCTACACAGCCAGTAGTCTCCAAGGCGCAATAGTCTTCTTGTAACTTATCCAAGCGGAATCTAGAAAAACAAAACAAAAACAACAAACAAACAACGTCCAACATTACAAATGTATTTATACGGATGATAGGTGGAATGTATTAAAGGAACTTTCGACTCCTATTATATATGCACCATTTTACGGAGGATTAAGGACGTCATAATATATTGCGATATTTTAGAAACAAAAAAAAAAACCACATCGATGAACATCGATTGGAACATCCCTCTGTCATTTCCGTCAAGTCGAGAAATAACATCTAAAGTAGCTGTAGGAACACACATAAATTTGATGGGTTTGGTGATTCGCCCCTGGCGGAGTGCACCACATATGTTGAGACAGATATTACGACTCTAGATCTTAAAAATATGTAACAGAAAGAAAGTAAAACCAACAATGTAAGTAAAATCAACAAGCAATTTATTTCCAGACAATTAAAGTGAAAATTCAAAATTACAATTTGTGAGTTAAATTCCAAATAATCCTAAATGTCCTAACCACAAGTCCAAAATAATAGAATCTTCCGAATGAATTCCAATAGTCTTGACTGTCCTGATGTACCACAAAGATGTAATCCAGAATGTGTTTAAATGAGTTCACATAAATCCCAAAATCATGTATTAATCCGAAAGTCAATGAGCACTTTTATATTTTCAATGAATATTGTAAATAAATAATTCCTCTCAAATTATATTTGATTTCAACAACACAACTAAAATAGAGTCTTCACAGACTGATCTTTTAAAACTGAATTTTAGAATAGGAATTTGTTTACCAAAATCTGTATATAAATACATATGCCTACATGACCCATGTCACAAAAGTCTTATTGCGAAATGTCTTTGAAAATACTGGCCTACCTGACACTGGTCACAACAGGACATGTTGCGAAATACTATGCACACAACTGGACAAAAGTTAAGTATGTATCTTCAAATTACCATACAACTTACTATTATGGACAACAGTAAAGTATGTAAACATCATACATAACACAGAAAAGTCGACGATATTCCAATTGTAAATTTGTCTCCTTCTGCCTCCATATTGTGCAACGTGAACAAAAGTAGTTCCGAACATAGTTCTCAAATGGGGCGAATTACGTCCGAGGTTTCTTTCTCGGCTGAACGGAAAAGGCTGAGAATGTTCCGATTGCAAGTACTATATGACGTACAGTATTTTTATAGCATCATATATCATTATTATATACTTCGAAATAAGTACCATTCAATTTGCATTAAAGTAACTATTGACATTTTTCCCCATATTGAACTTAGATAAGGTCATATTGTAACCGAACTTTTAGCACGTAGCTTGCACAACCATGTGACATAGAATTAATTTTGTTTACAAAAGAAAAGGAGTCATGAGCCGTTGAAATCAGGGTAATGAAAGCAGCGAGATTCCAAGATTGTACAGATAATTCAGTGCAGGTGGGTGGGGGATGGTACTCTGATTGTGAATAAATGGCTAAAAATTATGGTAATAGTGATGTCCCATTTCTTTCAGTTAAGTATCCTGTACCTTTTAGCAGTGAGTGTGTGAAAGAATAACTTATAATAAAAAGAATCCATTCCTTTTTGTCCACACATTTTGATGCAGTGTACAGCAATATGGAGTATGTACACAGTGAAAAAGAAATGTCACTAACACTTATGAATAATCCATTTAGTGGCAAGGAGAAATGGATTTTGTATAAAACTTGCAGAAATTGAACATGAGCTGTTTTTCTGCATATACTGTTTGCAAATACAATGGAGTTTTGTCAGTCGTGAACAACCTTGACAGTGGTTCCTAAAAAAGGTCAGGAGGCCTGCAGTAGTCATAAGAAGCATTTTATGATGAAGACAATGACACAGTTGTACATATATTTTGGTAGTAATATTAATGACACAATTTTCAGTCCCAAACATTATGATGATCCCCAAAATTAACAGTCTGGAGTATTTTCATATTCTCCGTTCACATGTCTTTCTATATTTACACGTCGCTTATTCGACACGCCGTAGAATCCACTGTAGAAAAGCACATGGATATATACATGTATACATGCCATATTCACCATCAATATTCATGCTGCGCTATACTTAGTTTGAAGTTCACGATTATTGACAATCGTAACATCGAACGGAATTGAACGAAGTACCTTCTACTAAGGATGAAACTCCTCATACACCTTATCTAATCAATTTGTAATTTTGTTAAAATTTGTCTTTTTCTTAATTTGAACTACACCCTGGCATTAGGTGAAGTGCCTTCTCACACATTAGCGGAAACACATACAACAAATACAATAGTTCTCATACTTATAAGCAAATTCAATATATATCCCATTTATGCATACATATAAGGTTTATTTAGGATAATTAGCTAATGTCAAGTACTTTTCATTGTCTTTAGACGGGTATTAAGAACGAAGGACTGATAATACGTGAAGATGGAAACTTCAGGGGAGTCATATTTACTGAACCACATGTGGTGAAAGAAGCGGGGAAAAGAAGTAAAATGCAAACACGCAAATAAGTCATTTCATAGTATGTATTTCAGTAATATTTAGGAATTGTCTTCGCTATTAACAGTACCGACCACAACTGTACTTTTAATATGGAAAGTTTGATAACCATCGGGTTACTGGTATGCGTAAAATAGGACTGTCAGTCATGGGACCGAGTTGACTGGAAGAAGACTAAAATGGCAGCCCCCATTACATGGCATCGTGACGTTTGCCACATTAATTGTACACAAGGTTCAGTGTATATCAAAAATGTAACGCTCGTTGCATCTTGCTTAGTCTTCATGCAACACGATTATTACAATACAATAACTAAATACTATCTTAATTCCGTGACCTATTGCGCGTAAAATGCGATATCAAATTGACTATTTTAGTTCTTATAAATATCTTTTCCGCAAACACAGATTGTACCTGCACATTTAAATCACAGGTTTTTTTTAAGTTGATAATTTATAACTTTTTACTATAAGTGATGTATGGCTGTAACACACCCACCCACCCTGTTAAGCCTATTCGCACTACCAATAGCCGTTAAAGCAATTTTCAGTGCAATGCAGATCTTCGCTGAGGATCGGCTAATGTGGGTGGTCTAGATAACTGTGGTTTTTAACCAAGTGATAATCTCGGTTTAAATTTAGCTGACAATAAAATGAAATCGCAAAACAGGCAGGGCAGCCGCTGAAAAGGAAAGAGACACATGTCTTTTGCAATCTAGAGTTGATTTTATACGAAATCCCATATATTCTTTACTTGACGGAAGACTAATATGTTCAAATGACTTTAACGCATGATTACTTACATAAATTCACATGCTTCATCGACAAAACCATAAAGAATACTGTTATTTTCGCCGCCAGTTCAATTTATTCACCACTATTATGTGACGTCAAAATGAAGTTAGCTTGAATGAGACACACTATTTGGAGATTTAAAACCGATTTTTCCCCTGAAATTTCCGTATGTTGTGATATTTGTAAGTACATTAAAATCAACTGATAAAACTGGCAAGTTACCTACAGGAACGCCGCAGCGAAACATAGTAATCGACCGTCATTTGCGCGATGCAGAGTTATCCACCCTTATATATATATATATATATATATATATATATATTTAATGTCATTTTTGTTGTCGGGTTTTTGCGTTGATCCAGGAACGTGCAAAAGTGTGGAGAGAGTGTCATATTTATATATTTTGCATTAAATCCAAACGAGTTTATATACAACTTAATGTCTAATATTTAGCAAAAAATATTTATGGAACATCCTAAATGTATACAGTGCAAAAAATGTCTCAGAGCGCAAATGATGAGAGAAAGTAATATTTGTGCTATTTAGAAATATATAAAGTCGTTCTTTTATTGTTAGTTCATGTCATAACTACCTAGATGATAATTATATAAAAATGTAAATGATATGTATTTAGTTCTCACGGTCCTTTGATTTTGATACTAACATTGTTTCGTTTCGCTAATCCTCGCGTGACAAGTTTTAGCAAATGATGAGTCTTATAGTCAGTACCAAATATGTAAATTTACAAGCACTAAATATCAGTACCAAATATATAAATTTACAAGCACTAAATATCAGTACCAAATATGTAAATTTACAAGCACTAAATATCAGTACCAAATATGTAAATTTACAAGCACTAAATATCAGTACCAAATATGTAAATTTACAAGCACTAAATATCAGTACCAAATATGTAAATTTACAAGAACTAAATTTCAGTTCCAAATATGTAAATTTACAAGCACTAAATACAAGTTTTATTTTCTTGATTTTACCCTGCATCGCCAAGCTTACTTTAAAAAAATCCTTCATTAATGAGCTCTATCTGAACAAATTGAAGCCCACGAAAAAGGTAAAAGCGTCTATGATATTCTATTCTATTAGTTTACACATATTATTTTGCAAAGAATGCAGATGGAATCAGCTGAAAGTTCTAACAAGTTATTATCTCCTTTCCCATACAAATAGTACTTTCAAATACCCCCCCCCCCCCCCACACACACACACATTTATGATGGCTAGCATATGTAAAAAAACCCCAATATTTCATAAATACATATTATACGGAAGATATTTTAAGGACATAACGGGAAACATAAAAGAAGGTAAAAGAAGAAGAATCCAGATCCTATGTCATGGATACAGGAAAATATTCAAATGTTGTTGGGATCGAACTGTTTCGTAGTTTTAATATATGTGAATACTGCCAAATCTGTAATTTGATTTGACTCATTCGTTAGTTTGGGATTTCCTCTTGATAATAAATCCAAATTTAAATTCAATTGGTTTAGTTTAAGTAATAATATGCGTCTTTGATTAACATACCTGCGACATGAAGATAAATAATGTTCATTAGTTTCGGCGCCTTCTCCACATACAAAGACATATCACTTATACCTACTCTTTAATAGCTGCAATTATTCATCAACTTTGCGTGTATAATCGATAATTTTCTATCACCATGCCAAACATTTGTGGAAGTATTTTAGATTTTGGAAGCAGGTATCGTGTGAACTCCCTGCTCTTCTCTTCTACTGCACAGAGTGAGTCAGCGAAATTACTTTGTTTTTACATTCCAACATCACAATATCATGCCGTTGTAAATTGCTTTGTTTTTACATTCCAACTACACAATATCATGCCGTTGTAAATTGCTTTGTTTTTACATTCCAACTACACAATATCATGCCGTTGTAAATTGCTTTGTTTTTACATTCCAACATCACAATATCATGCCGTTGTAAATTACTTTGTTTTTACATTCCAACTACACAATATCATGCCGTTGTAAATTACTTTGTTTTTACATTCCAATTACACAATATCATGCCGTTGTAAATTACTTTGTTTTTACATTCCAACTACACAATATCATGCCGTTGTAAATTACTTTGTTTTACATTCCAACTACACAATATCATGCCGTTGTAAATTACTTTGTTTTAATTCCAATTACACAATATCATGCCGTTGTAAATTACTTTGTTTTTACATTCCAACTACACAATATCATGCCGTTGTAAATTACTTTGTTTTTACATTCCAATTACACAATATCATGCCGTTGTAAATTACTTTGTTTTTACATTCCAACTACACAATATCATGCCGTTGTAAATTACTTTGTTTTACATTCCAACTACACAATATCATGCCGTTGTAAATTACTTTGTTTTAATTCCAATTACACAATATCATGCCGTTGTAAATTACTTTGTTTTTACATTCCAACTACACAATATCATGCCGTTGTAAATTACTTTGTTTTTACATTCCAACTACTCAATATCATGCCGTTGTAAATTACTTTGTTTTTACATTCCAACTACACAATATCATGCC
The DNA here is from genome assembly GCA_029931535.1 of Margaritifera margaritifera. NCBI lineage: Eukaryota > Metazoa > Mollusca > Bivalvia > Unionida > Margaritiferidae > Margaritifera > Margaritifera margaritifera. The sequence continues at coordinate 5,386,205 of JAQPZY010001666.1, read as the reverse complement.
GTTGTAAATTACTTTGTTTTTACATTCCAATTACACAATATAATGCCGTTGTAAATTACTTTGTTTTTACATTCCAACTACACAATATCATGCCGTTGTAAATTACTTTGTTTTACATTATAACTACACAATATCATGCCGTTGTAAATTACTTTGTTTTAATTCCAATTACACAATATCATGCCGTTGTAAATTACTTTGTTTTTACATTCCAACTACACAATATCATGCCGTTGTAAATTACTTTATTTTACATTCCAATATCATGCCGTCGTAAATTACTTTGTTTTTACATTCCAATATCATGCCGTTGTAAATTACTTTGTTTTTACATTCCAATATCATGCCGTTGTAAATTACTTTGTTTTTACATTCCAATATCATGCCGTTGTAAATGTACTTTAGCCTGTACAATAACTTGTAGATCCGAATTTTTCCAATTTAAACAAAAACTATAAATCACATATTATTTGTATTGTTTTGCACAACGGTGCGAACAGGTGAAATTCGGCCATACATTATCTTTCTCATAATCAATGAGTGTTGAAATAAAAGTACTCAGTGATATAAAAAGTAATATGTATAAATATCATATACAGAGTATTATACTTGTCCCCGCCTTACAAAACATATCATATACAGAGTATTATACTTGTCCCCGCCTTACAATACATATCATATACACAGTATTATACTTGTCCCCGCCTTACAATACATATCATATACAGAGTATTATAATTGTCCTCTCCTTACAATGCATATCATATACAGAGTATTATACTTGTCCCCGCCTTACAATGCATATCATCAGGGCCGGATTAAGACCTTTAGAGGCCCTAAGCACTGAAAAGATCATGGTGCCCCCCCCCCGCCCCATATGTAATTGAACCCCTTCCCCCGTAATTTCTCATTTTATGTTGTGCTCCTGCTTTGCTGGTGCCCTAAGCACGTGCTTAGTCTGCCTATTGAGTAATCCAGCACTGCATATCATATACAGAGTATTATACTCGTCCTCTCCTTACAATGCATATCATATACAGAATATTATACTTGTCCTTTCCCTACGAGACATATCACATACAGAGTATTATACTTGTCCTTTCCTTACGAGACATATCACATACAGATTATTATACTTGTCCTTTCCCTACGAGACATATCATATACAGAGTATTATACTTGTCCTTTCCCTACGAGACATATCATATACAGAGTATTATACTTGTCATTTCCCTACGAACATATCACATACAGAGTAATATACTTGTCCTTTCCCTACGAGACATATCATATACAGAGTATTATACTTGTCCTTTCCCCACGAGACATATCATATACAGAGTATTATACTTGTCCTTTCCCTACGAGACATATCATATACAGAATATTATACTTGTCTTTTCCCTACGAGACATATCATATACAGAGTATTATACTTGTCCTTTCCCTACGAGACATATCATATAAAGAATATTATATTTGTCCTTTCCCTACGAAACATATCATATACAGAGTATTTAAAACACATACATGTCCTCTCCCAACAAGACATATATCACATACAGAATATTATACGTGTTTTCTCCCTACAAGTCATCACATACAGTGTATTATACGTGTCCTTGCCCTGCAAGTCGTCACATACAGAATATTATACGTGTCATTACCCTGCATGTCATCACATACAGAATATTATACACGTCCTCCCCTTGCAAGTCATCACATACAGATTATTGTACAAGTCCTCTCCTTGCAAGTCATCACATACAGAGTATTGTACAAGTCCTCTCCTTACAAGTCATCACATACAGAGTATTGTACAAGTCCTCTCCTTACGAGTCATCACGTACAGAGTATTGTACAAGTCCTCTCCTTACAAGTCATCACATACAGAGTATTGTACAAGTCCTCTCCTTACAAGTCATCACGTACAGAGTATTGTACAAGTCCTCTCCTTACAAGTCATCACGTACAGAGTATTGTACAAGTCCTCTCCTTACAAGTCCCCATGAAAACCACAAAAAATAACAAACAAAAACGAACACAAGCGGAAGCTGCATCGCTGCAATTAAACTGGCGCTCATTTCAAAGCTAAAGAATGCTCACCACAAATGTAAATTTTACAAAACGTTCAAAATTTTCCTTTTGCGGATAATCAGGAGGAATAGAATATTTATAATTTTTCAGTAAAAGGTTGAAAATCACTCTTTTCATGTATTTAATGTCAAATCAAGAAATTCCTTATGTAAACAAACACATACACAACTACACACACACGCACATCTCTCTCTCTCTCTCTCTCTCTCTCTGTCGTTTTCAGCACATTTTAAGCAAGAGGCAAAGTTTGTAACTCGAGAAATTGCAGTTGCACACATAGCCCTTGATTTCTTAGTGGTATTCGCCGTTACAGTAAAATGTTTCAGTAATCTAGGTGTCATAAATTTCCTTGTGAACGAGATATCACACATCTGTTAGAGTTAAATACGGGGGAAGATAAGAGAGATGGAGAATGTCAAAAGTTGATCATTTTTGTCTGGTCAGACATTGTTACGCTTGCCCCAGATCACCAGTAGTTTCAAGACTGTGCAGCTATATTAATACATTGTCACGCCAAAGTAAAGACGCCAGCAAATATTTTAATAATTATGTAAGTACTTTTCACAAGAAAAATGTAAGTAACTTTCATTTGAAAGAAGAATTTAAACAGTTTCAATTTTCACCAACTTTCGTACTAAATGATTCATTCTGGTCAAGCCTCAATTCTAGAGCGCGACACACAGGCTCCATAAAAAAGAATATTGCTGATTGGTCAAAAGAATTGGAACATTTCTAGGTCATTACCCCAACTAGATTTCGACCAATCAGCTGTGGTTTCAACATTCTCTGCTTTATAAATAGATTACAACAGCATGCATTGTGGGAAAGTTGGTGAGAATCAGCTGAGACACTTAAAATACTCATTTTGAATGAAAGCTGGCAACATTTTTCTTGTGAAAAGAAATTACATGCTTACAGAAATATCTGCTGGAATCTTCCCTTTGGCATGGTCATATATCAATAAAGCTTCAATTTTGAAAATACCTGTTACCTGGAACAACTGTAACATTGCCTGACCAGATGAAAACATTTTGACATTCTCTGTCTCTTATCGTCTCAGAGTTCTGACTCATAAAGATGTGTGATAGTTCGTTGAAAGGGAAACTTTCTCCACATCAAAATGACGCCTAACTTACTGAAAATTGTCACTGTAAATTCAAACACCACTGAGAAATCAAGGGTTAAACGTAAAACTGCAACATAATATGTTCGTACTATTTACCAATTTTAGTATCAAGCTTACATCCGGTACATATATCAAAATAAACGAAGCCATTTCTTTTGCAACATGTTCTATTAAGCATTGGTTCATTATAACTGACTCACGTCAAATGTTAAGCAATTTGAATTTAGGCACTTGTTAAGGGTAGAATATGCACTCAGAATTTTTTGTTCTCAAGGTGCGAATCTGCATCTACTCGGCCCAGGGACGAGTACGTAGCAAAGTTTGACTCGGTCCGGCCAATTTTTACCCGGTCAGGACGAGAAGGCGAGTGGTTTTCCTGAGCCCTTTTAAGGCGCACTTGTATTTATTATTTTGTTATTGTACGGTGTGATGCGCACGAAGAAAGGGTTAATGGAGTCGCCATTAGACTTTTAAGACCCTTAGGGATGGAAAGTTTCTCTTCTTTCAAATCTGAATATATTCCGGTTATTTTTATATTTGTAGCGACATTTCTCACGTCTTAAATTATGACGACACTTTACTAAACACCATATGATTCAAATTCCGAAATTCCACGCACTATTGACATAGATTGTGTTGCTTGTCACCATGTGAGACAATGTGTTCATTTTTCTTCTGTTGTAGATGGGGTAGCACAGTAACTGGATTGTCCTCAGTTGTGCTGTGAATTCAGATTTTAGTGTTATACAGTATGTTTTTGAGATGAATGTTTATTGACATTGAAAATCATATGTACACTGTTAATATGATATTTAAATCAAAGTTATTCAAATTAAAGCAAGTAGTGTAGCAATTATGTACTATTACACTTATTGAAAATGAAAAGAAAGAACATTCCTGATCAAATACCTCTCTGGTGACCATGACAACCAAAGAGTCATGGAAATTTTAACTTATTTGCCTGATTTGACGAGGTAATGTGTTTGTATAATTAGTGTTGGCAAGACTCATACGTATTTCGTGATAGAAATAAAGTTTGATCTTTTCATTTACCTAATGTGTGTTTGCTATTCTTGATAAAATCAATTTCTGTATCATTTAATTGTTCACTAACCAGTGAACAATCAAATAACAATTCACAATCCCAAAATGACCTTGTGATTTGAATGAGGTCTTTGTACCTTTCAACCTTATATGTAAATGTTTATAAGTTACTTTTTCCACTTGATTTTTGTAAAATTTCCTACTTTTTTGCTGTTTTTCATTAAAGTATTTTACTTTTTTGCATTAAACTGAATTATATTCATTGGTTTATTCTAGATAGAGCCTTTTATACCTAAGTTCTGAATTATTTTGATTAAACCATTTGTTTGTTTCTAATATGTACTATGCATTTTTATGCATTATTTACATGGTGTAAAATATGTCCTATGCATCTTTATGCATTATTTTCATGGTGTATAATATGTCCTATGCATTTTTATGCATTATTTTCATGGTGTATAATATGTCCTATGCATCTTTATGCATTATTTACATGGTGTATAATATGTCCTATGCATCTTTATGCATTATTTTCATGGTGTATAATATGTCCTATGCATTTTTATGCATTATTTTCATGGTGTATAATATGTCCTATGCATCTTTATACATTATTTACATGGTCTATAATATGTCATATGCATCTTTATGGATTATTTACTTGGTGTATAATATGTCCTATGCATCTTTATGCATTGTTTTCATGGTGTATAATATGTCCTATGCATCTTTATGCATTATTTACTTGGTGTATAATATGTCCTATGCATCTTTATGCATTATTTACATGGTATAATATGTCCTATGATTCTTTATGCATTATTTACTTGATTTATAATGTCAGATGCATCTTTAAGCATTATTTACATGATGTATAATATGTCCTATGCATCTTTATGCATTATGTACTTGATTTATAATGTCAGATGCATCTTTATGCATTATTTACATGATGTATAATATGTCCTATGCATCTTTATGCATTATGTACTTGATTTATAATGTCAGATGTATCTTTATGCATTATTTACATGATGTATAATATGTCCTATGCATCTTTATGCATTATGTACTTGATTTATAATGTCAGATGCATCTTTATGCATTATTTACATGATGTATAATATGTCCTATGCATCTTTATGCATTATGTACTTGATTTATAATGTCCTATGCATCTTTATGCATTATGTACTTGATTTATAATGTCCTATGCATCTTTATGCATTATGTACTTGATTTATAATGTCATATGCATCTTTATGCATTATGTACTTGATTTATAATGTCCTATGCATCTTTATGAATTGTTTACATAGTGTATACTATGTCATATGTATATTTGTGCATTGTTATTTGTGTGCATCTTTTCAGATATGCTGTCAAAAAACCTTGTTTTGGTTGGGCAGAGCCTGATGTAAGTTCTGAAGTTTTTTCTTCTTCCCCGGAATCCCTAATACACGAGTCCACCTACTTAATGAGATGGACTTAGATATCAAGAACTCTGAGTGACTTCCAGATGAGATTCATCCAATTACACTTGTAGTTAGGTATAACTTGTCACAGGACAAGTGATTCCAATTACACTTGTAGTTAGGTATAACTTGTCACAGGACAAGTGATTCCAATTACACTTGTAGTTAGGTATAACTTGTCACAGGACAAGTGATTCCAATTACACTTGTAGTTAGGTATAACTTGCCGCAGGACAAGTGATTCCAATTACACTTGTAGTTAGGTATAACTTGCCGCAGGACAAGTGATTCCAATTACACTTGTAGTTAGGTATAACTTGCCGCAGGACAAGTGATTTCAATTATACTTGTAGTTAGGTATAACTTGCCGCAGGACAAGTGATTCCAATTACACTTGTAGTTAGGTATAACTTGCTGCAGGACAAGTGATTCCTATCCTTCAGGCTTATTAAAACATTCTGTTATTATTAAAACATTGTGTCATTATTAAAACATTGTGTCATTGTACTGCTCTGTGCATAGAAATATAATCTGAATATATTGTTAACTACCTGCATATAGTTTTTATTATAACAAAACTTATTTCCTTTTAGTGTGGGAACATTCATGCGATATAAACATAGGGTATGTGCTATTTTTATTTACGTCTCCGATTATAGCTTTCTTAGATTTTAGTAATTATTTGTTTGATTATGGGGAGTTGGTGTTGGGAAGATATTTCTCAGCCCGAGTAATTAGCCATTTTCTAGGAACAGACGTCATAATGTACAGCATTCACGAGACTTTATTACAGCAAGGATTAGTTTCGTAAAATGGACCGTCCCTAATTTCTTAACATAGGGAATTCCTGGGATATTTTAGGTATATGTGTTTAGTAACTTGAGATAGGAATAAGTCTTTGTATTAGGTGTTTGGGTCGTATTTTGGATTCCAGGGTGTGATGTACTAATATTCGGCTACGAGAGGCTTACTGGATAAGTCATACAAATGTGAAACGAGGAAAACCAAGCAAGTGTGATGTTACAGTTTGGGGCTGTGTGGTCATTAGTTGATTAGAGGCAAATTATTGGTAGTGTTTGCGCGTTCAAGAACCTTTCAGTTGACAACCACTATTGTCTTGAGGTCCTTGGAAATAGGGCAACACAATGGACTTCAAGTCAGACTCACGCAGGTGTTTGTGTTTAATTCTCTTGGTAGAGAGACCCCTTGTGTGTAACAGTATACAATACGTACGACTAATCCCAAGATAGGAGAACAGCATACAGTTATTTAGAATTACCATGTATAAAATAATGAACACAGATGAAACGTTATCTTGGAATATTATTTATTACTGTGCAGTTATAATACTGCTTGGTAAGTTGCTCTTATCCCACATTATAAATGCTAATTAGCATCTTAAAATTATTTGATATTTTTTACACGGTGTTTGCTTATTTAAGTTGTATGTCTTTGCGTGTGTTGATGTGAATATGACTGTATGCTCACGTGTGTGTGTGTGTGTGTGTGTGTGTGTAAAGATTTCAAAGCCTATTTGTTTTTAAATGTTGTTTTTAAATATGACTCATATTCTTCGCGATGGGGACCCCGGGTGGCCAAGTGGTTCAAGGCGCTCGCCTTTACAGATCACTGACATCTCACCTCCGTCCGCGTGGGTTCGAGTCCCGGGCTCGGCCAACGTGGATATTTGAGAAAGCTTCCCAGTAGCTTCCCGTTTGTCGGTGGTTCTTTCCGGGGTTTTCTCGGGTTCTTCCTCCGCCAGATATACTGGCCGCCATGTATAGCCTATCATGTGCTGAAAAATGGCGCTAAACCCATAACAACCAACCAACCAACTATTCTTTACGATAATTGCTCAGCATAACTATATACTTTAAAGTATTAGTCATAAACACAAGATGTATACCCACTCTAAATTATATATTTAAATACTATTCTATTACTACGAGTCAGATACATGACAAAGGAAAGCTTCAAAAGAAGTTGTAGCAGTTATGTCTTTTTTGGTGATTGCAAGCTCCGTTAATTACTACTGATGTTGTACATAGATTTTTCAATACATTTGATAGTAGACTATAGCTAAATAAAGCATGCAAATATATATTTAGTCTTTTTGAATCTGAAATAGTATTAAGCCGCAAGCTCTCTAAAATTCATTCTAATTTGCAGTGATTATCGTAAACATTACGATTGATTTTCCAAGGATTCTGGTCATATCTCTTTACTGTCATTCAACACGGAGCATTGTCATCCATCGTTACTGTCATCCTACATGGAGCCTTGTCATACATCTTTACTGTCATCCTAAAATTAAAATCAGTGAAAAGCCTAAACCCTAAATCCTCAGCATCATAGAGTTTCTATCACAATTTCACCATATGACTTACCTTTGACGAAAATATGGATATTTACGATATTAACACCTTGTACAAGCATTCAAGGGTACATTTTTTAATCATAGAATTGCATTCATTCTTATTTATGTGATCCATTACATTCTTCGTGTTATTTATACGCTCTTTTAACACTTTACTCAATCGTATTTCTCGTGGATCAAAATTCCATGGGTATGCAGTGGCACTAGTATTACGTATCGAAGTCTCAACACGTACTGACAGATCAAAAGAACATATATTCCTGATGGCAACTCCTTCTTATGACAATTACATGAAGTTTAGAGGAAGTACCCATGTGGACATCATGAAGGTTTAAGGTCCATGTCATCATTTTCCTCGATGTTACATGTTTAAATTCTGTTATCGATCTAAAGTTGGGACGACTGTACCACATCCATTTTATTTTAAGCTTACACTAGTTCATTCATTTCACATAAGATTGTTTCCAAAACCAATGAATAACTCCAATATAAATAATGTAACTTTACTACTTTCCTTGTATTTATTTTATCTTTCTCTGTCTACTTGACTACTTAACTTGTTATTGATAGCCGGTGATATTCTCCCAAATCCTGGTCCTAATTCTACACAGCCCTACTTAGCAGTCCTAATTCTACACAGTCCCACTTAGCAGTCCTAATTCTACACAGTCCCACTTAGCAGTCCTAATTCTACACAGCCCTACTTAGCAGTCCTAATTCTACACAGCCCTACTTAGCAGTGCTAATTCTACATAGCCCCACTTAGCAGTCCTAATTCTACACAGCCCCACTTAGCAGTCCTAATTCTACACAGTCCCACTTAGCAGTCCTAATTCTACACAGCCCTACTTAGCAGTCCTAATTCTACATAGTCCCACTTAGCAGTCCTAATTCTACACAGTCCCACTTAGCAGTCCTAATTCGACACAGTTCCACTTAGCAGTCCCAATTCTAAACAGCCCCACTTAGCAGTCCTAATTCTACACAGTCCCACTTACTAGTCCCAATTCTACACAGCCCCACTTACCAGTCCCAATTCTACACAGCCCCACTGCAATCCTAATTCTACACAGCCCCACTTAGCAGTCCTAATTCTGCACAGCCCCACTTAGCAGTCCTAATTCTACACAGCCCCACTTAGCAGTCCTAATTTTATACAGTCCCACTTATCAGTCCCTCACACATATATCAAACTCTTCACTTTCCATTTTCAATTGGCTTAACTTTTCTCAACACCTTTTCCTTGTTCAGTATAATGTGCAGAACATCTTACCTAAATTAGAGATATTGTATAATGAAATGAGTGTAACTTATTGGCTTTTACTGAGACTTAGCAATCTACTCATTTTTTCTGATGATCTAACCCTTCCATCTTATAACAATCCATTAAGGAACGATCGGGAACGTGATAGCTATGGCGATGTTATTATATAATTCAAAGAATCACTAGATATCAAAAGGCGAAATCATCTTGTACTAAATGGACTAGAGTGCGAAGTGAACTTTCCTTTAGACAAAGATGCACTCCAGTTGGTTTATTTTACAGACCTCCTAATTCGAATTCCGTTTATAATTCAGTGATAGAAGATTCCATACATCTCATCGTCGATACGATATCAGAGACATCGTAGTAACAGATGACTTTTAACATGCTCTATCCATTGTCAAGTCAAAAAATCAAATCGTTATGCTAAGAACTTTCATTTCACAAATTTATCAATCAGCCGACCTATGTAACTGAAAACAATACACAGTTCAAAAGGGATACAGTATACCCTTATCCCTACATGAGCATGACCTGATTAACCCGACATAAATACAACAACATTCAACGCGCACAGGCAGTAATACGTACAGTACACACTCGGCTAGCACGAATGAATGCATACCACAGCAATCAACCAGTCTGATAGCCGAGTGAATGCATAACACAGCAATCAACCAGTCTGATAGCCGAGTGAATGCATAACACAGCAATCAACCAGTCTGATAGCCGAGTGAATGCATAACACAGCATTCAACCAGTCTGATAACAGACGATGAGATGACGACTACACTGGACAGTCATGACGACTACACTGGACAGTCAACCATAGTTTTCCGATTAAAAACTGCTTCATTGTGTTATTGGGCGATAGTGAGCAGGAATGTCATACAGGGCATAAAATCTTCCAAGTCGCCTAGTTAAAAAACCCCACAAAAACCATAAAATAACACTGAAAATAAAGATAACTTTAATATATTCTCTAAAATACCGTTTGTTTATCTCAATGTTTATGGTTTGAAACAAAAGTTACTTTATTCCGATTTTAATTCTTTTGTCAACGAACTTGATATAATTTGACTTGTTGAAACAAAATTGACTGACTTAGTGTTAATATTCCGAGCTATGAAAGTATAATCAAAAACACGTCTAAGTATAATCAAAAACACGTCTAAGTATAATCAAAAACACGTCTAAGTATAATCAAAAACACGTCTAAGTATAATCAAAAACACGTCTAAGTATAAACAAAAACACGTCTAAGTATAAACAAAAACACGTCTAAGTTTCGCAGAAGATCTAGATATATAGGTGTACTATTAAGAGGAAGCTTATGAAAATATATAAAACTATTACACAGTGACACAGACTAACCATTACAAAGTGACACAGACTAACCATTACAAAGTGACACAGACTAACCATTACAAAGTGACACAGACTATGCACTTTTGGTTTAAATCAAAAAGAGGTGTTTGGGATAAATGACAATGAAGGTTTTCGTATAGTGTATATACCCCTTGAATCTTAAAATTACAGTTATGAAAATGGTTGCTCCGATTTGGAGTCAAAACCCAAAATTTGTATATTTAGTTGGCGATTTTAATGCACGCAAAGGTTGTTTAGATGATTATATTGTTAATGTCTATATTTACCTATTAGATAATGTTGGGATTGATAATACTGTCTATTCATGTGTATATAATATTGAAAGACCGCAACGCCTACGGGTGTCAATTAAACGAGTTATTCTTGACGCCTACGGGTGTCAATTAAACGAGTTAGTCTTAACGCCTACGGTGTCAATTAAACGAGTTAGTCTTGACCGATCAAAACATAATTTTGGAAGCGAACTATTGCAAATGTAAAAAATAACACTATTTAAATGTAATGCAAGAGACTTAGTTATGGCAAAGGCACTGGTAACTATACTATCAACGAAGTAAGCATTATAGATTATCTCTTATCACCGTTAAGTGGCTTTCCTTTGATAAATGATTTCGACATATTAGATTTTCCCCGTTATTATCCGATGTACATGATGCATTGCAATTTTCTGTTAATTGTAAATACGTATCAGTGCCTGAGTATAATTAGATAAAAACATGTAAAAAAGTGGATCCCATATCTTCATAGATAATGTTTCTAGAGCCTATTTAGAAAGAACACATGAACGCTTGAATACGGTGCTTGAAAGTGTAAATATAAAAGAATTTATAAATATTATTGTCGGTGAAATCAGCTTAAGTTTCCTAACATGTAAGTTTTTACGCATTACAAAATTTCTAGTGACCTGCCTTAGTACGCTAAAAAATGTAAAACTACGAGAGAAAAAAAATTCTACTTACCCAAAAAAGTTTACTCGTTAACCAGAAATGCAATAATAGACAAAATATGCTTCAAGCGAGCAGGCATTATAAATCAGTCATGAGACGATCCTTTGCTCAGTACAAAACATTAGGTCGTGGAAAAAATACGAAATATTACCTAAACACCTAATACACAGAATTATTAATTTCTCAGATTACTAAACATTTGTACATGTGAATATCTCAAGAATTCTTTATATTAAGAAATTTGACAGGGGCCATTTTGTGAAACTTATCCATGATATGATAAAGTCCCGTAAATACGATTCAGTATGGATGATGCCTGTACCTAATAATATGCTAATTAATCGGTATGAGAAATATCTTCCCAACACGATTCCCTGTAATAAAACAAATACTCACTAAATCGAACAAATCTATAAACGGATGCAAACAGCATATACCCTAGATGTGTTACATTACATGCAAACATCATCCCTTAATTTGTTACAGTACGTGGAAACAGCAGATATCCTAGATATACTACATTACATGCAGCAGTGTACTGGGTAAGCAACTCGGCCCTGGACTTATCTGCCGGGACAGGCCCGGGGTTTTGCTCGCACCAGTAAAACACCAGTAAAAACGGATTTTTTTGCGGCGGCCCACCGGGATTTGTCCCGGTATGCCCAATGACCAGTACACCACTGATTACATGCAAACAGCATATACCCTAGATGTGTTACATTACACACGCCTCCAAAAAGCCCTAGTCTCCGAGTGATGCCAGACGTCGTACTTGTGGCCATGTATCATAATTGATTACTTCAGAGAATCAACCACCGAACCGATTCGTGATACCAAAATATGATCGCAGATCTGACTCAGTATCAATTGATCTGATTCGTACATATCCACCACTCTCCATAAAAATAAAGCTAAAGTAGAATCATTCAAAGCCTAAAAATAAAATTATATATATATATATATATATATATATATATATATATATATATATATATATATATATATATATATATATATATATATACAACGAGCAGAAACTGCATAAAGTTCAAACAAACATGCCACTCCATTGAGTGAGCTCTCAAGGCTGCAAAATTCAATTCCTGTATGAACTAAAAGTTCCACGCGCATTCAAACATATCAGGAACTTCTCAAACAAAGTCAATTTCAAACGAAAACAATAGTTACGTCAGAACAACGCCAATTTCTTACTAGTTGCTTAACAGTCTGCTTAAGTAAACTGAAGCAAAATGAAAGCCCATTATTTCTGCTACAATTTTGATACCTCGAATATCCCCCGTACAACGAGCAGGTCATCAACAACTGGTCAAACACTGAGGCATCTCCAGCTACCACGACAAAGAAATTTCAGGTACGGCGGTATTTATTCTTATTAACTTCCCAACGGATTTCGACATAAACCGTCGTACAACGTCAACTTTCTACTGTCGACATCGGATCACTCTACCAACCACAAGTCTCCCCAACACGGCGATAAAGGAACATCGGGCTTCCACACTAAATAGCGCCCAATACACTTCGTCGACTTCAGACCATGTCGGATTACTCTGAATATTTACATCTACAATTTCTTACTACCGCGACAACTTTTTCAGGAAAGGCCACTGATCACCAACGTATGGACGATCAACATTCATAATGCTATATGTCACTCCTAAAGGTGTTTGCAAAAGAGAGTATCGCACGCTCGCGACTATACAGGCCGAACCACCAAGACATTTAGCCATCCAGGAAACCCTACGACAGAGAACGCATCTACGAACAAAATCAAACAGATGACTACAAATAATCAAAGATATACAGAACTGGTTCTACAAACAAACCAGTTTTAATTCATATTAAACCAGCACAACAAACCAGTCCTAATTCTTATCAATCTGACTCAAGGCATTAAACAAACAACTTCTGATCAATATTTATGAAAGTTAATACTGCACATGATTCATCCGAAACAATTTACACAAAATACATCATCTGCCTTCACAGAAGAATCTCAGCATCAAATAGAACAATTTTAAAGCTGTAATGGCTGCTAAGTCGACGATTCTGTCAATAGCGATTTAGTCATAGAAGAAAAAAGTTCCTTTTCTCTACTTATAAAAAACCCATTGCACAATTGATTCGGAGGTAATCCTATCATGCTGGAAGAATATATTTTACAGTTCGTAGTTTTGGTTTCTGTCTTCTATCAATTCAGCTCCTTTTGCAAATGTTGAATCTGAATCCTGGGGATGACCACAGGGATGCAATGGATAATGGTCTGTTCATATCTTAAAGTCAGGTTGTATTCTAAACTTCGTTCCATAACCACAAACTGTACAGTTTATGTGTCATCGTTTTGCGCATTACCAGCTTCTGATATCAATTTTCACAATTATTCATTCATGATACATTGTTGAAGCCTGTTTTTTTTTTTGTTTTTTTTTTCTTTCTAAAAGAAACAGGTAACCACAACTCTTCGTATGTCGTGAAAATGCTGTAGTGATTTAAGTGGGAAAGATGATCACTTCAGGATGACACGGTGATGTCTTTCACAAGCATTCTACGCAAATTGTTTACCACTGGATTGTAAGCACGTCCTTTCCCCTTCATATCATATGGTACGAAGAAACTACCAGGTAAAACCAATATATTTGGCGTTAACAATGGTACTACTATCTATAAAGCTTGTTTGGGTATAATGCTGCTGCATATATGTGTGATACAATAATGTGTTGGATTGAGGCATGGAATGTCTTGCGATATCTTTTCCAGCTTGTGAGGAGTTATGTATATGAGAGAAATGCTGCGCTATTTATTGTGTTAAAAAACGAACCATGGTCTTCTTTTTTTTTCTCACAAAATCTTGTAAGCAGCATACACCAAAACACACTATCACAAGTCCAATCAATATGTATTCGTATTTTACTTAATCATCAGAATGATGGTATAAATCATTTAGTTTTGGATGTCGAGATTTTTCAATTTCAATTTTTATATCATTTTGCATATATTACACAATTTTCTGGGTGAGTAGATGCATATAGAGAAAAGCATTATCAATGTTATTTGAACACTTAATCACCAAACCGTGTTCTCTCAGTCATACATTCAGGTAGTTAAGTGTCTTTGATCTCTTTTTATTGAATTTTGCAGTTTTTCTCTGCTACTCTTTAGCTGTTTTGTGGTGCCTATTTAAATCTTTGTCACTTCCGAACAGATAGTTGCTTCCTGTAAATGCTAAAACATTAGCTTTTGCTTCTCCAATCGTAACTGTTGCTATGACAGTTTTAATATATATCTAGCGATGAATAATAAAAGGCTTGCTGCCGCAAAACAATTTGTTGTGTTGTATTTATGAGCATCAAGCGTTGATACTGCTACAAGGATTTATTTAAATTCTAATTAAAGAGTTCTAACTTTTTTGTTTTCAATCCAATTATTGAGACATTGGTATCTTCCAGATAATATGTACGTGATTCTTTTACGATGTAAATATGATGCACAGATTCTATTTTAACGTTGAATGTGCAAGCAACACGCTGGTTGTTTACCTCTAATGCAATATATAAATTAATAATATTTTCGTCCGGAAAAATCTGGAATAATTTATATTCAAGTTGATACAAATTGTGTACTAACTAGATTTGAATGACGTATTGATATGAAATGTATATTGTGCGTAAAATTTATTCAACAAAACGTGACAGAGCATAGTTAAATCCGTAAAATGTATTCAACAAAACGTGACAGAGCATAGTTCAATCCGTAAAATGTATTCAACAAAACGTGACATAGTTAAATCCGTAAAAGTGAACTAATTGTGTAAGTGATATATAACCTTTAAAAATGACCAACAACGCTTTTATTTCATAGCATTCAAAATTTATCCTGAAATTGTGGTATTGGTGGTTCTTTAATGATTGAAACTGCATCATTTAAATTCACATATAAGTCAATACCATCTAGATACTTCTGATTCGGAACAATTCAAAAATCATAAAGCAATATGCATCCAGGCATTATTTGATTTATCGATGTCATTTTCTAAGTTTACCATTCTAGCACCCAATGTAATACTCGTTATGCGTATTTCCGTGTTTAATTAAGTTTTATTAGTCTCTTTGTTTCATTTATTAGGGTTTTAATTGCATCAATGATGCCACTTAATGAGAGTCTTCTTATCTATTTAACTTTGTGATGCATATATTCTATTGTAAACTTTTAGTCCAAATCAATTAATTTTGTTCTCATTTGTTTCATCCATCTGCCTAATTCATTAATATTACCACACCAAAATTTTAAAATAGTTCTCTACCAGCATATTCTTTTATATATGTTTTAGACTGCTAAACCACAGCATGCAATTTGTTGAAAAATTCGGCGAATGTAGCAACATCTTTTATTATTGTAATTTTATGACTCGAATCTGTAAAAATAGATCATAAGCTGTTTTCATAGATTTAATTGTTATTTCATTCACATTCAGTTTGCTTTTAACTTACTCTATCTTTTTCGTTATCTCTGTTAAATCATTACTTTTCTGCATCTCTGACAGGATATTAGTGCTACGTGACAATATGTTGTTCAGGACAGTAATTGTATTGACAAAATTATTCATTATAGTTTTAACCTCTTAATCGTTTTGTTGTAGTTAATTATTCTAGTCTATATGTGATTGTTCATGTTCAGATTGTAAAGTACTTCATTCTTCAAGAGATTTGTTATATCTATTCAACGTATCAATCCTTTCTTTGGTTTGTTGTAAATATTTTCTGATGTTAGATATTTCGTCGTCTTTGGCGACGTCTACATTCTGGAGAACATCTGCTGATCTCTTTGGTGATTGTAGGTCTTGAACAATAGTAGATAAAGGTTTTATTCTCTCTCCGATGAATAAACTGCTATCGTAGATTGCTCAACCTCACTAAACCTGGAGGTGTCAGTGGAGATGATCTAGACATAGATCATGACTTACTATGTTCTCCTTTTGACCTTTCCGACGCAGATAAGCAAAGGAAATGTCTCCACTGGACAAATACTGCATACATGTTAACAACCAAGAACATGTTTAAAAAGCGAAAATGACATCGAGGAAAATATTTGACAGTAACAAGAATAGAGTTGAATCATTCAAGATGGCTAACATCGAGGGAAGCTTGAGTAGTATTGTCAAGTCTGTTTTCCATGCTAGACTCCATAGCATAATAAAAAGAGACTCCTGTGATGATAGTTATTGCAACAAGTTTGGTTAAAGGAACAAATGCATCAACTCAACAACAATGCAACCGGTACGCATTTCTTCGAGTATTTTCAGATTCCTTATTTTCAGCTGGCCTTTGAAAATCTATATTTTAAAATGTATGAAACTAGCACTGAGTACAAATAAAGGCAAACCTAGTTTACATGATAATAATCCAGTAAAGGATCTAATGCCGACTGATGCCATGTAATCATCTTTCAGTTTTATTTTTAAAATGTCCAAGTTGTCAATTTGAAGAAATTTACGAATTATTGAAGTTACAGTGTAAATTACAATATCTGACAACGACTTGGATTTTTTGTATCAGCTCGTAGCATATCATACGTATTTTTGGTTTGTTTCTCTTCCATCTTTGCCATCTCTTTATCAGTCAAGTTTGTCGAGTTAACTCTTTGAATGCTTCATTTGCAATATCTGTGTTCAGTTTCTGTTTGTAGTGTTCCATTCCTGCAGAAATGGTACTATACACCTTTGGTGATACTACTGAATTGCTGTTTTGTGTTTCCTATAATTCCAGGTCTATGTCTGGTTGTTACTTATACATTTCTTCACTATTCATGTAACGAAAAAATATCTGAGGGTCATGAAGCAAATGAAAGAATTCCAAATAACGACGACGATGATGATACAAGACCAACACAATCAAAACAGAAAGAGATGATACTGTCAAATTTGCTTGTGGTATTGATGATGCCAATTAAAAAAAATTTAGCTAGAAGGAATTGTTCATTAATTCTGATTGTCATGTATATGCTGACTTTATAGGAAAATATGCAGGAAGTATGTATAGAGATAGCAAGGGTGATGTATATATTATATCCAGAGGAAGATACGGGAATTTAGTTAATATGAAGATTGCACAATATGTTGAAACAAAACATTTGTCACCTTTGCATGCAGAGAACCAACTGAATGATCGAATGTTATGAAAAGACATGTATATAATTAACAAGGATTTAAATAGCATACAAGCTATAATTAATTTTCCTGATAGATTTAATACATCTAAAGGCACATCTACCATAACTAAATTTCAAGATAGACTCAATAGACTTTTTTTTTAAAGGTTCTGTAATTGGCGCAGGAGCAACTTTAACTTAACATCCTACTCAGAACGAATCATTTGTTGACAAAATTAAAAAGGGCTTGAAAGGTTTAGCGATTATTTGTTTCATTGAGCCCAAAAATGCAGCATCAACATTGCCAGGAATTATTTGTACAGTGATTAATTGTTTGCTTAGGAGTGCTGGACGTGTCGTTTCTTTCCTTTATGAACATGTTATTTTACTTATTTTGGCATTAGTGTGTTTGTCATTTCATTTTTGATAAAAGGTACAAATAAAGAATCTAGAAAAGTAAGCTGTTCTTCAACGCAGTTGAAGTGTTTCTCTTAAAAGGTATAAACTATTTCAAAAGTAAACGATTGAAGCTCCTACAACCATGAGTATGAAAATAACTGATTATTTGTGTAGATCATGGTCAATACGTTTTTTTTTTTGGTTATTATATTTGTTATGTGTTTTTTTAAAGTCCGAATATCGGATCGTATTCTGCACGTGTACCAACGGTACAATCGCATTACAAGATGGTCTGTGCACAGGCTATGCCATCCTCACAGTATGAACATTATCACCAGCATAATCCCTTTTTCTACATAATTTTTACCAACTTTGTCTTCTATTGAGTACTCTACAATTTCTTGCCGTACTGTCACAGGTTGTTTATCAGCCTTTTGGAATATCGTTCTTTAATACAGCGGGTATCGATGGTAGGGTTTGACCCAGGTTTAAATGAGTCATTTTTATTTCTGTAAATTGTTGTTGTATCCGAAGGTACTGTCTATTTTTGTTACCATCTGCCTATTGTCATTACTATCTCATTCGGTAACAAAATACACTGTCACCACCAACAGCAATCCAATTTCATCTTTGAATTTACTATGCTTTGTTGGAATTGTATCATGTTATTTTCATCTGTGTTATAACCTGACTTTCATAAAATTAACAGCTCCATCAACTCTTCAACAAAACCCTAACTGTCGAATAAGACAGCGTAATGGATGTGTTACTTTGTACCAGTAAGACCTTATGCTGTCATTTAAACGTGAAATACCTTCAACTATCAGACCGATGCTATATCGCAGAAAGAAGTAAATCCAGCCAATAGGTTCATCTTTGTTTATCACAAAATTATTCCATCATCTGACAATGTTCTCCAGTACACAGCAGTACGTATTGTATCAAGTATTTGTTTTATTTCCAGCTTGTGGTATCTCCAGCCCTGCTGTGGTGAAATTTTAAGATTGTTGCAGATCAAATTAAATTGTTTCACGTCAATGATATGCACATCATTGTCATTTGATTTGCACGCATCGTCATCAGGTAAGGGTATTTAACATTCAACCAGCAGTTTTCGCATTTGGCAATAACTATGAAATTTGTGTGATGATTTTTCTAATTCTGGTACATTTTGTTCACCAAGTGTATTAAATAAATCTGACAAGCAACCTTTACCATCCACGCTGCCCAGTTAGTTGATACCGCCAAAATGTCATGTCACACTGTGTTCTGTTTCTTTTCAAAGAATCATTAATGACACATTTTTATAATGTTGTTATAAAAACAAATGTTTGATGGTTTGTATGTGAAAACATTAGTGTCAGTATAGAGCATTGTTATCTCGCGAAATATTTTTGCAATATTAGAATACATTGTAGACTTGAACTGAGTTGCTGGCTTAAGGGAAAGTGTTGTACTAGTTTGTGTGTTTTTTGTTTTTTTTTTTTATAAAAAAAAAATGAAGTCCATTTAATAAAATCAAGAAATTATCGTGTAATTGACTATTCTTGTGCAAAAACATTGGGCCTCTATTTACTGCATTTCCACATTCACTTGTAAGCCTCTGTTGATTTTTCTCTCTAATCTGTTCGTTTCCTCCATTGTGATACAAGTTTACAATCTTTGCATCTCTGGTATCTTGTTTTTCGTTTTTCTATTTCCTCTATCAGTTTTTCTCTACTACATTTGTAACATTTTACAACAACTGCTGTTCCTTCAGGACATAATTCCTTTAAAGTAGTTTAATTTTAATTATTATCAACTTCTGTGAAAACTGAATATTCAAAATCCGTGCATATACATCATGTAAAAGGTGAACTGGTTTTTATTTCATCCTGATGGTGTAAAAAATTTTTAGATTAGTTTTTTTAATAATTCTTTGAAGGTTTATTAGATGCATTAAAAATTTACATGGTAAAAATTATATCAAGGAAATCGATTGAGTATTTGTACCTATTTAAATGTAGTTTTTTTTAAAAAGTACTTTAAATGTCCTCAGGGCTTCATCAACATCTATATATGATTTAATTATCCTTCAGCATGTTCAAAATCTCGTAGACTAGGTGTGTGTGTGTGCGCGCGCTTATTTCTTCTGTGATGTAATTTATTACCATGCTAGGGCATTGATTTTTTTATATATTTGTTTTCATCTTTGCTGTCTATTGAAGTTCTATATTTGTTATTATATCCATAAATTAGCTTTTGTAAAACGCGAACTCAGTTTCTGGTTTAATTTTTAGTGAAGGACTTCCACATTCAAGTCTTCATAGTTCTGTTAAAACTTTCACTATAATTGTTTGCTTTTGCTTTGTCTGTGTAAGTCAAAAAGTAATCAATGTTTTCGTTTTCTAGCAATTCCTTAATTGTTTTTGTTGTAAAAATCGTTCACTTCGCCACACAGTATTTTTTTCAGGCTTTCGGTCTCTAAATACTTTTCAGAAAATACGTTACGCTTGACAAGTTGTATTTAGGCTGTATCAACAAACCAACAGGACAGCCATCTAGAACGTGAGTTTTTTTCAGCAAATTGTAACGTTCGTGAATCCTTTCCAAGGTATGAATGATTTCAGATTTATGTTAATTTTGCCATTCCCATGGTTGATTAAAAAAATGGTAATTCATATACTGAGGTACCACGTGCTTATTTAAATCGAAATTTATTTCCCATGAATTATATCTATGTTTTTGTCGAATAAATGTAGACTGACCTTGTAAAGTTTACTAGATCGAGTACAAATGTATATATTGATGAACATCAAATACGTAATTTATTCTGTCCTCATACTGTACTGTTTTAGCAATCTTGCTATCAGGATTATCGATGTTATCTCGATGTTGTCATCACTGAATGTAATTTGTAAATCATCAGCTTTTCTAAATCATTGAAAGATATCATTTTGGATGTTTGAAAACGAAAAATCGACATTTTTGTTCTCTTGTATGTTATTTATTAACATAACTAGCTTTGACTATATTTTAATCCGATCCAAACTTGTAAGCAAATACACGTTAAGTCGTGATATTGAGATTGCTGTTTTTATATTAAACTCCTTAAATATTTATATCAACTCTCTGAAACTGCTGAACGTATGAGAATATAGCGTTGTGCCATTACTTATGCTGTGTAATTTTTTCAGCTATATTTTGCACTGTACTCAATCAAGAAATTACAATGTGGTTTAGGAACTCAAATATATTTGGACTAGTTACGAAAATGAGAGTGTGAGAATGTGAACGTCTCAGAATTTCTCAGTGCAGTTTTATTTTACGCGTGGACGAAAACTCATGCAATAAATATCATACTATTGTAATTTCACTTCGTACAGCATTGTCATTTTCATAGATACTAATGATATAACAGCTTTAGTGACCGCACTGGAGATGCGCGTGCAGAGTACGATCATCCGCTTAAATCGATTAAGTTTGCAGCTTTTCCAAAGCCATAATTGTAACATTTCATCATCTCCATTTATTTTAGTAATATTTTAAATAGCGCGTAGTACGACTGCGGTAGTGAATATAGATTTTAGTGAATTAATACTAAGTCTTTCTGAGCTAGTGAAAATAGCTTCTTTTTTTTTTTTTAAATAATACCATAGTCTGACGGCGCTAGTGAATATCGACTTTTGTTTTAGGTATTGTCGTATCCCTATAATAGTTTGTTGAAGTCTTGAGCTAGAAATGTTATACTTTCTATTTTAGTGCTGTCGTATGCTGTTATTTGATGCGAAAATCTTACGGTGGTTCAGAACTGTCGAAATGTTAACTACTTACGGTTATAGTACATATATTGCAAATATTGCGTGGTTATCATAGATCATACGCACAATTTTGAAAATAAACTCGGCAAAAGTACTCAAGGAAAAGCGGGAAAGAAGACGGATGGACAGATATAAAAAATCTTTTTAACAAATTACCTTAATAATAATTTATCTACTATTTTAAACTCTTTGTATACAGAATTACAAATTAATCTACTCACTACGGCCTTATATTTGTACATACAGAAAGTTGGACTACTAGACTTAGATTAATGTAAAGAGTAACGGAGACTGCCAGCAGAGAGTCAGTGCAGTGGCACAGCAAGGAGTCGGTAACACATACATACTGTTCATTTACTCGATCTTTATGATCCGCTATTACATAAATAAATAAGAAACAATCAACATTTCTAGAGATTATTTCCAGTGCATTCAATCGAATAGCTCTTTTGAAAGCATTTACTGATAAATTATCGGGGACTCTTTGTCCGAACAAAGTTAAATATATTAAGGCAGATTCGAGGAAAATTATCGGGGACTCTTGGTACGAACAATGTAAAACATATTTAGGCGGATACGAGGAAAATTGACGAAACATAATGGTAGAAGCAATGTAAAACATAATAAGGCCGATACGAAGAAATGAATAACAATATATTGTGATTTCACTTTTATTTGTGAATTTTGTGGTTGCTTTGAAACTCGAAATTACGGAACCAACAAACAATTATCTATGTGTAGAGAGAAAAATAACTCAGAGGCATATTCACAAATTGTAATGCCGTCGAAAATGCGTTTTCTGTAAAGCACGACAATTTATAACGACAATAAATGAATTCTTAGCATAGAAAAAACCAGCTGGACGAAAAAAGAGGTAGACAATTTTCTAAACAAATAAAATAAACCGACCCCCCTCCCACTCTCTCTCTCTCTCTCTCTCTCTCTCTCTCTCTCTCTCACACACACACACACACACACACACACACACAAACACACACACACTCATACATCAAAAGTAAACTATCTTTTTAGTATTATAAATTAATGTGACCAGATGAATACACATTTTGTTTTTATGCAATAAAAAGCTTAGAACAGTTAAGCAAGAAAACTTTCATCTTTTAATTAACCGTATCATTCAGAATTAATATACCACAGGGGTGGCTAGACTTTAGTGACATGGGATCTACTTTTTACCGAGTCATACCAACACGGTCTACCAGAATGCCCCCCGCCTTCACGAGACATTGAAACATGTTGCAAAATATTGAATTTCTTTTAATAATCAAATAATGTGGCTATGGATATAACAAACACTCTTACATACCTTTTTACAAAGTCTATTAATAAATGTACATATGTCAGGGGTGGCCAGACTTTAGTGACATGGGATCTACTTTTTACGGAGTCATACCAACACGGTGCGGTCTTCCAGAAACTACTTTGCGATAAAAACCGGTCGACCGCGATAGACGTATTGGTCAACCCTGATAAACCACATACCTCTGGTTCTAGAAGTCGTTTTTATTTTTTACAATTTCAAATGTACTAAAAACTTGTGTCGGTTTTACAATAAAATTTATAGTGCTTTTCATTGAAATGCTTAGTTCTTTACAAACTAAGAGAATCGTTACCTGTAAGATGTTCCAACAATTTTGAAAAACAAGAAAAAATGGCAATAACGTGTTTTTCAATTTGTAATGGAGAATTACGTATATTTGGTGCAGGAAGAACCCGGATAAAAACTCGGGAAGAACCACCGACCCACGGAAAGCTGCTGGCAGGCTTTCTCACATACCCATGTTGGCCGAGTCGAGATTCGAACCCACGCCGACAGAGGTGAGATGCCAGCACCTTAGACCATTCGGTCACCCGAGGCCCCCAGAACCATGATCATGACGGGGAATGACGATATGAATATATAAACTTTAGTCAATGTAATGATTATATATATGCTTTGTTGGGTGATATCAAATAATACATGTGTAGTCTATATAATGATTATATATTTGCTTTATTTGGTGATATCAAATAATACATGTGTAGTCTATATAATGATTATATATTTGCTTTATTTGGTGATATCAAATAATACATGTGTAGTCTATATAATGATTATATATTTGCTTTATTGGTGATATCAAATAATACATGTGTAGTCTATATAATGATTATATATTTGCTTTATTGGTGATATCAAATAATACATATGTAGTCTATATAATGATTATATATTTGCTTTATTGGTGATATCAAATAATACATATGTAGTCTATATAATGATTATATATATGCTTTATTTGGTGAGATCAAATAATACATGTGTAGTCTACATAATGATTATATATTTGCTTTATTGGTGATATCAAATAATACATGTGTAGTCTATATAATGATTATATATTTGCTTTATTGGTGATATCAAATAATACATGTGTAGTCTATATAATGATTATATATTTGCTTTATTGGTGATATCAAATAATACATATGTAGTCTATATAATGATTATATATTTGCTTTATTTGGTGAGATCAAATAATACATGTGTAGTCTATATAATGATTATATATTTGCTTTATTGGTGATATCAAATAATACATATGTAGTCTATATAATGATTATATATTTGCTTTATGGGTGATATCAAATAATACATGTGTAGTCTATATAATGATTATATATTTGCTTTATTGGTGATATCAAATAATACATATGTAGTCTATATAATAAATTATATCTTTGCTTTATTGGTGATATCAAATAATACATATGTAGTCTATATAATGATTGTATATTTGCTTTGGTGAGATCAAATAATATACGGGTAAGTGCTGCAATTCGTCACATGACCGCCAGAGGTCAGCGTTTTGACGTAAATAATTAGTCGTCTGGTGATTGAATATGCTTTGATGTACATTTACTAAAATAGGTTTGGAAGGGTATTGAATTAAGCAGGTTAAAAGGCTAGTGTGTAGCTATACTGCAGACTAATGAGAGGTTCTGTCATACAGAAAATAATCCTTTTCGAGTTTTCCTCATCCATCAATCCTGACCACTTAATTGTGTGCCACTAAACATTCTTATAAAAAGTTCTGATCGACGTGCTGTCTTCCGATAGAGGTGCATCTTATTTTCGTAAGCTAATAACACGCTGATAATTCTTATCTTTACGGTCAATAATCTATTATGTATATAAAGCGTGGTAGAAAAATAAATTCATTTATCTATCTCGCCTTTTACACCGAGTCTAGCTAACTCCCAAGGTTTATGTTCATTTATTCTCGTTATTCCGAGGCGTGTCGGCAACGAATTCTAATTATACCAGGAGATAATACAAAATGAAATCAATATTTTGAGACGACGTGAGCAATTGAGGCCGGATATAATTTCAGCAGAAAAATAACTTATGGATTCAGATCTGATTTGCATGCACAAGCTTCAATCCAGTCGGAATGAATCTTCGTTTCTACGGAAGTCTTAACTATCAATTACCATATACACTGACATATCCAATCAACGCAGCAACACAGGATTCGCTATCAAATTAAATATTAACATCCAAATCAAATGAAGCTATGTTGTTTCATATAATAGTGTCTCTGACGACTGGTCACCAATATCTCTTCATTGGCAGCTAAGACGAACAACAGACAAACTTAGAATATGACTGAAAAACATAATGAGTAGATAGAAAGAAAAGAAATAAATCTGGATGAGTACTATAAGCAATTCGTTTTAACGTGCCATCTGAAAGAATAAACTACAAAAAGACGCTATGTTGGGCTTCACAACAATTTTCTTTCGGCTTTGCAGTACTTGATGAAGCTCTCACATACTCAGCGGAAAGTACACTAAATACCGCTTAACTACGTCTAAAGACTTGTAAAGTTGCAGAGTTCTCCTAATCCTGACTTAAATGTTTTGCTTGTCTTATAAGTACATAATTTCAGAACGCAAATAAACTACCCCAGTCGGCAAACAGACGCCATTGATGATGATAGTGCCATGATGCTACACATTGGTTTTACATTTTTGAAGTGAATCTGTAATAAACTACTGCATTCTGTCCTTTCGAACAGGTTGAAAAAAATCATTTTCCTGTCCTACACGCAACGACATCGAGTCGAGAACATGTAGGGAAATGGCAGTGGTAAAATTAAAATCCTTACTACAAAAACAAAACAAAAAAACATCATTTGTTTTATCTTTCGAATTGAAAATGAGGCAATGAAAACATAAAAGGTTGGGTGTTGGGGTGTCATCACATAATTTGTAATACCAAATTACAACATAAAAGGCTGGGTGTGGGGGTGTCATCACATAATTTGTAATACCAAATTACAACATAAAAGGCTGGGTGTTGGGGTGTCATCATATAATTTGTAATACGGAGGACATGTTTTCAGTCACTTCTGTCTGGGTTTTCAGACAGTTAACAATCTGCTAATGTTGATCAAATGGTGCAGACAGGTTTTTACACTAAATGGCTTTAAATTTAGTAAGAGGTTTAATTTAATTTTCCTTAAAAAAAATGAAGAAAAGAGAAGATATCAAATCATAAATTAAAATATGGACGTGTTTGAAGGCACATATGTGCTAATAACGAGTTTAGCAGACTGGGGAGAGGTTTCAACAGGTACAGGTGATTTTTCTCACATTCTCTTGATGAAGTTTGCTGATTGCATGCTATTTAGCTCGAACATGCACAATCGATGCTTTATTGGCTTTGTACAAAGGAATACCAAATATTAGCAATACTTAGGTACAAAAGATTTTTAAAAAAAAACTATGTTCGTCTTGAATTAATACAGTGATTCAACCCGCATTACATACGTATATTACAATTGTAGGTCTAGCAAATAACATCTGAACCGATATTTGACATTGATTTTAAATATACCAGGAACCACAAATAATTACACAATTCAGATTTTTCACTGCTCTTGGAAGGAAAAAAATGCGTCCAGCCTTCAGACTTAAGTGTTAACACTGGATATCTATCCTTTAAACTTAAGTGTTAACAGTGTACCCCCAGCCTTCAAACTTAAGTGTTAACACTGGATATCCAGCCTTCAAACTTAAGTGTTAACAGTGTACCCCAAGCCTTCAAACTTAAGTGTTAACAATGGATATCTAGCCTTTAAACTTAAGTGTTAACACTGGATATCTACCCTTCAAACTTAAGTGTTAACACTGGATATCTAGCCTTCAAACTTAAGTCTTAACACTGGATATCTACCCTTCAAACTTAAGTGTTAACAGTACCCCCAGCCTTCAAACTTAAGCGTTAACACTGAATATCCAGCCTTCAAACTTAAGTGTTAACACTGGATATCTAGCCTCCAAACTTAAGTGTTAACAGTGTACCCCAAGCCTTCAAACTTAAGCGTTAACACTGGATATCCAGCCTTCAAACTTAAGTGTTAACGCTGGATATCCAGCCTTCAGACTTAAGTGTTAACACTGGATATCTCGCCTTCAAACTTAAGTGTTAACACTGGATATCTAGGCTTCAAAGTTAATGTCCAGCCTTCAAACTTAAGTATTAACAGTGTACCTCCAGCCTTCAAACTTAAGTGTTAACACTGGATATCCAGCCTTCAAACTTAAGTGTTAACACTGGATATCTCGCCTTCAAACTTAAGTGTTAACACTGGATATCCAACCTTCAAACTTAAGTGTTACCATTGGATATCCAGCCTTCAAACTTAAGTGTTAACACTGGATATCCAGCCTTCAAACTTAGGTATTAACACTGCACCTCCAGCCTTCAAACGTAAGTGCCAAAATTGGACGTCCAGCCTTCAAACTTAAGTGATAGCATTGTACTTTCAGCCTTCAAACTTAAGTGCTAACATTAGACATCCAGCCTTCATACTTAAGTGTCAATGCTGGATTTCCAGCCTTCAAACTTAAGTGTTAACACTGGACACTTCTAAGCTATGCTTTTGTTGCATTCCTTGAATCCAGTTTTCAGCCGCAGTTCAGAATCCGTTAGTCTTTTCAGAAATGTTATTGCATACCTTTCATGCCATCATTTGTCGAAGACAGAATCAGATCTTCGCTGTATGATTCACTTGAAGGCAAAATGACACTGGAATGTATTGTATATATTAATTATCATTCAAGAAGGCCGGTGTAATCGTCATGGTGACGGTAAACGTAGTGTACTTGTAGTTTAAGTATTTGTAGGTGTAGTGATGGTGACAGTAAACGTAGTGTGTGTAGTACTAGTAGTATTTGTAGGTATAGTGATGTTGGCGGTAAACGTAGTGTGTGTGTGTAGTACTAGTAGTATTTGTAGGTGTAGTGATGGTGACAGTAAACGTAGTGTGTGTGTAGTACTAGTAGTATTTGTAGGTGTAGTGATGGTGACAGTAAACGTAGTGTGTGTGTGTGTAGTACTAGTAGTATTTGTAGGTGTAGTGATGGTGACAGTAAACGTAGTGTGTGTGTGTAGTACTAGTAGTATTTGTAGGTGTAGTGATGGTGACAGTAAACGTAGTGTGTGTGTAGTACTAGTAGTATTTGTAGGTGTAGTGATGGTGACAGTAAACGTAGTGTGTGTGTAGTACTAGTAGTATTTGCAGGTATAGTGATGGTGACAGTAAACGTAGTGTGTGTGTAGTACTAGTAGTATTTGTAGGTATAGTGATGTTGGCAGTAAATGTAGTGTGTGTGTAGTACTAGTAGTATTTGTAGGTATAGTGATGTTGGCAGTAAACGTAGTGCGTGTGTAGTACTAGTAGTATTTGTAGGTATAGTGATGGTGACAGTAAACGTAGTGTGTGTGTAGTACTAGTAGTATTTGCAGGTATAGTGATGGTGACAGTAAACGTAGTGTGTGTGTAGTACTAGTAGTATTTGTAGGTATAGTGATGTTGGCAGTAAATGTAGTGTGTGTGTAGTACTAGTAGTATTTGTAGGTATAGTGATGTTGGCAGTAAACGTAGTGCGTGTGTAGTACTAGTAGTATTTGTAGGTATAGTGATGGTGACAGTAAACGTAGTGTGTGTGTAGTACTAGTAGTATTTGTAAGTATAGTGATGGTGGCAGTAAACGTAGTGTGTGTGTAGTACTAGTAGTATTTGTAGGTGTAGTGATGTTGGCAGTAAACGTAGTGTGTGTGTAGTACTAGTAGTATTTGTAGGTATAGTGATGTTGACAGTAAACGTAGTGTGTGTAGTACTAGTAGTATGTGTAGGTATAGTGACGTTGGCAGTAAACGTAGTGCGTGTGTAGTACTAGTAGTATTTGTAGGTATAGTGATGTTGGCAGTAAACGTAGTGTGTGTGTAGTACTAGTAGTATTTGTAGGTATAGTGATGGTGACAGTAAACGTAGTGTGTGTGTGTAGTATTTGTATGTATAGTGATGTTGACAGTAAACGTAGTGTGTGTGTAGTACTAGTAGTATTTGTAGGTATAGTGATGTTGGCAGTAAACGTAGTGTGTGTGTAGTACTAGTAGTATTTGTAGGTGTAGTGATGTTGACAGTAAACGTAGTGTGTGTGTAGTACTAGTAGTATTTGTAGGTATAGTGATGGTGACAGTAAACGTAGTGTGTGTGTAGTACTAGTAGTATTTGTAGATATAGTGATGTTGGCAGTAAACGTAGTGTGTGTGTAGTACTAGTAGTATTTGTAGGTATAGTGATGGTGACGGTAAACGTAGTGCGTGCAGTAGCATTATTTGTGGCTGTAGTGACGGTGGCGGTAAATGTAGTGTGTATGTAGCAGTAGTATTTGTAGGTATAGTGATGGTGGCGGTAAACGTAGTGTGTGTAGTAGCATTAGTTGTAGCTATAGTGATGCTGGCGGTAAATGTAGTGTGTGGTGTAATAACATTTGAAGGTGTAGTGATGGTGGCATTAAACTTAATGTGTTTGTAATAATAGTACTTGTAGGTGTAGTGATGGTGGCGCTAAATGTAGTGGGTGCGTAATAGTTGTATTTTTAGATGTTATAGTGACGGTGGCGATAAACGTAGTGTATGTATAGAAGGAGTATTTGTAGGTGTAGTGATGGTGGTGGTAAACATAGTGTGTGTATGCGTGTGTGAAGTAGCAGTATTTGTAGGTGTAGTGATGGTGTTGGTAAGCGTAGTTTGTGTTTGTAATAGTATTTCTAGATGTAGTGATGGTGGCGGTAAACGTAGTGTGTGAAGTAGTAGTAATATTTGTAGGTGTAGTGTTGGTGGTGCTAAACGTAATGTGTGTGCCGTAGTATTTGTAACTCTAGTGATGGTGGCAGTAAACGTAGTGTGTGTAGTGGTGTTTTGCAGGTGTAGTGATGGTGTCGGTAAACGTAGTGTGTGTGTATTAGTGGTAGTAGTATTTGTAGATGTAGTATTGGTTGTGGTTAACGTAGTGCATGTAGTAGTACTAGTAGTAATATTTGTAGGTGTAGTGATGGTAACGGTAAACTTAGTGTGTGTAGTAGTAGTATTTGTAGGAGTGGTGATGGTGTCGGTAAACGTAGTGCGTGTGTAGTATATGTAGGTGTAGTGATGGTAGTGGTAGTAGTATTTGTAGGCGTAATGATCATGGTCGTAAACGCAATGTGTGTGTAGTATTAGTATTTTTAGAAGTAGCAATGGTTGTGTTAAAAGTAGTGTGTCTGTAATAGTGGCGGTAAACTGTGTGTGTGTGTGTGTGTGTGTGTGTGTGTGTGTGTGTGTGTCTGTGTGTGTCTGTGTGTGTGTTAGTAGTATTAGTTGTTGTGGCTGTAAACTTGTGTGTGTGTGTGTGTATATATATATATATATATATATATATATATATATATATATATATATATATATATATATATATATATATATTAAAGTTAACCTTTTTTGTAGATGATACGAAGTTCTCTTAGATCTGAGTGCAAATATTTATAGATCTTTCAAAATTTCGCTCATATTAAATTTTCCATGCATGCCTTTTGTAGCTGGAATCAGTCAGCAGGTTGAAGGCGGTGCATTTTCAACTCTAGAAATAATACTAATTTTCTGCCTGACTGCAATATACAGTACCAGTGATGATCTGCAATCTGCCTAAATCCTTATCGCCATCTATTTCCTTCATTTTACAAGGCTGCTCTTGTTCTATTCTCACGGAAAATGATATGCTAAATTTGCAACCCTGGAAGGTTATAAAGAAGGTCAAAATTATATAGAAACAGATCCAAGTAACCCCTTATTATGTCAATGAACCTTGTCGATAATGCAAGCGTGTTTAATGTTGTATGAACTGGCGTAATGATACATTGGACTTATTCACATTGAAACTTATTTTTTATTTTAGAGATGAAAAGAGACCCGGCGGCCATATGCCTAACCAGAATGATGTTGTACTCATTACTTACGATCAGATAGTAAAATTATGCGGGATTATCTCTCCGCAGTACAGAAACAAATTTGCTTATTAACAAGACAAGGATAATATTCCCCTGAGCAAGTGTACTGAAGTATCCTTTTAATAGATACAAGTGTACTGAAGTATCCTTTTAATAAATAGATACAAGTATACTGAAGTATCCTTTTAATACATACAAGTTTGACTTTATTCTTTTCTTTCTCTTTAGATAACCTTAAAAACACCAGAGAAGAACTATATAAATTATCATCAAAGTAGGAGTGTGTCAGGCAGACAAAGGCGGAGAAATCAAAAGCGAAAATTGCAATTTATGCAGGATATGTAAATTAAAAAAATGAAATTTGCGCAAAAATATATCGTAAGTTGCCTGAATATCTGCCCCTCCAGCTTTTTCAGTCTGCTTTGTTCATTTAATTTTTGTAATATATTGAATCTTTTTTATAAAACGGTTCCTTCGTGCCAGTGCCATTACTCCATTATGAAACGGCTCCACTCTACGAGTTTCGTGTCAGATCGTTTCTACAAGTTCCTTATAACAGACGTAAAGGGATGAGTTTGAAACAGATTTAAATACAAGTTCAAAGATGAATTATGCTGTGAGTATTTTTATCTTCGTTTTCTTGTCATTGTCAACCTTTTATATAATTTATGTACTTACCATGACAAAGATTTATTGAAATTTGCGATGTCAAGATGTCCCGAGAGACTGGAAGGCTACCATATTTTCTAATTTTCAGTATAAGAAGCTTGACCCAAGTCTGATACGCAGATCAAGATCTACAATCTTCGTTCTATGTAATAATTTGTAATGGAAATCATTAACTGTGATCTCTCAAGATATTAACAACAGCAGGTACAGCTGTATACTGTTACAGTTGCACTGGGCTTATACTACAGCTGTATACTGTTACAGTTGCACTGGGCTTATACTACAGTTGTATACTGTTACAGTTGCACTAGGTTTTATACTACAGCTGTATACTGTTACAGTTGCACTGGGCTTATACTACAGCTGTATACTGTTACAGTTGCACTGGTCTTATACTACAGCTGTATACTGTTACAGTTGCACTGGGCTTATACTACAGCTGTATACTGTTACAGTTGCACTGGGCTTATACTACAGTTGTATACTGTTACAGTTGCACTAGGTTTTATACTACAGTTGTATACTGTTACAGTTGCACTGGGCTTATACTACAGCTGTATACTGTTACAGTTGCACTAGGTTTTATACTACAGTTGTATACTGTTACAGTTGCACTGGGCTTATACTACAGCTGTATACTGTTACAGTTGCACTGGGCTTATACTACAGCTGTATACTGTTACAGTTGCACTAGGTTTTATACTACAGTTGTATACTTTTACAGTTGCACTAGGTTTTATACTACAGCTGTATACTGTTACAGTTGCACTGGGCTTATACTACAGCTGTATACTGTTACAGTTGCACTAGGTTTTATACTACAGTTGTATACTGTTACAGTTGCACTGGGCTTATACTACAGTTGTATACTGTTACAGTTGCACTAGGTTTTATACTACAGCTGTATACTGTTACAGTTGCACTGGGCTTATACTACAGCTGTATACTGTTACAGTTGCACTGGGCTTATACACGGAAAATATGGTTGTAGCAAAGCATCGGCAGCCTGTACTGAAAAGTGAAGACCTGTTTAAGGAAGCCCCCCCCCCCCCCAAAAAAAAAAAAAACAAAACAAAAAAAACTATAAGACTTTTAAAGTCTCCCGGGGTCGCTGGATACCAATAAACGTAGACTATTTTCACATTTGGCTTTGCAATTTGTGTGTGTGTGTGTGTGTGTGCGTGAGAGAGAGAGAGAGAGAGTTCTCTATTCAGCGGCAACTAAATTTAGCCTGTGCAAACCAACACGAGGCTAGCGACTGTCTCCATAGCAGGTATTTTAAAATTTATAAAATATAGTCATTTTCAACTGTTATTCACAAAACATAGCAAACCAGCAAACGGAGGCAACCTACGTAATATGAAAAGAGGGAATTAGCTTCACTAGTTAACTGCTCAATAATGTTTGTCTTCGGACCATTTTTTTTAAGGAAAAGCAATTTATCCACGTTGTTAGGATGTAGCTGACATCGACGTTTTGTCACAAGATCCCCAGATGTACTAAAGATTCTTTCGCTACCAACTGACGTACATTGAATACATAGAAATTTTCTTGCAAAAGAAACGAACGTTGGTTATAGGAAGGAGTTCTGTTTCCTCCAGTCTAGGCATCAAATGTATCTAGTTCTACACGTGCAACAGCGGAATTAGTATTGGATAACTCTTGACTAATGTTCAGCTCAAGCTTTGCACACTCCGCTGCAGATTATTTTGCCCTTCACCTTTAACATTACAACGTCAGATAGTAAATTACACTCTAGATCCGGAAAATCGTCACTTTTTGTTTGTTTGGGACTGGAAATCTCCTCACTTTTCTCCTGATCTGACCTTGCATTATTAGACTCTGGGATCCTTGGCAACACTGGTAACTTAGGCAGATCAGGCTTGGGCGCCTGGGGAACATCATCTAGCGGGAGAGCTGCTCAAGGTAGTCCAGCTTCAGCAAGTTGGGGTCTTGGCCATTCTCCTACTTGATTTATACCAGATACTGCGATTCGCTGATCATACGCACTTCTACAAGTTCTAAAGCTTTCCATATTTCTTCTTGTGGAAGAAATGACATGCTCTTGAATCTACAGTCAAGTAGGATGCCGATCATCATCAAGTTGTGAACTTCATCCTCCTTGTACCTTGTTTCGAAGTTGTCTTTTATTTTTTGTTTGATTTTGTTTTCCTGGGTTCGTGACTCTCAAGGAAAGTGAACTTGGACCTCAATTTTGCAAGATGAGGCAACACCAGAGGGGCATGCATGATGATATGCAGCAACTGACACTGTTTTGAAATCTTTCAGAACGCCAACAATCTGCAGTACATCAGTGTCATCTTTCTTATCAAGAAGCCAGGATCTTTAAACGATGGTCAAGTATAGTGGCTTCGATTGCAGGTTCTTGTTGAATATAACTCCCCAGTATGTTAAATGTTGACTTCCACCTGGTTTCACAATCAAGAATTAACTTGCGCTTATCCTTATTCCGAGATATTTGCTTCTCTTCTAGAACACTAGAAGCTTGTGGGCTTTTTTGAAGGTACTTTACAATTGCACGAACTTTGGCTAGTATAGCATGGCGCTCTGGAATTGGTGCAGCTTTGAAACTTCTACCCTAGGGTCCTTTACTGCCAGGTCGAATGTATGGGCAAGGTACCCCAACCATCTCTGGGACATAGGTTTCAGAGCCTTGACAAAATTTAATGCATTGTCAGCGGTCATGCCAATATATTCTGGAACCTTTCACTCCGCAGATATGTGCTTTAAGGCTGCAGCAAAATTTTCACCAGTATGGAAATAGTTCTACAGCTTAGACTCAGGGTTGGACCTGGAATCACCAATGTCTTAGGTCCGTAGGTTTTTGAGCTTATCTCCCATTTCTCGGTAATTTAATGGACGGTCACTGTCAAATAATCTTGATTATGGACTGAAGTCTAAAAGTCCGCTGCTATGCCAACAGCTATTTGGTCCTTAAGATTCCGTTCAACATCAGTCCTAACTTAAGTACAAAATTGGGGAAGCAGATTCTGAGTGAACCAAGCGTCTGGTGGAAGTTTATACCTGGATTCCAATGTGTGTAACTTTAGCTTAAGTGCATCATGTTTCACTGTTAATAGTCGGTGCAAGTCCTTCACTAAATAGTAAAATACTGCTTTATTTAGTTGAGAGGCCCTCTCCGATTTAAAGACGGTATTTGTGACCTGTTTAGAACTTCTGCTAAAGTTGGCTGACTTCGCTCCCAGTTCCAGTTTTCTACGTACTAGTTTCAGCAGCGTGAAGTCGTGTTTCCTGTATACCGATACTCATTTTACAGTGTCGGCAAATAGTTGTATCCACTTTTTCTAAAGACAAAATGATTCCAAACATAACGTTTTCCTTTTCGAGGAAAATTGTATAGTTCCTATTCGGCTATGACGAACTGACAAATACAAGTGCTAACAGTTTAGCCAATATGTATTAAATGTAGTAGTGTATTTCTACCTGTTTGATAGTTGACACGACACAATACAGTACACAAGTTTGATCTGAAAACTTTATTTTGGAAATGTTATCGGACCCTGCTAATGCTTGTATACATTGCTCAGGGTAGTTATTAGCAAGCAATGGGCTAACGGAAAAATCTGAGGCATTCCGAAATTTGATATTTGGCAGGTGACACGATGACGCCACACTTTTCAGCAAGGAAATTTATTACGTTCGAGGGATTACAACGTTTAACAAAGTTTAGCTCTTAGAATAGAAACAGTTCTTGGTTTTAGTGATAAAATTGATGAAAGGGAAAACCAGTTTCCAGTCGAGTTGTGAAAATTTCAACTCAGAACTCGCCGGTCTGGCAAGAAATCGACTTGAAACCGAGTTAAGAAGTAGATGTTGGAACACTATTGTCATGGCTCTGTTATACCATGACTATATTATGCACAGATGCTTTTTTGATTGTCATGTACACGTTATTCTTTGCACGTCAGAGTATTTTCTTCTGTCTTTCAATTTAATCAAAATATTTTCGACATTCTTCATATTATCTGCAGATTGCTGAGTTTACGAACACCTAGTTCTTAAATGAAGCTCTTCTATTTAAAAGACCTTAACTTATGGTCAAATTCGGTAACTGCTCGATGTTCCGAAGGTTCATTTGTCCGAAGGTTGATAAGTGCGAACTATTTATGTACAAGAGCTCTATTTTCCGAACATTTTAGCACAAAGTTCCATTGTTCCGAAGGTTCGCAAGTTCGACGAATAAGGGGTAAATAATCCGAAGGTTCATTTATCCGAGGGTTCGTAGCTTCTAAGAAAAAGGTTCAATTGTTCACAAGTTCGAAGGTTTGTTAGTCAGAAAGTTTTTAACAACAAGGGGTCCATTGATCCGAAGGGTCATTAGACGAAAATATTAGAAAAAAGGGTTTACAAATCCGAAAGTTCTTTGGTCTGAAGGTATTTGAAAATGGGTTCATTGGTTCAAACATTCAATATTTCGAATATGTTTATATTGGTTCGGACTAACGCACCTTCAGACCACTGAACTTTTGGACTCTTGAACCCTTCTTTCGGACCAATAAACATTCGGATTAAGGCACCTTCAGACCACTGAAAATTAGAGCCGTTAAACCCCTCTTTCGGACTGATAACCCTTCGAATTAATGAACCTTCGGAACAGTGAACCTTTCTTTCGTACCATATAACCATCGAACCAATGAACCTTCCGACTATCGAAATGTAACCGTCATATTCACATTTAATCAAAATTTGGAAATGCGTCATTTATTCTGAAATACTCGCTGTCCAACTCATTCATGTTGTTACGACTCTATGGTCTAAGAAAAATGTAACAGAAAGAAAGTGAAACCAACAAATCAAGTAAAAATCAACAAACAATTTATTACTAGATAATTAAAATGAAAAATAAAAAAAAATCACTTACAGTAATGTGTTTTGAAATCCTAATAATCCAATAAGAATGATTGTTCTAATCACAAGTCCTAAATATAGAATGTTCCGAATTCACGGCTGTGTCCTTGAATGTTATGATGTGCTAATGGTCTCCAAAGTCCTGATGTACTAGAAATCTTGATGTGCTGATGTCAAAATGAAGTATTCCAAAATCTCTGAATAAGTTCACATAAATTCCAAAATCATCAATTAAAAATCCAAAATCCAAAAGTTTGTGAGCACTGTTATAATCCAATGAATATTTAAAATAATTCCTCTCTTATAATTTGGAATGAATTTTCACAACTGTAATAGCTCTTTACAAGACTGATGGTAATGTCAAAACTGAATAAATGTCCACCAAACATGGCATATATAAAGATTGGTCACATGACAGAATGTTCTAGAATATGAGTCATCTTAATGTAATTTTACTTGTAAACAAAATTCAACCTTGACCTTCAAATTGAGAAAACATATTGATCAAAACAACCTAATTCAAGGACACTAGTTAAACATGTTTTTCCTGATAAACATTAAGATTTAAGCAAATATTAAAGTGAAGAAACATTTATAATTTCCTAAAATATTTATAATATTATATAAACATCATACATAACATCTCCCCTCATAAAGAAAAAGAAAGATTTATATAATAAAGCTTTCTTTTGAATATACATCTAATACTATAATAACCAAAAGTACATAAGAACATGTTTTATGATACTGGACTTAATTACATCAAGCAATATTACATTTCTAGGCACGTGAGAGTGCATCTGCAATCACATTGTCTTTTCCCCTGATGTGTCTAATGTCAATGTTATATTCTTGCAATATCAAACTCCATCTCAACAATCTCCGATTTTTATCTTTCATTTTGTTGATGAAAGTAAGGGGATTGTGATCACTGTACACAATAATTGGAGAAAGAGCTGAGGTGACATACACTTCAAAATACTGTAAAGCCAATATCAAAGCCAAACATTCCTTCTCAATTGTGGAATAATTTTTCTGGTGCTTGTTTAGTTTTTTAGAAAAATAACACACAGGGTGATCCACACCACTTTTGTCTTCCTGAATCAATACTCCACCAACCCCTACATCACTTGCATCAACAGATAATTTAAATGATTGGCTGAAATTTGGTGCAGAAAGAACTGGTGCATTCTTAAGCATGGCCTTTAACTTGTCAAAAGATTCCTGACACTTGTCAGACCAAAAAAAATTGGTTTTCTTACTCAATAAACTTGTCAAAGGTTCAGCAATTTTGGAAAAATTGGAACAAAATTTCCGATAATATCCAGCCATACCTAGAAATCGCATCAGTTGCTTTTTACAAATTGGAACTTGAAATTCAGAGATAGCTTTGACCTTAGCTTCTATAGGTTTAACTTGACCTTGTCCCACAATATGTCCTAAAAATGTGACACAAGCATGACAAAACTCACTTTTGCTCAAATTAATTGTCAGATTCGCATCGCTGAGTCGATCAAAGAATTTTCGAATGGTTTCCAAATGATCTTCCCAGGTGTTGTTGTAGATAATGACGTCATCGATATAAGCGTCACAATTATCAAGACCAAATGTTATCATGTTCATCAGACGTTGAAACGTTGCAGGCGAATTTTTCATTCCAAACGGCATGACTTTATATTGATAAAGTCCATCTGGAGTTGCAAATGCTGAAATTTCTTTTGCCCTTTCCGTCAGTGGAATTTGCCAGAATCCTTTTAAAAGGTTAAACTTGGTGACATATTCCGCATTTCCAATTTTATCAATGCAATCGTCCATTCTTGGGATTGGAAATGAATCAGTTTTGGTGACACTGTTGACTTTTCTATAGTCAGTACACATACGGAATGTATTATCTGGCTTGGGAACAAGAATACATGGTGAACTCCAGTTACTTTTACTTGGTTCTATGAAATCATTCTCCAGTAAATACTGAATTTCTTTCTTCAGATAGTTCTGTTTGAGAGGATTCGTCCTATAAGGATGCTGTTTCACAGGCGCAGAATCTACAATGTCAACGTCATGATAAATTTTACTTGTTCGTGTTGGAACATCAGGAAACAAGTGCTCATAGTCATGTAATAGCTGTTTTAGTTCATTTCTTTCCTGTTGTTGTAGATGTGAAAGTTTCTGGTCTAGGTTGTTCAATATTTCTGAATTCCGAAGATTGGTTATACCAGAGTCACTATAGTCTGATCGTACTCCATCGTTGATATCTTCACTGTGTGGGACAGGTACAACTAAATTAACAGAATAATTAGCTGGGCTATCTCTGTCAAAATATTCCTTTAACATATTTATATGACAAAGTTGTTTCTGTTTCCGTCTCCCAGGAGTGTTAATGATATAATTTAAGTCATTTACTTTCTTTTCAACGGTATAAGGACCATAAAATTTAGCCTGAAGAGGATTCTGAGGTATGGGAAAGAGAGCCAGAACTTTGTCACCAGGTTTAAAACTCCTTTCCTGTGAATTTCTGTCATACCTTAATTTCATTTTTGACTGGGTAGTGTGAAGATTAGTTCTTGCTACTTCACAGGCCTTTGACAACTTGTATTTGAAATCAGAGACATAATCAAGAAGATTAATCTTCGAATCTTCATTTGAAAGAAGTTTCTCTTTCAATTATTTCAATGGTCCACGGACAGTATGACCAAAAACTAGTTCAAAGGGACTAAAGCCCAACGACTCTTGAACTGATTCCCTAACAGCAAACAACAACAAATGAACACCCTCATCCCAATCCTTTTCTGTATCAAAGCAATATGATCGAATCATATTCTTCAAAGTTTGATGAAATCTTTCCAAAGCACCTTGACTTTCAGGGTGATAGGCAGAAGATTTAAACTGTTTAATGCCTAATTCATGCATAACTTGTTGGAAAATTCCAGACATAAAATTTGACCCTTGATCTGACTGGACAGATTTGGGAAGGCCAACAAGTGTAAAAAACTTCACCAAAGCTTTCACAATAGTTTTAGTTTTTATATTTCTCAGAGGAATTGCTTCTGGAAATCTTGTAGATGTACACATGATGGTCAACAAGTATTGGTTGCCTAACTTGGTTTTAGGTAAAGGACCAACACAGTCTACCATTATTCTACTAAATGGTTCATCAAATGCAGGAATAGGTTGTAAATGAGCCTTAGGTATCTTCTGATTGGGTTTTCCTACCATTTGACAAGTGTGACAAGATCTGCAGTATTTAGACACATCACTTTTGAGTTTCGGCCAATAAAAATGATTCAAGATCTTGTGATAAGTCTTACGGACTCCTAAATGACCAGCCAAAGGAGTTTCATGGGCTAAATTAAGAATTTCCTGTCGATATGACTTAGGAATAACAATTTGATAGCTCACTGACCACTCGTCACCAGCAGGTACATCAGGTGGTCTCCATTTCCTCATAAGGACCCCATTTTTCACAAAGTAACACACTGGAACTTGTGTGGCTTCAGTTTCACTAATAGCCCTCTGAAACAAACAAGATATCTCGGGATCTTGCTCCTGTTCAACGACAAGGGATTGTCGTTTGTCACCCTGAGTAGGACAAAGAGAATGAGTTGCCAAAAGAGGATCACTGTGATCAATACCATTTGATTGATCAATACCTGAGGAAAAAGTGACCTCATCAAAAAACTGACCAATACATGTGTCAGTTAAAGGAATAATATCCTGATCAACATCACTATCAAGAGCTCTTTTTGCCATAGCTCTAGTAACTGCACAAGCAGGGTACAAATCAGGGATTTCAGTTTCGACAGGATCAACTTTCTGATCCAAACAAGGCTTGTCAGTTACAAGTGGATTAACCACAACCTTATCTCCAGCTATGTAATTGCCTAGTAATAAATGAACACCCTCTATGGGTAAAGAAGTCACTGCCCCAACAGTCACAGGTCCAGAAACTAAGTCTGATGCCAAATTTACACAATGGAGAGGAACATTTACAAAGCCGCACTCTACTCCCTGAACAAGAACACTTTCACTTGAAGAAGACTCCTCAGACAAAGGCAAAGTACCTGATAATAAAAGACTCTGAGAAGCTCCAGTGTCCCTTAATATTTTAATTGGGATAGATTTGGCAGAATCACCAATAAGTGATATAGAACCTTCTGACATGAATGGTTCATAAGCCTCCAAAATAGAATCAGACTGGGGTTTGTTTGACCCAACAAATGTATTGCTTTCAATACAAGACCGTGACCTTGACCTCGTAGAAATAAGAGCATTTGGAAAAGCTCTGTCTTTTCTCTGTTGCTTATTTTTCAACTTGAAGCAATCAGAAATAACGTGCCCTTTCGTTTTACAATAAGTGCACGTAGGAAGAGATAAGGATTTCTGATCAGTCTTATCAGATGTTTGATTCCTAACAGTTGTGCTGTTGTGAAATTTGGAAGTACTCGAATGAGATTGAAATGGTTTTTTACCAGAAAACTGCTGAGAGGACGACTTATTGCCAAATGAAATTTTGTGAGTCAAGGAATAATCATCAGCCATACGAGCAGCATTTTCCAAAGTTTCCACATTCTGCTCGTCAAGATAGGTTTTAACATCACTATGGATGCACCTCTTGAACTCTTCAATTAATACGAGCTGTCTGAGGTTATCATATGCTTGATCAACTTTCTTGGCTGAGCACCACCTATCAAATAGTTGTTCTTTATCCCTTGCAAATTCGACATGAGTTTGTCCAGTTTCTTTTCTACAATTCCTAAACCTTTGTCGATATGCCTCTGGTACCAACTCATAAGCTTTCAAGATGTACTCCTTAACCACATCATAATTAGTGCTTTGTTGTACTGACAGTGAAGTGTAGACTTCACGAGCTTTGCCAATAAGTACACTTTGTAATAACAAAGTCCAATGCTCTCTGGGCCATTTCAAGTTTTCAGCTATTTTTTCGAAATGAAGAAAGTATTTATCTACTTCTTTTTCCTGAAAAGGGGGTACTAACCTAATATATCTAGTAACATCAAAACCTGGACTTGTGTTTAAAGGAGTGGAGTGTGCTCTGTTTGCCAGTTCTAATTCTCTTAACTTAAATTGCATTTCCCTTTCTTCTCTTTGCATCTGCATCTGCATTTGTATTTGTCTATCTTCTTACTCTCTCTCTCTCTCCATCTGCCTCTCTTCTTTCTCTCTCTCCATCTGCCTCTCTTCTTTTTCTCTCTCCATCTGCCTCTCTTCTTTCTCTCTCTCCATCTGTATCTGCCTCTCTTCTTTCTCTCTCTCTCTCTGAATCTGAAGCTTTGCCAACTCTAAATCCATCTGGTTCTTTAACTCTAATTCCCTTAATTTCCTGTCACAACCAGATACAGGCTTTCTCTTCAAACTTAAAGCACTATTTTCAAAAATTCCCTTTCCTACTAAATACTGAATCAAAATAATCTTTATCTCCTGTTTTGTCAATGATACTTTTGCCTCAGATAGACTGTATTTTCTGGCAAGCTCGAGCAACTCATCCTTTCTCATACACTCTAACCCCTCCTGGGTAGGTTTTGAAATGAAATTCTGAACATTAGATGCCATAGTAAATGCTTGTTGGTTTCACACAAAAAAATTCTCTATTTAAAATCTTTGCCAAAGACAAAAAAAAAAAAAAAATTCCAAGACAAAATCAATATGAATTTCAAAGATAAATTTAATATCTCTAATATGCTTTAAAGAAATTCAATCCCAGAAGACGAGCCCCCAATTTCTGTTACGACTCTATGGTCTAAGAAAAATGTAACAGAAAGAAAGTGAAACCAACAAATCAAGTAAAAATCAACAAACAATTTATTACTAGATAATTAAAATGAAAAATAAAAAAAAATCACTTACAGTAATGTGTTTTGAAATCCTAATAATCCAATAAGAATGATTGTTCTAATCACAAGTCCTAAATATAGAATGTTCCGAATTCACGGCTGTGTCCTTGAATGTTATGATGTGCTAATGGTCTCCAAAGTCCTGATGTACTAGAAATCTTGATGTGCTGATGTCAAAATGAAGTATTCCAAAATCTCTGAATAAGTTCACATAAATTCCAAAATCATCAATTAAAAATCCAAAATCCAAAAGTTTGTGAGCACTGTTATAATCCAATGAATATTTAAAATAATTCCTCTCTTATAATTTGGAATGAATTTTCACAACTGTAATAGCTCTTTACAAGACTGATGGTAATGTCAAAACTGAATAAATGTCCACCAAACATGGCATATATAAAGATTGGTCACATGACAGAATGTTCTAGAATATGAGTCATCTTAATGTAATTTTACTTGTAAACAAAATTCAACCTTGACCTTCAAATTGAGAAAACATATTGATCAAAACAACCTAATTCAAGGACACTAGTTAAACATGTTTTTCCTGATAAACATTAAGATTTAAGCAAATATTAAAGTGAAGAAACATTTATAATTTCCTAAAATATTTATAATATTATATAAACATCATACATAACAATGTCAACCGTAAGTATGTCACAATATCTTGGGTCATGGCTGAGTCGGTTGGTGATAGTAGAAATGTGCTTATCTAGTATCACCTCTTTTTGTTAACAATGCACGCTCTCAAGGACATTAGATTACTTTGTAAGAATTTTCGTGTCAAAATCACAGCTATTTTTAGAAGTATTTAATATTCGCATGTAAGAAACTTTAATATTTTAATGAAATTGTCATTCTGTAGTTGAGGCTTAGCTAGTATATATTCAGGCTAGTATATATTACATGTTTATTTGTAATATTCACTGGAAGTTTCTCCTAAAACAGGA
Organism: Margaritifera margaritifera; assembly: GCA_029931535.1. Lineage (NCBI taxonomy): Eukaryota > Metazoa > Mollusca > Bivalvia > Unionida > Margaritiferidae > Margaritifera > Margaritifera margaritifera. The sequence continues at coordinate 5,342,422 of JAQPZY010001666.1, read as the reverse complement.
GAGATCTCAAGACAAGAGACGAAAAAACACGGCTGACTTGTTTACAGAATCGGTCAAATGATCTTCAGCAACGTCTGATCAAGTTCATCATCATCATGAAACAAACTTTCATTTGATGAACTTTTGATTTTCAAGTTAACACAACATTTATTGTTTGGCTCTAAAGTAATCCACGTTGCACAATTAACCTCGTTTCTTAAGTCTAAAGTATAGTGCTTTTAAGAATTAATTTACGACTGCTATTGTCAGTATTTACTATGGCTGTTGTCAATATTTACTACTGCTGTTGTCAGTATTTACCACGGCTATTGTCAGTATTTACTACGGCTGTTGTCAGTCTTTACTATGGCTATTGTCAGTATTTACTACTACTATTGTCAGTATTTACTACGGCTATTGTCAGTATTTACTCTGGCTATGATCAGTATTTACTACGGCTGTTGTCAGTATTTACTATGGCTATTGTCAGTATTTACTATGGCTATTGTCAGTATTTACTATGGCTATTGTCAGTATTTACTGCGGCTATTGTCAGTATTCACTATGGCTTTTGTCAGTATTTACTACAGCTGTTGTCAGTATTTACCACGGCTATTGTCAGTATTTACTACTTCTGTTGTCAGTATTTAACAGGAAATAAATATTTGTATTAGGCATCAATCCTTACGATAACCATTCTTACCTTTGTGTGAAAAAGTCCTTTTTCATCACATTCTGACTGTTTCAGTAGTAAGAAAACCAAAAACGAAGTTCAGGATGTGGCATTATTTTCCCGCTTTAAGAAGCAATTATGGCCAATTTGTTAAGTAAATTAGATATATAAAACACCCAAATATATTTTTTATGGAGATATCTGCATATCCCTAGTTACAGACCTTTGGTTGAGCATGTCAATTTGTGAATGTGCGAATATTAATCAGAGATACGGTAAACTATAAATGTGCAGGAACTTTCAATTAAGTCATTTTTAAATAGTTTTCTTAAGGTTTCCATACACACTTTCATTATTACAGCATGTATTGTGACCATATGACTTCATTCTATACACACTTTCATTATTACAGCGTGTATTGTGACCATATGACTTCAAATAAGCATATCAAAATCTATATATTGTAATTAATTCTAACTGCTAGTAGTACAGATGTTACATCATGGTAATTACAAATAGATAAACATTTAATCAACTGCCGCTAGAACAAACAATCTAATTTTGTTAGTTTCTAAAATTTCACCAAACAATGTCCAGACCTTAACAACCTTAATAACGCCTTTAGCATTTCAATGTTTCATTGTCTCCTTTTTATTCCGTAATTTGTGTTCATAGTTTGTGTCAGGCTGGCTATGTCTGTGTTTGTATCTGCTCGTCAGTACATGTATGTATAAGTTCGTGTTTCTGTATATGTAGGTGTGAATGAAAGTTACCAAAGAAACAAAAGCTATTTATAGCGTGTAAATTCTAAGCATGGAATATTTCAACTCATACTTAAATGATATGACAATACTTTTTGCTCATAACAGAGTCTGATGATCACTACCGTATATACTCGCTTATAAGTCGAACCCGAGTGAAAAAAACATAGACCCTGATCATGCACCGGCAGATCAACATCTGTGTTGTTTGTTCTACTGATTACTCCTAACAAACTGCACAGACCCAGATCTGTCAACGCATTATGCGACGGCAGATCTGGGTCTGTGCAGAATGCCGTTGGATTTTACTCATAAGCGAATATATACGGTAGGTTATATTTGACAACAGCTTCACCAGCAAGAAATTGCCAGCGGCAATCGTTTATGAATATGGTGTCAGAAGGAAATGAGGTCATACCTGTGTTTTCCATTTATTCATTCATTCATTCAAAGTTTTCACGATAGCTTTGCTCCACTCGCATCATAACGACTTGAAATGCAACACGCACTGCATTACACGTTTAAAGCAAATCCAACCAAAGTGGGTTCAGGTCAGACCCTCTGTAAATTGTTACCTATCAGTCAATTGTTACCTATCAGTCTATTGTTACCTATCAGTCTAAACGCTTCTGAGGAAAGATATAAAAACTGTACAGGATTTACTTTTGTGCTTTAATCTGAACTGATTATATAAAAAGTTCACAGCGAGTAGCTTGCACAAAGGTATATACGGAAGTTAATACCATTTGATCATCTTGTATGATAGCCTGTGGGTAGAGAGAGGAAAATAAATGCGAGACCAACTTTGACAGCAAACTATATATATATATATATATATATATATATATATATATATATATATATATATATATATATATATATATATATATATAAGGTTATATTGTGACAAATTAAGTACACACAATTTTACCCATTTTGCTCTTATTTAATTTAGAAATAACATTTCACGTTTGTTTTTCGAGCAGGTTCATGACAATTGGAATTAATCTAGGGACTATCGTAGCATGCGATCAGCGAATGTAAAAACTAATTAGGCAATAATTCAGAGAAATTCAAATATCAAATAGAATAGATACTCATCATATGCCATCAACAGGATCAAAAGAATTTTGTGTCACTCGCGTCTCAAACGTCATCTGATTAAACTTGTATGTCATACATGGTCAGGATATTAACACAGCTTTGGATTGGTGTAAAATAAATAATTGATGACGAGTACTAATATGTGAACTCTATTAGCCTTTGTAAAACGATAACTTGAATATACTAAATTCTACGTATGATCTATCTGTTTTCTCTCAACTGAACTTGACGAGCTGATAGCACGATCAGATAAAATTTATTTGTTAAGACACGCGCGTGAGGCAGCTCGGGATATTGATGAAACCAATTTAGGTCAGTCTAACAGCATTTTGCACTTTCTTACTTTTGCGCGTTGTGAGAAATAATGTTTCTTACTAAGTACAGAGTACTTTTCATTGTCTATTTTGTTACATGTTAAATTATGAAATTAATATGTGTTGGAACAATTTTGTAATTTTTCGTACGTCGTGTGAGAGTCTAAATATATTCACCAGTTGGGCCAGAATTGTCAATAGAAACAAGTCTAATTATCTTCCGAATCTTAATTTTCTAAATATTGTAAATTTAGATATAGTGCAACTTTGAATAGTGCTCTACCAATTTAATTTTTGTAGTTCTCATGTTTGGATAAACATTACTATAAAAATAAATGAAATATATCTTTTATTTGTTGTTTAAAATTTGTTTTTTAATTTAGTTACAGACGCCTACCGCTTCTTTTGTATTTGCAATATACATTACGTTTTATTATGAAAAGGCAAGCAAAAGAAGAAAATGTCTAATATCGTCTCAAATTGCTTTTTCAGTCTCATCCGATCCATCTTCATTATAATCATCCAGAATGATTAGTAGATAATTCCCAGTTGTTTCTTTCTATCACGTTAATTCCACTTGATTTGGACTTGAATGATCTACTTGACATGGATGGGGGAAAAAAAGAAAGAATATTTTTCAGTATTGAAGTCCACTGACTCAAATCAGAAACAACATATTGACAGACAGTGCCTATGCATATACTCTAGAAATATGAGTACTTGGAGTCTTTATACTCTAGAAATATGAGTACTTGGAGTCTTTATACTCTAGTAATATGAGTACCTGGAGTCTTTATACTCTAGAAATATGAGTACCTGGAGTCTTTTTACTCTAGAGTTATTAGTACCTGGAGTCTTTATACTCTAGAAATATGAGTACCTGGAGTCTTTATACTCTAGAAATATTAGTACCTAGAGTCTTTTTACTCTAGAAATATGAGTACCTGGAGTCTTTATACTCTAGAAATATGAGTACCTGGAGTCTTATATCTAATTGTTTTATTATTTAGAGTTATTCAGATACGAACTCCTTTATTGTACAAACAAAACAATGTTTATGTAAACTCAATTCAATAGTTTCGCTGTCATTACTTTCAAAACCATTAAGTAACTTATATCGATGTAGCTTCATATACATATTCTGCTAGTTAAGTGGGGGACAATGAGGACAATTTGAAAAGTTGTAATATAAGATTAAATCCATCCGTGTTTAATAACTATGCTAATGTAACAGAATAACAATATTTCGCCATTGTCCACATTTACTTAATTGATTGTCAAGTATATACTGTTCTTGGTTGAGATATTGAATGGGAGGACGCATTTATTTATTTATTTATTTGCAGAATATTTATCCTTCATATTTGATTACATAACAATGCAAATTTCTACATGTTCTGCTTACATTACATAACAATGTCTATTTCTACATGTTCTGTTTACATTACATAACAATGTCCATTTCTACATATATTGTTTTACATTACATAACAATGTCCATTTCTACATGTTTTGTTTTTAGATATTGATGTTAAGTGAAATGTAATATTTAAACATAATGAGCGATCAAAGATGTCATTTTTACATTGTTAATATTTTGCTATTGTCAAATTTTCCAGTTTTACCAGGATTTTCGCTGATATTACTCTCTTTAGATTTCTACTGACCAAGATTTGCCCCTTTCATATTTCTACTGACCACGATTTGCCCATTTCAGATTTCTACTGACCACGATTTGCCCCTTTCAGTCCAGTCTTGTACAGGCTAGCAAATATTAAAATGCACAAGTAAGGAATTTTTTTTTTTTCTTTTTTTGCTGTTGAAGTCGATTATAAATTAATTGAAGCCATGCCATATCTCATATATGTCCTTCACAAATTAGGGTTTAATTATTCAATTCCATGAACTTAGGATTGTTTCGAGCAGAACCAGGCTGCTATGGTTATTTGTAAAAAATTATAACAAAGCTGTACAAACCGGATTTAATCTTCGCTGTTTGTATGAAATATTCCCTATAATGGATGTAAATAAAAACAGTTAATGAGAGACATCAAAGTTATTTTGTCTCCTTTTTATGTAAACAGTGATCAGTTATTCACAATTATTCGCCATTCTTCTGTTGACCAGAGCACGTGAAGCTCTATTAGGTAAATTTGTATTGTTCTCGTTTCGTCCTATACCTTCTATGACCCATTCTTTGTCATATACATTGTTAATTGGAATTCTTATGTTGATCCGGCAGTTGCTATTTGTAATGAGGAGAAATCGTAGAAAATCTGCAACTTTGAAGAATAAAACTCAGTAAATACATTTAATATTACTAAACAAAAAGGACAGTTTTAACACTTATATCTTGAGGATTTGAAGTTGCAATTACCAAGTTGTGCCGTAAACAATGACTCTAACACTTACCTGTCTACTTTTTATTTTATGTTTCAATTTAAGCCAATAGTTTCAGGTACCTACTTCTCTCTATGTTGATATATTATCATCTAAAACTTTCTTCTTTTCATCAATAACAATATAAGACATAATTTTGAAAAACAACAGCAACTATACCCAATGTTTTCATTATCATGAAAGCATTATCAGCAATACAATGTAAGCATTATCAGGGGTACAGTCTAAGCATTATTAGGGGTACAGTCTAAGCATTATAGGCGGTAAAGTCTAAGCACTGTCAGCGGTATTTAAGCATTATCAGCGTTACAGTCTATACATTGGTACAATCTAAGCATTATAGGCGGTACAGTCTAAGCACTGTCAGCGGTATTTAAGCATTATCAGCGGTACAGTCTAGGCATTATCAGCGGTATATACGCACTATCAGCGGTACAATCTAAGCGTTACAGCGGTATATAAGCACTACAGCGGTACAGTCTAAGCATTATCAGCGGTATATACGCACTATCAGCGGTACAATCTAAGCGTTACAGCGGTATATACGCACTATCAGCGGTACAATCTAAGCGTTACAGCGGTATATAAGCACTATCAGCGGTACAATCTAAGCGTCACAGCGGTATATAAGCACTACAGCGGTACAATCTAAGCGTTACAGCGGTATATCAGCACTACAGCGGTACAGTCTAGGCATTACCAGCGGTATATCAGCACTACAGCGGTACAATCTAAGCATTAACAGCGGTATATCAGCACTACAGCGGTACAATCTAAGCATTATCAGCGGTATATAAGCACTACAGCGGTACAGTCTAAGCATTATCAGCGGTACAATCTAAGCAATTATTGCAATAATTTCAAACAAATACAATACTCGAATAGGAAGACACTTGCACCTATATATGTTTTGCTTATCTTTTTGTATGTCCGTGCACGTGTATAGTGTATTTTTTACATTGCTTCTGTATGAATACAGTGTGTGAAAGGGAATGGTAAACATTACAACGGTACTCAATAACTAAACACATACATTGACAAAATGCAGATTTATCGTGCATCTACACTGCAAACTCTATTGGGGTTGGGTGATAATTAGATGAAAGAAAAGTGAAAATAATAATTAGCAGTTTATTTTTTCTTCTGTGACGAGGGATAAGATGCTACCTTTGTTAATAAGAACGATAAAAAGCTAATGCCGATGAAGACGATGATTTAGATGACTTGAATGATTTTTTGGCGCATAGTCAATTCGTTGACTAATCAAAAACATATACTGTTATTTGAGGCTTGAAATAATATCTTTAGACATATTCCATAGTTGTTTGCATTACACTTCAAAGGCAGCTGAATAGATGATTGTGTGCTGCGGATGAAAAAATCTTTATGAAAAATGCATTAATGGAAGACATAACCCCATTTTTATCACCTTGTGTCGATAGCTACTCAGACAACAGGCCATTATCATTCGGATTAATTTATTGTCATCTTCTTACAAAGAAGGATTTTTCTTATGCACAAATAACGCATAAAACACGAAGTAACCATTGGATTAGTATCTGATTTACATTTGGAAATTTTAAATTGATAACTAATATGTACAAGGCAGTCATAACGACGAATATTGCAGGAATTCACACATTGTCCAGGTCATTAAATGCTACAGAAACCGGAATTGGTTGATTAACCAAATCCGTTGAAATAGGCACATAACAGGTCTTGCCTGACAGTTATTGTACTGTGTGTTTGACTTATGGCTGATTTCCCCAAGATTATTATCAATGTATCACTCTATCAGAATTATGAGGCTTGTTTATTCCTCGAAGGTTTCCTTTTTATTTCTAAATCTGTGCCAATATTACATTTCCTATGCAATATACGGAAAGTTATTATTATCAAAAGCAATATAGGGTGTCGTAAGGCCACTCGTAACGTACACACATCAATACTAAAGCATGGATTCTGAATTAACAACAGATAGTCTATTGTTATATGCTAGAAGTAAAGTATTTCATTAGGCTATCAATGGGTAGAATAAACGGCTCTGTCTGGAGAGCTGATAAATTGCACTTTGAACTATTATTAATGTGGGCTTGGTTAAAATCTAACTGTACACTGTTTTAGCCGGAGCTGAGATTTGATAACATTTAAATAATTATGCTATAACTTTTAATAATAATAATAATAATAATAATAATAATAATAATAATAATAATAATTATTATTATTATTATTATTATTATTATTATTATTATTATTATTATTATTATTATTATTATTACAATGACAGTGACACTGAGGGTGCGGTATAAAAGTTGTAACATTGTAACATATATAAAACCAGTTAAGGGCTAATTGGTGTACGGTAAAATGTAGACATGGTTTGAATTTGCAGAATAGAAATTATTAGGATTTGTTTCAACTCGTTTTTCCAATTTCGCCCACAAAGTAAATAAGAGAAGTCTTTGAGCAAGAGAAACCTTGTAAATATACGAGACAAGGCTCTCTACTGTCATAACTTTGTGAGCAACAGTACGAGACAAGGCTCTGTACTCTAAAATCTCTGTGAGCAAGAGTACACGACAAGGCCCTGTACTCTCAAACTTTGTGAACAAGAGTACGGGACAAGGCCCTGCACTCTAAAAACTTTGTGAGCAAGAAACTCAAGATAAGTTGAAAATCCATATATTAGATACGACACTTACCATAAACCTACATCAGTGAAATTCTTCAGTCATGTAGAGGGACACTTACCATAAACCAACATCAGTGAAATTCTTCAGTCATGTAGAGGGACACTTACCATAAACCTACATCAGTGAAATTCATCAATCTTGTAGAGGGACCCTAGTTAAGTAAAATCTGAACATTCTTTGATTTTAACTTTATTCTAATTAAAATTATAGAGTAATAAATGTTTTGGACTTTGAGCTGGAGTTTCTTGCTCGTAAACTTACAAGAATACAGAATCAGTCTCTAACCACTTTACTACTGCCGACATCATCATCAGTCTGTAACCACTTTACTAGTGCATATATCATCATCAGTCTCTAATCACTTTACATGTGTCGATATCGTCATCAGTCTAAAACCACTTTTCTAGTGCCGATATCGTCATCAGTCTCTAACCACTTTACTAGTGCCGATATCGTCATCAAGCTCTAAACACTTTGCTAGTGCTGATATCGTCGTCAGTCTCTAATCACTTTACATTGATATCGTCATCAGTCTCTAACCACTTGACTAGTGCCGGTCTCGTCATCAGTCTATAACCACTTTATTAGTGTCGATATCGTCATCAGTCTCTAATCACTTGACTAGTGTCGGTCTCGTCAACAGTCTCTAACCACTTTATTAGTGTCGATATCGTCATCAGTCTCTAATCACTTTACAAGTGCCGATATCGTAATTCATATCTGCTATTCTGGCTTTTATCTTCTATGCCTGAGCATACATCTTCCTTTTCTGTCCTATAAAGGCATATTTTCTCCTTTAAGAAAAACATTGCGATCCGATTTCTAAGTTTTTAAGAATGGTTTATATTGAATAGACTGATAGGCGTTGGAATGAGATATGGGAGGAGGAAGCGATGTGTGCGTGTGTGTGTATGTGTGTTCTTGAAGAGGTAATGAATTCAGCATCTCGAAAACCATCCATAAGATAGCATTAGACATTTAGTTGCAAGTAATAATTTTCATATCTTATGCAATATCAAATCTTAGATGTATAAGATATGAATATTTAATATTAAATGGATAGTGTCTTATTTGCATATGAGTGTATACATGCTTATCATGTACCTGTTTCCGCCAAGTAATATCACATCCATTGCAAATATCACCATGTGTATACAGAATCCGCCCGCTACACCCGGTGTTAGAATCTGCTGCAATATATCAGCAAGAAATAATTTAAATCCAAGAAATATGTGTGGAACATTCCAATATAAAAAATTCAAAATAGATAGATCGCTAGATAGATAGAAATTTCCTGTCTGCAGAAATGATGTAATGTACTATAGTTCCACGAAATAAAGGAGCAAATATTTATGAACAGGGGTGTACATTTTCCAATCCCGATGTACTGTTGTAATGCAGTTTTTGTAGTTTCAATATAAAGTATAATTGCAACCTGTGTGTCTCGATCTGCATTCTCCTTTTTTAAGCTTTGTATTTTTGATCGAGTTCTATTTATAGTCCTATGTTTGATCTACAAGATCAGGGACGTGTTGTATTTTTGATCCATAAAATCAGGGTCGAGTTCTATTTATAGTCCTATTTTTTTGATCTACAAGATCAGGGACATGTTGTATTTATGATCTATAAGATCAGAGACGTGCTGTATTTTTGATCTATAAGATCAGGCACATGTTGTATTTTTGATCTATAAGATCAGGAACATGTTGTATTTTTTATTTATAAGATCAGGGACATGTTGTATGTTTTATCTATAAGATCAGGGACATGTATGTTTTATCTATAAGATCAGGGACATGTTGTATTTTTGATCTATAAGATCAGGGACATGTTGTATTTTTGATCTATAAGATCAGGCACATGTTGTATTTTTGATCTATAAGATCAGGAACATGTATTTTTTATTTATAAGATCAGGGACATGTTGTATGTTTTATCTATAAGATCAGGGACATGTATGTTTTATCTATAAGATCAGGGACATGTTGTATTTTTGATCTATAAGATCAGGGACGTGTTGTATTTATGATCTACAAGATCAGGGACGTGTTGTATTTTTGATCCATAAGATCAGGGTCGAGTTCTATTTATAGTCCTATTTTTTTGATCTACAAGATCAGGGACATGTTGTATTTATGATCTATAAGATCAGAGACGTGCTGTATTTTTGATCTATAAGATCAGGCACATGTTGTATTTTTGATCTATAAGATCAGGGACGTGTTGTATTTTTGATCTATAAGATCAGGCACATGTTGTATTTTTGATCTATAAGATCAGGGACGTGTTGTATTTTTGATCTATAAGATCAGGCACATGTTGTATTTTTGATCTATAAGATCAGGGACGTGTTGTATTTTTGATCTATAAGATCAGGGACGTGTAGTTTGTATTTGGAAACAAATATCCTATCAATATATTCACTTGCGAACAGAATAGCTAGATAAGACAAATAAAGTGCAATTATCTAAATCAAATGATAGATGGTCGAGCACTGGAGTGCTGTTTTAAGACGACTGATTTTGGCAAGGATGACTGATGACTACATGCATTAGAGAAAAGACCAGTGTTTTATTTTTACCACAAAAAAAAAAACAAAAACAAAAGAGAAAAAATAGGAGAAAAAAAAAAAAAAGAATCAGATGTGTTAATTAGTAGCATATCATACCATGCAGCTAAAGTGTCATTTTTTCGCTTGTCGGGGGAGGGAACCATTTGTCAAAAATATCTTGTCTTCTGTTAATTATTTTAATAAAGATCCTCGATACTGTTATACAAAGGTAGAAATTTTTAATTCAAATCGACCTCTTAAGCGAGTACATAATCATTGGGGACAAGCTTAAAACAATTTGATTAATACGTGAAACTTGAATAGCGTTGTCTCATATGTGACCCGAGGTCTGCAGAGGGCGGATGGGGGGGGGGGGGGACGAGCCAGCGCGATCCCCACCACCACCCAAAAGATAAAAAAATTGAGCGCGTAACAACCGGAACGTTCCCAAGAGTAAGTTTTATTTACAGTTACATGGTGCTTCGTCCCCTGGGCCACTACCTGGGGTTCCGTCCCACAGACCCCTTGCCTACTTGTTTACGCCCACCCTCCAGCCCCACCTCCACCTCCAGCCCCTAAACAATATTTCTGGATCTGCCACTGGTCTGTTTGCCTAAGGGATGGATTATAAGAACCAGTCGCTCCACTGTTAAATTTTTTCATTGACAACTCATTTGTTTGGTCGATAAGGCGGAATCCTTCTCTTGAAGAGGATCATCTGCAAGACTGGAAATAAATTATTTTATATATTTTTCGGAAATAATATGTTATAAAGAAACCATGTTTGTTTTTTCTTCATTCAACTCTCATAGCATGGTAAATGATGACAATGATATATGACAATATCGATATAAGAAAGTAGTTCTCTTGTTTGATTATAATTACTGAGTATATTGCACATTTTATCGTTATTTTCTTCAGAAATTTGCATAGTTTGCACTTTTTACCGTTGTTTTCTTCAGAAATAAATATGCATAGTTTGCAACTGTAAACATCAGGAGATTGACGAAATTGATTAGTCATAATGTATACAGCATTCTGCTGAAAGATCTTAGATGATTACATATGTAAGGGGAAACGCTAATATGGGTCATTGTTAGTGCATCATCATTTTGGCCTCTAGCTGCTTAAAAAAAATACTCCAGAAGCTAACTCACTTTAAATGGTCAAAGGGAAGCCACTCATACGTATAAATAGCTGCCACAAAGCCAAATCATACACACTGATAAAAGAGGTACACTTTAGGGCAAAAGGGTAAGAACTGATGACACGTGAAAACCGATAACCACTGCCGATACATATAAACACAGAAATAAAAAGACCAAAGGATGTCTTGGTGGATTAAAACGCTGCATACTTCCTTCGCAGCAATGTTTGAAATAGTCATGTTTCACCAGCAATTACGCAAACTACTTATTCATATTGAAGACAACAGTAACACGATCATGTACATGCTGGCATATCGTGACTACACGCAGGCAAAAGTGCTGCTGATACAGTACTAAGGCTTTAAAGAAGTTAAACATAAATGTATATAAAAGTGGCCGGATTTAATTGCCATATATTCTGATAATTAAAAGGAAGTTTCTCTTATTGATTTCTCATCATAACGAAATAAACTTATTAAAGGTAGAAATAGTTTTTGACAAGTACCTCTAAGTGAGTGCTGAGCAATATAGTTGACGTGTAGACTATTGTAAATTTGTCACTGTCACTCAATACTCATCATACCGCAGATTAGCAACAATTTATATTCAGTATTGGATTACAGTCATAACAAAAAGATTATTCAAGAAAGATCAAAATGAAATACACACGTTCAGATACCGGTTATAACTCTTTTCTCGTTAGTCAGAGATACCACATGTGTTAGGTTTCCTATGGCTGTATGCAACATAGTGTTTGCGAATAAGGCGCATGATAGCCCATGACCTTGAACTATGACCTGTACCTTTAACATTTCATCATAACTTTAGAAAGCGTGTTACAGAAGGAGCTCCCTGGCCCGAGTATATTATGACGAATGTTATCGTCACGCTTGTACAGCCATGAATGTTTTCGTCACGCTTGTACAGCCATGATAGAAAACCCAGGTCTTTGTCAGTTTTAGAGCTTTCAGAGTCAAGATTATAGTACTAGTAATGAGGTAAGTAACTTAGTCCGCAAGATATTTACGAGGCAATAGAACGTCTTGGAAAATCAGATTTTTCAGCACTTTCAAGAGAAAAGATAATTTAATTTGCAATTTTCTGTAAAGAGAATTACTTTTCTAAATGCGATAAATTCGGTTCATAAGGTAGATGTTTGGAGCCAGCATATGTTGGTGAATCTTTACTTAGGCTGCTGCAAAAGCTATGGTTGAGGAAACTAAAACAAATACATTACGCCATTCACAAATCCTCATATTATACGACTATTTCGTTGTGATTTCTGTGTTAACTTCAAAGTGAAAATGCGTTTTCAGTATTTTCAAACAATGTTGAGTCAATTTATTGTATTTAAGGTGTGTGTGTGTGTGTGTGTGGGGGGGGGGGGGGGGCTGTTTCTTTAACCAAACATCATTTTCCTTACAATTTGAATCAGTCATCAAATCGCATTTCCTCTCTTGTTGCCATGATAAACAGATTAATCACCAATGTCTCTGACAAGTGAACCTACTTCAAGGCCGAGGCCAGACGTATGTATAAATTAAATTTGATGGATGCAACACTCCAAGGTATTTACTATTTCCTATCTGATGGAAACTGGATGGGGCTTACATAATCTATAACTACTTGAAAAATGTAACAATGAGCAGTAACTGCATATTTATCCAGGTAAAAACTATTTCTAGCAATGTTAGAATACATTTTTTAAGAAACTTTTCATTTATGCCATGATCTAACAATTATGTCATTCATCAATAGATTGCATAAGACGTCTCTATTGTCTCAAACCACATGTATGTTTGTCTGTATGTCTGTCTGTACATAATGTGTAATGGTATGCCTTGGGTGATAATCTTACTTACCAGTCATTATTCAGTCTTCTTACAAAGTAATTTAGATGTGAAAGAGCTGGTTATGGGTAAATTACCTGTAGCAAGTAACATTTAAAACTAAGCCAAATGGACTGAGTGGGAGAATCACCGAAAACGTAAAGGGCTGTTATCTAACAGTCATCAACAAATTGTCAGATTAAAAGTATACAAGTATAGTCTATATACCATATTTATGTGACTTATTGTCAAAAGGCAATGTCTAAGATGCAGGCAAGGCCAATGATTGAACTGGCCAAATGATGTGGGCCTCACATATTTCACGTGCAGTCAGATGCAGCCAAAATAAATGATTGAACTGGCTAAATGACGTGGGCCTCACATATTGCACGTGCAATCACTTGCAGCCAAGATCAATGACGGAACTGGCGAAATGAAGTGGGCCTCACATATTCCACGGACAATCCCACATGGCATGTGAGTGTGGATTAACGAGGGTTATTCATCAGGAAACGTTTGAAATTCATTATATACCCCATTGTAAGAATTATTCACATTAAAAAATGTTTTATTATTTCAGTTTCTGCCAATACTATGTATTTGATTGACAAGTTGATATATGTTTTCCACGGGGTCTGTTCTAAATAAAATTAGATTTAAAGATAATCTCAGTAACGTGTCAAGTTGTAATTTGGGATGTCCTATTATGAGCAAAGATTTGGAGAAAGAGAGAAGGAAATTAAATCATTTGACACAAGCCTTAGAAACAATTGTTTGAAATTAAACACGAAAAGTCAGCAATAGATCCAAGAAATTGTTGGTTATGAAAGGTTATGGCGAATAATGAATATGTTGGTGATAGTATTGATGAGTTCCTGGACGTATGAAAGTGTCAATTTCCCTTGCTACCTCAGCTAATATCACTGTTATTGATTACATTTTGCTTCATAAGGCGAACAGACCTCTGCTTGGAGCATGCATTAGGGACAAGAAATTCCTGACAAATAATTGTCATATTTTCGAGTGTTAAAAAATAAAATGAAAAGTTGTGTCTCTCTTAATTCCGTTGGATTTAGTTGTCTTACTTACGGGCATTAGTCGTTTAGAATATTTGTAATCGCTTTTTATTATATGAGCCAAAGAGTTTTAAAAAAGAAAATACTTTGATAGATTTCCGTCCAGAAGAAATTCTTAAGTCATGAATAATAGTTGCAATATGTCGTAGAAGAATAAATCAAATTGTGTAGTCATGCAAGTTAGAGACAAAAATGAATGCATCTTTAACATAAAATAACATTTGATCTTTTTCGAGGCATAATCCCATTTTGCACGTGATCAGTGGTGTACTGGCCATTGGGCATACTGGGACAAATCCCGGTGGGCCGCCGCAAAAAAGTCCGTTTTTACCGGTGTTTTACTGGTGTGAGCAAAACCCCGGGCCTGTCCCGGCAGACCGCCGCATCGGTGAGCCGTCAAAAAAATCCGTTTTTACCGGTGTTTTACTGGTGTGAGCAAAACCCCGGGCCTGTCCCGGCAGATAAGTCCAGGGCCGAGTTGCTTACCCAGTACACACCTGCACGTGATGCAAGGTTTTGGCAGATATACGTCCTAGTGAACAATAAAAATAAAACAGTTGAACCAAATTGCTTTATTCTCATACAACTATCTACTTCGGATAAAAACCTGCATCTGTAGCATTTCAAGGCTATTTTTGAACAAACTGAGGACACTCAAACAGCGATACGTCACATGAATGTCAGGTGATCGGTATTCTAGTGAAGAAAACTGGAAACTGATATTCTAACACTCATACGAACTTAAAACGCTATTCGAGCAGTCAAATGTCATAATTTTCGGCATGACAAATTTACAATATACCGTTAAGCCACACTGAATATGACGCTTCTTATGACGTTAAGCCGCACGGAATGACTTATTTAATCATTTCTGTTCAAATATTTTAAAAATATGTTCGAGTGGGGAATCTTGTATTCCCGGATTAGAGAACGTTAGTTGTGGTTTAAACCGTATCTTATATTCCAGGATTAGAGAACGCTAGTTGTGGTTTTAACCGTATATTGTATTCCCGGATTAGAGAATCTTAGTTGTGGTTTTAACCGTATATTGTATTCCAGAATTAGAGAACGTTAATTGTGGTTTTAACCGTATCTTGTATTCCAGGATTAGAGAACGTTAATTGTGGATTTAACCGTATCTTGTATTCCCAAATTAGAGAACGTTAATTGTGGTTTTAACCGTATATTGTATTCCAGGATTATAGAACGTTAATTGTGGTTTTAACTGTATCTTGTATTCCAGGATTAGAGAACGTTAATTGTGGTTTTAGTGTTACAAATATCCGGTTTACGACCCGTTTGCGTCAGTAAAAGTACTAATAACGTCATCAAATAATAAAATACAATGTTGTAATGATGTAACGTCACAGTTTTAAATTGGTGTAATATAAACGTCAATGATATATTAGAACCTTCTTTTAAAAAAGTCGTCGTTAAATCTAAAAATGTATATGAAGTATTAGTCAAAGCTGGCCACGTATTTTGAATACTGATTCATAGTCCAAAAATTTCAACGAATTAGTATCCTATCGTGTATTCAACTTTTGTTTAACGTATACAACAATAGTACATTTACAGTAAATGACAAGTGAACATGAACATATAAAGATATTACATTTTCAACAAAAGCATTTTTTAAAAACAATTAAAAAAACCCCAACAAACAATCAAACAATAAAACCGACGTGTTGGTATAAGTATTCAGTCTTTTAAATAAGTACTGGAGTCTTATAAATATTGTAAAGAAAGTTCTGTTTACTTTATACACAATCGATTCCTTAATATTATTGTATCTATATATCAGTATGCATACACCATCTAATTTATTACACTAAAGATCTGTTCATGTCCACGAGTGCAGTATGCTAAATTTGAAATGTTGATGTCCACTAGTGCAGAATGGTAAATTTGAAATGTTCATGTCTACGAGTGCAGTATAGTAAATTTAAAATGTTGATGTTCATGTCAACGAGTGCAGTATTATCAATTTGGAATGTTGATATCTCGAGTGCTGTATGGTAAATTTGAAATGTTGATGTCCACGAGTGCAGCATGATAAATTTGAAATTTTCATGTCCACTAGTGCAGAATGGTAAATTTGAAATGTTCATGTCCACGAGTGCAGTATAGTAAATTTGAAATGTTGATGTTCATGTCAACGAGTGCAGTATGATAAATTTGGAATGTTGATGTCCACGGGTGCAGTATGATAAATTTGAAATGTTCATGTTCATGTCCATGAGTGCAGTATGATAAATTTGAAATGTTGATGTCCACGAGTGCAGTATGATAAATTTGAAATGTTCATGTCCACTAGTGCAGTATGGTAATTTTGAAATGATCATGTTCATGTCCACGAGTGTAGTATGATAAATTTGAAATGTTTATCTCCACTAGTGCTGTATGGTAATTTTCAAATGTTCATGTTCATGTCCACGAGTGTAGTATGATAAATTTGAAATGTTTATCTCCACTAGTGCTGTATGGTAGTTTTGAAATGTTCATGTTCATGTCCACGAGTGCAGTATGATAAGTTTGAAATTTTGATTTCCGCGAGTGCAGTATGATACATTTGAAATGTTGATTTCCACGAGTGCAGTATGATAAATTTGAAATGCTCATGTTCATGTCCACGAGTGCAGTATTATACATTTGAAATGTTTATGTTCATATTGCACAGCTATTCCCTTTGATATTTTGCATTAAAACTAAATTTTCCCTGACGGAAATTGCATCATTACTTCCAGAAAGCACTATTCGTAAGATATTACGTATTAGAATAATTTCCCATGGGCAATAAATACATATAACCGTTGGTGTGTGGGGCAATAAATACTTACAAATATTACTCTGTGGGTCAATAAGTGCATATAATCATTAGTGTGTGGAGCAATAAATACATATACACATTAGTGTTTTGAGCAATAAATGCATATACACATTAGTGTGTGGGGCAATAGATACATCTAAACATTAGTGTGTGTGTATGTGTGGGGTCAATAAATACATATAAACATGAGTCTGTGGGGCAATAAATACATATAACCGTTAGTGTGTGGAGCAATAAATACATATAAATATTAGTGTGTGGAGCAATAAATATATATAACCGTTAGTGTGTGGGGCAATAAATACATATAAATATTAGTGTGTGGAGCAATAAATACATATAACCGTTAGTGTGTGGGGCGATAAATACATATAACCGTTAGTGGCGGGGGGGGGGGGGGGGCAATAAATGCATATAAACATTAATGTGTGCGGCTATAAATGCATATAAACATTAGCGTGGGATGCAATAAAAACATATAAAATTAGTGTGGTAGTGCAAAATGTACACGTAATATATTGCCAGATAAAACAGATATCCAATTAATATATGATATAAATAGGTATTCCAATACATTGGTGAATAAGATTAGTAAAAAGCAATCTTCGTATTATCAGAGTGTTTCTATAGTTGAGGTAAACTGGCAAATGAATATTTACACATACTACTTCACATGAAGCTTTTTATTTCTATTTATTTATTCAGAATATGATTCTTTACAATGTGCCTTCATGATATAATTCTGTATATTGTACCTTCATGATATAATTCTTTATATTGTACCTTCATGATATAATTCTTTATATTGTACCTTCATGATATAATTCTTTATAATGTGCCTTCATGATATAATTCTTTATATTGTACCTTCATGATATAATTCTTTATATTGTACCTTCATGATATAATTCTTTATAATGTGCCTTCATGATATAATTCTTTATATTGTACCTTCATGATATAATTCTTGATATTGTACCTTCATGATATAATTCTTGATATTGTACCTTCATGATATAATTCTTTATAATGTGCCTTCATGATATAATTCTTTATATTGTACCTTCATGATATAATTCTTGATATTGTGCCTTCATGATATAATTCTTTATATTGTACCTTCATGATATAATTCTTGATAATGTGCCTTCATGATATAATTCTTTATATTGTACCTTCATGATATAATTCTTTATAATGTGCCTTCATGATATAATTCTTTATATTGTACCTTCATGATATAATTCTTTATATTGTACTTCATGATATAATTCTTTATAATGTGCCTTCTGATATAATTCTTTATATTGTACCTTCATGATATAATTCTTGATAATGTACCTTCATGATATAATTCTTTATAATGTACCTTCATGATATAATTCTTTATATTGTACTTTCATGATATAATTCTTTATAATGTGCCTTCATGATATAATTCTTTATAATGTGCCTTCATGATCAGATCTTTGAAATAATAAATATTTAATTAGTCAGCTTAAAATAGAAAGAGTGGAGAACTATTATATTGGACTAATAGCCTTAGATTTGCTAATATAATAAAGAACTGATACAATCAATTATTCAAAATACGAGTACGGATTGGATTCATTATTTTCTAAGCATATATTTTTCCACAATTATCTTCGAAGTAACTGCGAGCTTGTCAGGTTGATAATGAAAAATGAATGACATATTTAGGGGAGAATGAAAAAGAAATGTACATCATTTGATTGTTGATAAATTGGAGCTAAATTTGAAAGCCGTAAAAATGAATTGTACATTTAATTTGAACCGTTTATATTTATATAAGATAACCCACCCCAAACATAGAATATAAGATAACCCGCCCCAAACATAGAATATAAGATAACCCGCCCCAAACATAGAATATAAGATTTAGAACAACGTATCAGATTAAACACTAGTTCGGCTTTAATATTTCATTTTAAATCCGTCAGCCCTTACGTTTAGTACGAACTTCCCCTTTGTTTTCATTTTAACCTAGCTTGCGCGAAAATAAAACTTCAGTCAGCCGCTTTATTAATATGTCAGTAAATTGTATGCCATTTTCATTACATCCATTTTACAGTAATAACGTTCAGTCAGTTTCATTTAAAATTCTGTGTAGATTCATTGTATATTATCATTGTATATTATCATTTTGACAAAGATTTATTTTAGACACTATCAACCAAAATGTTATCAAATCTTTTGCATATAGAACACATGTTTAGAAATAGTATGTGTCGATTTAGTTTGTTTTAAGTAAATCGTCATTCCGAGGCTTAGTTCTGCAATGAACTATACGTTTTCGTAACAAGGAAATATCTTCATAAAGATGAAGATATGCCTCTCTTGAAGAAATAGAAACTAGACAGTATAATACAAGCTTCTCTCTGACTTTATGTTTTCTGAACAGCAAAGAAGTTACGACACTAATTTGAATCTTCAGAATCTTGATTGGCTTCAGGTGTGGGTTATCAGTTAGTGACTATATTCATCCATCCATGGTGTGGGTTATCAGTTAGTGACTATATTCATCCATCCATGGTGTGGGTTATCAGTTAGTGACTATATTCATCCATCCATGGTGTGGGTTATCAGTTAGTGACTATATTCATCCATCCATGGTGTGGGTTATCAGCTAGTGACTATATTCATCCATCCATGGTGTGGGTTATCAGCTAGTGACTATATTCATCCATCCATGGTGTGGGTTATAAGCTAGTGACTATATTCATCCATCCATGGTGTGGGTTATCAGTTAGTGACTATATTCATCCATCCATGGTGTGGGTTATCAGCTAGTGACTATATTCATCCATCCATGGTGTGGGTTATCAGCTAGTGACTATATTCATCCATCCATGGTGTGGGTTATCAGCTAGTGACTATATTCATCCATCAATGGTGTGGGTTATCAGCTAGTGACTATATTCATCCATCCATGGTCAGAACTCTTTTCTGGTTTTGCTAGTTTTCCGCTCGTCAGGAACCAAAGTTACAATGGTGTATCAGCTGTGTCGTGAAAAGGGTGAAAACCCCACAGAATACCGCAAACATGTATGATATTTGTTAGCTACTAATATTGCAAAGCAGTCTGTAACCAGACATATATATATATATATATATATATATATATATATATATATATATATATATATATATATATATATATAGATATATATATATATATATATATATATATATATATATATATATAGATATATAGATATAGATATAGATATTGCTATCTTGTTGTTTTTCTACCACTGGAATTTAAAAATAAATTTCGAGATTAAAAAAGCTAACGAGAAGGATCTTACCCACCCAGTCAAGAAAATATGAAATATAAAAACATTAAACATTCATCATTAGAGTTCAAACAAATGTAATGCCTTTGATGATGAACACTGTAAATTACCTGAAATTTGACATATTTATTTTTACCACTGTATATCTTTATAATAACATTTCTAGACAGGTTGCTGTAATTATTTATTCATGAATTTTTATGTCACCAATAAAATAAAAACCCAAATATTTCTTTTTTAAAATCATCATTATTGATAAATGGATAGAATAATTTGGAAAATTCATCTGTTATGTTTTGATTAAATAAATATTTAAATACATTCTGAATCCCCATGCCTCTTAACTTGCTTCAACACAATGCAGATAAAATAAAATGAAATAAAACAGCACAAATCAGAATTTGTATTCATCTCAAAGAAGATTTGGATATTGAGTTTGTTGAAATACGCTAGGATGTTGGAGAAAATGACACAACACTCGTGATATGAAGGTTTTCCCGTTTAAAACTTAAAATCCGATATTTGAAAGTAAAGGCTAACACAGAGTCCATTGATCGTTTAGTGATCTTTAAAATGAATTATATAAAGGATCAGATATAAGTAAGTGGCCCACGAATACCTGCAAATCAATGACCAATGATGAAACCTCAATTATATAAAAACTCATTGCACGTCGATTTGGTGTTGGTAGAGGTGGAGGTATTTTATAAAGCTGCAGTGATTAAGGTAAATCGTTGCTGTAATCTACTAAAGCCGTATCTGTCAGTCACACATAAACTCTAATCCTGGTAATATTTGGCTGTTTTTATTGTCTGATTATGTACCTATCATTGGCTGCTTCGTAACAAAAAGCAAAGAAGAAAAAGAAGCAATTTTCCATCGTTATCAGCGTTACATAAGGCTTTGATGTGAACCTTGCGTTACATAAGGCTTTGATGTGAACCTTGCGTTCAATTGCACGCCAACATTCTGTAGAATACTTGTTATATGGAAGATGGTGATAGACAACTTTTTGCAGCTCTTCCACTTTCTTGATTAATCAACAAGGACACGCAGGGAGAAGTTAGACGATATTTTTTTTAACTATCCCTGTTTGAAATAGGTATCAGAGAAATAGGTATCAACCTGTCTAAGCTTCCTTTAAAGATATTCTGCTTTTTTCTGATAGCATGAAGTTATCCAGATATACTGGATTTTAAATAAGAATACTTATTTTTATAATAATTATATATATATATATATATATATATATATATATATATATATATATATATATATATATATATATATATGGAAGGAAAATAATACATGAAAAATTAAATATTGTATATAGATTTGGTACACGTGACGCGTAAGGGTAATTAAAGCTGATAAGATGCAACATTACAATCATTTCAAATTTGGTCTTGAGGAAAAGTAATCAGTAAGATGAGTCAATATAAATTGTCTTGGACACATTCAAAAGTTATTCTTGATCAACTTTATAAAATTAATGTAAATGTAATTTAGTTGCACAAGTCTGTTTTAATAATTGTTCTGCAGTATCAACATGGACCGAAACTGAATAACTGTCTCTTTTAAATGTGAGAATAATGTAAAACGTCTGTATTTTATGACACTTTCAGCACAAAAGCTTGATTTAAATTCATTACCAATACAAAAGATCAGCAGGTCTTTGCTATTAGATTTAAATAAAACAATTAAATAAACTGGAAGAGGGCATTCACAAAATGCGTATTACAATCAAATCATAGATTTTCAATATATATATATATATATATATATATATATATATATATATATATATATATATATAAGGCTGTTTTGATGAAGTAATTTAGTTTTAATTACCACAGGCATTTTATTTTTCTCGTGAACTTTATATTTGATTAGATACAAGTACAATATTTGGGCTATCTATGGTTTTCATCTTTTTTATTATGAACCTTTCTGTTCACACCAAGGGCTTTATATACGTCTAAACATACGCAAAACACTGTGCACTAAATGTTTCCCCAGTCAAAGATCCAGAAAGGTAATACGTTAGTTACAATGTTACCACTTCATTAGTTATGGTGCATGCAAACAAGATCAAACTGATTAGTATTTATAAATAAGTCATATATTTAATTGGCTAGCTTCATCTGAACGTTGAAACTGTATCTGATGTATAGCAGCAAAAACCTATTCATCTGCATGACTAAATGGCTTGCGAGAATAAAAAAAAGTTTTTGAACTATTTGTAACCCTGAGTTTGGCTTTTGCATGTTGAATAGCAACATAAATATGAAACTCCCCATGGAAATCCTCTGTCAATGTGTCTGATGTTAATGTTGCAGATATCGCACAACATATCTCGCACAGCTGCTAATAATTACGTAATTGTATTCAACAAAGAAACCTTTTCTACAACAACACTCCCTGTAATGCTGCTGCTGCTGCTGATACTACTACTACTACTAATACTACATTTAATAATAATAAGCATGGCATATTATACAAGACATAAGATAACAAGCTAACAGACAACCAAAGATTAAAACGATTGAGAGAGGATGAGAACTACACATACCTGGGAGTTTTTGAGGCAGACAGCACAAAACATGACGAGATGAAGACTAAAATCAGATAAGAGTACGTTCAGAGAGCGAAGAAAGTAATGGGTTGAAGCTAAAAATGGAAGTATCACAGTTGCAGCCATCAATACACGGGCAGTCTCCATCATCAGGTATACAGCTGGCACCTGGAAATTCAACCAAAAACAAGTTAAAAGACATGGATAGAAATGCTAGAAAGCTAATGATCATTCACGGCGTACTGCAAACAATTGCTGATGTGAACAGACTGTGTCTTCCCAGGAAGATCAGGTGGAAGATGCTTGCTTTTCGTTGAAAAGTGTCTACAGGCAGTGACCAGCAACGATGGAAAGTATGTCAGATACAGCAATTAAAAATTCATAGCTTATCACATAAAGAAGGCCTTCTCAAGGAGATTAAAGAAAAAGAAGAATTTCAAGCATAGCAGAGAGAATATAAAGGTGAAGGAAAATGCATAGCGTGGGCAGCTTGTAAGGGAATGGTAACGGCAAGTCGGTTAGGGCATCTGGAAATGGTTCCAACTGACTGAAGAAAGAATCAGAAAGATTGCTAATGGCAGTGCAGAATCAGGCACATATGGTCAACAAAGAGAAAGCAAGTGTACAAAATCAAGATGTCTCACAATTGTTCAGAACATTCAAGAGGAAGGG
The DNA here is from genome assembly GCA_029931535.1 of Margaritifera margaritifera. NCBI lineage: Eukaryota > Metazoa > Mollusca > Bivalvia > Unionida > Margaritiferidae > Margaritifera > Margaritifera margaritifera. The sequence goes on along the minus strand of JAQPZY010001666.1, from coordinate 5,318,497 downwards.
TGTCACGGTCAATCACCTGATCAGTGAGTGCAGCAAGCTAGCCCAGTGTTGATACAAACATCCGCACGACACACGAGCCCTAGCTGTCTAAGAAGTATGGGCTTGAATGAACAAACAAGTAGTACAATAACAAGGCAGAGAATTTGACTTAAAATGCAGACCGACCACAGGATACTGCACATGAAGTCAGACATTGTACTGGTTGACAAGAAGAGGAACCTGACCTACGTCATAGACATAGCAATACGATAGGACTCTCGTGTCGCGCGCAAGGAACAGTAAAGCAGTAACAATGTACAGCGACCTGGCCCTAGAGCCCAGAAATGTCTGGAAAACTCAGAAATTGTACCAGTTGTGGTGGGAGCACCATGAGTAAATACCTCACAAGTTAGGAGACAGCCTGGCCTACTACAGAAAGTGTCACTCCTAGGAACAGCAAGAACACTACTGAAGCTCCTTGATACCTAAGTCCACAGGAAGTGCTCCGATCACAGAGAAAAAGGTCCCGCCAGAATACCATTTTGAAAGGCTGTGGAGGAGAGGACTACTGTTACTACTACGACTACTACTTAGAAGAAGAAAAACATGAAGAAGGAGAATAATAATAATAATAGAAAAAGATAACGAAGAAGGAGAAATAGAAAAATAAAAAGAATAAGAAGATAAAGAAGAAGTAGTAGAAGAAGACGAAGAAGAAGAAGATGGAGAAGAAGAAAGAGAAGAAGATTAAGAAGAAGAAGAAGAAAGAGAATAAGAAGAAGAAGAATAATAAGAAGAAGCAAGAGAAGAAGAAGAATAAAAATAAGAAGAAGCAAGAGAAGAAGAAGAAGATAAAGAAGAAGAGGAAGGAGAAGAAGAATAATGATAAGAAGAAGATAAAGGAGAAGAAGAAGGAGATAAAGAAGAAAAATAAGCATAATAATAATAATAATAATAATAAGAGGGGAGATAAAATCGACATGGACATTATTTCAGTAACTTAATGAAATACTGGTATATGTTACTTTTCTACAGAGATAAGTTAACAAAGTTATATTGGTGTCGACCGTTGTGTTTTGCAATGTCTACAAAACGCAAAACTTTATTCACTTGCAACTAAATAATACTACTATTTTTAAAAATCAACTTGAAATCATTGTTTGATGGATGCTTAAGATCTGTGTGTACTGACTCGACCTTATAAAGTAAACTGTGTGCTTTGCTCAATGCCAATCAAATATTTACATTCTTATACGTACTCAGTATTCACGATCAGGAGTGATTTGTAATAAATAATGTTTATTTGCTATTTGCGTGAGTTAATGTTTGGTTTTAATAGCCCGAGACTTCATTATATTGTTTCTACTGCTTTAATCACTTAGATAAAGGATTTGTGTAGAAAGGTATTTACTTTGATTTTTGATAATGTTATGGCATGAGCTCATTACTTTTCAGATGAACAATGAATACAAATGCAGGAGAAAATTCTTATGATATGATCAATCAAACTTAACGTACAAAAACCCTGCCCTTCACCAAACGTGATACACTGTTGTATCAAATTGCACTCAAATCAACAAGCTATAAAGGCTATAGAGATGAAATATCCTAGCATCATTTTTATTAGTTTTCAGGATTTATTCCATATTTTTCCACTATTAGACATCAGTATTTCTTCTTAATACATAAACCAGGGAAAACAAAACAAAACTAAACAATGAAAATAAAAAAGCGATAAAAAAACCAACCTAAAATTTTAATTGCAAAAGCTTATCAATGCACCATTTCACTTCCAACCCTCCGCCGAAATGTAAGCTCTATTCTCCTTTCTTGCCTGCCTCTTTTCGTCAGTCTATGTATCTATTTTGATTTCTGAAATGAATATTTTGCCCTTTATTACTCTGACTGTACCAATCGGGTGTCATTTTGTTTGAAACCCACATTTGTTGACCTGGGATGGTGAGAAAGGTTAACAACCAAATATATTGATGTGGGTTAGCAATATTACACTCTCGGGTACGATATCCTTTTTCCACATCCATACATCCCATCTCTATTTCAGCCTGTGTCTCTCTGTCTTCACTATCAATCTATTTGATTCCGTCTGTCTCTCTGTCTTCACTATCAAAATCTATTTGTTTCCGTCTGTCTCTCTGTCTTCACTATCAATCTATTTGATTCCGTCTGTTAAAACTAAGATTTAGTAAAATAGAGTTTTGCACCAAAACACGTGTCCAAAACATGTTAAGATCGGCCATATTTTATAGTTTTATAAAATAATGATTAGACCATTCATGTTTGCTCTATCGTCTGCACACAATACATGCATATTGATCCTTTATATAATATCAACAAACAAGTGATTGAAATCCCCATGATTTGTCTTTGTAATACATGTATAATAATGAAGATGTAATCATTTTACATTTTACAACATCCTTTGCATTGTATCTTACCTTAAGGTTCCTGATAGTGTTCACTTATTCTTATACTGTAACTGAAATCTGAACACACAACTATTCTTGCCAATGCTGTGTGACAAGACATGTTTATTGTTGTACGCTGTGTTTATTGTTGTATGCTATGTTTATTGTTGTATGCTTAAGTCTGGTATTTATCTTCTGATGTGTAAAGTCTTAATCCAGCCAATTTTATCCAAGTTGGATGGTTGATTTAACAGCACTTTCAACACATTAGTCGTTATATCATGGCTAGAAAATGGAAGTTGTGTGCCTTTCCTGGATTACAAGTCCGACGCTCTCAATCTGAGCTGCCGTGGTCCCTTTGTCCAACCGTAATCCACATCATATAGATATAGTCCGCATAAGATTTGATTTTTTGTTCTGACAGCCAGCCAGTCATTCTCTTACTTGCTTTATAACTTCTCTGATTCTGCCAGTGGCGTAACTAGATGCACGGTGGGTGGGGTGGGGTGGGGGTGACGCAAGGATAGGGCAAAATACCGCTATACATAATTTGATGGGGGCCCACTCTAAGTGTTTGCGGGGGGGGGGGGGGGCCCAACTTGAAGTTACGCCACTATATTCTGATATACAAAACAAATCCGAAATATGAAGAGGCCTTATCATTTCCACAGAATCAAAACAAGAATAGGGTTGATGGGTCAGAGATGTCAGGAGATGACAGATTTCTCGTAATTACTTCTTATTTATGTTCTATCTACAAACTAGTACCGGGTTGACTTTTCTGGGAAGCAATCAGTTAATTGAAAATAACAGATGCTGGCATGAAGTCATCAAGGCTCAGAGAAAGAGAGGGGGCTTATTATATATATATATATATATATATATATATATATATATATATATATATATATATATATATATATATATATATATATATATATATATAGGCCAATTATATTATACTAGTGTATCTGAACCCTGGCCCCGCTGGCACTAACTGTCTGGGGACAAACCTTGAATTCAGACTCAAAACTCCAAAATGAAATTAACATACGTTGGGCATCTCAGTATCACTGAAATTTGTCATGTATGAACAAACACAAACAAAAAGGTAATGCGGTATTTAATGTTTCTAACCTCGTTCAGGACGACCTCTTGGTAGGTCAAAACCGGTGAAATTGTTTTTTCAGAAAGCCGAGTAATTACGAGTCCTGGTTAAACACATTCAATCTCATATAAAGCCTCTTTAAACACATTCAATCTCTCATGAGTCCTGGTTAAACACATTCAATCTCTCATGAGTCCTGGTTAAACACATTTAATCTCTCATGAGTCCTGGTTAAACACATTCAATCTCATATAAGGCCTGGTTAAACACATTCAATCTCACATTTCAATTATTGAGTAAGTTTTACTAACATCACTACATAAGATCCTTCACTATACAAATAATTTTGTGCAAAAACTTACATTTGCCTACAGCTGACAAATATAGCCATTCAAAGACGAATATAGAAAATATCTTTCATCCAGCAATTATAAAAGAATGTTATCGCTGTAGAGATATAAAAAGCGAGATAATTTCAATGTTAGTTTTCTTTACTGATACTGTTAGTTTCCTTTACTGATACACAAAGAATATTGTGTGTCAATTAGAACGCTTGCAGATATTCCGTAATTGCAAAAATATCTTAACATCTGAAAAAATTTTCTTAACCTTTGTATGCCTTTGTCATTGAAAATAGTCAAATACGTGCCATAGGTCAACTATTTTGCTATGCAGACAATGCAACAGCAACAAAACATCATCCCATATGATTTATACATTCCAATATCTTGCATTTTTATATGCGAATATTGTGCTGGATGGATTGAAGAAAAACAAAAATTAGGCAAAATAATCTAAAGCGGGTTTACCCTACAGAAACTAAACCATTCTTGTGTATTTATGATGCACAGAAATAAATTTATTTCCTCAGTGATCAATTTTAATGGCTATTAGTACTGTGTAAAATAAAATTGTCTTTGTTCAATACGATCGAATACATTAGATTTATAACTAACACATGTCTCATTGAAATTAGGTCATGGGCTGATGTGTGCATGCCTTTGAGAACAATCATAAACATCGTTATTAATTTCAGCTCTCCGGCAAGACAGTGCGGGAAATCAATGTTTGAAATTAAAAATAAACTTTTCTCATTTAAAACCGTTGGTTCTTTTCAAAATTAGACTCCTGTTAGGCTGTTGAGAGGTTGCAGATTCTCGAAAAAATAGTCCATGCAACTTAAAAATAGTCCATGCAACTTATCGAAGTCGTTTTTCGGACTCGGCTCATTAGTTACTAATTGAGCAGGCTACCAGTCTCAAAGTGGTGGAACATTGGATATCATCCAGTATGCTAAAAAAAATGCCGAACAGCACCCTATTTTTAATTGTTCAGAAAGTTTGCTCTAACATCAGTTAAGAAGGACATGTTTTGTGTACAGGGTCGCATAGTGCACAAAACAGTTTTATTTTCTCAAACGTTAACTTTTTGATGCTTACGGAATGTATGGTGAAATCTTAAACATTTCAATACGAAGCTATGTGACCGAACAGTATATATATATATATATATATATATATATATATATATATATATATATATATATATATATATATATATATATATATATATAACTATTCATCAAATTAAAAAATAAGTCGCAACATTGTTTCTTTCAAAGATTTGTTCATTTGTTTGTTTAGATAAAACTTTGACTGTTTTTGAAGTAAGCTACTTTGGAAGTCAAAATAACCAGCGGTGGTTCGTCGAAAAAGAGATATATCTGATAAACATAATATCGTCGATGTGTATAGTTACCATAATGTTGATCAAATGATACATGAATAAACTGAGGACACAGTGTTGATCAACAATACATGAATAAACTGAGGACACAGTGTTGATCAACAATACATGAATAAACTGAGGACACAGTGTTGATCAACAATACATGAATTAACTGAGGACACAGTGTTGATCAACAATACATGAATAAACGGAGGACAGTCTTATCTCTCCTGTCATCCCAATACCAATTTGAACTGATTATTCACACATATGAAGATTGAGCAAGTTCTCTTATTTTCATCGTTAAAATGGTACACCAAGATATTTGTGCGCAAAGCACTTGGCTTTGCAGCTGAAACACCGCGTTTCACAAAAAAAAAAAAAAGAAAAAAAAAACCTACATAAGACCCTTCACTCATAGTTAGCAGCTGACGTATGCCAGCAATTAGAACATCCTCAGTCTTTTCCATCGCATGCTAGAAAAAAACATCGAATGTAATTAGTGGCCATTTTGGACTGCACTCATACTCGTTGTTATTTTAACGTCATAATAACCTCATTGACTTCACAACGATTCAATGACGTGCCATCACTGATAACCTAAGCAGTAGTTTAAGGCCATGGAAACTGAACGATTTCTCCATTATCCTTCATTCAAATGTTCCAGGATTAAAAGTGCAGGTATTTTATCGATTACTGAAACGTCGTGAAATGTTATTTTTATAGCCTATGTTTTATTGTAAAGATTTATTATTCTTATCTCGCCAGATGTTCGTCCGCAAGAAGCTCACCAATCTGGTAAGTATCACTACGATTACCTCAGAGTCTCTCTCTCTGAGAATCGAAGTTATTCGACTCGAACAGGCAAGAGACGAAGGTGTGCCATATTGTATGCCAGGTCATTAGTATATTTAGTCTGTGTTTGGTGTAATTAGTCTAAGCTGTAGATATATATGCTGTAGCTGTCAGAATTAAGCATTATATTCTGCAGATTTAGGCTGAATGACTTCTCTTGCTGGAACTAAACGGGGACTACTTTTCCCTTAAGTACAATGCATGACCAGATGTTTTTTACTTAATAAGTCTATTTCGTCGCAGTACAAGAAATGAAGGGAATCGGTTAAGTACATGTAGCGATAATATTGCCTTAGTCTGGTTATATAGCTTCAATTTGTCCATATGATTATATTTTACGTAAGTAAAAGTGTTGCGCATTCGTTTGTAGACATTGTCCTGGAGCAAAATGAGATTCTCAATTGTATGCATTATATCAATATATATATATCATACTATCGTTCTGTTAATACATGCTTTTTATTATATATTAAAGTGTGAAATATATAAAATTACTGATGAAATATTTTTCAATTTTGTTTTCATTCTTGTGCTTTATACGTGAAAATACAAAATACCGATGATGCCATGCGATACCTGATTGTGTATTCCTACAGAAGTTATACTTGTAGCAAGATAAACGAGCATTTTGTGAGTTAGAGAAATAAATGGAAACTACGTGACCTTGCAAGCATGGACATTACTTTTAGCCGAAGATATTTGACTCCCTATCGTTCGCTTCTCTAGAAAGTTATATCTCCTGTACTACCTTATCAACAGTTATGTCTCATGTACTACCTTATCAACAATTATGTCTCATGTACTACCTTATCAACAGTTATGTCTCCTGTACGACCTTATCAACAGTTATGTCTCCTGTACGACCTTATCAACAGTTATGTCTCCTGTACTACCTTATCAACAGTTATATCTCCTGTACGACCTTATCAACAGTTATATCTCCTGTACGACCTTATCAACAGTTATGTCTCATGTACTACCTTATCAACAGTTATATCTCCTGTACTACCTTATCAACAGTTATATCTCCTGTACTACCTTATCAACAGTTATATCTCCTGTACTACCTTATCAACAGTTATATCTCCTGTACTACCTTATCAACAGTTATATCTCCTGTACTACCTTATCAACAGTTATGTCTCCTGTACTACCTTATCAACAGTTATGTCTCCTGTACGACCTTATCAACAGTTATGTCTCATGTACTACCTTATCAACAGTTATATTTCCTGTACTACCTTATCAACAGTTATATCTCCTGTACTACCTTATCAACAGTTATGTCTCCTGTACGACCTTATCAACAGTTATGTCTCATGTACTACCTTATCAACAGTTATATCTCCTGTACGACCTTATCAACAGTTATGTCTCCTGTACTACCTTATCAACAGTTATGTCTCCTGTACTACCTTATCAACACTGTTGAGAAAAGTCAAAGAAAAAATCCTCTATTTCATACAATATCATAATCGTACGAAAAGGTAGTTTCTATACCTATGGAATGGACTTCATGTCATAATCGTACGAAAAGGTAGTTATACCTATGGAATGGATTTCATGTCATAATCGTTCGGAAAGGTAGTTTCTATACCTATGGAATGGATTTCATGTCATAATCGTACGAAAAGGTAGTTATACCTATGGAATGGATTTCATGTCATAATCGTACGAAAAGGTAGTTTCTATACCTATGGAATGGATTTCATGTCATAATCGTACGAAAAGGTAGTTATACCTATGGAATGGATTTCATGTCATAATCGTACGAAATTGTAGTTTCTATACCTATGGAATGGATTTCATGTCATAATCGTACGAAAAGGTAGTTTCTATACCTATGGAATGGATTTCATGTCATAATCGTACGAAAAGGTAGTTATACCTATGGAATGGATTTCATGTCATAATCGTACGAAAAGGTAATTTCTATACCTATGGAATGGATTTCATGTCATAATCGTACGAAAAGGTAGTTATACCTATGGAATGGATTTCATGTCATAATCGTACGAAAAGGTAGTTTCTATACCTATGGAATGGATTTCATGTGTCCATACATTCCTATACAAAATATTACACAAAATGCAATTTTATCTGGATAATTTCTTGTAATGATCTATATCATGTTCATATTTTCCTTAGTTGTATATAACAAAGATTTTGATATCACTACCGTTATTGTACTCGTGGATAAGTCTCGTACACATGCAAATAGCGTATACCCTGATCTGCCGTCGCATAATGCGCCGGCAGACCAGGGACTATGTCGTTTGCTCTACTGATTACTCCTAACAAACTGTATATATAGACCAAGATCTCTCGGCGCATTATGTGACGGCCGATCCTGGTATATTCAGTTTACAGTTGAATCTAACTTATACGCGAGTATAATCTTACATTTCATTTCAAGCAGGCTTTAATAACTTTATTAATACAATTTCTTGCAAGCAAGGAAATGGATACTACTCTTAAAAGTTAGTCAAAGTGCACTTTGTTGAATACAAACAGTCAAATGATGACATGTACACTGGTATTTATAACATGAAATCCTACATGAAGAATGTTAATTCTTGGGAATGGATACTTGTGTGTCAGAAAAGACGTGCGAGATTTCTTGCATAAACTTAGATTAGGATGTTTTCAAATATCATTGATAGAAATGTAAATATGACATGTATTATATAATAATAATAATATATAATATGTATGACATGTCAAACCATAAGCATGATTTCGCTTCATTTCTTTATATAAACCTGTTCACAATGAACATGATCATGTTCACAATTAACTTTTCTCGTATTTCCATAATCGAGAAGCTAATCAGAAGTATTGGACGTTCATTTACAGTTCAAAACAATGAGCTCTGTCTGTTACAATTAGATTAATTGGATTATCTGTCTGTTACAATTAGATTAATTGGATTATCTCTCTGTTACAATTAGATTAATTGGATTACCTTTTGGGTCCTCATCTTATGCAAAGTCTTTTATTTATTGTATCAGGTTTTGTGAAGATACAATTAATAAAGCTGTGTACATCATTCGTATGCAGAAACACATCTTAGTGGAATCTCACCTAATTACTCTAAGCAAAACAATGACGGAGGAAAATACAAGGATTAGTTTAATTACAATCTGAACGTGTAATCTGGAAAAGGGATATGATGTCTTTATTCACCGGTTTGTAAGACCCCTATCAAAAACCCTATAGATCCAACCCAACTCTGGGCTGAAAAGTAGAGATCTCCTTTTCAATCAGTCGAGGTCTATACTGGAATCAAAACAAAACAAGAAAAGGAAAAGGTTAAACTACAAAGGACAATTTAGGATAGCAGAGTGTCAAAGCTTTTAAGTATTTCCACACAAAAAAAGTTGTCGAAGATTTGTTACAGTTTATATTTGCATTAGCGTTATTTATTTGAGAGAGCATTTTGCTCTTCTCTATAGCTCAAGTACAGTACTTCGTTATTTAATCGAGAGAGCATTTTGCTATTCTCTATAGCGCAAGTACAGTACTTCGTTATTTAATCGAGAGAGTATTTTGCTCTTCTCTATAGCTCAAGTACAGTACTTCGTTATTTATTCGAGAGAGTCTTTTGCTCTTCTCTATAGCTCAAGTACATAAGTACTTCGTTATTTAATCGAGAGAGTATTTTGCTCTTCTCTATAGCTCATGTGCAAGAACATCGTTATTTAATCGAGAGAGTATTTTGCCCTTCTCTATAGCTCAAGTACATAAGAACATCGTTGCTTCACACAGTTAATTTACCAGGGAACTTTAGAAAGAAAGGATCGAATTTCCTATACAGATTGATGTGAACAATGTTTAGGTCGAATTCGGTTATCGCCGTTCTTTGTGTAGAATATTTAGGTCGAATTCAGTTAACGCTGTTCTTTGTGTAGAATGTTTATGTCGAATTCAGTTATCGCAGTTCTTTCTATCAAAGCATACTTAAAATAATTGCAGTTACACGATTCAGCGCTTCACTGAACATTTACACTATACCAATATAAACGCTTTACCCACTTACATTTATATGTATATATATATATATATATATATATATATATATATATATATATATATATATATTACATACATTAAAAAAGCATGGCTTTTAAAGTGCTGTCATCAAACAAATTGATATACTAATACTGTTTGTATATGAAATTGTGATTCATCCATGGCGTATAAATACGCATACAATTATAGTTTCAAGAGAAGACTTGCTTCTGTACTCTGATCAGTGATGAATTTCCACATATTAATTATTAATAAAATAAGAAAACAATGAGAAAAAATAATAATTCCCGTTTTGTAATAAATTAAACATGTTACATAATTTCATTGAAATCCTCTCTCTCTCTCTCTCTCTCTCTCTCTCTCTCTCTCTCTCTCTCTCTCTCTCTCATGCCGTAAAGGACAAAAATACATGAAAATATGTGGAATGAGAGAGAACAAACTTTGAACTTGAACTTGCACCAAGTAACTAAGAGGAACCCGAGTCCTTATAATTTGTACACTTTCCATGAAATTTTTCTGCAGTGTTACACGATACCAATGATACAAAGTTGCAATAGCCTGTGGAGACGAGTAGGCAGAACGGTGAATTCCTTGGCTTACACATACTGTAATCTATTTGATGCTTTGTTTTATTGTATTTTTTTAAACAATAATAAAGTTCTAAAACAGATTATTCTGAAAATATTAAAATGTCTCAAGGTTTCTCTCCCTCTCTCTTTCTCTATCAGTCTTTCTTGGTTGCCCAGTCAGTATGTAAGTTTTACCTCAATTGACCAAGATCTCTCTCACTCTCCCTCTGGATCTATGATGGTAAAACTGACAGGCTAATCCACCAAAAGAGAAACGGAGAGATGGACGATATAAACAATCTTATAGTCAGTCTCCACCCATCCCCACCCCACTCTCTCTGTTAGATGGTCAGCCAGCATGTCAGTTTTACCCCAATGGATCCAGTTCCCTCTCCCCCACCCCCACCCTTCTCTCTCTTTTTCTTGACCATCGTTGCATGCTACGGGTGAAAATCCGTGAAAAAGGAGTGTAGCGGATTTGACTATGGCAAGCGACAATGTCTCTGGACCTATGATGGTAAAACTGGCTGGCAAACCGACCAACAGAGAGAGAGAGAGAGAGAGAGAGAGAGAGAGAGAGAGAGAGAGAGAGAGAGAGAGAGAGAGAGAGAGAGAAACAATTTAATGGTCAGTAGCAATGGGAAATAAAGCATAATAATGACTTAGATCGACTGTAGATGTTTTAATTACCTCTTATTGGTTATTACCTCTTAAACTTATTCCCCTCTCGTTTCGATGTACTCGCCCATGATTGAATGGCCGCGCTTTCACTGTTTTGGACGCTAGCCCAGCAATGTTTGTAGTGCTCCACTTTCTTCATTTAAACGAACTTTCATCTTTAAATTCAAAGCGTCTCTTTTATTTATTTAGTCTATTTGAATGAAAATAGAAACCTTAAAGGAAGCAAATTAACAATTTCCTAAAGGATTATGAATAGCTAAAACGTATGCAGAATTACAGTTTGTAGTGGTATCGCTGGGAAGGGATGTGAAGAGTTCATTCCCTCCGTCAATACACAGTTTTCTGTACTAAATTTAAAATCGATTGGAACAAAAGGATGTGTATTTGTATGTGGTATAAATAAAATATATGTATAGTATGCAAGCTGTATCTTTTATATACCACAAGATGTATACATGTTTCATTAAAAGGAAACTCGGCAAGTCTCGTTTCCTTTTAATGAAAAATTTATACAACCCGTGGTATATCAAAGTTACATGCAGCATACATACCGTTTTCTCTCTCTGTGTGTGATATATATATATATATATATATATATATATATATATATATATATATATATATATATATATATATATATATATATGCATTTCTGTTTTTCTTCGTTCATTTAATATGGCAACTATTGTATGGTCCAGAAAGATTATATGGAAGACATGGGTATATTTTAAACTTTACTTTCAGTACTTTAACACCCATTTCTTCGGAGATGAAAGCAATATTTCTTTAGAAGAAAATTAAGTTTGGATTCATATTGAATTACCAACCAGGAGGCGAAATATTTGGACTCAGTTTATCAAAGATCTATACCTGGCACTCTTTCTGGAAAAATATCGCCACTGCTTGAAAAACGAACAACACATGTCTACAGGGAGCTAATCATTTTCAAAATACTGCATAAAAATATAATGTAGAAGTATTGTTTCGGTATATCATATATTGTATTGAAGAATTTAATTTTGTTGTTGTTTTTTTTTTTTTTTTTTTTTTTTTTATTAATCAAAATTTTTCAGGGGGTCCGGAATTTTTCCTTTTATAGTATCGTCATTTCTTTAAAAGTAAACTGAACCCCCCACTACTCCGAAAACAGAAACTAATTTTGACCCCACATTTGAATCTAACCCCCCCCCCCCCCCCCCCCCCCCCCCCCCCACCACCACCACCACCACCAAGTAAAACCGAAACTCACTTCAAACTTGGAGATGTATTTTAGCTGCTAAATTCCTGACAAACACACTGGACCAGATCATTTACGGTTAGCAAATACTGTAGTAGGCTTATTGGTAAGAAAATGACCCAAGGGCACGCGAGGTTAGTACAATAATTGACTCGCGAGCTGACTCACAATTAGTACCAAGAATAAGATAATCCAAGTCTTTGCACCTTAAAAATAATAGCCCCTTAAAAATAAATATCCAGCTTTTAAGGTAAAGTTTTCATAACTAAACACTTGTAGATAATCCATTTAAAAAAGATTATGTTTATCTGCTTATTATCTAATTGTGATTGATGCTATTGTTTGTATAAATGATCAAAAGAACGTTTTGTTTTCTTTTTTTAAAATTTAAATTAAAAACCCAGCCTTAATTAAGGAGGCATGCGGCCTCGCTTTTAATTTTGTGTGTACGGAGACCGACAAAACAGTATTCTAAAAGTCAGATTCACTCAACTGATTTTCAAAGAAGAAAAATCATTACATACATATTTAATTTAAGTAGCCATGACTGTCATTTATCTTCACTTTAATGTCAAGATGTCAGAACGACCATCTAAACATTGTAGGATTGAACTAGACTTACGGGATAAAATTAGTCTGATTAAAGAGTAGGAATCTGTGCCAAAACCAACATTGAAGAAACTAGGAGACGAATTTGACATAGGAACATTATGAAATTATACGGAGTACTTAAACATTATGGATTATCATTCATTATTCTAATGGACTGATGGTAAAGTTATAAAGTATCTCGTTCCTTAAATGTTTCTTGAGACGAGTACTGTTTTTCTATGTGGTGCAACCGTATTTACTTATGTGACCGGATGTGATTTTCAGAAGGAACGTACGTTGTTCAGCTAATATTTCATTAAATGTTTAGAAAACAAACAGCTTTCTTAATTTGTGCACACATACACAGATGTTCTCTCATAATTAGACTCTCTCTCTCTCTCTCTCTCTCTCTCTCTCTCTAGTCACATAAGCGCTTGACATATTTTTTCACATCTATGAAACCCTCAGTAAACTGAAAACCTCTCAAAACCGAAACTTATATTGGTACGAAGGGTTTTAGGTTTTGAGGGTTTCACTGTATATACCTGGGTTCATCCAGTGACTTAGTTTGAGATTCGTTACGAGCCGATTAAAAGGTGTTTTCCAAAAGTTAGGTCCATTACGACTGGCTCAAGTTTATATACAATCTTAAAGTTTCATTATCTCCTGCCCCAATAAATGACCCCAACACTGCCCCAATAAATGACCCCAACACTGCCCCAATAAATGATTCCAACACTGCCCCAATAAATAATCCCAACACTGCCCGAATAAATAATCCCAACACTGCCCCAATAAATGATCCCAAAACTGCCCCAATAAATGATTCCAACACTGCCCCAAAAAATGACCCCAACACTGCCCCAATAAATGATCCCAACACTGCCCCAATAAATGATCCCAACACTGCCCCAATAAATGATCCCAACACTGCCCGAATAAATAATCCCAACACTGCCCCAATAAATGATCCCAACACTGCCCCAATAAATGATCCCAACACTGCCCCAATAAATGATCCCAACACTGCCCGAATAAATAATCCCAACACTGCCCCAATAAATGATCCCAACACTGCCCGAATAAATAATCCCAACACTGCCCCAATAAATGATCCCAACACTGCCCCAATAAATAATCCCAACACTGCCCCAATAAATGATCCCAACACTGCCCGAATAAATAATCCCAACACTGCCCCAATAAATGATCCCAACACTGCCCCAAAAAATGATCCCAACACTGCCAGAATAAATAATCCCAACACTGCCCGAATAAATGATCCCAACACTGCCCCAATAATTAATCCTAAGACTTATTAGAAATATATAGGTAAGCGACTGTAGCGTACATAAGCTTCCAATCTTCCAATCTTAAGTTCGTTGAGAAAACTGTAGCAATAATCAATATTTCAAGACGCGAGAAGGGAAGTTTATTTCTCCACTAGTCAATTGAAAGTGTGATTGTGTCCCAATCATGCACTTGATATTGGTACACACTCTAAAAGTCGTAAATTCGGCATCAATCATGTGCGACTGGAAAGCGGAGAAATATCTACCTAAAGAAAATAAAAAGAAAACCGTGCTTTTTATACTGTTGATCTCATATATATTAAATTAAGCCGAATTGTAATCTTGCTGTATTTTATGATATAATTAGTTTTTGAAGGCTTTGAAGTTGCATAATCACACATTTTTTCTCCTGGACAGACTTTTAGTCATAAAATTGCATTTGTTTTCAGTCCAACCTGATTGTACTATTCTATCTCTGATATATATATATATATATATATATATATATATATATATATATATATATATATATATATATATATATATGTCAATTTTTATGACAAAGGCCAAAATAAATTACACACAAATCTAAGCATTGTCATCGAAATGTGTCAAACATTTGTCTAATTCAATACAGAAAAGGAAATTTATTGGAAAGAAATAGGAACGTGGAACAACAAAATAGAAACAAGAAATAGGATAAACCCAGATGAATAATTTATCAAACTATTTTTTTTTAAATTTTTATAAATCTGTCGTTTATGCAATAAAGATTTATTCATGCATTGGAAAAGTAAGTCAGTAGTTACAATTCACTTACCTTAGAAATCATATTGAGAAAGGAATTCAATTTACCTTAGAAATCACACAGAGAAAGGAATTCAAATTACCTTTGTACTCATGTAGAGAATGGAATTCAACTTACCTTTGAAATCATACAGAGAAAGGAATTCAACTTACCTTAGAAATCACACAGAGAAAGGAATTCAACTTACCTTAGAAATCACACAGAGAAAGGAATTCAACTTACCTTAGAAATTATACAGAGAAAGGAATTCAAATTACCTTTGTACTCATGTAGAGAATGGAATTCAACTTACCTTTGAAATCATACAGAGAAAGGAACTCAAATTACCTTTGAAATCATACCGAGAAAGGAATTCAACTTACCTTAGAAATCATACAGAGAAAGGAATTCAACTTACATTAGAAATCACACAGAGAAAGGAATTAAACTTACCTTACAAATCATACAGAGAAAGGAATTCAACTTACCTTAGAACTCATACCGAGAAAAGAATTCAACTTACCTTAGAAATCATACAGAGAAAGGAATTCAACTTACCTTAGAAATCATACAGAGAAAGGAATTCAACTTACCTTAGAAATCATACCGAGAAAGGAATTTCATAGGGGACCATGCTATTTCTAGTGTATTCAGAACCTTTACAATATTGGTATGACTGTAGTATAATTTTAAAGAAACATATACAGCATATTGTAGAAAATAAAAACATTTTATTTAAATTATTTATGTTGCAAATAATCATTCCTAAACTATGTTACGTCTTATAAAATTATATTTCAGGTCATTGTATTTGGCCATGATATCTTCACGAGGCACGATAATATGTACTAGGTCATGATATCTTCACGAGGCAAGATAATATGTACTAGGTCATGATATCTTCACGAGGCACGATAATATGTACTAGGTCATGATATCTTCAAGAGGCAGGATAACATGTACTAGGTCATGATATCTTCAAGAGGCAGGATAACATGTACTAGGTCATGATATCTTCAAGAGGCAGGATAACATGCACTAGGTCATGATATCTTCACGAGGCAGGATAACATGTACTAGGTCATGATATCTTCACGAGGCAGGATAACATGTACTAGGTCATGATATCTTCACGAGGCAGGATAACATGTAGTAGGTCATAATATCTTCACGAGGCACGATAACATGTAGTAGGTCCTGATATCTTCACGAGGCACTATAACATGTAGTAGGTCATGATATCTTCACGAGGAACGATAACATGTACTAGGTCATGATATCTTCAGAGGCAGGATAACTTTATCCCAATCTGTCATACTTGTTTGGATAGGTGTAATTTCGTATAGCACTATCGGACATTTTCTAGCAGAACACACACACACAGACACACACACACACACACACACACACAGAGAAAGTATATAATAGCAAATATTGTTGAATATCAGTTCATCAGTGTTATCAGATATATTTTTTCCTATTTATATACTTCAGACCAATTTCCATACAATTTGCATTATTGTTACTATTTAGATATTGTCTTGTACAGATTGTTGAGACGGTCATATTGTCTTGTACAGATTGTTCAGACGGTCATATTGTCTTGTACAGATTTTTGGGACGGTCATATTGTCTTGTACAGATTGTTCAGACGGTCATATTGTCTTGTACAGATTGTTCAGACGGTCATATTGTCTTGTACAGATTGTTCAGACGGTCATATTGTTGCACATCTTTTTCACTTACCGTTGCCAGTCGTGTGACATCGGACTACCATTGTTGACAGGAAAACATGGCGTCCAGATATGACTGTGCCAGGGGGAACAAAATTGACAGTTTTGGGAATATAAAAGTTGTTTTCAGTACAGTCCAATATCAGTGGTATAGCTGTCACTAGGAATATAGATGTTTTCAGTACAATCCAATATCGGTGGTATAGATGTCTCGAGGGATATAGAAGATGTTTTCAGCACAATCCAATATTAGTGGCATAGTTGTCATTAGGGATATAGAAGATGTTTTCAATACAGTCCAATATCAATGGTACAACTGTCACTCGGAATATAGACAATATTTTCAATACAGTCCAATATCAGTGGTATATCTGTCATTAGGAATATAGACAATATTTTCAATACAGTCCAATATCAGTGGTATATATGTCATTAGGAATATAGACAATATTTTCAATACAGTCCAATAGCAGTGGTATATGTCATTTGGAATATAGAAGATGTTTTCAATACAGTCCAATATCAGTGGTATATCTGTCATTAGGAAGTGTACAGACGACCGTGAATATTTACCATGTCAGTATCGAGGTCACAATTTCTTTGACAAGAAAACATTATTGCAGATTTAAAGATCAGTAAGCAAATATTTTCAACAGAAATGATTTAGTATGAAATTCTAGTTTCAATCCAGAGTTTCATTACTTGAAAACAAAGGACTATGAACAAATAAGTATTTTATGGCTCACAGAAACTTAGGTGCGTCATTAACAAACCATGAAAAGAGTACAGTCATGGAAACATCACTGGGAATACGACGAACAGTTCCATGCACGTTGACTTTACTATGTAATTTCATAAGTAAATACTTATGAAAAAAAGATTCATTCATGTATTGAAAATTTACACTAAGTGGGGTGTTTATATCCATTTGCATGATGATGGATAAACAAATCGTATAGTGATGTGTGTAAAATTCATTGTTGTTTGTCTTCCCTTGTTTTATTATAGGTAATAATTTGGTATTGAAATTTGTACCGTAAGAAAACAATGTCACGTGGACTCTCTAGTGTTTGATCAGCAGGCTCGCAGACTCGTCGAGGACTGCCAAATCAATTCTTCTACATCAATATTTTTTCAGTCTAATATTAATTAAGTAATAAGGATATGGAATTTCTTGTCGATAACCCCAGTAAAGAAGAGTTATTACTTAAACAGTTTTGCCAATAAATAAGAGAGAGAGAGAGAGAGAGAGAGTTACTCAGTTTACGAATAAATATTTAATTATACAGTTTTACGTAATATCATACATTTGTAAAAGACTATTTATATAATTTTTCAGGGATTTTAGGGATTGTGCGCTATTTTGCATCTTTGAGATTTTATGAGCTGCAAATATTTTAAATAAACACGGGGAACATTACATTTCGTGTTCAGATACAAAGATGGTAGTTCCCGGTTTAAAAGACTAATGCACCCAGTTAATTGCAGCACTAAAAATAATTATTATACAAACGCTGTGCAACGTGAAATAAACTCTGAGTGAATGAATAATAATATTTCGACAGATATTGTCTAAAATCTTTCTCCCATTGCATGATGATTTTCTTTTCTTTTTGGAGAGCAAGGTGGCTGTGCAGATCTGTAAGACTGCCTTAGCTTAGAGCAGCAGATCCAATTCGTATCGCGATCAATATGGAAAATATGTCATATAGAAGCAAACTAAAATGAAATTGGTTTTTTCGCTTCTATCTATCTATCTATCTATCTATCTATCTATCTATCTATCTATCTATCTATCTATCTATCTATCTATCTAACTACCTATCTATATCTCTATCTATGCATTGATGTTGCTGTTAATCGATATCCGCGTAGACTAACGTGTTTGCACTTAACTTTTTTTACATGCATAATTAAGTACCAATAATTTCCCATCTAGATAATAACGAACAACCCCTTGAGAGGTACTAGTACTTATATACAACGATTAACCTTGTGAGATACCATTACGTATATACAACGAACAACCCCTTGTGAGATACCATTACTTATATACAATGAGTAACCCCTTGTTAGATTCTATTACTTATACACAACGAACAACCCCTTGTGAGATACCATTACTTATATACAATGAGTAAACCCCTTGTGAGATTCTATTACTTACATACAACGAACAACCCTTTGTGAGATACCATTACTTATATACAACGAACAACCCCTTGTGAGATACTATTACTTACATACAACGAACAACCCCTTGTGAGATACCGTTACGTATATACAACGAACAACCCCTTGTGAGATACTATTACTTACATACAACGAACAACCCCTTGTGCGATACCATTACTTATACACAACGAACAACCCCTTGTGAGATACCATTACGTATATAGAACGAACAACCCCTTGTGAGATACTATTACTTACATACAAATTCATTGACACCATATGTGTAATTTTGTCTATGCATATCTTGAGCTATTTTCTTTTCTATTTGATTCGTATACCCAATCTTTCAAGATACAATGTATGTTTCCTAGAATAGCTCAAAGAGTGATTTTACCCACGCTTGTACTGGGCCATGCTATCTTAAAGTATTGGAATCAATTAAAAACTGCAATCTGGGCAAGGATTTGTATCAGCAAAGAACTACAAGGTACTTCAAACGTTCAATATGGAAAGAGAAATATATGTGAATCCTGCAAATGTGTTTAATCATATGTTCCTTCTGACTATATTTATCTCTGTTAGGCTATGCGTGTTTCATTCGTCTTATGTGTAAGTACGCAAGCCGTATGTCTGTGTAAGTACGTAAGTCCAATGTCTGTGTAAGTACGTAAGCCGTATGTCTGTGTAAGTATGTAAGCCCTATGTCTGTGTAAGTACGTAAGTACTATGTCTGTGTATGTACGTAAGTCCTATGTCTGTCTAAGGACGTAAGTACTATGTCTGTTTAAGTACGTAAGCCCTATGTCTATGTAAGTACGTAAGCCCTATGTCTGTGTAAGTACGTAAGTCCTATGTGAACTTGAATTGAGACTATAGAGAGACAGTTTTTTGTGTGTCCACGAAAACTGGACTGTAGGCACTGAAATGGCTAAAACTCGCTCATTTTGGTTGTGTATTGAGATTTGCATTATTGCCAAGATTGTTGAGTAAGAAAACAAAGAAAGAAAAGAGAAGAACGTACTGTATATTACATGTATTGCAATCGATCGGTTGTTGTGGAGTACTTGTTGTAGTTTAAATGACTACAGAACACGCGTACTGTTTGAGTGAATTGTCTTAAGAGCAAACACAGGAACACAGGGATACCATATCAACAGCATTTAATAAAGTGTTACACCTGTCAGCATCCTAAAGGATTCTATAAATCCGCATACTGATATCGTTAACGAACAACCAAGCTGATACACGTGACTACAATGGCGTCCGTTGCCGTTTAAGGAGTAAGCATCAATTAATTTTGAGTCTCAATAAGGTAACTCTTTACGCGTGATTGCAGTTATTAAAATACTGATACATGTAAACTAATTTTAAAAAAATATATAAGCTGGTTGACGTTCTTTTTTCAAAATATATTGCTTAAATATATATGTAGACATATTTACTTGATTGGTAAAAAATTATACATTTTTCTTCCTTTTCACTACAGCAGAAATTTGAAGACATTAAACTCCAACATTCCTATTTTCATCTGAATAGTTTCACCTTATTACTGCAGTGTCTCACAAAAAATACGAATCATTTCCGTAGAGATAACACGATTAAAGTTTTATGTATTTATTGATTTGTCTTAAATATGGTGAAAATTGTACATCTAATATCTCGGGTCCGACTAAGAGACGCTGTCAAAACATGTATTATATATTTTTCGGTAGTAGTAATAAAAGTTCATTTAAACTAGGGAAACGCTGAATCTTTCTCTGAGACCATAAATGGTACCGTATGGTCAGACCCCGACTTCAAACACTTTTTTTTTACAAAAGGTGCAAACTTGAGAATACATTACAATTCTTCGTCGATGAAAATTCTTAAGAACGAACCAACCAATAATGAAATAGGGCACCAATATCACTTCAAATAATGAGGCTCATAATATTTTCCTTTTCAGTCCCTGCTCCAAGCAGCCTCCGCACTGGAACCAATCGATTGTCTCTTCATTATTTTTTTTTTCGCAGCTCGCTCCTCGCATGCCATTTATCCCTTTGCCTGCGATCTGACAATATATCATATTCAAACGCTCAATTTTCAACCTCCTAATTTTCTTTTAGCATCTGCGATAGGGATTTGACATTAATATGGAGATGAAATTCATTTTATTGACCTGACGAGACCTCTCCGAGTGAAGAAAGCGAGAAGACATTTCCGGGAATGGATGACCCTATCGCTTTGCTATTAACTGCAAACGTTATCGAGGTTAATCGCATATGATGTTCCGAATAATATTCGCACTATTTATCAGATTGTGCTCATGGCGCTATTGCATTACAGCAAATCAAGAAGTGACAGGGTTAAATAAAGCAGAACATTTAAGATTGAACTTCTACCTAAATCTGATTGGATAATCCACACTATTATGCGTTATCGATCGGAAAGGTTCCATGCACTTTCTGAGTATTGGACAGCTGAAGCAGCCGACAGGAAAGAATTTTTTGTGGCTAAATTATTTCAGACTTTACTTGGAATACAACTGTATTGTTGATAATCAACTGGACATCCAATCGGTACAGACTGAACAATGGAATTTCCAATCGGTACAGACTGGATAATTTCCAAGAGTGCAGGCGAAAAATCGTAATCACGAAAGGAAGAAGAGGAAGAAAATGAACATCAAAAAGATGATGATGATGATAATGATTGGGAGGCGGAGGGGGATAATGCTTGTGTTTATAATCCTGCTGATGGCAATTGCAACGACTAATACTATTACGAGGACGATAATGATGATGTGGATGATGACGATTACAGCGACGACGAGGACGAGGACGACAGAAAAGAAATACAAGTGATCGATAGATTCATAAAGATAATGTGGCGATGAAGCCTTTGCGTTGAATCCTTGACTTGTGGATTTTATTCCTCTGTGGTTTGGAGGTTAAGAATTAAGTTTTTGTCTTTTAAACAATCAAGAACAGAATATATGTCAATGTTTTTGTCTCCAAACCATACGGACAAATGGAAAATTACAGCATGTTCCTTTTAGCTTGCTTGGAACTGCCATCAGTAGGAGACGACCATACTTTCGCAAATAGCCAGTAAAACACAGTTGTAAATTGTGATGTTCCAGGATCGATTTTCTGCTTTCATAACATTTAATCTGACCTTTTCTTGGTTGTAAAGCAAAACAATGCTCTGGTCGCTATCTATGACATCCCAAACCGTACTGTATACTGTTATTAGGACTTTTCCCAAACCGTACTGTATGCAGTTATTAGGACTTTTCCCAACTGTGCTGTATGCAGTTATTAGAACTTTTCCCAAACCGTACTGTATGTAGTTATTCGACTTTTCCCAAACCGTACTGTATGCAGTTTTTATGACTTTTCCCACCCCAAGGATATTGTTTTAAAATCCTCTAAATTAGACTAAAATATAGTGTAATTATAATTATTGTAGTTCTTTATCGTTTTGGAAAGTCCTATATTCAAGGAGAAAAGAACCTCGTTATCAACTTAGTGAAGAATTTGTGAACACCAAAACATAACTAGCGAAAACACACAATCATGTATTGAAACACCGCCTTCTGCAACATAATTTTCATTTTATCCCTTCTAAGTTAAAAGTTTGTTAAATTTTATATTGATGGCACGAACATGTCTTAGATAAAATATCTAAAAATACTTTACATCTCAAAACTAGACCTTAAAGTTGCTTGTTTGTTTGTTTGTTTATTTGTTTGCTTGCTGATTTATTGTTTGTGTTGGATCAAGCTACGGTTTATTCTTGATGATTTCATTAGATCCAGTTAATGCTTATTCTTGATGATGTGAAGAAACATGGGAATCAACATACATAATCCATTTTACATCGTCGAACTTTATAAATGCAAAATTGTTATGGTAGAAGCAAGAGCCATATGAATTTGACATAATTGTGGAGAGCACAACAGGACAAAAACTTTGGCATTAAAAAGTAAAAAAAAAAATGTTCCTGTGAAATTAGAATCATATTATGTACAGTACAGAAAATGAAACAGGTTTTACTGTATTTTTACACAGATTAATTTATATTTTTTGGAATGAAAACAGACTAATAAATCTTACAAATGCGGCAAATATCAAATATGAACAAAATCTTTTATGTGCAAGCCAAATTAAACGTATTTATTGACTCACTTTTAGATGTTAAAGTGAAAACTCCTCTTAAAAGAAAAATGTGTAGAATATTGATTTCATATTGGAAATGAAATATAATGCCTAATATCAGAAATATTACATTTGTAGAATGTCATTTCATTTCATTGATCACAATTGTGATCCTTTGATATTTGAGAAGTTATGACTGAAAGAAGTTAAAAAAGAGCTACTTTGGATGCCTGATAATCAAAATTAAAACGTAATTAGACGTTTTATGAGATTTGAGTGCTCATAAAAATACACGTCATTTAAATTTTGAAATTGCATATCCTATTTAATGATTTCTGTTACCTTATCAAACTGTACCAGAATTCTTTGCATTTTGCCTCATAGCTGTGCATGTTTATACCAAGTTAGGCTTATGTTCGATTAAATATATAAAACTTACTATAGAGAACGGTGATATTTTATTATTGGTAATATATATTTCATTTTTAGCTGGGATAAGTTTTAAGTAAAGAGATTAAAATTAAGTGTGGTGTTTACTAGTGAGGATCTCTCAGAAACAGTTAAGTCTTTGACAATAGTTATGTCAACCTGATAGCAACAACAATAGCAACAACAATAGCAACAGCAATAGCAACAAACGGGGCAATGAAATGATCTATCTGACAAGTTTCATAGCGAAAACTATCATGATTAAATCTTTGTGGTAAAAATGACTAAGACAGAGGAAAACGTATGACTTTGACGTGGTTAGAAAACAGTGGAAAACCTTACTAGCTGCATATCATTAATCTCATATTCTGTACCTGACACAACACTAACAATCCAACACTGTGACACATGCATACTCTTGACACAACACTAACAATCCAACACTGTGACACATGCATACTCTTGACACAACACTAACAATCCAACACTGTGACACATGCACACTCTTAAGACTCTAGGTCTATAAATAATTTAACAGAAAGAAAGTGAGACCAATAATAAATGTAAAATCAACAAACAATTGATTTCTCTGAAATTAAAATGAAAATTCAAAAGACCTTTACAATTTGTGCATTAAATTCCAAATAATCCTAAATGTCCTAAACACAAGCCAGAAATTATAAAATGTTCCAAATGAATGAATGTTCCGAATGAATTAATAGTCTTGAATGTCCGGATATACCACAAAAAGATACAATCCAGAATATCTTTGAAAATTTCCACAAATATCCAAAAGTCATATATATGAATCCAAAGGTTAATGAGCACTTTATGGTAACTCCAATGAATGTTCAAATAAATAATTCCTTTCGAATTATGTCTACAGCATAACTATAAACTGTGATCATTAACAGATTCTTAAGGACTGGTTTTAAATCAGGAATGAATAAATGCGTATCAATTCCTTATTATATACACGTGTTCTAATGACCAAAACAGAACGTGCCTTGTTCTTGTGGAAAAACCCCAAACGACTTGTGAATAATTGTGAACAAGAATAACCTTGAACTCAATATCAGTCAACAGGGTGTTTACCAATTGGCCAGAACTTTAAAGTGCGACTTACTATCATGGACAAAGTTAAACGCACATAATAGGTTAATTATACAAAACACCTACTCAATTTAAAAGATGATGGCGAGCTTTGTTTTCACGAAGCTCAATTGACGATATTCTTTATATATATATATATATATATATATATATATATATATATATATATATATATATATATATATATATATATATAGCTAGATAGATATAGTTAGATAGATATGTAAACAACTGGATGGTGATCTAACGTCACAACGTAAACTTACGATACATGTCACTTTCGCGGGAAATGTCAATACAATTCACATTGAGAACTGAATCCGGTTGGAGACATAGTGTAGCTTTTTGATCCAAAATGATTCTTTTACCAACCAATACGATTTTTTACCATGCACTTTCTCAATTCCTATTACTAAATAATTACATCAAGAGTGATTGTTTGTATTAATCGCATAAGAGTGGTTGTTGGTATTAATCACACAAAGAGTGATTGTTGGTAATAATCACATAAAGAGTTATTTTTGGTATTAATCACATAAAGAGTGATTGTTGGTATTAATTACATAAAGAGTGATTTGGTAGTAAACACATAAAGAGTGGTTGTTGGTATTAATCACACAAAGAATGATTGTTGGTAATAATCACATTAAGAGTGATTGTTGGTATTAATCACATTAAGAGTGATTTGGTTTAATCACATAAAGAGTGGTTGTTGGTATTAATCACACAGAGAATGATTGTTGATAATAATCCCATTAAGAGTGATTGTCGGTATTAATCACACGAAGAGTGATTGTGGGTTATAATCACATAAAGAGTGGTTGTTGGTATTAATCACATAAAGATTGGTTGTTGGTATTAATCACATAAAGAGTGATTGTGGGTAATAATTACATAAATAGTGGCTGTTGGTATTAATCACACAAAGAGTGATTGTGGGTAATAATCGCATAAAGAGTGGTTGTTGGTATTAATCACACAAAGAGTGATTGTGGGTACTAATCACAAAAGAGTGGTTGTTGGTATTAATCACAAAAAGAGTGGTTGTAGGTAATAATCACACAAAGAGTGATTGGGGGTAATAATCACATAAAGAGGTTGCTGTTTGTATTAATCACATAAAGAGTGGTTGTTGGTATTAAAATACTTTGCAACAGGATCATCATTTTTGCCAGTTCTAATTCTAGAAAGACTTAACTGTGTTCTTTGGTATAAAGAATCTCCTCTTTGGCCTTCATATATCTTTTTTCCCGCCACACTTCTTACAGAAAACAGTGTAAATATGTCCTGCTGATTGACAATCTATATGACCTTGGATTCTGTAATCTTTCCCGTTCGTCCCGTGGAAATGGTTGGAGTTCATTACATGTTTACATACTGCACAATGCTTTCCATAATGTATACACCAGTTTTCTTCCTTAGTCCGAAATTGTAGATTGTGTTTCTTGTGGACTAAAATGTCGCTTAGGTTGTTATTTCCCTTGAAAGATACAAGTAGTGGATTTGGGATGATTTGTTTTAGTCGCTCTGTTCGATGGAGAATTGTTAGTTGTTTCTTTAATACTTCACGTATATTTATTTGTCCTTTATGGAATGTTACAACAAGTGGTACATGGTCAAATTTTCACTTCAAGCTTGTTTTTCAAAGATCACTCCTATCCAACGCATTAATCGCTTGCATTTGTTTCTCTATTCATTGTAAAGGATATACGCGCTTTTGCAAACTACGTATTGTTACATATCGATATTTCCTGTAATCTTCATGTTCTAAGCACATTAGCTGTATTTCTATTTCAAGTCCATGGGATATTATTGCCCGAACATTTTTTGTTTATTCGAAGACTATGTTTTCACGATAATAAAAAGCATTTTTTTGTTGTTGTTATTTTAGCTATTTCTACAAAAGATCTTTTCGAAGTAACGAAAGTATTTTGATATAATGACAACATCTTTCCGCCCAAAGAAACAAACAAAAAACTTTTACTTATTTCGAAAAATGTATTCGTTATTTTCAAAATACATAAAATTCTTTCGTTATAACAAAACAAACTTGTCAAAATATGGAAACATTAACTCAAAAATATTATCGTTATTTTGAAACTGATACGAAGAAAGGGAAAAAAAAGAACACTCCTCGAAATAACAACAATCTTTCAAAATAGTTCCTTAGTTCGAAATGAACAAAATAATTCGTTAGTTCGAAATGAACAAGAATATTTTCATAATTACGAAAACATTATTTTCGGAAAATAACGAGAATATTTTCATAATTTCAAAAAGTATGTTTCGTGCTAACAAAAGTTTTTGATTATTTCGAAAAGTATGTTTTTCGTTAAGAAGAAAATATTTTCGTTATTACGAAAAATGTTTTCGAAATAACGTAAAAAAAAATTTTTTTGTTATAACGAAAATATACTTTCTGAAATAACAAAATATTTCGAAAAGGTTTTTTAATATTTATTTCGATCAGATTATTGGCAATACGCAGCAGTGCAAGACCGGAAAACAAAGACAGACCATGTCAACAAAATTGTACAGACAATTTGTTATTCTTGGAATATTATTCAGAAGTGAAGGCTTGGTCGCCTAAGATTGCAATCGCACGAATAATAAGTAACCTCCACTTCTGTTACTATCAGACTAAAACATTGCCTCTATTGTGAGTTGATACATGTAGAACTTCTTTCTCATATTTTTAAAATTGTGAAGCGTCATCAGAAAATAGTATTTACATCTTTTCATGGCTTTGTCTCTACCGTTAAAATGGTCTATAAAGCACGATTCCTTCAGTGAGGACATATATAAAAACTCACATACAGGTGGCGCCAATAGCAGTTCCTAATGTTTGATCGAATCTGGGTCTTGATGAAAATGTCCAGATACTGTATGGAGAGAGATCAGGTGAGGTAATTTGATTGGAAAAAGAGACAATACATCATATTGTAGTACTTCATTTTCGTCTGTGATATGATCTGTCAGGTTAAATGTCCAGGGACACAGTCTGAACTAGTCACTTGTCATGCAGGAGATGATATATTGAAATGCCTACAAGCTTTTTGTACTGAAATATGAGGCGATATATTGAAATCCCTACAAGCTTTGTGTACTACTGTACTGAGATATGAGGTGATATATTGAAATGTCTACAAGCTTTGGGTAATACTGTACTGAGATATGAGGTGATATATTGAAATATCTACAAGCTTGTGTACTGAGATATGAGGTGATATATTGAAATATCTACAAGCTTTGCGTACTACTGTACTGAGATATGAGGTGATATATTGAAATGCCTACAAGCTTTGCGTACTACCGTACTGAGATATGAGGTGATACATTGAAATATCTACAAGCTTTGCGTACTACTGTACTGAGATATGAGGTGATATATTGAAATGCCTACAAGCTCTGCGTAATACTGTACTGAGATATGAGGTGATATATTGAAACGACTACAAGCTTTGCGTACTACTGTACTGAGACATGAGGTGATATATTGAAATATTTACAAGCTTTGTGTACTACTGTACTGATATACGAGGTGATATATTGAAATATCTACAAACTTTGTGTACTACTGTACTGAGATATGAGGTGATATATTGTCAACAAACTTTGTGTACTACTGTACTGAGATATGAGGTGATATATTGCCTACAAGCTTTGTGTACTACTGCACTCAGATATGAGTTGATATATTGCTTACAAGCTGTGTGTACTACTGCACTCAGATATGAGTTGATATATTGCCTACAAGCTTTGTGTACTACTGTACTGAGATATGAGGTGATATATTGCCTACAAGCTTTGTGTACTACTGTACTGAGATATGAGGTGATATATTGCCGACAAGCTGTGTGTACTACTGCACTCAGATATGAGTTGATATATTGCCTACAAACTTTGTGTACTACTGTACTGAGATATGAGGTGATATATTGCCTACAAGCTGTGTGTACTACTGTACTCAGATATGAGGTGATATATTGCCTACAAGCTTTGTGTACTACTGTACTCAGATATGAGTTGATGTATTGCCTACAAGCTGTGTGTACTGAAATATCATGCTCTCACTTTACATAATACCAGTTCATTTAAAGAAAAGAAATAAGTCAACTAGGCTAAAATACGATTCGAGATCCTTGTATGAATTAAATTCTAAAATGCGATTCGAGGTCCTCGTATGAATTCAATTCTAAAATGCGATTTGAGGTTCTCGTATGAATTTAATTCTAAATTGCGATTCGAAGTCTTTGTATGAATTCAATTATAAAATGCAATTCGAGGTTCTCGTATGAATTCAATTCTAAGGAAGACTATCACCCTCATTTTGACTGGGAAGCTGTGGTAGCTCAGTTGCAAGAGCGTCTGACTCGTAAGAAAAGGGTGGCGTGTTCGATACCCGCCCAGGCCACTGATTCGGTGTGTCCTTGGGAAGGGCATTTAGCTCCTATTTCTTCGGCACGATATAGTCAATCATGTGTTGAAAGTGCTGTTTAAACCAAAAAAAAAAAAAAAGCACAAGCAAACACAAAAATATTTAACTGGTGATTGTATTAAACTTATTGGGAAATGTACAGGACTCAAGATGACTTGAAAACCACCCACCTTGAAAATCTTGGTCGCTATTCCAAATGTAAATAGTAGAATTTTATAGTGCAAATTGTCTGTCATTTACACACTTGGGTTAAAGCAAGTAGAATTTTATAGTGCAAATTGTCTGACATTTACACACTGGGCTTAAAGCTAGTAGAATTTTATAGTGCAAATTGTCTGACATTTACACACTTGGGTTAAAGCTAGCAGAATTTTATAGTGCAATTTGTCTGTCATGTACACACTGGGATTAAAGCTAGTAGAATATTATAGTGCAAATTGTCTGACATTTACACACTTGGGTTATAGCTAGTAGAATTTTATAGTGCAAATTGTCTGTCATTTACACACTTGGGTTATAGCTAGTAGAATTTTATAGTACAAATTGTCTGACATTTACACACTTGGGTTATAGCTAGTAGAATTTTATAGTGCAAATTGTCTGTCATTTATACACTTGGGTTATAGCTAGTAGAATTTAATAGTACAAATTGTCTGACATTTACACACTTGAGTTTAAAACTATTAGAACTTTATAGTGCAATTTGTCTGACATTTACACACTTGGGTTAAAGCTATTAGAATTGTATAGTGCAATTTGTCTGACATTTACACACTTGGGTTAAAGCTAGTAGAATTTTATAGTACAATTTGTCTGATATTTACACACTGGGTTCGAGCTAGTAGAATTTTATAGTGCAATTTGTCCGACATTTACACACTAGTGTTCAAGCTAGTAGAATTTTATAGTACAATTTGTCTGATATTTACACACTGGGTTCAAGCTAGTAGAATTGTATAGTACAATTTGTCTGACATTTACACACTGGGGTTCAAGCTAGTAGAATTTTATAGTGCAATTTGTCTGATATTTACACACTGGGTTCAAGCTAGTAGAATTGTATAGTACAATTTGTCTGATATTTACACACTGGGTTCAAGCTAGTAGAATTGTATAGTACAATTTGTCTGATATTTACACACTGGGTTCAAGCTAGTAGAATTTTATAGTACAATTTGTGTGATATTTACACAATGGGTTTATAGCTAGAAGAAGATTTAAGATTCAGGACGTTTACTTCACTACAAAAATGTTGTAATTGCACTTAGCATTTTTCATTGTTAAAATGGTTCATGTCTTTTTTCTATAGAAGTAAATATTCCTACTAACACCAATAACATTCATAGAACAAAGCGGACGTGTTCTTCCGTGAATCGCTCAAAAGGTGGAAAGTCCTCATGAAATAATATAAAAAATATTGTTGTTTTCATAAGAACATTGTCTATAAACGATAAAAAGTTAATTTATTTTTTATTGCTGTTTGCCAGTTGACCATTGTGCAAACATACAATGATAACATTACAACATTAATAACCGGCTGGAATCATAGAACTACGTATAAGTACGTATACAGATAGATTTTCATATATTTTAATAACTAAACTTTAGATACAAGTACATGTACAAATTATTCAGAAATGTATATATGTAAGTATGAATGTGTATCAAGGTAGGTAGTTAGGTATATAGGCAGGTAAGCAAGGAGGTAGGTAGGTGGGTAGATATGTACGTGGGTTCGTAGCTCTGTTAATAGGTAGGTTTGACGGTGTGTAGGTTGGTAGGCTAATTGGTGTGTAGGTAGGTAGGTTTGACGGTGTGTAGGTAGGTAGGTTAGTTGGTGATTGATTTCTTTTGTATTTGACCCGATTTATTGCATGACGTTTCATAGTTGTGTATTATGTAAGTTTCAATCATGTAACATTTACGCCAGTGTAAGTTTACTTAACTCTGAAATTTCACAACATTCCGCTTTGATGATTCGTACCCCTCAAAGACCGTGATGCCGTTCATTACCAACATACACTCTTCAGAACTGCAAATTTAGCGAGACATCAATTACACGTGAACGTACCAGCCAAGATATTTTTTCAGGGATTATTCTTTGGATATTCATCTCTAATTAAAAATCATAGATATACAGCCTTGACAATTATCTTCGTAAACATCAAACCCAAGCGCTACTGAGATATATGTACTCGTTTCCTTTAACATCAAACCCAAGCACTATTGAGATATATATATACATGTTTCCTTGAACATCAAACCCAAGCACTACTGAGATATATGTACACGTTTCCCTGAACATCAAACCTAAGCATATATATATATATATATATATATATATATATATATATATATATATATATATATATATAGATATATGTTTCCCTAAACATTAAACCCTAGCACTACTGACCTATATGTACACGTTTCCCTGAACATCAAACCCAAGCACTATTGAGATATATGTACATGTTTCCCTGAACATCAAACCCAAGTACTACTGAGATATATGTACACGTTTCCCTGAACGTCAAACCCAAGCACTATTGAGATATATGTACACGTTTCCCTGAACATCAAACCCAAGCACTATTGAGATATATGTACATGTTTCCCTGAACATCAAATTCATGTACTACTGAGATATATGTACATGTTTCCCTGAACATCAAACCCAAGTACTACTGAGATATATGTACATGTTTCCCTAAACATCAAACCCAAGCTCTCTCTCTCTCTCTCTCTCTCTCTCTCTCTCTCTCTCTCTCTCTATATATATATATATATATATATATATATATATATATATATATATATATATATATATATATATATATATATATACACGTTTCCCTAAACATCAAACACAAGCACTTCTGAGATATATGTACCTGTTTTGTAGCGGAATCAAAACTTACAATTTGCTAGTCATATAAAAAATGTCAGAAGATGGGAAACAGAATGAAACAAACCTTCGTGGAATTGTTCGACACAGCAACGATCTTATTCATTGCTACAGTAAATAAGCCAAGATTTTATATGGAGTGCTGTTAAAAAATTATATGCAAAATACAATTTGTGATAGAAGAGCGGAAACCTGTGTAACAGCCTGTTTTTTGTAACAGCCTATTTTTCTCAGGCAAATAACATTATCATAAGTAGTTTGCACAGTCAGGTACAGACAAGATCAGAGATTAACAACAATCTATTGGGATTATGTATTGGGACCATTTTTAATTTTTACCTCCTAGTAGATCAGGCGAGATTAGGTAAAATTAACAGTCACGAAGTGTCGCGATGAGCAACAAGAGACAAATCACTATTTATTATATATATTTTATAATGAGATATTGAAATATATCAGTGGGAGAAAAATGACAACGCCACAGTGGCGATATCACTTTTGGAACTACTTTCTTTTTCCATTTAGGAAGTATATCTGCCCTTATGTATGTTCTTCAGACCTGTATTTCCGTATTTAGGCCTATTTTATTTTTTCTTCTCCTTTTCCCTCTCTCTCTCTCTCTCTCTCTCTCTCTCTCTCTCTCTCTCTCTCTCTGAGTAACGCAAAGAAGACACAAACCAATGCAATTCGATGAGTAACAGGAATTAAATTAACATTACATATTTCACATAAATATGATGGCAACAAAGTGGACGAACTTTGACATCCCCTTTTTTCAGAAAAAAATCAGTTTCCAGGGCCCTTTGTGAAGATTTGTCAAATGCATGCAAGTTGCAGCAAACACAATATAACCTGCAAATAGCTATGCTCAAGGTATTTTGAAAAAATGCTTTTTAAAGAAGTAATATTAACTTTTTTTGGATTTACCGGGCTCTCATTATTAAATATTTATATATTTTTTCCCCATAAACCCTAAGATATTACGCCAGGAGCTCACCAAAAGTTAAAATCTAAAAAATAGCATGTAGTTAACATTTCCGACGTTTGGAGATCAGCAGTTTTCTCGTCAACAAAGGGGAATTTGCAAACATGTCAAAATCACCAATTTTGTTTTATAATACACTAAACTAAATAAATGTTGTGATATTCATACAGTTGTACAAGTGAAAATAAAATACAGCGAAAACATGTATCCCCATTTTTTTCTATGTACGGTAATTTGGGGTAAATCGTCCCCGATTGTACATTAAAATTCACCTCCCTTTGATTTACTCCAAAGGCGAATAAAATAATCTAAATATGTGTTACTATTAATTTTTACAATTTAGTACGTTCTTGTATCTGAAAACAGAATAATAAATTAAAAGTCGAGAAAATACTTAACAACACATCCCCAAGATGACGATGGGGTAAACACGTGTTCAAAATTCAATAGGTTGGCGCCAGCAATCGCCAAAGGAGCAGCCCAGAAGTTATAACTCTTAAGTTGGCTATCAGTTATATTATGAGCGTATATATGGTGATTGAAAAGTTATGAAATGTTTATATTGTGTGCCAATTTTGGTCCAAAAGTTGACATACTTTTGAGCCTGTAAAAATGGCGTCACTAACTACTTCCGCCATGCAGGCAATGCATCTTCCGGTTTGGATTACAAACCTGACCCTCTTAATTCAAAACTCAATTTCAGGCAAGGCGCATCAGTTACAATTTTCACAAATATCTTAAAAAAGGTTTAAAATGTTGCTCTTTCTAAAAATGTATGTGGTGATCGCATAGTTGGCCAATTAATTGGATCAGATACAATTTGAATATTTCGTCGTTCCTTTGCTCATCTTAGAACGCGCGCTAAAATTATAATAAGGCCAGATACGCAAGATTTGGGGTTTTTGCTTTGCATAAATACCCATAATTATATGCAAGAAGTTATCGCATGAGTACAAGGTATGGTGCAAAAATAGACCTGTTTTGGACTCCGGGTGCAATGTTTTTTGTTTTTTTTCCAAAAGCTGCTTAGAGTTATCCCCCCAACTCCACCCTTGCGCGAGCATAGCTACTGTAAGGTACATTTCAAATCAGTGTCCAATGTCATGTGTTACACTATATCCTGTAAGGTACATTTTCAAATCAGTGTCCAATGTCATGCGTTACACTATATCCTGTAAGGTACATTTCAAATCAGTGTCCAATGTCATGTGTTACACTATATCCGAAAATATGATTGCGCCATTTTCCAGTTGCCGATTACTGTTGGAAATTCCTGGGTTATTTGGAATCATAAATTAAACGTTAGATATATCAGAAAACATTCACAAAACGACTATGTTTAGCAGATGTCCGCTTTTTACTTTCTTATCAATTTTTACTTTTGTCTACTGTCTTAATCCCTAATGTTTGGTTCTACTTTTCCCTTTCTATCTAATATTCTTCCTATTGAAATGGATTTTATTTCTTGAAACAAATTATCCCTGCAGAAATCTTACCTTTTTTTTCTTAATGTGATTCGTTTTCTATTATGCCATAATTTAATTTTTTCCTTACTATTTGCACAACTTTCTTTTATTTGGAGGGGGGGCATAATTAACTTTGTTTTTTGTGGGGGGTGGGGGCTAATAATTTCTTACACGCTACTGACTTTATGATATAAATTTTAAATTATTATGACTAAATATATGAAGCAATTTACTTTTTAGTAGTATGGTAATATGTATATCGAGTGTACTTGACCACTAACCAGATTAAACCAGTTTAAAACCAATTAAACTAGAATGTCATTTATGCGCATCAGTGGTGTAGCAAAATATTCTGCCCCACCCCCTTCTCGCAAAACTTAAGTATTGGGCCCCTCCCAATAAAAACGTTGCTTGATGGGAATTTTGGGTCCCCACCCAATAGGCCTGGACTCCCCACTTTCCCGCAGTTGCGGGGGCTGCTTGGACGGTTGCTACGCCACTGATATGTATTATAATTTCGTATGCCTATGGAAGGAGATTTTTGGACTATTCATATTATTTAAAATACATCGTACTGTCCGGACCGGAGTACTTATTGATATGCAGAACAATAGTGCTGGATTAATCCTGTTTTTGCAATTTTAAATCTCGTATCCCAATACGAGAACATTCTTGGACGCCTCATATATCTTCAAATACCCCCATCTCTCTGGACCGTAGTATACATGAGTGCTGTCTTATGCTTTGACATGCAGAACTGGACCGTAGTATACATGA
Organism: Margaritifera margaritifera; assembly: GCA_029931535.1. Lineage (NCBI taxonomy): Eukaryota > Metazoa > Mollusca > Bivalvia > Unionida > Margaritiferidae > Margaritifera > Margaritifera margaritifera. The sequence continues at coordinate 5,283,049 of JAQPZY010001666.1, read as the reverse complement.
GTGCTGTCTTATGCTTTGACATGCAGAACTGGACCGTAGTATACATGAGTGCTGTCTTATGCTTTGACATGCAGAACTGGACCGTAGTATACATGAGTGCTGTCTTATGCATGGACATGCAGAGCTGGACCGAAGTATACATGAGTGCTGTCTTATGCATTGACATACAGAACTGGACCGTAGTATACATGAGTGCTGTCTTATGCATTGACATGCAGAACTGGACCGTAGTATACATGAGTGCTGTCTTATGCATTGACATACAGAACTGGACCGTAGTATACATGAGTGCTGTCTTATGCATTGACATACAGAACTGGACCGTAGAACTGGACCGTAGTATACATGAGTGCTGTCTTATGCATTGACATGCAGAACTGGATATAGCTAGATTAAAGTATACGGTCATTTTTGCAATACATTTATATGCAGAACCACAAATTTGTTTACAAATAAAATACCCCTTGATTCTTAATATACACTGATACACTGGTATGCAGAAAAATGCATATTTTTGTGTGGTCCAGAAAGTTTCTCGCATGGGGATAGATTATTTAAAATTGGAAATTGGAAGTGACTGTCTGGTTTAATCTGCTTCCGTATATCAATGTGTAAGACAGTATTAAGGGATACTATGGTCCAGTGACGTGGGGGTATTTAACAAATATGAGTGGTCCAAAAATATTCTCGTATTGCTCCAGCACTCTTGTCATGCCTATCAATGTGTAAGACATATGTAATGTATACTATAGTCCTGGGACATGGGGGTATTTTGTAAAAGTATGAATCGCCCAGAAATTTGATCATTTCGGGATAGGAGACGTAGATACTCAAAATAATTGTCTGGTTTAATCCGGCTTAATCTGGTTGAGTAGTCCAGTACCCTCGATATGATGCATACTACTCTGTTTAATCCACATCAAGAGTTTGCAGACAAACGCTCCTAACACTCATTGCCTTTCAGTAAGCCTTTATTTAAGCATTGTAAAAATATATACATATATTCTGTTCTTTTCTATTTCTCACAAAGTTTATAATGTTGATATCAGCACAAGAAAGAACAACTAAGAAGACCCCCCCCCCCCCCAAAAAAAAAAAAAAAAAAATTCTTTAGATCCATTTCGGGAAGTCAAATCCATTTTTCTTGATGTTTCAAGAAAAGGTACATTAACCATTGTGTCTACATCCCATCATATTATCCGACTTTGATAGACAAAACTTTTTTTTTTTTTGTATATAACAATATTAAATCTGAATCAATTCATTTTTCAAGATAGTTTAATGCAATAAAATTGTGATGTCTTGTGTCTCGTTTGCTTGCGTATATATTGTGTTATTGCAGATTTCAATATTGCTTCTTGTGTGTTTAAACTGATCTCGTATGAGTCCATCTGAGATCAATCCAAAGCTTGGGAAAGCTTGGGACAGGTCAACTTTGGTCAACATTCAAGCCTAAAATGTCTCCTTGCTATATCTTCAGGTAAGGGATTTTCATCGAATCGATGTCTTCTGGCTATATCTTCAAGTAAGGGATTTTCATCGAATCAATGAGACTACAAGCACAAATCAAAATAAAACTGTCGAAGTAAATTTGCCGGGAGAGAGAGAGAGAGAGAGAGAGAGAGAGAGAGAGAGAGAGAGAGAGAGAGAGAGAGAGAGAGAGAGAGAGAGAGAGAGAGAGAGAGAGAGACGGGGCGTGGGGGAAGGAACGAGTTTCCCTGACATTCCAATCAGTGTAACTGAACTGAGCCATGGTCACGACGTACCTAAATCACAGAGGGAATATCTTCAGAATTATCTGGGCCTGTCTGATTGATAGTGTTCTGATTATTAAATTTAAATTGGAGGAAAATTCATTTGAAATATTTACTGCTAGCTTTCTTTAACAGCCACCACAGATTATTTTTGAGATTTGTTTGTACACTTCAAGTGAAATATCAGCCATAAAATCCCTTTATCATAATGGATTAGCTGTTAATATTGACTGAAAGTAACGGACCCGTACTTGTAGCTGGAAACAGGTGAATAGTTGGATCTTCTCGAAAAAGGTTTGTTTGCGTCTTTAACTGCAACAGGAAAATTGTCGAGAAAACGGGACATAAGGGAATGAATGCCAGTCTTGTCTAATAATTTTCAAACACAGCCTGTATGTACACATCCCATACTTACATATACATGAACTCAGCATACAAAATTTCAGGTAAAAAAAGTCTGCACTGAGCACACTTGACTTCTCAAAACTTTCCCGGTGGGCGGATTCCGGTTTACCAAAGTACAATTTGATCTGTCCATGTTTCCAATACGCGTTTGAGATGATCTGTCCATATTTCTGATACACGTTTGATACGACCTGTCCATGTTTCTAATACACGTTTGATACGATCTGTCCATGTTTCCAATACACTTTTGATGCAACCTGTCCGTGTTTCCAATACACGTTTGATACGTCCTGTCCGTGTTTCAAATACACCGTTTGATACGACCTGTCAGTATTTCCAATACACATTTGATATGTTCTGTCCATGTTTCCAATACACGTTTGATATGATTTTCCGACTGAAGGGAGCTTGCAGACTTAAATGTTTGATTGTATTCATTTAAAATAGTACAAAAATACGAATTTACCTGTTCGAATCACAAACTATGATGGACATCCTTTTCTTAATGTTAATTTCAGTTGGTTTGTCTCGAGACTCTAACTGAAATGTAATTCATCGAACAGTTTATTCAGAGACGTTTTCATGCTGATCACTGTTAATTGATGGAAATCACCCGTTAATGAAATATACATATTAATTGCAATAATATTCTCTTAGACACTATTGGGCCTCGGTATATATATATATATATATATATATATATATATATATATATATTGTTACGACTAGGGGTAATGTAACAAAAGAAAAGACTAAAACAAGCTTTCAAGATTTAAAATACAAATATTTAATTTCCTAAAATATTAAAATATTTCAGCAAACAATCAAAGTGAAATAATTAAACATAACTTACAGCATAGAATATTCTTAAAAGTCCTAAATTGTTCTAAAGTTCACTGATCCGGAAGTTAATCTAAATATTCCGAATGAAGTAGGTTCCGAATGAAACCTCCAAAATGCTGATGTATTAACAAGAATCAGTAATATCCAAGTGTTATTAATTCCAAGTAATCCTTGTGAATATTGAATATCACACAAGTTCTAGAAATGTTTCCGATAATTCCAACGGAGCTGTAAAATACTTAAATTTGAAGTAACAGTACTAAATCCAGAATGTACTGTATAATAATATATCTCTGAAGCAAATTACCACAAAAAATGAACCAATCTCGTGTATGACCTCTCGTAAATCAAATAAAAACCCAATTATTCTACGTCTCAAACAAACACATCAAAATTGTGATCTTAAACTCTAATTTCTGGTCAACAAAAATGAATCACTCCTCTGAGATTGCGAAATCTAGGTCAGAAGTTCAAAAGTACAAATTCTCACGCGCAACATCACGTGACATGACTCATGTTTAACCGACAATATTGATTTTCCCAAGACCAATGTACTGGGTCACATGTACCGTATATGTACTTTCTGCAAGACGACAGCTGTAAAACTATTATTTAGAGATCATGAAACTATACCTTTATTTAAAAACAAAATGATACATAATTCCGTAACAATATATATATATATATATATATATATATATATATATATATATATATATATAATAATAATAATAATAATAATATCACATTTCAGCTTTACTATACGCCTAGAAAATAATTGTAACAAACCTAGGGTATATACTATTTGTACTGACGCCTCCGTTTATGGCTTTCTTAGATTTTAGTGATTATTTATTTGATTATGGGGAGTCGGTGTTGGGAAGATATTTCTCAGACCGAGTAATTAACCAGTTACTAGGAGCATACGTCATAATGTACAATATTTACGAGACTTTATGGCAGCATGGATTAATTTCGTAAAATGGATCCTCCCTAATTTCTTTACATCAGGAATTCTCAGGATATTCTCGCATATAAGTGTTTGGTCATTTTAGATAGAACTAATTCTGTGTATTAGGTGTTTGGATCATGTTTAGTAGTACGTTGCTTGAAATATCGATCTACGGCTTACAAAAGCGATACGTCATAAAAATGTGAAGCAACAAAAACCATGACAGTGTGAAATTAGGGTCTCGTGAATGTGTGGTTGCTAAGCGATGGTAGGAAAATTATTTGTGGTATTAGCGCGTTTAAGACCCCTCATTTGATAACAAATGTTATCTTGAGGTCCTTAGAAATAGGGGAAATATTGACCTCGAGCCAACCTCACGCAGCTGATGCTTGTTTCGCTCAGCAGTGAGATACTGTTAGACCCCTTGCGTGTTGCAATACTAAGGATGCGAGGCTATTGTGGGGATCTGGAAGTGAGCACCATCCTAGTCGATTTCCCATGGACATTACAGTCTTAACTTCTTGCTAATCGTGCAAAAACACAAATATAGGGAGGAGGACACGACCGGAAGACCGTATTGGTTGTGCAAACGAGATATCATGTAAACAATGTAATAGACAAACCACAACAAGCAGTGGATTTGTGAAAAATAATTCACGAGCCTGTTTACCGATTTACAATTCAAACGTTACTTGTTTGGAATATTAACATTAATTAGGGATACATACATGAAAGATCCATCATTATCGTTTCTGATATGTTTTACACCTTTCAAATCTCTCTTTGAATACACCGAACATTCGTGCGTGGCATATGCACGTGATTGCTAATACATAGCCGACAATCTCGGCCATCCGAGATGACTTCCCACGTGCAATGACTAGCTGTCCCATGCGGTCATTACTCAGTGTGTACACGCACGAGAGCTGTCTCCTGATTAATTTTCCGAATGGTTTGGATATTTAATACTAAATTATTCAAAATTTTGTTAGAGTATATTACTGCTGATATTATTATTGTGCTTTGGAAGTATGCTTTATGGACAAATTCGTGACAATGAAAGAAAACTTATATACAGGGTTACACTTGATTCACTGCTTCTAATGGAGTAACACTCGCTTACTGCTGCTCCTCAGTTGAATTGATTGAAAATGGGGCTTACAACGTACAAAAACTAGTGTCTTAATTCAGGAGGAGTTTAATGCTGAGCTAAGATTCAACCACTGCAATAACTATAAGGTAATACATTTAGATATACGTACACATATTGCACTGTTCTTCTTCTTTTTTCAAATAATATGCAAATAAATTATATCTATACGTAAAAAGTAATCATTATTTCCTTTAAAAGATATTGTTTTGATCATTTGTTTTTATTGTTGTTGAAAACCCTTGACACAAAATTCAAAAATGTACAGTGCAATTTCTCAAGCTAACTCCGCCACGAAAACGTTCTTTTCGTTTGAACACACTAATTTGCTGTTAAGCATTTTACCATCGCTTTTGATTTCTTTCATTTTTAACTGGCTCATTAGGATCCGCTTTTGCTGTTAATAACTTGGTTGGTACAGCAGCATTGTGAATAGCAAGGGACGCACGTGCAAGTTCATCCGTGCGTGTAGACGGTTAAGGGCTATTGGTAATGCACAATTCGGTACAGGTGGGTGGGGTATGGTACTTTGATTGTGAAGAAATGGCTAAAAATTAAGTATGCTATAACGTTTAGCAGTGAGTGTGTGAAATATAACTTATATAATATAATAAAAACAGTTCGATACCTTTTTGTCCACAGACTGTGATGTAGTGTACAACAATATGGAGTCAGTATTGAATGAAAAAGAAATGTCACTAACACTTATGAATAATCCATTTAGTGGCAAAGAGAAGTGGATTTTGTATAAAACTTGCAGAAATTTAACTTGAGCTGTTTTTTCTGCACAGATTGTTTTGAAATAAAATGGAGTTTTGTCAGTCGTGAACAACCTTGACAGTAGTTCCTAAAAAAAAGGTTAGGATGCCTGCACTAGCCATAAGCAACATTTTATGATGAAGACAATGACACAATTGTACATGTTGTTACGGAATTATGTTTCATTTTTAAATTATGAAATAGTTTTCATTTGGGTTTATAACCATTGTATTATAAATTCTCTAATTTAGTAGCCTACGCTATTGTATACATTGATTACAGAATGCCACATGAGTCATTGTTTCTCTCTAAGAAAATCAATAATTATGTCGGTCAACTCAACACAATAGTGGTAAATCACGTGTTTAGCGCGTGCTGTTCATGACCCAGATCCCATGTCTTTATAGAAGTCAACACTGTGTTGATTTGAAATTAAGGTATTGTTATTGTAGTGCGAAAGTACTTTTAGGCTGACATGCGCGACCTAGTTTCTGATGGGTTCAGTAAAAGTTGTTTACTGTAGGATGGAATTGTTTTAGATCGTAGTTTCAGAGACAAGGTTATTCTCTTTTACGCAGTAACATGGTGTATAATGCCATGTAGTGATTAAACGAAAGAGAGAGGAGAATTATTTATTGTTTGAGATTCAGCTTAGTGGAAAATATATTCTCTACATAGTACAATTTGGATTTAAGTACTATTGTTCAAGGAACTTAACAATACTCTACATTCACAGGAGTTTACCTGGGATTATTAATATTTTGGATTTAGAACTGAAAATCATTGGTACATCAGAACATTCCAGACCCATTCATTCGGAACAATCTTTCATTCGGAACATTCGTTCATTACGAAGATTCATTAACTCGGAACATTCATTCATTCGGAATACTTTGGATTAACTTCCGGATTAGTGAAGTGTATAGGACAATTTAGGACTAATTAAGGAAATTTTACTAAACTGTAAGTTATTTGTAATTCTTTCACTTTGTTTGTTTAAAATATTTTATATTTTAGGAAATTAAATTTGTATTTGAGAAATTATGAAAGCTTGTTTGAGTCGTTCTTTCTTTTGTTAAATTCAACCACTAGTCGTAACAATGTATTTTGATAATAATATTAATGATACACTTTTCAGTCCCAAACATTATGATGATACCAAAAATGAACAGTCTGGAATATTTTCATATTCTCCATTACATGTCCTTCTATATTTACACGTGGCTTATTCGACACGCCGTATTATCCACTGTAGAAAAGCACATGGATATATACATGTATGCATGTCATATTCACCGTCACTAAGCATGTTGCGCTATACTTAGTTTAAAATTCACGATTATTGACAATCGTAACATCCAACAGAACTGAACGAAGTTCCTTTTTCTAAAGCATGCAACTGCTCATATATCTTACCTGATCAGTTTGTACGTTTGTTAAAATTTGTCTTTGTTCTTAATTTGAACTACACCCTGGCATTAGGTGAAGTGCCTTCTCATACATTAGCGGAAATACACACAACAAATACAGTAGTTCTCATACTTACAAGCAAATTCAATATATATCCCATTTTTGCATACATATAAGGTTTATTTAGAATAATTGGCTAATGTCAAGCACTTTTCATTATCTTTAGATGGGTATTAAGAATGTAGGACTGATAATACATGAAGATATAAACTTCAGGGGAGTAATATTTACTGAACCACATGCGGTGAAAGAAGAGCGGAAAAGAAGTAAAATGTAAACACGCTAATAAGTCATTTCATAGTATGTATTTCAGGAATGTTTAGGAATTTTCTTCGCAATTAATAGTACCGTCTACAACTGTACTTTCAATATGGCAAGTTTGATAGCCATCCGGTCACAGGCATGCGTAAAATAGGACTATCAGTCATGGGACCGGGTTGACTGGAAGAAGACCAATATGGCAGCCCCCATTACATCGCATCGTGACGTTTGCCACATGCATTGTACACAAGGTTCAGTGTATATCAAAAATGTAACGCTCGTTGCATCTTGCTTAGTCTTCATGCAACACGATAATTACAATGCAATTGCTCAATACTATCTCAATGCCGTGATCTATTGCGCGTAAAATGCAATATCAAATTGCCTATTTTTGCTATTATAAATATCTTTTCCACAAAAGAGATTGTACCTGCACATTTAAATTACAGCTTTTTAAGTTAATAATTTATAACTTTTCACTTATTGCGTAATATAAGTGATATATGGCTGTAACACACCCACCTACCCTGTTAAGTCTATTCGCATTACCAATAACCTTTAAGTGAGCTACATCAAATACCAGGACTGTGAATAATAATTCACTGCCAACACAAAACTGTGACGTCACAGAGATCAATTAATGAAGGTGATTTCCAGTACGACGGTCGTCATGCACGCGTACCACCACGTAAACCGGCAAAAAGAAAGCGTGACACAAGCAACTGTATACATAGTCCATGGACTAGGAAGGCCTACCGTGCACTCCTCCCCCTCCTTTCCACCCAATCCCCCCTCCCCCATGCAAGGACTCTATCACTTTGGCATTTTTTTAATGCTTTACTGTGTGCCAAACAAGAAAAAGACGTTAAAATTGCAAATGTTCGGATGCACTTGCTCAGATGGCTGAATATTAAAGGGAACCCCGAGTGACTATATCGGGTACACAATGAAACAGTTGTGGGATGTGGTGACATTGTCCCTACTGGAACCCTTTCTTGCTGAAACCAGTGGATTGTATGCACATGGGCAGATTATTTGGACGTTTCCCATGTCCATGACAATAAACAGCATCCAAATATCTCAACTCATTTGGTCACAGGAAGATTTTAAAAATAGCTTGTAAATATTTATAACACGCGAGTTGGGGTTTTTACACAAAATCTATTTTGTTTTCAAATTCACACTATTTAAGCATTTCTTTTCAATGTTTTGCATTAGACAACTAGAGAGAACTCCCTTGGAATCAATTTTAGCCATTTTGCAGGTCTCTAGATTCTAAGGCTGTTATTGATGTAATATTATAGTGGTATTCAATTGATCCTCCCGACTCCTAACTTTCTTTAAAAGTTATGTCTATCTTGAAAAAAAATGGCCAGTGAAGCAATAAAATGATATCATATTTTATAAGACTTGGTGACATGTTATGGCATGTCTGCATCTGTATTATTAAATTTTTAATGTACTTGCATTTAATTAGCATTTATTATTTAGTAGATTTAGTGTTAGCAGTAGTGCTCAGTTTTCGATAGTTTGTTGCTTTACAGCTTGTGGCCCGGCAGTGTAAATACACTAATTCATCATTTACTGACATAATATGTCAGAACTGTTATTATTATTATTTGCTCTTTGAGTGAATTGGAGTGAATAAAGAAGCAGAGCAAGAAAATGGATTCAGGTGGTATATCTTCATTTTCCACATCCCTGGTGAGATAATGAAAACCTTTGGACTTGTATGTTTTGGCAAGAAGCTATTAGCCGTTTTAATGCTGTAGGAAACAGGGGTAAGCTGATGTCCCATTAGCTCCTTCAAGTCCAGTTGTACTCCCTCGTTCTGTGACTTGACAGGTAGTTGGAAAGCAACGTTTCTTTGCTGCTTGTGGTCTGTGACTTTCTTTTGTTCTGTTTTTACCTTAAATTTCTTGTTCTTGTCTGACGTGGTTTTCAGCTTCATCTGTTTCACAGGTTCAAAAGACTGATTCTTTGCTTCTAGTCGTTGTGCGATGAACTCCTCCTTTGCTTTCCTTCCAGCTGCCTCAGCTGTCATAATGTCACGCTGGATGTCCAATGGGACTGGTGTTCCGGATGAAATGTTGTGAAGGCCGTCAGTGCCCTCCACATTGAAAGGATTGATGAAGCTCTTCATTGAATCTATGCTTTTGCCACACAAACTTCACTCTTCAGTATTTTCGCACGGCGTAAGTCACGGTGTTCGCTTCCATCTTCAGTAGACTGCGACAAAACGTCTGCCATATTCAGGGTCACATTAAGAAACTTTGATCGTTTATGTGTTGTCCTCATCCATCTTTGTTAGGAGTCATAGCTGCTCAGAATTCCCGAGAGACCCGCTCCACTTCCACCAGCTCAACCTCGAGCCTTGGCGTGCTTCATGAAGGTCTACTCCATGGCTTTGTCCACAGCACATCTGTTTCCAGGAGGCAATGACATTGCTACACTAATTGCTCATTTCTGTAGCAGCTTAGTTGCACCAGGATGGGACTGTTCAATGTTTGCAATGAAGAGAGAGAGAGAGAGAGAGAGAGAGAGAGAGAGAGAGAGAGAGGAATGCGAGATAGAGAATGCGAGATAGCAAGCATAGTTCTGGCCACCAGAACTGAAGAAGAGACTTGGCTTAAAGCGCAGGCAGTGTTCATACTGCAGGAAATCATTGGTCTTCAGTGCATGTATGAGTGACTTTACCAGCCAAACATGATCAATGTATGACATCCGAAAATGTGCGGTTTTCCCAAGTTGTTCTTGTCGGACACTTTCTCGATACTTAAGATATTCAGCCATGTAATGATTCTGAGCTTCGTCCTGCAGAAGCAGCGTGAATGTTTCTTTGGAGGGTGAATGCATCACTTCGAGCACTTTCTTTGTATTTTCCTCTGGCGAACTGGAAAACAAGCTTTCCTCACCCTTGCTTGCCAGGTACTGCTCCAGCAGCAATCTCTCAAAGCACTCAAACATCACTTTGTGACAGTGCATTGCTAGATGATAGTGTTAACCAGACAACACCCTTTGCAGTGAGCCAGGAGCAATCAAACCTGCTTCAAGGAGTACATCAGAGAATCCAGAATCATTCATCTTCTTGCCGATCATATTGAATAAGCACATGTCAGGTGAAATGTTTCTATCAGCACAATATGATTCTGGTATCTACATGGGCTGTTCCAAATGACAGGATATGCCGTCATGGAAAAGCCAAGACCAAATGTGGTTATGGATATACTTAACCAACTTTCTGGTAGCCTCCTCAAGGCATAGCAGGCAGTCTTGACCGATCTTGTAGTCTGTTATTGAATGATAAATAGCAAGATAGTAATCAGTTGTGGTCATCTTGATAGAGTTTTTTTAACCAGTAAATGAGATGAACCTTGCCCAACAATGCTCTTATTGCTCTGTTATGCTGCTCTTCTTCTGTACAAGGACCCATATTAGGTTTTCTCTGTTTGCTGTACTGAGTGCCTCTGCACTCACACACCCCAGGAATTGTCTTTCGGACAATTTCGAAGTTATGGTTTTCTGTGTGTTACATAACACTCAAGGAGATTTACCTCTGGGTTCATTAGTAAAGAGCATCACCCCCTTTTACGACAGATGACACTTCGGAAGGGTTCCACCGTGATTTTCGGCATTGCTTTATATATCCTGCATCATGATTCTATGTGCTGTGTCTGTTGACCCCTTTCATGTCAGGTCATCCGACAGCTGATTAAAGTTGTCAAATTCTGAGTGGAGTACTGGTGATGCTGTTGGATTTCAAACAATCTGTGTGGAAATGAGATTTGAAGTTTGTTGCAGAGCTTTGGCTATGGCCGTTTCAAGTTCCAGTGAGAATGAGTAGTTTTCAGAGTACCCAAGCCTGTTGATGAGTGTGATTAATTCAGTGCTTACTTCTGAACAAATATCGAAGGGTAGTGCAGATAAGTATGTGCCTTGGAAGCTTCCACTGACCCTTTGTGGCTGCTCTGAACCTGTCTTGACCAAGAGAGTACATTATTCTATTTAACTTTCCTGTGTGGTCATCCGACTTCGCTGATACAAGATAGCCTAGAAATTTCTGAAGCTGAGATGGAATGACATCCACATTGTTTAGGTACTCTGCAGTTGGGTTCGATGGGAGACTGGCAGACTTTTCAAAGGCCTAAATTGTCTTCCACAAGTACATAGTAACCTCTGCAACCACGTCGATTGTGCCAAGTCCATAGGCAAACACAATCGCAAGTTCAGCACTTGTTTCAGAATTGTACACAAGATAGGGTTAAAATTTGCCTTGGTTGTCAAGTTTTCAAAATGGCAACATTTGTCTGAAAATTTAAGTTTTCTCCAACGTAGCTTTCAAGTTTTCCTCCCTGTAGTTTGGGTTTGGGTGTTTTGTGTTCTGCAAAGTAACTATCTTCAGTTTACATAAGTCACTCAGTTTCAGCATTCTTTGTTCATTTATGATTTCTCTGTCGATCGCTTGTCAAATCTTGGTAAAAGCCTAACTATGTGCTTCCTCAAGCTCTTCTGCTTGAACATTTTTCCTCATCTTCACTCCTCCAGTAGACTGGACCTTGAACATATTTGTCACGACATTGGCTGTGGAACTGTCCCTCACAAGCCAACTAGTCATAACCTCTTATTTTGGTGAGGAGTTTCTCATCCCCTCTCCTTTCAGCTATTTCATGGACTGATTTTCATCCATCATATTCAAACTTCGAAGTTCCTTCCATTGTCTATACTCCCTTCTGTTTGGTTTTATTTTCGTCCTTCTTTGTTGTAAACGATGTAGTCAGGCTTGAAATGAATCTTATCTGATTCATCAGAAGATCGGCATGAAGTTCGAGGTTCACATGTTTAGGTTACGACAAGACAGGTGATGATTTAAATCGGAACAGGTTCATTGTAAACGTCTGGTAACAGTCATGGTGGTATCCATGGTAACAGCCATGGTGGTATCCATGGTAACAGTTATGGTGGTATCCGTGTTCCTCTTTGCATTCGTCAAGTACATGTTCACAAGTATCCTCTTTTGCCCAGAACCTACAGGTTGAGTCAACCTTTATCTACATATATCTTTCAACTTTCCCAGCGTGTTATCTGGATCTTTTGTTTGGGATAAAAATGTGTTTGATGCACAGTTTGATCCTGAAAAGTGAACGACTCATATCTGTCTCTTCTTTTTCCCTGAAACTAAACCTTCATTGTCTTCTCTTTTTCTCTTCTGTGAATCCATTTTTTGTGTGTGTACTCTGTTTCTTCATTCACTCCAGTTTTCTGAAAGATGAAATAATAATAATAACAGTTCTGACATCTTATGTCTGTAAATGATGGATTAGTGTATTTACACTGCCGGGCCACAAGCTGTAAAGCATCAAACTATTGAAAACTGAGCACAAAGCTAATACTAAATCTACTAAATAATACATGCTAATTACGTGGAAGTATATTAAAAATTGAATAACAAAGATGCAGACATGCCATAACCTGTAACTAATTCTTATAAAATATGAAAACATTATTTATTGTTCCATTGGCAATTTTTCTGTCTTTTTTCAAGAAAGAAATAAGTTTAATAAAGTTATGAGTCTGTAGAATCAATTGAATACCATTGCATTAATAACAGCCCCATAGACTTGAAAAATGGCTACAATTAATTCCAAGAGGCTTTTCTCTAGTAGTCTAATGCAAAACATTGCAAACAAAATTCATACAAGATGTGAATTTGAAAACAAAATTGTTTTTGTGTAAAAACACCAACTCGCGTCTTATACATATTTACTAGGTACTTTAAAAACTTCCTGTGGCGAAATAGGTTGAGATATTTGGGTGCTGTTTATTGTTATGGACAAAGGAAATGTCCAAATACATTCCTTTTGTGTATACAAATACAAGCCACTGACTTCAATAGGAAAGGATTCCAGTAGTGGCAATGTCAACAGCATACAAAATAAAACAAATATCAGAGAGATAGAGTCTTGGGGTGGGGGTGGGGTGGGGCTGGAGAGTGCACGGTACGCCTACCTAGCCCACGGACTAACAGTTCATCCATATTTAATTCAAATGGTTGGCAAAGAAAACACTCTCCTAGTGTTACCTTGTCCTCGACCGAAAAACTGTTCAACCTCAAGAAGAGTATTAGACTAACTCGAAAACCAAGACAATCCTCGGGTCGTGTGCACGTTAATTTTGAGAAGGCGAGTCTCGTTTTCAAATTCTCTCACGTCACAGAGTGCAGTCAATACTTTATGTAGTCCGCAACATCGGGGTCTCCCCAAAAGTAATAAAGAACACACTCGTCGCAGCAGTTTATTAATTTTTTACTTATTTATTTTTCGGTGGGGGTAGGTGTGTATGTGTGTGTGTGTGTGTGCATCGCGCTTTAACATGAATGTATTTTATTGTGGTGTAGCATATTGTATATTAGCATATATTTTTTTAGTAGATATGACTCAGTTAAAACAGAAGATCCAAACTTTCTTCTTTCTTTCTTATTTTATTATTGGGAAAGGTAGTCGTTGCATGGTAGTTTTCTGACATATTGAAAATCCGACAACTAGCATTAAACTTAATAATTTTAAACTGTCTTCCTTCTTTTGGATTTGACGGTTTCCTTGAGTTCATTATCTTTTCTTAATCCATCATGCTAACAACATATGACATATTTTACTGTAAAATTATTGACATTTTGATCATTAGCAACCGATTAGTAAAAGCCAATTAACTTGGAGACATTCTCATTAAACTTGTCAAAACGGATTATATAGGTATTTTTACTGAAGACGAATGAGCTATAATGAGATATTAACAATATAAACAATTCTCCTGCAGGATACCGCATGTATTAATGTGCTGTAAAACACCAAACGAACAAATGCAGGATATTTCTCCCAAATCCGGGCAGTGTCTGGTGCGATTCTGCGATCATTGTAGTTCATCGTTGAACACTTTTCCTGCCAGAAACACCATACCACTCGAAAAATTGGGTGACACAAGAACGTTTATAAAACAGTACTAGAAACTATTGATTAGCTAGAGGATTAACTAGGGGTATAATCCATTTTATTCCTATCATTACCTAGTTTTTTCAAGTTTTATCAAAATCCATTTGTGTTAGCAAACTTTCAAAATTCTCATACTAGTTGCTATTAGCATACAAAACTAACCAAGAAGTGTTGCTATTGGCATACATAACTAACCAATAAGCGTTGCTATTGGCATACATAACTAACCAATAAGCGTTGCTATTGGCACACATAACTAACCAATAAGCGTTGCTATTGGCACACATAGCTAACCAAGAAGTGTTGCTATTGGCATACATAAGTAACCAATAAGCGTTGCTATTGGCACACATAACTAACCAAGAAGTGTTGCTATTGGCATACATAACTAACCAATAAGCGTTGCTATTGGCACACATAACTAACCAAGAAGTGTTGCTATTGGCATACATAACTAACCAATAAGCGTTGCTATTGGCACACATAACTAACCAAGAAGTGTTGCTATTGACATACATAACTAACCAATAAGCGTTGCTATTGGCACACATAACTAACCAAGAAGTGTTGCTATTGGCACACATAACTAACTATAAAGTGTGGCATTATTTCATAATTCACTTAAAAAGTTCTTGATTAGTTTCCTGTAGTTCGCATATCAATTTATACTCTCTCTCGCTACGTATCAATTTGTACCCTCTCTCTGCGTATCAATTTGTAACCTCTCTCTACGTATCAATTTGTACCCTCTCTCTACATTTCAGTTTGTACCTTTTCTTTAATCTCTTCACTGGTCATGTCCACTTCTTTCAACAGTCGATTCTGACCTTATATTAGCAAGCACTTGACATTGTGTCAATGTCAGCACGTAGGTGAGAACATGTTAAGGGCTACCATCCGACCCCTTTTTCCCAGACATGTCCTCCTTTTCGGTCCTTAAATCTCCTCTTTGTATCTTATATATTGTCCTCTTTTTTGAAAGTTCAAATATGGTAACCCTAAACATGCTGCATTCTCGTATTCTGTAGGAGGGGTTATTTTGAAACAGAAAGGATAGGTAAAAGAAACCGTGTACAAATTAAAGGCTCATACGGTGTACATTTTATTATTAGCATGTACAAATCAATGAATGCAAATACAATAAATATTGATAAAGAAACAATCCATCTACTGCCTCTACTGCATAACCAGTTCGTAACTTGGGTGGCTTTCCATCAAAGTATATACATTACAGGTGAAGGATAGTAAGCAATAATACGTGTATACACCTGTAAAAGGTCAAATTTACCTGTGTCAGGAATAATACTCATCACACGTATGCGGGTAGCACTTTTTGCCACTTTCGATATAGATGACAAAGAATTTTAAAAAAATGGTTAAAGTATGATCAAATTCAAAATGTTTTGTGTATTAACGTACACGTATTAGACAAACGTTTGCCAACGTTTGTAGATTTTGAGTAACACTGAAAAAAAGCAAGAAACAAAACACACACCCCCCCCCCAAAAAAAAAAAGAAGAAAAAGAAGGTTATAATAGATGGATGACATCTGATCACCTGCGTGACGCCTGAGAATGAAATCAAAATGAAATTGGAGAAAGTATAACACTTAAATCATATTATCTCGTGAAACAAAGAAGAGGAACCTAGTAATATTCAAATTTCTGGGGACCAGAGACACACATTGTCATTAGTTGTTTTTTTTTTTCCATTTATTGGTCCGTCTGTGTTACTTTGTCTGTCCGTCACTTAGTCGAATAATAGTTTTGACTGATTGTATGTACATCTGTACCAAATGACTACTTCCTAATAGGTTTCGTCAGTTTTAGAAGTTATACGTTTTGGCAGATAATAATAGTATGCTATTGCTGGATATAAACTTGACAGAATAATGTATACATTCCATCAAAATCAGCAAACCAGAGATATTTCTTATTGCAATCTCTTACTTAGACTATTTACCGTTACACAGTTTCGTAAGCGGCCGTTCATAGAAATGATCAATCTTAACTTTGTGATTTTCAAAGCGTGTTTGATTAGTTATTTTGGATTGATGTGTTTTTCAAAGCGTGTTTGATTAGTTATTTTGGAGTGATGTGTACCAAACATTTGTTACATCACCGAACGGTTTGGAGCAGAATATATCTTTTCTGTAGTGGATATATACATTTTGAATTTAAGTTATGTTTCGCCAATACTAAAACCTGATCTCATACGTGCGGCAACCAGAATGTGAAGCTATTTTCGGCGTCTCTTCTGTCATATAAAACACGTAGTAAAAAATTATACGGTATGGACTTTTTACAAAAGCATGTCCGATAATACAAGAAGCGACCAGCAATTAAGTTGCCTGACTTTGTGAACACTTTTATCATACACATCCTACAGAATACTAGCATTTTCCTTCCCGCAAAACTATGAAAAAGAAAACCTTGTTTCTCATTGCAAAGTGTATCCGATTTAAGTAAATATTGTGTTTCTTGTTTCGTTTTCACGTGTTCGTTTAAGAGAACTCTTCAATAAAGATGTTTTGTGTCCTTTTTCATTGAGGATAATAATATAATTTGCGTGTTTCACAGTGCAATGATACGAGAAAGGTCTTTAGTGGAATAAATGATACGAGAATGGTCTTTAGTGTAATAAATGATACGAGAATGGTCTTTAGTGTAATAAATGATACGAGAATGGTCTTTAGTGTAATAAATGATACGAGAATGGTCTTTAGTGTAATAAATGATACGAGAAAGGTCTTTAGTGTAATAAATGATACGAGAAAGGTCTTTAGTGGAATAAATGATACGAGAATGGTCTTTAGTGTAATAAATGATACGAGAAAGGTCTTTAGTGTAATAAATGATATGAGAAAGGTCTTTAGTGTAATAAATGATACGAGAATGGTCTTTAGTGTAATAAATGATATGAGAAAGGTCTTTAGTGTAATAAATGATACGAGAATGGTCTTTAGTGTAATAAATGATACGAGAATGGTCTTTAGTGGAATAAATGATACGAGAAAGGTCTTTAGTGGAATAAATGATACGAGAAAGGTCTTTAGTGGAATTAATGATACGAGAAAGGTCTTTAGTGGAATAAATGATACGAGAATGGTCTTTAGTGTAATAAATGATATGAGAAAGGTCTTTAGTGTAATAAATGATACGAGAATGGTCTTTAGTGTAATAAATGATACGAGAATGGTCTTTAGTGGAATAAATGATACGAGAAAGGTCTTTAGTGTAATAAATGATACGAGAAAGGTCTTTAGTGGAATTAATGATACGAGAAAGGTCTTTAGTGGAATAAATGATACGAGAAAGGTCTTTAGTGGAATAAATGATATGAGAAAGGTCTTTAGTGGAATAAATGATACGAGAATGGTCTTTAGTGTAATAAATGATATGAGAAAGGTCTTTAGTGGAATTAATGATACGAGAATGGTCTTTAGTGGAATAAATGATACGAGAAAGGTCTTTAGTGGAATTAATGATACGAGAATGGTCTTTAGTGGAATAAATGATACGAGAAAGGTCTTTAGTGGAATTAATGATACGAGAAAGGTCTTTAGTGGAATAAATGATACGAGAAAGGTCTTTAGTGGAATAAATGATACGAGAAAGGTCTTTAGTGGAATTAATGATACGAGAATGGTCTTTAGTGGAATAAATGATACGAGAAAGGTCTTTAGTGGAATAAATGATATGAGAAAGGTCTTTAGTGGAATAAAGTTAATGTATCGTTAGAACAGTATGTATCTTTTAGTTGTTGATATTGTGTTTGCTTTGACGTTTTTGTTATAGTTTCTGCTATCTTTGGTGTTGTGTGTCTTTTTATGTTACTTTATCCTGTCTGTTGAATTGGATCGGGGTTACAACCCCTACGATATGTAAATAGAACGAGATATAAAAAAAACTCGTGATTTCAGAGGTAATGAATCTATTCTCTTTTTGTACTTGTTGGTTTTAGTAACTTCTGACAATTAATATGACAATTAATATGTATTTACATTGAGAAACGGTATGTATTTTATGTAATATTACTGTATCAGTTATTATAGTATTATACATTTTATACTCTAACTCTCGGCTTGTTTCAATCAAAAAGGAAAATTCAATCCGTACAATTCATTGATAAACATATTCTATCACTCCCTTTCTTCATATTGGTATTAATGCATATGTTTTCTTTCTAAATGATTCTTTTTGATTGCGTTCTTAATAAAGAAGACGTGACATAAATCGATCATAATGATCCAACCAGCTCTAGAATGGCGGCAAAAGTGCATTGTGGTTATAACAAGTGACTCTCTGTCTGATAATTTACATCCAGCAATGCAATTATTATATCTCAATGGACCAAATTACATGTGCTAAAATGATTATATCTCAATGGACCAAATTACATGTGCTAAAATGATTATATCTCAATGGACCAAATTACATGTGCTAAAATGATTAGAAAGTTTGAGGTGTCTACTTTATTCTACACCATACTTATAAAAACCCTGCTTGTAGTGTATGATGTACTTTAGCACAAACGTATTCTCCCTTCTGAATGTACAAAAAAATTGAATAAATTCTGACGCTTTAAAAAAATATAAATTGATTTAAAGTGTGATTTTCAAACAAAGAGCCAATATTTACCTTAATGTTGTCATTATATATGATTTTACCGACATGGGGTTGATAATTTTACACTTCGTCTGTGAAGAGTTATTCTGTATTTGTTCCTGTTCCGATCAAATGCAGTGAAATATTTCCGCACCAGGCAAAGCTGATGTTTTTTTGATTAAAATGTCATTAATCTCCCGGCCGGAATAAAACACTAGTAGTTTTACGGGAATCCAGAGACTTGAGACCAGTGGTGCTCTTAAATCTACTAAAATTGCAGGAATAAAATGAAATATACACTAAAATATGTCTTAATCAGTCACCAGTGGGAGGTGAGAAAAGTGACCTCTAAAGACAGGTGGATGCTTAATATATGTTTATTTCAACAATAATTTTGCTTATGGGATCTAGAAAAGTGGTTGTTTAATACAGGTGACTGTATAATACAGGTAACCCTAAAGGCAGGTTTGATTGTAAATCATGTTCAGGTAAAGACTTTTTGTACCTGATTAGATACCCCGATATAATTACAACTGGAAACAGTGTTGCTAAATAAATGGCACTGATCGCAATACCATTCCATGCCAGTTTTTCTTTGAACTGTGGAATTGTATTGGTTGTTTGAACTGTGGAATTGTATTGGTTGTTTGAACTGTGGAATTGTATTGGTGTTTGAACTGTGGAATTGTATTGGTGATTTTGAACTGTGGAATTGTATTGGTGATTTTGAACTGTGGAATTGTATTGGTAATTTTGAACTGTGGAATTGTATTGGTAATTTTGAACTGTGGAATTGTATTGGTTGTTTGAACTGTGGAATTGTATTGGTGTTTGACCTGTGGAATTGTATTGGTGATTTTGAACTGTGGAATTGTATTGGTGATTTTGAACTGTGGAATTGTCTTGGTAAATTTTGAAATGTGGAATTGTATTGGTGATTTTGAGAGGAAAATCTCTTTTTTATTGACATGAAAAAGGATCGAAACGTGCCTTTCAAAGTATAAAAAATCTTACATTGTTCTGCCGCTTTAATCACTTTTTGGTGCATATTTTTATATCAATAAGTGAAATATTAATGTTGTCACAGAATTGTAAGCCTGCCAGATTAATCTCAAATGTTTATCATTGAGATCTTGACAAAATAGGTCACTGCGTAGAGGTACGTCATACCGTCATTTTCTTTTTGAACGCTCTTTAACTTTTTTTTCAAGGATTACCAAGGCGGCATAGACATTAGCAAGATGATATAGTCTGAGAACTTGTACACTACTAGCACAGTTGTTAAAATGCTTCAAGTTGTTTATTCAGTATCCCACACTGTACATCCTCCTAGACATGATGTAGTTCTAAAGACTGTTCTACACTCTATAATTTTCCAATATACAGATGATTCTTTTCCTACGTTTAGACCGGTTATATTTCGTCGTAAAGAAAAGGAAAACGCGACATTGTATGAAATATATCTGGTATTTACGCATGACATTGCATGAAATATATCTGGTATTTACGCATGACATTGCATGAAATATATCTGGTATTTACGCATGACATTGTATGAAATATATCTGGTATTTACGCATGACATTGTATGAAATATATCTGGTATTTACGCATGACATTGCATGAAATATATCTGGTATTTACGCATGACATTGCATGAAATATATCTGGTATTTACGCATGACATTGTATGAAATATATCTGGTATTTACGCATGACATTGTATGAAATATATCTGGTATTTACGCATGACATTGTATGAAATATATCTGGTATTTACGCATGACATTGCATGAAATATATCTGGTATTTACGCATGACATTGCATGAAATATATCTGGTATTTACGCATGACATTGCATGAAATATATCTGGTATTTACGCATGACATTGCATGAAATATATCTGGTATTTACGCATGACATTGTATGAAATATATCTGGTATTTACGCATGAAAAGAAAATTTTCGTTTTATTATATAACCAATCATGCTCCTGGATCGAAGCTTCGAAGATTCAACTCACACCCACACCTTTCGTAAGTTTACCTCTGTTTCGATAGTATTAATATGCTGACTGTAAGAATATCAGCGATTTGAGATAACAGTAGGTTTGTGATGATCTAATGTATTACAATAAATTACATTTTTGACATTTTGTAAACTATTTCAGCCTATCAGACAAGAAAGCAAGTCCATATGAGCGATGCGGCACACCGGTTTGTTTAAAAATAGTGTACAGGGGACATAACTTCGTAGAGAAGCGAACGGCGGCGAGTCGAAATCTCTTCTGTAAAATAATTAATTTAAATGCCTGAAAAGTAATGCTGTTTTCATTTATTGCTCCAGGACACAAAATACTTGTTTATCTTGCTACAAGTATAACTTCTATAGTTACACTCTCAAGCGTCAAATGGAATGATGGGAAATCATGTATTGTCACATGTTAAAATATAAGGATATAATTTTCACATTAAACTATACAGAAATAACACAATGTAAGTATTTATTTATGGCTAGGCACTCACACGTATGGTTCTTTTGCCAAGAAGGAGATAGGAAACATATGTATTGATAAAGAATGGCAGATTTTAATTTCCATTTGATTTAATAACTCTTGAATGAGAAACCAGTTTTTTTTCTAGTGATAGTTTTCATTTTGAAATCACCACTCAGAATAATTTCTGGCCAAAAAATGTCGATTGTGTATGGTGGCGCTCTACAGTTTCGTGTTTTGCATAGGGGGTTAAATTTTTAAAGAAAACGAATTTCCTAGGTTTTCCACACTGGTTATCCTGGCTATTTAAAAAAGACCTTGCATATCTTAGGTATTATTAAAAGAACTTTTAATTCTCTTTATTTTGGTGTATGATTGATGGGTGCAATTTGGGTTGTAGAGAATAATCCTTGGTCTAACTTCGGATGTGCACCTATTAAAAAACTGCTAGCTCCGCTCGGTCATTTTCATTTCCTGGACTTCAAAGGTAAATTGTGAAAAAAAGAGCTGATAACTGTTTTTACTTTTTTTTTTTTTTTTTTTTTACAGATTTTGTACTTCATTCATTGTACTTTCAGAAGCTGGTATTGCCTACGCTGGCAAAATTCGTTTTCCCTTTTTTCTAATAACTGCAAAAAATAGTGTACTTTGGACTAATTGAGGCTGATTTTTCGAGCACATTGAAGCGGACAATTTTTCAGCTGGGTGCTTCGATCATGTACAATTTCCACAAGTACAATACGGAAAGAAATTTCAGCCACAGTAAATAAAAATAGCACAGAGGTATGCCAATATTTTCTTCATGGTGCATGTTGCAAATTCAAACAACTTCACCTTACACCTGTCACTCTCTCAGAAGTACATAATATCTGTAGAGCACCTCCAATATACCGACATAATATTGAAATCACGAATATTTAAGGGTTTAATGTTGTTTTTCTGCGTGTATCGTGGTATAAACGGTCCGTTACCGTATTACACATCAAATAAGGTCCTTCGGTGGGTTACAGTAATGCAGAAAAGAAACAAGTTTGAACTCATAACTAATTTACCTTTGTCTTTGAGTTTATTTTTTTTTTTTTAAATATTTTTATTTCTCTTCTTTTTTTTCCTGACCTTAAAAAATCCAGTGACGTAAGAATATTCTCCCTTTTTCTTACATAGGTATTATTGGTATCGAACAAATTCCACAAGCCGATCGATTTTTATTGGTATCGAACAAATTCCACAAGCCGATCGATTTTATTGGTATCGAACAAATTCCACATGCCGATCGATTTTATTGGTATCGAACAAATTCCACAAGCCGATCGATTTTATTGGTATCGAACAAATTCCACAAGCCAATCGATTTTATTTGGTATCGAACAAATCCACAAGCCGATCGATTTTTATTGTTATCGAACAAATTCCACAAGCCGATCGATTTTATTGGTATCGAACAAATTCCACAAGCAGATCGATTTTTATTGGTATCGAACAAATTCCACAAGTCGATCGATTTTCCTGAATGAAAAATAAGTGTAACATTGACAATCTTGAAATTAGCAAGTTGGAAAAAAAGAAAGAAAGAAGTATTTGCTTACATAGATAAGACGTTTGTAATTCTACAGAAAGAAAAATAAAATAAAATAAAAACGGTGAAGCCGACTTTCGCTGTTCGCTGTCAGCTGTTGCTTCGAAAATATTAGGTGTGTTACAGTTCTCGTTACGGTCCTTCTCGCTCGGATCAAGCCGAATCTTGGGACAGGTCAGCTTTGGTCAATATTTATGACTTGGGACAGGTCAGCTTTAGTCAATATTCAAGACTAAAATTCTTCCTACATGTATCTTTATATTAAGGATTTTCATTTATGAAAATATAAAAGCAAATCTAAATATTTGGCAGAGAGAGAGAGAGAGAGAGAGAGAGAGAGAGAGATTTAAAATGGTCTGCTTGTGTGTTTAACTAGATTAGGATAACTGTGAAGAAAACTAGATATACAGGAATAAAGGTCTGTCTGTCTATTTCTTTTCAAACTCAGCGTGGTGTACCCTTCAGTGAAGCTGATTTTTTCGTTTGCTAGCCGGGAATTTCAAACGCTTCCACTCCCCTCCATGTGTGTGTGTCTCTCTCTACTTGCACACACACAGACACACACACACACACACACATGAATACTGTATACAAACGTTCAGCTAAGAATGCTCTCTTTGTGGTAATATTTAAAGACGTCAGAGACTGCACTGACTGCACTGAGTGCACTTGGTTTCCCAAAAAGTTCTGTGTCCCGAATCAGATGTAACAAGAAATGTGCAATGTCCATTCCCTCAATGCACGTTTGATATGATTGGCTGACTGAAGGGGAGCTTACATGCTTTATATATTTTTATTTGATTCATGTAAAATATGTATTAAAAAAAAAAAAAAAAAAAAAAAAAAACGCTTTATCTGTACGAACCACAAACAACGATGACTGACATTTTCTTAGTCGTAATTCAGTTGGCTGCTCAGGCGACTCTACTTTTAGCACTGAAATCTGATACACTGAACACTTTGTTCAGAAATATTAACAGCTGATCATGGTTACATGATGGGTTTTTGACCAATGACATTATAACAAAATTCATACTAATTGCAACTAGCTGAGGCTGCGCTCTACAGATATTAGGTATTTCTGACAGATTGACAGGTGTAAGGTGAAGTTGTTTGTATTTGCAAAATTGACAGTGGAGAGAATGTTGGCATACCACTATGCTACTTTCATGTGCTATGGCTGAAATTTCTGTGCATGTTGTAGTTGTTGAAATCATTCATGATCTAAGCACACAGCTGGTCCAAATTGCTGCTCCCATGTGCTCGAAAAATTAGCCTGAACTCGTCCAAAGTACACTAACATAATCAGTTATTAAAATAGAGAAAACGAAATTTTCCAGAGTGGACAATACCAGCTTTGGAAAGTACAATGAATAAATTACAAAATTTGTAAAAAGTAAAAAAGAAGTTATCTGCTCGTTTTTGTTGTTGTTGTTGTTTTTGTTGTTGTTGTTGTTGTTGTTGTTGTTGTTGTTGTTGTTGTTGCAATTTACCTTTGAAGTCCAGTTAGCGAAAATGACCAAGCGTAGCTAGCAGTTTTTGGATAGGTGCACATCTGAAATAAGGCCAAGCTGTGTACTCTATAACCCCAATTACACTCATCAATCATACACCAATATAAAGGGAATTAAAAGTTGTGTTAACAATATCTAAGATATACTAGGTCTTGTTAAATAGCCAGGATAACCAGAGATGATAACCTGGAAAATTCTGTTTCTTTCAAAATCTAACCCTATGCAAAGTACGAAACTGTAGAGCGCAACCTGAATACTTTTAATACCTTACTTAGTTTAGCTTCTTTCCCATTAATATATGTTACACAATATGATGAAGTAACAATAGTTGCATTCTTTCTTTCCAGTTAGTATATGTTGTACAATATGATGAAGTAACAATGGTTGCATTCTTTCTTTGACGTTAGTATATGTTACACAATATGATGAAGTAACAATGGTTGCATACTTTCTTTACCATTTGTATATGTTACACAATATAATGAAGTAACAATGGTTGCATTCTTTCTTTCCCGTTAGCATATGTTACACAACATGATAAAGTAACAATGGTTGCATTCTTTCTTTCCCGTTAGTATATGTTACACAACATGATAAAGTAACAATGGTTGCATTCTTTCTTTCCCGTTAGTATATGTTACACAACATGATAAAGTAACAATGGTTGCAATCTTTCTTTCTCGTTAGTATATGTTACACAACATGATAAAGTAACAATGGTTGCATTCTTTCTTTCTCGTTAGTGTATGTTACACAACATGATAAAGTAACAATGGTTGCATTCTTTCTTTCTCGTTAGTATATGTTACACAACATGATAAAGTAACAATGGTTGCATTCTTTCTTTCTCGTTAGTATATGTTACACAACATGATAAAGTAAAAATGGTTGCATTCTTTCTTTCTCGTTATTGTATGCCACACAATATGATAAAGTAACAATGGCTCCATTCCTACTGCTGTCGATGATTCTAATGGATAGAGAAAAATGGTAAAGTAGGATTACATTCGAATTTTGTTGAGTTCTAAAATGAACTTCTATTTTGAGATCAGTACAAAAAAGTCTTATTAAGCCGTTGAACTATGTACAATTTACATTGCTATTTAAACAAGTTAATAAACACGTATATATTAAAATCATGAAATAAATTAGTGACGAATAATGCGTCCAAATAGAAAATGGGGAAAAACAGACATTTTAATCAAGCATCTACCTTGCGAACACGATAAAATAGAAGTAGCCATCGGCGTCATAGTGTGCCTGATTATAGATCATAGTGTGTCTGATTATAGACCAGAGTGTGTCTGATTATAGGTCATAGTGTGTCTGATTATAGGTCATAGTGTGTCTGATTATAGGTCATAGTGTGTCTGATTATAGATCATAGTGTGTC
This sequence comes from Margaritifera margaritifera, assembly GCA_029931535.1. Lineage (NCBI taxonomy): Eukaryota > Metazoa > Mollusca > Bivalvia > Unionida > Margaritiferidae > Margaritifera > Margaritifera margaritifera. Next base: position 5,256,883 of record JAQPZY010001666.1, on the reverse strand, counting down.
TGATTATAGGTCATAGTGTGTCTGATTATAGGTCATAGTGTGTCTGATTATAGGTCATAGTGTACCTGATTATAGATCACAGTGTACCTGATCCACTTGTCTGTGATGTTGATATGTCCGTAATTGTGACAGAGCGTATTATGCCATGACCCTGTATATCCGTCTCTCCGTTATCTTTTCCTATTCCACACGACAGCTTCAGTTCTACAGCATGTACCTACACACAACTTTGTGAATGGCTTGCACTTGGAGTAATGAAGGAACACTGTAGATTTTGAAGTCAAACGGCTGAAGGTCAAGGTCAATGTGACTGAGAAAAGAACAATTCGTTTCTGCAGAATTACGCTGGTTCTACATCACATTCCTGAACTGCTCCTATTCCGCACGATAACTCTAATTCTGTAGCACGTAATCCACCAAACTTTGGGGAGAGCTTGTACTTGGAATAAGAATGAACAATATCGATTTAGGGTCGAAAAATGGAAGTCCAAGGTCACTGTGACTGAGAGAAGTAAAATGGTTTACACACAAAGCTCGAGTTAGCCACCATCTACAGTTACCAAACCTATAGATGGCTTGCACTTGGGATAAGAAAGAAGCTTGTTAATCTCGGGGTCAAAAGGTTAAAGGTGAGGGTCACAGATCGAAAGAACAAAAATGGTTTCTTATAATAACATTAGTTCTGCATCACATACGTGGATCAATCTTTGTGGATGGATTGCATTAGTGTAAGGAAGAATCCGTTCAATTTCGATATCGAAAGGTCAAAGTTCAAGGTCACTGTGACTGAAAGAGTTTTTTGGCACTCAAATTTCAGTTATCGACGATGTACCAAAGTTTGTCGATGACTTACAAGTTGGGAAAGAAAGAAGTCAATTGAGTTGGGGTTCAAACGGTCAGAGATCAAAGTGACTATGCCTGAAGAAAAAAAAAATGGTTTGGCACATTCACGTAAGTTCTAGACTATGTACCTTGACCAAAGGTTGTGGAGGGCTTGCATTTAAGATATGGAAGAGGCCTTTTGATTTTGGGATCAAAGATGAAAGGTCAAAGTCATTGTGACTCTAGTAAAATTGGTTTTTGTAGAATAACATTTGTTCTAGAGTAAGTTCCTTTACCAAAGTTTATTGATGGCTTACGCGTAGGGTAACAAAGAAACGTAGATAGTATGCAATCTAAATGTCAGTGGCACGGTCATGGTAAGTCTAAAAAGAAAATAATAGTTTCTGTACATTAATTTAGTTCAATACCACATACCTTGATCAAAAGTCAAGGTCACTGAGACCGGTTGGCCAACAATCTCCAGAGTCAACCGTACCCAATTAGTGCCTACATGGAGGACTGTTAAACACAGGTCGGACGTGTAATCCGCCGTACCCTATTAGTGCCACACACGGAGGACTGTTAAACACAGGGCGGGCGTGTAATGTGCTGACACGGTACTCTTCTTGATCTTATTTTTAACATTCGAGAGTGAGGAACAAACTGACACAGTGCAATACATATGAAATGCTTATGTCTAACACATATACACACACACACACACACACAAACATATATATATATATATATATATATATATATATATATATATATATATATATATATATATATATATATATATATCCTTTATTCCTTTAAGTGCTTTCGCATCATCGTCATCATGGATCTTCTTCAGATAGATAAATTATACTTCTAAAGTATTTTTTATAAATAAACAATTTGACAATTATAACATGTTTTGCATCTACTCGCACCACATTTGGTTACTCTTGTCTTTCTTTCAATGAAGTTAAATTAAGACCTGGTAAGAATTTCTGTCAAATATTTGGGTTCTCTCTTTTTATTAAATTTCATTCTTTCAAAAACATTTTTTATTTTACCACTAAGTCGAAGTAATTGTTCACATGTTCGTACAATCGGGAAGATATTAGTGATCCGTATGTTATAAGTTGTAATTAAAGGAATTCCATTTCGTGATATGTCAATGTTTTCACGGTTTTTCTAATACAAAAGAAGGAAACTCAATTAAATTTTAAAATTGTAAGATATTTACGTTAAATAGGACGTGGGTTGCATTTCAAAAAATGTGACTGATATGTGTGACGCAAAATGGACTAAGAAAGAGAATGATAGTACATAAACAGGAACCAAGAACAGAAGATCTCAGATTATTAAAAGTTAATAAACATCTACATTACTGTTTAGGAGGAACTGCAAAGTCCTTCAGTTTTATAAATTATTTACTTATAATGAATATTTAAGGGAAGAATATGAACTTGTTTTCATGCTCACTCTTCAACCGGACCTTAAGAGTTCTAACTAATTATTAAAGATTCATGAAAGATGAAAACGGAATGCATTGTACATTGTATCAAGAAAATGATCCATTTTCATAACATGACCATAGAAAACCATTATTACATACTCATTTATTATTACATTGCTGATCCGGCGTTCGATACAGATGTTCAATCTGTGTTTCCGTATCACCCACCTAAAATTTCCGTATCGCACACCTAAAATTTCCGTATCACCCACCTAAAATTTCCGTATCGCACACCCACCCTGGAACTACTTTTGCCACTAGAAGTATTCAATAATAGATAATAGTCTACCTATAAAATATTGTGAATCATTTATTGCTAAAAATGGTAAACTATTGTGTGTAATTTCGAAAATATCTACACAGTTTTTAGTGTTTATAAAATGCAGTCATATTGGCGGGTTAGGGTGGGGGTAGGGTTAGATTTTACGATGTATCTGATGAAAATGGCCGAATTCGCCGCTGGGGCCTGATGGGGGAGTACCGTAAGTAGCGCCGAGGAGTTTATGGGCATTTCACAGTACCCACAAACGAACAGAATATTTGATGACGAGTTATCATATGAAGCTGGTGTGCAAAGTGACACCAACATGACAGAGAGGGAGAGACCAAGACAGTACTTGGCCGCTAAAATCGTATATTGAAAGTTTTAATAGAATCCAGACACAGTAAGGAAGACTCAGGGAATCTAGCTAGGATGTCGTAGCCTCAACTTGTTGAGGCTATGAAATGATTTTATAAATTGTTAATGGAGCAACAAAATTACAGTTCAAGTTACCAAACAGTTTGTGCCTCTTCTTACAAACATGAGCGTCTATAGGACATGGAACTTTTTCTGTCTGTGTGTCGTGCTCAGATGCTATATTAAAAATGGCGGCCTATATGTTTGGAGTGTTTAGAGGACACTGAGAGTCGTTTTTGGTAAGACCTTGCATTTGTTTTTAGGTGGAATAAACTAAGGAGGCTTCAGTCTTTACTATTATGTATGCATTATTACGAACATGAGCGAAAGTGCTGGAAAACACACCCGGGTGTGAATCATTCCCGGCTGCTCCACCGATATATATATATATATATATATATATATATATATATATATATATATATATATAGGATCGAACTAGTAACCCGCCGACGAATTAGGTAGGGTTACTAATATCAGGGAGTCATGTCCAAATTCAAGCGTTGATTAGAAATGCCCCATCGTTCGGAAAAAATGTAAATTATCAAACATTATCGCTGGTTAATTAGACACTTATATCGTTGCCTACCTGGTCAATTCAATAAAAGTGGATAGTTCGTACTATAAACCAGATACTCGTAATAGTTACTACAGAGCTATCGACGGATATTTAAGGGACAATAACTATGGCTACACCATTTGATCTTCAAATCAGTTTGCTACCAGCCGCAAATTGCTGAATTCTAGGCGCAAAGACCTTAAGCAAAACGTTTCAGATATTGAAGAACAGAAACTTCTGAACCGTGTACCTGTTGATCTCGCTCCCAGCTGCAGCACCGATGACAACGAGAAGAGACATTCCACAATGTAAATAACCTAAGACACCAGCACCCGCGAGAAAACCATTTCAGCTTGACTTCCAAAATATGGTGTCCAGAATTATTGTTTTTTTCCTTTGGAGAAGGTATAACCGGAGGAACATTTAATTTGTCGATTAATATTACTAATGATTCGAATTCGTTCAGTAAATCTGAGGATAAAATGTTTAAATATTTGCAACATCAAGGACGAGGTATCATAGAGCAGCAGATCCATTAACTAGGACTGAATCCATTAACTAGGACTGAATCCATTAACTAGGACTGAATCCATTAACTAGGACTGAATCCATTAACTAGGACTGAATCCATTAACTAGGACTGAAATTTAGAAGAAGTACATCTTGCTACAATGTTGTTGAGACTGTTTAATTCAATGGGGCACAAGCAGGGAATTGTACTTTTGTTTACAGTTTAAATTCTTGCGACTTTTCAAGTAGAAAATAAAGAGAAGAAAACAGAACAATATCTTTAGACTTTTCTTGTCAACAAAATATTAATATGATTAGTAACAAGAGTTCCTCGAAGGGACAGAGGCTTTACTTGGCGAAAAGAATTTGCTAGAATTCAAGATAAGACCATTTCTTCCTTTTAACTGCTGAGTGTTGAAACCGTCTTCGATATTTTTCAGAAATAATACGATTTTCAAATTAGCTGCTGTGGTGGACATATTGGATGTCAGATTGGCACCATTTCATTTCGGACCAAGTAGACATTATTATAAGTCTTTTGGTGAAAACCTCATGTTGATATGACCATCGATTCAGGGGGAGTAGTGACAGCAAGATTTTCAAAACAGCCGTCGTGACAGCCATATTAAGGACCAACTAGGTATCAAAAAAAGTCTACTGGCGAAAACTTCATGTTAATATAGCCATCCATTTGGGATTAGTAGAGATATCAATATTTTTCAAGATAGCTACCAAGGTGGCCATATTGAGGGTCAGTGTGCATCGTTTTCATTTAGGATCACGTAGACATCATAAGAACTATTCTGACGAAAACCCCATGTCAAAATGACCTTCCGTTTAAGAGAAGTAGCGATAACAAGATTTTTAAGATGGCCACCATGGTGGCCATATTAGAAGTTTAGATCAGAACCATTTTAATTTAGGTTCAAGAAAATATTGTAAGAAGTCTATTGGTGAAAACCCCATCTTGATATGACTTTCCGTTTTGGATGAGTAACAGTAAACAGATTTTCAATATGGGTGCCATGGTGGCCATATTGGATATTAGATACGCACCATTTCCATTTAGGACCAACTAGACATCATAAAAAGTCTTCTGGTGAAATCACAATGTCGATATGACCAGCCATCTAGGAGAAGTAGCGATAATAAGATTTCCCAGCTGACCATTGTGGCGGCTATATTAAAGGTTGTATTGGCACCATTTTTATTTACGACCAACAAGATATGATGGTAAGATTTTCAGTGAAAACTTCATGATAATATGACCATTCATTTATGAGAAGTTGTGATAATAACATCTTCAAGATGGCTGCTGCGCGGCTATATTGGACAGCTGAGCGATTCCATTTTCATTTAGGACCTATTTGACATCATACGAAGTCTTTTAGCAAAAAGTCCATGTTGATACAACTATCCATTCAGGAGGAGTAATATAACAATATTCCCAAGATGGCCGCTGTGGCAGCCATATTGGATGTGCGATAGTCACTATTTTCATTTAAGACCAACTAGACATTATAAGAAGTCTTCTGGTGAAAACCCCATGCCAATATGCCTTTTCGTTAAAGAGGAGTAGCGTTAAAAAAGATTCGAAATGGCTGCTGTGGCGGCCGTATTAAACATGAAATCGGCACCAGGCAATCATGTGAGTAGTTAGGAGGAGTAGTGATAGCAAACTTGTACTAACGGACGAACGGACGACGCACAGACGACGGATGACGGACGAAAGACCATTCCATAAGCTCTTTGTTTAAAATGATGCTTAAATTGTCACCTTAAATTTCACTACATCAATAATTTCTTGTAATGAAAACATACAAATACGGAGTTTGAAATTACTGTAAATTAATGAGCTTTCTGTATAATTGCATATATTTAATTGCTGTTAGTCTATTAAATTAGCCCTGAAATATGCTTGGAAGTGGAGTGTGTGTATTCAGTAAGCTGGGTGTAAGAAAAAGGTTCACTTACTAGTCCAAAACCTATGTTCCATTTGAGAAATAAAGAAAAATCCACTTGCCTGTGACTGCAGTTTAAATCCATTCATATGTCCCAAACAAAACATTAAAAAAATCCAAAGCAAAAAAAGTAAATCACCGAACAGTATTTATTTGGACCTAGCCTCGGTTACTTAACGTCTCAAATGGGTATTTAGGCCTAACCCCAGTTACTTGCGTCTAATGGGGGTATTTAGACCTAGCCCCGGTTACTTACGTCTCGTTGGTTTTTTTCAGTGGGTTGTATATTATCTTTCATAAACCTCCAAATGTCTTAATTCAATTTTTTTGAAAGGATTCATTAAAAAATTTGAAAAGAATGTGTGAATAAAAAAGAGATACGTAATAAATACAAAACCACACAAGTGCTTTGTTCTGACTCCGGGTATAGAACTCGTTTGATACAGCGTAGGAATATAAGTCAAGGCCTAACGGCCTCGACATATTTCTACGCCGTATCAAACTCGTTCTTTCCGCAGACTCGGAACAAAACACGATTGCACTTTTGTTGTTTTGTTTTGTTGTTAGTTGTTTTGTTTTGTTGTTAGTTGTTTTGTTGTTAGTTGTATTAATTTGTATAGTGTATCAATACACTGATACATATTCGTACCATACGGTACAGAGCCTATATTGAGTATTTCTGTCCAATTTTTTACATTTTCTTTTACTTAGCCAAGGATTGTGAAGGGTGTTTATTGATTTCGTCAGTCTTACACATGGCGTTTTTGTATACAAATGTTGCATATGAATAGTTTATATCTTGCCGTATAAACAACGACGTAATTGACATAAGAATGACGTCAAAATTGTTTATTTTCAAAACTGTTTATGAAAGTATAATGTATCTACTTAAAGAGCATCCGTGATGATAATGCGAAAGTGCTTGAAGGAATATAGGATGAAAGCATTACTTATGTTGAATTAACATATATATATATATATATATATATATATATATATATATATATATATATATATATATATATATGTGTGTGTGTGTGTGTGTGTGTGTGTGTGTGTGTGTTACGCACAAGCTTTTCCTATAGGTCAGTACAGTAAGAAGAAGTAAGAAGATTTTTGTTTTTAAAAGTCTACCGGTAACAAACTCAAATTAATTAGATTCGATAGCAGTTTTTGGATGTCATTAAAGGTATATTACTTTGAATGTTTGGTATCAACAAAGTCAAAAATATAAAAGCTGACTAAAATAAGAAAACGTAAAACAAACTTGACAAGCGTATGATGGGAAAATATGTTCTCAAACAAAACATAGCATACACTATAAATAGATACACTATTTCTTTGATCTAATATTTTTTGTAATAAAAATATGTTTCAATGTACGATTAGTGTACCTTTCATGTAACATCAAATTTGGAAGGAAATACTTTCGTTATTACGTGACCGCGGTATTAATTAAAATACTGGTCAATTGTATTGATAAATTTGTGATGTATCTTAGCAAAGATATTTTTGGAAAGGCCATACTTACGCTTAAACAATGAATTGCCTGTATTGACATTTTTTTAATTCTAACGAGGTGCTGTCATAGAGGAAATAATACTTCTCGCGCAGTTTCGTCATCAGTCCTGACCAGATAATTATGTGCCTCTATACATTTACAGAAAATGTATGATTGACTTGCTTTATTCCGATCAAGGTACTTCTGTTTTCTAAATCTAATAAGACGCCGTTAATTATTATCTTTACGTTTGTAATGTATCTAAAACACGTAGCAAACATTCATTTATCAATCTTGCTTTCTACATATAACCTTGCCGACTACCAATGGTTGTATTCATTCATTCTTATTACACCAAGGCGTGTTGATCCTAAATTATAATTATAACACACGATGATGAGAACGTGAAATTAAAATTCTGAGACGCCGGGAGCGATTGCGCGCGGATGTAGAACTTTAGCAGAAACATAACTTATGCTTCCAAATCTGATTTGCATAAGGCCGGATGTAGAACTTTAGCAGAAACATAACTTATGCATCCAAATCTGATTTGCATGCGCTAGCTTCAATCTAGATGTTATGAATCTTCATTTTTAGGAGGTCTTAGCCATCAATTACAAAGGAATTTCCAATCAAAGAAACAATTTGGAATTCGCTACCGAATGAAATATTAGCCTCAGTCTAAACGAAGTTTTTTCATTTTATATGATATTCCCTTTACTGACGAGTCTGTAATATTTCCTCATTTGTAGACGGAGAGACATTATTAGATGATAGGCAAACAAGACGAATAGGTGGGAACAATGAAAATAAATTTAGAAGGTTAATTTAAGCTATTTGTTTCCATGAGCCATTAAACCAGAGTAAACTTTAGGGTACAAGCTGAGGTTGGTTGAACAAAACATGATAGACTTATAACCTCTGCAGAAGAAACTAATCCGAGTTCCGCTGATGTATGTCGTAAGTATTATAAAGTCACAGAGTCCGACTAATCCTGAATAATATTTTTCATTTTTCTTTACTGGGTGTATTTTTAGAAGTCAAACAATACTGTCCAAGTTGGTTGACTGACTTTAACAATGTTGATGGCTTCAAGACCATTGATCGAGATTGACTGTAACAAACAACGATAAAAATGTAGACATATTGACGAATAATGAAGAGATTGATTGTAACAAACCACGAAAAAAATGTAGACATATTGACGAATAATGAAGAGATTGATTGTAACAAACCACGATAAAAATGTAGACATATTGATGATTAATGAAGAGATTGATTGTAACAAAACCACAATAAAAATGTAGACATATTGACGATTAATGAAGAGATTGATTGTAACAAAACCACGATAAAAATGTAGACATATTAACGATTAATGAAGAGATTGTTTGTAACAAACCACGATAAAAATGTAGACATATTGACGAATAATGAAGAGATTGATTGTAACAAACCACGATAAAAACGTAGACATATTGACGATTAATAAAGAGATTGATTGTAACAAACCACGATAAAAATGTAGACATATTAACGATTAATAAAGAGGTCATTTGTCAAAATGTACCGGAATCTGCAGCGACATTACAATATTAATCATAAATCTGAATGAAAACTTGAAAACTAGCTCTGATAAATTTAAACATTTTAGGGACTACAGTCTTAAGTAATACTGTATATACTCGCGTAGAACTCGTTACCAACTGCAAACTGCATAGACCCAGATCTGCCGGGGCATAATGCGCCGGCAGATCTGGATCTATGCAGTTTGTAAGGGCTACTCAGTAGAACAAACAACATAGACCCTGATCTGCCGGCGCATTATGCGACGGCAGATCAGGGTATATGTTGTTTGCATTTGGACTGAGAATATACGCGAGTATAGACGATAGTCAGTTTCTATAACAAGATACTTATACACACTCTTATTTCTAAAATTCATAATGTGTAATCATAATATAATACAAAATACGAATCAAATACCAATATCATAAAACATGTTCGAAAATACGTGTTACATATTCAAAAACATTTGTTTAGAAATGTTTCAATACTCACAAATGTCTTAGTAAAACACGCACTCACAAAAATGGATCATGAGTTTTAAAGATAATGATGATATACAGGCTTCTCTATAGTTTATAGATCCGTCATTTTATGACATTGATCATCCAACAATGCCAATATTCTGACATCGACCGAACCACAAATACGCCCTTTCCAAGTTATAAAATGTGGAAAAACGTTAGAGTGGTGAATTAATTCTTTTAATATAAAGGAGTGTCTCACAGGCAATTATAAAGAAGAGTCTTACGGGCAAGCATACATAAGTATCTCACGGGCAAGTATAAAGGAGTGTCTCACGGGCAAGTAGTTTCTGCAGTTATTTATCGTCTTATAAGTCGAGTCCAACTGCAATTGCATAGACACAGATCTACCATCGCATAATGTGGCAGATCCGGGTCTGCAGTTTTTTTTATCAGTAATCAGTAGAACAAACAACATAGACCCTGATCTGCCGGCGCATTATGCAACGGCAGATCAGGGTCAATGTTGTTTGCAGTTTGGTCAACTTATACGCTAGTATATACGGTAATATGTACAAATGTATATAGCATTGATAAAAAGGGTGACGTGCTATATAAGGTTATTTTTGGTCTAAGTATTAGGTCTAAGTATTAGGTCTAAGTATTTGGTCGAAGTATTAGGTCTAAGTATTAGGTCTAAGTATTTGGTCTAAGTATTAGGTCTAAGTATTAGGTCTAAGTATTTGGTCTAAGTATTAGGTCTAAGTATTAGGTCTAAGTATTTGGTCTAAGTATTAGGTCTAAGTATTTGGTCTAAGTATTAGGTCTAAGTATTAGGTCTAAGTATTAGGTCATTTTTCCAACATGCTTACAAACAGGAAGTAGTTTTGACACCAGCTTGTAACACAAAATAATTTTTGGAACGATGCTTTCATTTACAAGCTAACAATAGCCCTCTGTGTTGATCAGCGTCAGAAAAAAATGTACATTTTGGACAAATATTGAACATTGGAACCTTTTTAAGAATATGCGTTTCAATCAAGAACCAATGCCATATTAAAATTGATTTTGCACAATGTACGTGTCTTTAAGAGTTTAAAATATCTTTTTTGCCTCTCAAGTGAAGCGTTGACTGAAAATAGGAATAAAACATGGTAATTTGTTCCCTTTACAATGAACATTGTTCGATTTTGAATGACAAATATCTTTGTGGCTATTAAATACATTTTACATGACTGATCTGATATCAAGGTTGTTAAAACCGTGTAATATTTGTCAGGTAATAAATCATTTGATAACATATCATGACGTCAGGAATTACGTCATGACATGCTATAACGCAAAAGTGTAAGTTCCGAGTGTTCTAAATACGCCTCGTTGTCATTTTACTACACAACATTACAGTATAATCTCCTAGGCATATAAATACGTATCCATGTCATGTTACTACACAATATTAGAGTATAATTTTCTAGGCATCTGAATACACCTCTGTGTCATGTTACTACACATTATACGAGTATAATTTCATTGGCATCTAAATACGTCTCTGTGTCATGTTAATACACAATATCCCAGTGTAATTTAATAGGCATCTAAATACGTCTCTGTGTCATGTTAATACACAATATCCCAGTGTAATTTCATAGGCATCGAAATATGTCTCCATGTCATGTTACTACACAATATTACAGTGTAATTTCCTAGGCATCTGAATACACCTCTGTGTCATGTTATTGCACATTATCCGAGTGTAATTTCCTTAGCATCTAAATATGTATATGTGTCATGTTAATACACAATATCCCAGTATAATTTCCTAAGCATTTCAATACGTCTCCATGTCATGTTACTACACAATATTCCAGTATAACTTCCTTGGCATCTAAATACGTCTCCATGTCATGTTACTACACATTAATACGGCCTTATTGAAAAAAATGTTGACATCTCATCACGTTATAAATACAATCATATATTTGTGTTCATTGCAAGTTTTATAAAGAAACTCGATCTATAATTTGTAAATGTACTTGCCGAGGCTCGCAAAAGTAAAAAACAATATTCAATACATTTAATGAATTTCATTTCAAAGGAACACTCATGTAAAATCCTATATATTGTATATCACTTTGAACATGGGATCGCGGGTTTCCCACAATTTTTAGTCATATGTCTTCCTAATTTCTTGAATCCTGTGCTGCCCGCTGGGCACACTTTTTCGTCATCATGTGTGTTTGTCATATTTTAGGAAAACAAATGAAAACTCCGCTTACAATTTTTCTTTGGTGCACGTCCATTACACGAATACGTCTATGCTGGCGCCATTTATCGCCAAAATCGCCAATGGCGATTAAATGTTTCAGATGAAGATTAATTTAAATTCAAACAACAGATTTAGCAATTTAAATACTCAATGCGAGTTTCAGGGCAAAGTCACTGACGGCCAATAATGTAATGTGTTTTCGACTTTGAATTAATTACATAAGGGATTCAATTTCGAAAGGAAGAAACTTGAAGAAATACATAATTTAGCATTTAATCAAGGAATTTTAGTTTGAATGAAACTTATTTCATGGAAAAAGGGACTTATCATATAAAACACAGGTAGATAGTGCGTGAAGAAAAAAGTTGAACGAGAGCAAGATCTGGAACTGAAAATTCCGTTTGTGCATCTCTTTTTAGGTAAACCTGTTATTTCCTGCCAGTTTTATGTTGCAACTCGTGTTATTGATTCTTTTAACCGATTTTATTTTTATATATATTATTTATGTGTTTACATGTTGCAGATTGAATTAAATCTCCCTGCCTTTTGGCCATATATTCTATTCCCAAGAAAAAAGCGACGTTCGAGAATATAGCAATATACACCTAACTAAAGAGGACGAGTATAATCAGTAAGTACTATTTGACTACGTTTTGATGGCGGGGTCAAAGTTTAGGCGAAAGAGTACATCTTTGGCATTCAGGTGTGCATCTAGTTTTCGTCCCTAGATGACATATACGACGTGGGCTAAAGCATAAAACCAAAGGTCTACCAAACTCGAATGATCCAATTTTATCAAGCAGGACTAAAACCGGTATGTAACAAGGATTCACCCGTTACATTCCAAACTTGATGTTAACTGAACAATATACTGAATACCCCACAAGGCCAGCCCGTTTTGGCTGCCTTAGTGTGTCCTTGGGAAAGGCACTTAGCTCCCATTTTCTCGGCACGATATAGCCAATAATGTGTTTGAAGTGCCGCTACAATCAATAAAAACAAAAGAAAACAAACGTACTGAATAAGTATAATAACATACATATGGAATAATATAATGTCACGGTTCTGAGGCATATGTCTGCACGTGCATAAAAAGTGCACATTCAGCATTTCTAATACGTGCAGAAAAGCTGTTCAACCTTTCATCCTGACGATCCCATGCTACTATATGTTGACATAATTACAGTCTGACAGAATCCGGCAGATCTGTGTAGACCTACACTTAGTTTGATAAACTCATTCATTTATAGTATGTTGCCAGTGCTGGATTACCCAGTAGGCAAACTAAGCACGTGCTTAGGGCACCAGTAAAGCAGGGACACAAAAAAAAAAAAAAAAAAAAAAAGGGGAAAATACGGTTTAGTATTGTTTTTATTTTGAATTACATATGGGGGGGGGGGTGCATAATCTTTTCAGTGCTTAGGGCCTCTAAAGGTCTTAATCCGGCCCTCTATGTTGCCATGTGTGTATGCAAATAGGTGAACACGGCATGACATTGAATATCTAATAAACTTCGTAGCGAACAAGAACAAATTACAAGAACAAAACCAAGGACACACGCAGACAGCATATGAGAAAAACAAATAATTGATAGAAATGTGTTTTAAATAAGTTGAATATGGAACACTTTTTGGATGCAAACAGAAAACGTGTATATGCAGTATTTGGGAACAGAAAACGTGTATATGCAGTATTTGGGAACAGAAAACGAGTATATACGGTATTTGGGAACAGAAAACGTGTATATACAGTATTTGGGAACAGAAAACGTGTATGTACAGTATTTGGGAACAGAAAACTTATATATGCAGTATTTGGGAACAGAAAACGTGTATATACAGTATTTGGGAACAGAAAACCTATATATGCAGTATTTGGGAACAGAAAACGTGTATATGCAGTATTTGGGAACAGAAAACGAGTATATACGGTATTTGGGAACAGAAAATGTATATACAGTATTTGGGAACAGAAAACGTGTATATTATTTGGGAACAGAAAACGTGTATATACGGTAGTTGGGAACAAGAAATGAGAGAATCATTTGTCGTTCACATTGATATTGCTAATTTTGTTAAGTTGTACAATCTATTAATTGGGGTCTACATTACTGTGACAGATAGGTAGCAAATTCATACTGAAGAACAATCAGAGATTGTATCATCTTTAACATAATTAATTGTTGCTTCTTTAATGAGACAAAAATACATTTCAACGTCAATTTTACAGGAAATTTCTATAGAGCAACACCCACCACAACTCGGAACGAGTATGCTTACACACATACTCAGTCAAACATATTTGAAAGTGGTTGCGTGTCATAGAAAATATATATAGCTAACTGATAACATGATCAACTCAAGTAACTGTATGTATATAAAAACTGAGTGTTTCTGAACTCCTGCAATATAGCTATTATTGTAGTGTTAGTTATGCAAATTTTTTCATTTTAATTTTCATGAATTTTGTTTGTTTTGCCACTGTGGAAATATTTCCCGTTGAAAGTGGTAGTTTAAATTTCATAACATTTGTTTAAATGTAAAAAAAAAGTTTGAAAATTTGAGATCTTTCACTTGAAAAGAATGGTCAGTTGAACAAGCAGTGGTAGCCATGACTAATGTCGTTTTTCACTTAAAGATGACACTTTCTGTCGTCATGTGCCTCTATTGGGAGTCTGTGATTATTCGTTGTAAATTTGAGCAGAGATAAATGTGTATTTCGATGTAGATAAATGTGTATTTCGATGTAGATAAATGTGTATTTCGATGTATATAAATGTGTATTTCGATGTATATAAATATGTATTTCGATGTAGATAGAGATAATAAGTAATTTTTAAACTTCAGATCCTGTTTAAAAAGGAAATAATGCCTAGCTTTGGATGAAGTTGCGACTTGTACATTCCATTATTGAATATACAAGTCGTTTATGGTTTGCACAATTTTAGCTTTTGTAACTTGGGGGTTATTTATAGAGTATTGATAAAATAAATCTATTCTTCCAACGGAAATAAAAATATTTTTGACGCATTCAATCCGTTTGTAATTATAATCCAGTTTCGACTCGTTATACATTATGTTATATAATTTGTTTGAAATTTTTGATTTTTTGTCCATTTATAATTGAGATCCAGAATTAAATCATGCAAGATTTAATGTGAACATTGATTGACTTTCTACCTAGTTCTGAATACAGCATATATATATAGGTGTACTTTTCCTGCGTTTTGGTTATGTCCATGAGAAATTCATTATGCACTTCTTTAATTAGTTTAGTAATTTCAATTCCGTAAACTTAAAAAGCATAAAGCAAAATAGGTAAAGTTGTGTGATCAAATTTTCTAAAATTGCAAATCGATGTAGAATGTACATATCTCATAGTCTAAAAGTAAGACTTTTCTCATAGTCTAAAAGTAAGACTTTTCTCATATTCTAAAAGTAAGACTTTTCTCATAGTCTGCAAGTAAGACTGTTCTCATAGTCTACAAGTAAGACTTTTCTCATAGTCTAAAAGTAAGACTTTTCTCATAGTCTAAAAGTAAGACTTTTTTCATAGTCTAAAAGTAAGACTTTTCTCATAGTCTAAAAGTAAGACTTTTCTCATAGTCTAAAAGTAAGACTTTTCTCAGTCTAAAAGTAAGACTTTTCTCATAGTCCACAAGTAAGACTTTTCTCATAGTCTAAAAGTAAGACTTTTTTGCACGACTCTGGACCTCGCGGTCAAATATATTCCGTCATAAAAAAACCCTCTGTACAGATGAGTTCAAATGAAATGCAGATATTTCATGATCATTTTTAAAGAAAGTTTGAGAACAATATAATATCCGCAAATGTGGGCCCTTGCTGACTGGGACAGTAAAGTAAGGAGAGCGCTTGCTGACTCCAACAGTGAGGTAAATAAACCGCTTGATAACTGAAACAGTGAGGTAAAAAAACCGCTTGATGACTGGAACAGTGACGTAAAAAAACCGCTTGATGACTGGAACAGTGACGTGAAGAAACCGCTTGATGACTGGAACAGTGACGTAAAGAAACCGCTTGATGACTGGAACAGTGACGTAAAGAAACCGCTTGATGACTGGAACAGTGACGTAAAAAAACGCTTGATGACTGAAACAGTGACGTAAAGAAAACGCTTGATGTCTTGGACAGTACATAAACAAAGAGACCAGGAAACAACTTATCGAAACAAATGTTCAAGTTTTGCTTCATTATTTGGGATTGTTCATGTAATTTAGAAGAAAATAACAATATTGCACAGCAGTGGTGATAATACGAGTAGTGAGCGCACTTGTAGTTTTATTAGTGATAAGTGTATATTAGTAGCAGAAAGTCAAGTTGTAGAAGTAATAAACATAGGTAGTTTTTACTTTTTCGAGAAGTAATGGAAAGAGAGTAATCGTAGAGTTTGTAGTTCTGGTTATTGTGGGCAATAATGGTTGATATTATAGAATTATTACTTTGCAAAGTAAGTGGAGATGCAAGAAACAACAGCAGGAGCAAGATTAGCAGAAATAATAGTAGTAGTTGTAGTAGTAGTAGTAGTAGCAGTAGTAGTAGTAGTAGTAATAGTAGTAGTAGTGGTATTAGTAGTAGAATAGTAGTAGTAGTAGAAGTACCATGTTTGAACAATACTTATAGGAATATCAGAAACCGACATTAAAGAAGCAGTGGCAGTAATAGAAGCACCAACAACAACAGAATCATACTAGCTTAAATGAACAGTTACAGATTTAAATGAAGATCATTTTACACTTTTAATTAATATCATTGCTTTGTTTTTCGAAGGTTAAAAGAGATGTTAATATAACTACTTCTATTTGACCCCGATATATTTTTTTGTTATTAGTCATCATTTTGTGTAAAATAATTCAAGGTTACTTTAAGTTTTTTTTATTTTATTCAATATTTTTTTTTAAACTTGCAAATTATCAGGGATAGACGAAATCGGTGCTTTTACAAGTAATGATACGTAATCTGTGTAAATCCATAGTCCTATCTGTTTCTTGCTTTATACATGACTGCTCTTGTTGGGTCTCACAGAGAAAGGATAACTAAATATCAATCCTTTTGGGGGTTAAAAAAAAAGACGTCAAAGTTACAATAGAGCAGTTCCTAGTAACCCTTTATTATCTAAGTGAATCATGACGATACAGCCCACGTGTTTCATGGTGTATTTACAGGTGTAATGATACATCTAATTGAACCATGATGATACAGCACACGTGTTTCATTATGTATATACAGGGGTAATGATAAATTGTGCTTATTTTACATTGAACCTTATTTCTCATTTTACTGATCAAGGAAGACTTGACTGCCATATGCCTGACTTGAACGATATTTGATGATAAGATAGTTGGAAACTACGAGATTATTACTTTACACTTAAAGACTTCTTACCACCCAGGTAGGAATATCATCCCATGCGAACATACAAAATTGACAAGTGCAATTGGGATTCGACACAGTGTTTGATTTTTGAAGTTGTACATATTCATTTTGAAACTTAAGGAAGATTGATTAAACGATGATAACATGCTTAATTGAAATCTATTTTTAGAAATCGTACGAGAGTTATAAAAAAATGGCATGTACCACAATATATCATAAAATACGGGACTGACCAGGAGGATCTATGATAATAAAAGTAGGAAATCAGAAGTGAGTTGTTTACACTTTGATGGTCTCCATATGCTATTAACAAATACTCGCAAGAAGGAGGCAACTTCATTTGGAGAGAAACATAACAGGGGTAGTACAAGATTTATCAAAAGAAGGAAAGTTAATTACCACATTCTAACGAAAACTCTAAAGATGCACAATTGTCAAAAAAGTCTTTCTGTGCTACTGTTTGGTTTCCATTTCTGTGCTGAATTTTGGTCCTTCATCTGGTACTGTTTGGTTTCCCTTTCTGTGTTGACTTTTGGTCCGTCCTCTGGTACTGTTTGGTTTCCCTTTCTGTATTGACTTTAAGCCCTTCCTCTGCTGCTGTTTTGTTTCCCTTTTTGTGTTGCCTTTTGGTCCTTCTTCTGCTACTGTTTGACTTCCCTTTCTGTGTTGACGTTAAGTTCTTCTTCTGCTACTGTTTGGTTTTCCTTTTTGTGTTGACTTTTGGTCTTCCTCTGCTGCTGTTTGGTTTCCCTTTCAGTGTTAACTTTTATTCCCCCCTCTGCTGCTGTATGGTTTCCATTTCTGTGTTGACGTTTTGTCCTTCTTTTGCTACTGTTTGGTTTCCCTTTTTAAGTTGACTTTTGATCCTTCCTCTGCTGCTGTTTTGTTTCCCTTTCTGTATTGATTTTTGGTCCTTCCTCTGCTTCGGTTTGGGTTCCTTTTCTGTGTTGACCTTTAGCCCTTCCTCCGTTGCTGTTTGGTTTCCCTCTTTTTGTTGACTTTTGAACCATAGTTTTCTTGTAACACTCGGTGCATCATCAGTCATTCAATTGAATCAAATTGTATTTGTACTCTGTCAATACGACGATTTTACCGGTCTTGTAGCTTGTCTCGTTCACCAACAACATGGTTTAGAAAGTCACTCTGTCTGGCAGCAATAGCGTCCAATTGATTATTTTCATTATCAATCAAATACGACTTCATTTAATCAAGTACGGATTTTAATTATTACTCAACATTTTTTAATGCATAACCCCCAAAAGGCATGAGGTTTGAAACATATCGGATGTTCTTGTTGGCTTATACTCAACTGCATACTCTTTGTAAATTACCAGTAATACCAACCTCAAGTCTCTCTTCCAGAGAAAATGAAAAATAACAAATTTCGATTTTCCCGTCCGCAGACAGCTCTCAATAATAACCGCCCTTCTTGTATCTTGTATTCTGCGCAAATAAGATAGGTAATATACAATTGTTCTCAGTGACGCATCTTTAATTAATATTTATACAATCAAATACAAATTTTCTCATTGACACATCTTTAATTAATATTTATACAATCAAATACAAATTTTCTCAGTGACACAACTTTAATTAATATTTATACAATCATCATACTATGTGCAGTACATGTGGCCTCATCTTAAGTAAAAAAACTTCTCCTTGTATTGTGTGAATGCTGCTGGCAAATATGGTTGCAGTCTTTTTCTAAAAGGAATATCTCAGACCCGGTGACCCTGGATCTGCGCCCACGAGCCGGTGGTTTGTTTCTTTCGATGCCATGTTGAAAAAAAGTTTAAAGATCCACAAGAAGAAGAATAATAACAGCTACCCTTGGTTGTCATAGACCTGTGGTTTTCAGTTCTCACAGACCTGCGGTTCTCATAGACTTGTGGTTCTCGTGGACCTGCAGTTCTCACAGACCTGTGGTTCTCATAGACCTATGGTTCTCACAGACATGTGGTTCTCATTGACCTGCGTTTCGGACAGGATTGTGGTTCTCTGTTCTCACAGAGCTGTGGTTCTTACAGACTGCGGTTTTCATATACATCTAGTTCTCAAAGACCTGTGGATCTCTCTAAGGTTCTCATAGACTTAAAGTTTTCATAGACATGCAGTTCTCATAGACCTATGGTTTTCACAGACCTAAAGTTTTCACAGACATGTGGTTCTCAGAGACCTGTGGTTTTCATAGAGCGGAGACCTAAGGTTCTCATAGACCTGTGGTTCTCACAGACCTAAGGTTCTCATAGACCTTTGGTTCTCAGAGACCTAAGGTTCTCATAGACCTGCAGTTCTCACATATCAAAGGTTCTCATAGACCTGTGGTTCTCAGAGACCTGTGGTTCTTATATACATGAGGTTCTCATAGACATGTGGTTCCCATAGACCAGTGGCGAGGCTGCTAGTCAGATTCTTACTCCGATAAAACAATGCCTATCTATGTTTTCTGTGTGAGAATCTTTCTATCTGGGTTGTATTCCGTGATGACAAAAATGGAGGACCCATCTCGCATTTTCAAAAAGATATAAATGCATACATATTAGGTTATTCTTTTCATTCATTTATTAAATGAAAAATTTACTTCCGATAAATGGCGTGCCCATTGGAAATTCTGGAAACATTCTTGAGTCGTTTTGTGTCCGTGTTCATCTGTATATTTGCGTTAAAGTGTAAAAAATAAATTATGAAAGTGACACCCCCCTACACTCTTCTGACAATGTTTTTCCGATTATGTGAAGACTTTAATTAATCGATTGATCTCACCTGAGATTTGTACATAAAACAGAAAATCGGATAATCAATAATTTACATTTATTATAGCCTTACAGGCAAGAAATCGCCCGAGGCAATTGTTCGCAAAGTCCTTCTCTTTATTTGATGTCAAGTTATGAAGATTGTATCAGAATCAAAACAAGTGATGCCAACGTGTTCGATTCATTAATTGATCCCGATCGCGTTCTTTAGTCGCACCACAAGAATATCGGTTACAACACACACTGTATATGGTTTGGATCAGCCCCCAGAGGTTTTGACTCACGTCTGCCTAAAGTGTAATATCCGGGCTGGTGGATGGAAGACATCCTGTAAATGTGTAAGATTTCCCCTTGTGTGCTAGCAATAAATGATTTGTATATATGATTCCAAGCAATACCCGATGGGTGGGATACAAGAGGGTATGTATGGCATTATTAGTATTTGATAAGCAGGGATGTGTGAGATAGTCATTTTAACATATCTGACTCTTGAGAGAAGCAATAGCAACCGTGTTCCTGACTGAGAATGTTACATGAGCAACTACTTTTAGGAACTATAATTTTTACTGATTTACTGCAGGTAAAGTTCTGCATTAAGTCAATCCAAGTTATTCATGCCTACCCCCCCCCCCCCCCCAAAAAAAAAAAAAAAAGAAGTGTGTCTGTGATAGAATTAGGCACGCAAAGCAATCCGAGAACATGGTCTCTTTCTTTTTTATTAGAATAAAATATTCATGAAGTATTGCCTAGGTTTTGCACTGAGTCGATAACAACTAGTTTTGTATTGAAACGCACAATAAGCATATGCCACTAACAGGTCACGTGTGAAACACACACACACACACACACACACACACACACACACACACACACACACACTATGTATAGTGTAATGAACAGGCAGTTTAGCCACGTGCATTTTCAGTATAAAAGTTTATTGAACGAAGAACTCTCAGTGTTAAAGCGGAGGGTGGGTGTTGTCAACATTTATGGACAATTCCTACTAATTTCTTCATTAATACCTACTGTAAACCAATGCCAAGCGATGTTTGGTATGATTCCCATTTACACGTATATTTCATGTTCGCATATAAACTGATAGTAATCATTGAACCAGTTGCGTAACTTCAAGTTTTGGCCTCCCCCCACCCCCTTGCAACAATTCAGAAATGGGCCCCCGTCTTGAATGGTCCTACCCCGCCCTAATGTGGGGGCTGCGGTGTCGGTAGTTACGCCCCTGCTTAAAACTGTTTAAATTCATGATTTTATTTCCCGAATCGACCATGTATCTTCATTCATCATTATCGGCATTGTTTGGAACACTTCGATAGTTATCTCGCTTAGCGGATACTAAGGTATCTACTAAAGTGAGACTAAACATATCGATATTTCCAAATTTGGACTATCTAGACCAACATTCAATGTATGTACACTTAGCTAATACTCTAAGCAATCTTGATTTTTAATCAGTGCTGAATTACCCAACAGGCACACTAAGCACGTGCTTAGGGCACCAGCAAACAGGGGCACACACAAAAAAACACAAAAAACAAACAAACAAACAAACAAAAAAAACCCTGAGAAATTACGGGGGGGGGGGGGTACCATAATCTTTTAAGTGCTTAGGGCCTCTGAAGGTCTTAATCCGGCCCTGTTTTAATGACAGTTATTAATTAAGGTGTGGGTTTGTTGTTATCAGTATAGGTATGGTTGCATCTGCGAGTGCACGCTTGCATAATTTTCCCTTCGGTTGCTACCCAGCGAACGACATAATTTTCTCTGCAAGAATATAAGTTTGCCTGCTAGGCGCCGAATTCCGCAGGAAGTATACAAGCGCTTGTCAGCGTTTGTGCTATGACCGGTTGGGGTTTCCGAGGGTCACGTCAGAGGTTCTCTGTGCTCAGACAGTCAGTGGGAACGTTTTACCGTTTTAGCGTCATCTTACTATAGATTCAATATAAGGCGGTGCATAAAGAAAAGGGAACACCTTTATTATTATTTTGCCGGGAATCAGCAATATATAGTTATTTCACGATATCTTTACAAAAATTGGCAAGGAAATGTGATACCAATTTTAGGCCAGGTTTAACAGTAAGTTCTTCAACTTTGCATGCAGATCATCTAACTTCTCATGATATTTATTACACCACCTTCATATTTAAAAATCAGCAATTTTTGTTGAAAACATTTGCCTAATCAGCTAAATTGCATGCAGACATTACTTTTCATGATCTTGCGAGGTTAATTAAGTCAAGTGTTTCTTGCAGACCTTATAATAAATAATAATCATTTTTACAGTTTAATAGAAATAGGAAATTTGGAAATAAGTGCAGTTTTGACCTTGAAGCCATAGAGTGTTTCTCAAGGTTATGTTAATAATTTATTCATTATATTGTAAAGCTGATTGAGTGTTTCTCAAGACTTGATGTAAAGGAGTGAACCCATGAGAATATATGTAAATTTCAGTTCCAAGTTTCAAAATCTGTCACTAAATAATAAATCGATAAAAAAAATCTTCACATTAAAACTTTGACACTTATAAATGTTGCTATCAAATTTCATCGCAACAAAAAAGTTAATTATGTCTTTTTTGTCCCAATGCACACCACCACTGTGACATAAAGTCAACTAATCGTTCTATCAAAATGTAATGTTACAGAGATTGGAGTTTTAAATTTTGAAAATATTAGATGTCATGTGGTTTTATTACTGGTAATAAACGAAAGGAAACTTAACTTCGAGTCTGCGTTCCATCCCTTTGTCCCATAATTAGAACTTGGATTGCCCACTTCATATATATACTACTCATAGAAAACATATAACATATGTGTTTTATATCTTTGTAGCTAATTTTGGCATTTAAAAAAAAAATCTTTTCATATCTTCCTATTTCTAGAGAACATTGAGAGATCTATGATCCTGACAGTCGAAATTAATGTACACACCACTGCGATATATGATTAAATTTGGAAAAACATAATTAGGGAGTAATTCAGAGTAAAACATATATTAAATAAAATATGATCTTTAAGTATGATCATCAGATCAAAGAAATTATGCACAACTCGCCGCTAAAACATTGGCTGATTTGCCTTTGCTATCATGAAAGGTCAGGATATTAATTATTGGCACGTTCGTCCAAAATAAATAATTAATCATGGTTTGATAAATATAAACTGTTTATCTGTCATAAAATGATAATTGAAAGATATCTAATTA
The DNA here is from genome assembly GCA_029931535.1 of Margaritifera margaritifera. NCBI lineage: Eukaryota > Metazoa > Mollusca > Bivalvia > Unionida > Margaritiferidae > Margaritifera > Margaritifera margaritifera. The sequence goes on along the minus strand of JAQPZY010001666.1, from coordinate 5,233,680 downwards.
TATGTACCTTCTTGCAATTCATTTTATCTGGCACATAATGAGTGGATAGCCTGACACAATGACATATATATATATACACACTATGCACACAGGGGACGACGAGTTCTACTGCTGAAATTGACGCTGTTGAGCGTAAAAACCTTTTTACAGTTTTTTTTCTTTCTTTCTTGTTGTAACGACCAATATGTTATGATGCATCCTTTTACCATTTGGTTTGGAGTTTTATCGCTGTTTATGTGATCTATAAAATAATATATTTTAGAAATACAGTCGTATTTGTTCATATAAATATCATAAGTACATTATTTGAAATGACACCTGGAAAGTTCCATGAGTTGAACTTGATATTTTGTTTCATTAGATTTGGAAATGCATTTATTAGGTACTAACAACGCGTAATACGATACCTTGTGTAAACATCAGGTATAAATGTGATTAAATTTTCCTCATTTACGTTTTTTTAAAGGTACAAATTCATAAATTATTGCGGATTCACACACACACACACACACACACATACATATATATATATATATATATATATATATATATATATATATATATATATATATGTATGTATGTATGTATGTATGTATAATTCTGACAATTTAGTTAGATACAAAGCAATATATATATTGCTTTGGCATGATTGCTTGCTTCCATTTTCTTTGATTTGAATGTTTTTATTTTGACACTTATCTTTGGTAATTCAATGATACACAATTTATTTGGCAGTGTGTGCTCTGGTGCATTATAGGTACAGTCACTCTGGGAGATGAGCGCATGACCGTGTGGGTTAGGTCTCTGGTGCATGATAAATACCGTTACTCTGGGAGATGAGCGCATGACCGTGTGGGTTAGGGCTCTGTTGCATGATAAATACCGTTACTCTGGGAGATGAGCGCATGACCGTGTGGGTTAGGGCTCTGTTGCATGATAAATACCGTTACTCTGGGAGATGAGCGCATGACCGTGTGGGTTAGGTCTCTGTTGCATGATAAATACCGTTACTCTGGGAGATGAGCGCATGACCGTGTGGGTTAGGGCTCTGGTGCCTGATACCTATCGTGAGTCGCGGCATGGGTTCGAATCAATAAGTACGTTGGATTTTAAAATTCAAATTCAAAATTCTTTATTTTAGATATATAGGCCCCAGGCCCAGATTATATATTTCTCAAGCAAAGAATATCTATTATTATAGAGAAATTAAATTTACAAGAACCAATCAAACCTAAAAAAAAAATGTCTACCCGAAACATAAATGACACGTTAATGTGATATAACAAAATATCCTAAACAAATGACTCTCGTTCAGCAAAGCAGTACTGTACAAATTCAGACAATTTAGTTAGATACAGAATATTTATACTATTTACTTTTTCATACGCATATTTTTTGTGGAGTTTTTCTCTTATCTTGGCATACAGCCAACAATGATATAAAATGTAATTCATGTTCAACAATTTTTTTTTAATTGACAGTATTTACCCACAATACATGTGATTTGACAGACATACATAAATCAGTTTGCTTAAAAACCAACATTTCAAACCTTCACAAACTTTGTAGAAGATGTAAAATTTCCGAAAAAGAAATGTCGTTACAAATTATGAAAACCCTCGCTCTCTCTCTCTCTCTCTCTCTCTCTCTCTCTCTCTCTGGCAGTAAGTCTGTTACTGTCTCTGTTGAATATTAACCAGTTTGTATGTCTTTCAATCGGGTTGATATTTTTTAACAACCAAGAATTTAAACTTTTTTAATCAGCTAATGTTAAGATGAGATGCGACAAGAATAGATATTTTGTAAGTTATTGCATACAAAATGACGAAATGAAAGACTGTGATAGAGACACCAAGCGCCACATAATATGTTACTTTACATGATGCGGTTGTATGCTACACAATATCTTCCTTTACATGACGCGGTTGTATGCTACACAGTATCTTACTTTACATGACACTGGTGTATGCCACACAATATCTTACTGTACATGACACTGATGTGTGCCACACAATATCTCACTTTACATGGCACTGGTGTATTCTACACAGTATCTTACTTTACATGATGCGGTTGCATGCTAGAAAACATCTTTACATGACGCGGTTGTATGCTAGACAATATCTTACTTTACATGACACTGCTTTATATACACACTATCTTACTTTACAAGACACTGGTATATGCCACACAATGTCTTACTTTACATGACACTGGTTTATACTACACAGTATCTTACTTTACATGACACTGGTATATGCTACACAGTATCTTACTTTACACGACACTGGTTTATGCTAGAAAATACCTTACTTTACATGACACTGGTGTATGCTACACAGTATCTTACTTTACATGACGTTGTTGTATGCTACAAAATATCTTACTTTAAATGACACTGGTGTATGCTACACAATATCTTACTTTACATGACACTGATTTATGCTATACAATATCTTACTTTACATGACACTGATGTATGCTGCACACTATATTACTTTACATCACGCGGTTGTATGCTACACAGTATCTTACTTTACATGATGCGGTTGTATGCTAGTCAATATCTTACTTTACATGACGCGGTTGTACGCTAGACCATATCTTACTTTACATGACAGAGTTGTATGCTACATAGTGTCTTCCTTTACATGACACTGGTATATGCCACACAATCCCTTACTTTACAAGACAATGGTGTATGCTACACAGTATTTTACTTTACATGACACTGGTGTATGCTACACAATATCTTACTGTACATGACGCAATTGTATGCTACACAATATCTTCCTTTACATGACGCGGTTGTATGCTACACAGTATCTTACTTTACATGACACTGGCACAATATCTTTACATGACACTGTTGTGTGCTTCACAGTATCTTTACATGACACGGTTGTATGCTACACAATATCTTACTTAACATGATGCGATTGTATGCTAGACAATATCTTACTTTACATGACGCGGTTGTATGCTAGAAAATATCTTACTTTACATGACACTGGTGTATGCTACACAGTGTCTTACTTTACATGACGCTGTTGTATGCTAGACAATATCTTACTTTACATGACACTGGTGTATGCTACACAGTATCTTACTTAACATGACACTGGTGTATGCTACACAGTATCTTAATTTACATGACGCGGTTGTATGCTGCACAATATCTTACTTTACATGACACTGTTGTATACTCCACAGTATCTTACTTAACATGACACTGCTTTATGCTACACAATATGAGATGATACCATTCTGTGTACTTCAGAGGCAAACTCTTTACAAAAATAATAAACCAAATTAAACAACTTTTTTTCGAAACGAGATCAATATCTAATTCTCAGAATCTAGTAGGCATATCTTAAGTGTATACAGTGTAACCGTGGTATTTGTGTTTGAATTAAATTTTAACAATAGATAATATATACGCAAAAGACAACCATAAGACGAAAATTACGGGAATTCAGTATTTCTGTACTATTAAAACTATACAGAGACACGAATAAGGTGGTTACTGACATCCATTTGAAAACAGATTTTAGAGGACCTTGCTGACACATTTTACAGGACCTTGCTGACACATTTTACAGGAACTTGCTGACACATTTTACAGGCCCTTGCTGACATATTTTACAGTGACACATTTTACAGTGACAGATTTTACAGGA